>CM070549.1:51438941-52638941 GCA_036346405.1 Phyllostachys edulis | reverse complement strand
TGTGTGGTTAAGATTACACCAATGTTGCAACTGTGTGAGCTAGCTACTGATCATGGGACTAGTTCAGAATACACAAAGGGTCACAGGGTTGCATACAGGGGTCCCGCAATGATGGTATCGAGCCATATTGCTCAGAGGGCGTAACCATGGTTAGCATGGTCGTTTAGTCAAGACTTCAAAATTCTATTTTATAAATCAAACCAACAATTAACCTGAATAGTATTCTCCTCTCATCTTACTCTATTCCTCCTCATCTCCTGCTAATCTCTCCTTATTCCATTCTCAAGGTCTAACTTCTTATCTTTTCTGAACTTTGTTTCTGAATGTAAAGTGACCCTCTTATCTCGGTAATCTCTATAGAATCGAGCTTTGCTTGAAGTCGCCCACCCACATAAGATAGATTAGTAGTGCTGTTACCCTTTTCGATTTCAGTATCATTTAGGATCTATGGCTTGAGTGTTGTTGCCTCTTGTAGCTTTCCGGCTATTGTTCGTTGGGTTAAACCGACTTTCCCCAATTAGGTTGTCCCATCTTTCTACCCTTTTCTTACTCGCCTTTGTGCTCTTCCCTCTTTTTTATTGTGCTTTCTTCCTCTCATCTATGAAACCTGAGAAGATCTATGCAGATGGTTCAGACCCGCAACTCGGCAAGTCAGGATGAACAAGTGGACCCCGTTACGCCACCAACCCCAGCCGCAACAACAGATCGGGGTTTGGGGCCAGTTCATGGTAGCACAGGCGCAGTTGATGAATGCAATGATGCAGAACATGAACCAGATGATGACTCAACAGAATCGGGACGGTTGCGCCGCTCGCTCACTGTCTTGAACTGAACAACTAAGCATTTGCCATGCCACCTCGCCCCACCATGACTTTTCCTCAGTCAAAGCTGGCAGAATTTATGAGGACCCATCCATCTACCTTCTCCTCCTCCTCCGAGCCTTTGGATGCAGATGACTGGCTGTGCTCTACTAAAAAGAAGCTTGCCATTACCCGGTGTGATGACCGTGAGAAAGTTATGTATGCCACATACCAGTTGGAAGGCATCGCCGCAGAATGGTGGGAGAACTACTGCGCCGCCCATGAAAACCACCAGAACATCACTTGGACTGAATTTTCAGAAGCTTTCCGCCTCTCTCATATTCCCGACGGAAAGGTAGAAATGAAGAAAAATGAGTTTCGTGAGCTGAAATAAGGGACCCTGTCAGTGAGTGAGTACCTCAACAAGTTCACTCAACTCTCTCGCTATGCCCAAGAGGATGTTGCCACCGATGATGCTCGTCAGAAGCGTTTGAAGTGAGGACTCAACCCTAGTTTGAAGGTTTAAGTCGTTGGCAACGACTATGCCAATTTTCAGCAACTAGTCAACAAGGCCATGCTCATAGAAGAGTCACGTCGCGAACTGGCGGAATCTCATAAAAGGAAGTCGATGCAGCATAATGCTCATCAAGGCCACCCGTAGAGAGCCAGAATGCATGTTGACCGCCGCAACCGTCCCTCTGTCACCTTCAGAACCCCTTCAACGGCACCTCACCCGGCTACCCCAGGATTCCGCAGCTTCAACAACAACACCAACAACCAGCAGCCAAGAAACAACAATCGCCGCAGCATCACTGTTCAGCTGTCACAAGAATCGGGACATTATGCCAAGAATCGCGCATAAAAGCAAGGTCCATCACCAGTCAGATTCAACCTTGGAGCTACCCCGACTAGAACCCCCATGCCAGGAGCAGGACGTGGAGCACCCCAGACTCCAACTCCACCAGCCAAGACCCCTCAGACTTTCGAAAGAGGCCGTGTGAACCATGTCACGGTGGAGGAAGCCCAGATAGCCTCGGACATCGTGCTGGGTAATTTCCTAGTAAATTCAGCACCTGCTACAGTTTTGTTTGATTCTGGAGCTACCCATTCATTTGTTTCTCGGAGTTTTGTTGCAAAGCATCAGCTAAAGGTTCTGAATCTTAAAAATGCTATGTTGATTCGTACACCTGGTTCGGAGTTGAGTATGAACCAAGGCTGCCCTAAGGTTAAAGTAACCATAGAAGGGGTAGAATTTCTAGCCAACCTCATAATCATCAATGCCAAATCCCTAGATGTGATTTTGGGTATGGATTGGCTTACTGATCACCAAGCAATTTTTTAGATTGTGGTGGTAGAAGCATCACTCTGGTCAGCCCAGATGGAACCAAAGTAAAGTTTGAAGCCTCTACGGAAAGGTATGATGGAGCCTTAGTCTGCAGTGTTAGTGCTTTATCTGTGGAAGATGTGCCAGTAGTCAGAGAGTTTCCAGATGTCTTTCCTGATGACCTATCTGGAATGCCACCGGACAGGGACCTAGAGTTTGTCATTAACCTGGTTCCGGGAACCGCACCTATTTCCAAGAGACCCTACCGTTTGCCGGTTGACGACCTAGTCGAGCTGAAGAAGCAGATCGAAGAAATGCAAGATAAAGGATTTGTCCGACCAAGTTCTTCACCTTGGAGAGCCCCAGTGATCTTTGTCCCTAAGAAGGATGGTACCCAGCGGATGTGTGTGGACTACCGCTCTCTCAATGAAGTCACCATCAAGAACAAGTACCCTCTGCCCAAGATCGATGATTTGTTTGACCAGTTAAAAGGAGCCGGAGTGTTCTCCAAGATAGATTTAAGGTCAGGTTACCATCAGCTGAAGATTCGTAAGGAAGATATACCGAAGATAGCTTTCTCAACCCGATATGGACTGTATGAGTATACGGTCATGTCTTTTGGATTAACCAATACACCGGCATACTTTATGAACTTGATGAATAAATTATTCATGGAGTATCTGGATAAGTTTGTCATTGTCTTTATTGACGATATCCTAGTTTACTCTAAGAGTGAAGAAGAGCATGAAGAGCACTTTCGCTTGGTTCTGAATAAGCTTAGAGATCATCAACTCTATGCAAAATTCAACAAGTGTGAGTTTTGGATGAAGGAAGTTACCTTTTTGGGACATGTCATGTCTACAGAAGGAGTCGCCGTCAACCCTAGCAAAGTCAAGGATGTGCTCAACTAGGAGTCACCCAAGTCAGTACCTTAGATCAGAAGTTTCCTTGGAATGGCAGGTTACTACCGCCGGTTTATAGAAGGATTCTCAAGAATAGCAAGACCCCTTACCCAATTGCTAAAGAAGGAAAAGAAATTTACTTGGACGCCAGAATGTGAGCAAAGTTTTCAAGAATTAAAGAAGCGTTTGACCACCGCCCCAGTGCTGATTCTGCCTGATGTTCGGAAGGATTTTGAGATTTTCTGTGATGCATCTCGTCAAGGTCTCGGTTGTGTTTTGATGCAAGAAAGGAAAGTGATAGCATATGCTTCACGTCAATTGAAGCCTCATGACGCCAATTACCCCACTTATGACTTAGAATTGGCTGTCGTAGTGCATGCTTTGAAGATTTGGTGCCATTACCTCATCAGTAATCGCTGTGAAGTTTACACGGATCATAAGAGCTTAAAGTACATTTTCACCCAAGCTGACCTGAACATGAGACAAAGAAGATGGTTGGAATTGATCAAGGATTACAACATGGAAATTCATTATCACCCAGGCAAAGCAAATGTTGTAGCAGATGCTTTGAGTAGAAAGACCTACTGCAATACTCTGATGATCAAGGAAAGTCAGCCAGCACTGCACGAAGAATTTCAAAAGCTCAAGCTCGAGTTAGTCGAAGAAGGTTGCTTAGCTGCCCTGGAAGTGCAACCAACTCTTCAGGATCAGATCAAGAAAGCTCAAGAAGAAGATACAAATATCAAGGAGATCAAGAGAAACATGAAGTAGGGTAAATCCTTAAGATTTTTAGAAGATGAGCAAGATGTCATATGGTTTGACAAGCGTATTTGTGTACCGGATCAAAAGGAGCTGAAACAGTTAATACTCAAGGAAGCTCATGAAACCTTGTACTCCATTCACCCCAGAAGCACTAAGATGTATCAAGATCTCAAGGAATTTTATTGGTGGCCTAGCATGAAGCGTGAAATTCTTGAGTATCTTTGCTCAATCGACGTTTGCCGTGAGTTAAAAGCCGAGCATCGAGACCTCTTTGGACTTTTGCAACCTTTGAGCATACCTGAATGGAAATGGGAAGAAATTGGTATGGATTTTATCACCGGTCTACCAAGAACTAAAGCTAGATATGATTCTATCTGGGTAATTGTAGATCGCCTAACAAAAGTGGCTCACTTCCTCCCAGTCAAGACTACTTACTCAGGAGACAGACTTGCAGAATTGTATATGGCAAAGATAGTATATCAGCATGGAGTACCAAAGAAGATCGTGTCAGATCGAGGAACCCAGTTCACCTCAAGATTCTGGCAGAAGCTACACAGCGTTTTGGGCACTAATTTGAATTTTAGTACAGCCTACCACCCTCAGACAGATGGTCAGACCGAAAGAGTAAATCAAATCTTAGAAGATATGTTGAGAGCCTACGCTCTAGAGAACTAGAACAGCTGGGACCAAATGCTACCTTATGCAGAGTTTTCTTACAACAACAGTCATCAATCAAGTCTACAGATGTCCCCATTTGAGGCCCTTTACGGAAGAAAGTGCAGAACACCTTTGTATTGGACTGAGTCAGGCGAAGGGCAAGTGCTTGGACCAGACATCCTAAAAGAGGCCGAAGATCAAGTTAAGTCAATCAGGGAAAAGCTGAGAACAGACCTGCACTGCATGAGAAAAGTTATCTTGATAGTGCCGTCGAGATTTAGCTTTTATACCTGGAGATCATGTGTACCTGAAGGTCTCACCTCTCAAAGGGATGCGTCGCTTCAGAGTCAGTGGAAAGCTCGCACCAAGATACATTGGACCTTTTCCAGTTCTAGTCAGAAGAGGAGAAGTTGCTTACAAGTTAGAGCTCCCGCCTCAGTTGTCAGATGTGCATGACGTCTTTCATGTGTCTCAATTGAAGAAGTGTCTGCGAGTGCCAGAAGAGCAGATGTCGTTAGAAGCAGTGGACTTGCAAGATCTAACCTACAAGGAGTAGCCCATCAAGATCTTGGAAGTATCTGAGCGTGTGACAAGAAGCACGATCCTCCGTTTCTGCAAAGTTCAATGGAGCAATCACACTGAAGAAGAAGCCACTTGGGAGCATGATGAGGATCTGAAGGCCGAATTCCCGCACCTATTCTCTAGTCAGCCCGAATCTCGGGGTCGAGATTCCCTTTAAGGGGTATAGGTTTGTAACATCCCTATTTTCCTGAGTTTTTGAAAATTTTGAAAGCTTTAAAGTGAACCATTTGGTTTTATTAATTCACTAAAGCTTAATTTATAATTTAGAATTTTGAAAGCAGTTTAATTTGACTTAATTAAAACTTGAACTAATTAAAGTTGGTTTAAGTTGAGTTTTGTTGGATTTTAAGTTGGTTTTTCCTTTTGCCTTATGTTAAAAATAATTAATTGCAAAATTAAAAGCAATAGTTGCTGAAAATATTTTACTAAGTCCTAAATAATTCAAGGGATTTACGTGAATTTTCCTAGAATTTTTGGATGGCTTAAGCTATTTTCTAAAAATGCTTTTACTTTTATGGTATTTTCTAAAATCAGAAAACCTTTTGAATTCCCTCCTTAGCCTTGGGGCCGAATCTCTTCGCCGGCCCATCTCCCCACGCGGCCCGCTCCGCGCCCCCCTTGATCGGCACCGTCCGATCGAAATCGGACGGCCCGTGTTCACCCGCGCCTTCCCCGTTCTCCCTCCTCTCTCTCGCTTACCAGCGGGCCCCGCCTGTCAGCCACCGCCGCCCCGGGTCGTCTCCTTCCTCCCTTGCGCACACGCCTGGTCCGCCATGATTGATTCCGCCGAGCGCCGCCTCCGCTGCCCTAGCCCCCTGCTTGTCCGCTTTGGTCACGCCTGCCCCCGCCTCACTTGGCAGGCGCCTCTTTGCCCTCCTCCGCGGTTTTCGCCGTTCCTTCGCCGCCCGCCATTAAGGCCGGCACGGCAAGCTTCTCCCGTCTCCTCCTCCGGGCTCCCCCGTCGCCTATTTAAGCAAGCACTAGGACCGCCTCCTCCTCCTCTCTCTTTCCCCTCTCCTCCCCTCCTCCCTCCCGCTCTCTCTCGGCCGCGACTGGAGTTTTCGCCGCCGCCGGCCGTGAAGCTTTCGCCACACCCGCCGCCGCCGTCGAGCCCCTCCGGTCACCGCCGACCACGCCACCGGAATCGCCAGGCCAAGGCCTTCCTCGTGCGCACCTCCCTGTCCCTAGAGCCTCACGGAACCCCCGTCGCCGTCAAGCCGCCGCCTCGCCGCTCTTCGCCTTCGCCGCCGACCTCCCGTGCCGCCGCGTCATCAAGACCGTGAGCACCAGATTCGCCATGACGTCCTCTTCACGCTGGTGTCTCCTCGCATGCATAGTATGACCGTCATGACTGCGACCCTCGGCTCCGTCTTGTCAAGCTTGGCGTATGCGTGGCGTGAGAGGTGGTGCCACATCTGCGCCGCATGGCGCCACGTCACCCCCCTTTGCTGACGTGGCTGCCCAGTCAGCCCGAGTGGAATTTCTTTGATTTTTCTTTAGGAAAATAATTCCGGAAAATCAGGAAAAATCTCCATTTCATCATTTTATGTGTTTTTCCAACTTCCTTTGGCCATAACTTTCTCATTCGAACTCCGATTCGAGTGATTCAAATTTCTAAATTCCTTGTCTTCATGATAGTATTTATTTAGTATTTATTTGGATTTTATTTGGAGTTGTTTCATTTATTTAGCTTTGTTCGCACGTATAGATTCCGGCGTTTCGGAAGATTTCGCAGAACCGATTTAACAAAGCACCTCTACTCTTCAAAGGCGTGTCGAGACCTTTGATCATATTGAACCCATCTTTATAAAAGTATATTGTTTGATATAAATATGCATTGCTAATTTTATAATAAATGGTTTCAGGAGTAGTTAATTACCTAATTGCCATTACACCTCCTTGATAAATTGTGAACGACATGTATCCTTGAATGACATAATCCTTGGACACCCTAGGATGGTTAATTATTAGTTGGACATTATTGAAATACCAACATAGGTATCGTGTTTGCTTAGCCATGCTTTGGTAGACGTCAGCCTCGCTATGAATCATTCAATATTAGTTTACCCCCAGCGCACCGGTACGTGGCTTGTGTAGTAGCGGCCAGTGTTGTTGATTAAAATGAAGTGTGGTCCTGTGTGAGACCACGACATTTGTTGTCACCTTAACTAAAATTTGTGGTGTCAGGACTAGGGTGGTCCTCTGGCTGGGTTGAATCCAACATGTTTGAACTTGACTAAAGGAATTATGGAACCGTGGCGGAGCCACTTTTGATAAAAGATGTTGTGTCATGACTAGGGTGGTCATTTGGCCGGGTTGAACGAAAATGATTTATGCTTGGGCGAGTGGGTGGTGGAAAAAGGTGGGTGCCGTAACGCACACTTGGAATGTGGAAATGTCTCGTCTGAACAACCAACTAAGGACTTAACCTTGAACCATTGATCTGGGCCCCAACCGTACAACCACATGTCTAGATTGGGATAGACCTGGCGGACTAATTAGCAATGTCTTGGTTCGGTTCTGTTTTGGTTGGGAACGGCGCAAGAGGGGACCAGATAGAGGCGAAACCTTAGCTAACGCAATCGAGTCAAAAGCAGAACTTTGTAAAGCCTTGTCACGTGCTCTAGACCGCTTACCTAAGGTAGTGGCGGTGGTATAGATATATGCCGAACAAACTAGAGAATTCGTGTCTTGTGGGTCAAATTGTACAACCTCTGCAGAGCGTAAAACTATTGAATAGCCGTGTCCCCGGTTATGGACATGCACGGTGATTTCACGCAAAGGTAGAACTTTTGTCGAAAATGTTGGAATGGTTTGGTCGAATCTTGTAGATGGTTGATGGTTGGAAAGTGAACAGGGTGTTCACTAGTTGTTTCTAAGAAAATTGATTACTTATGTATTAATCTTTTAAATTGTGCTTTGCAATCTACCTACTGTATTTATTGTCGAATATTGCTTTATGCAAATTAGCCATAAAGCTATCCTTGTCAAACCCTGCATGAATATTACTTGCATACATTTCTCTGCGACTTGCTGAGTACATTCAACGTACTCACGGCTTTGCGCCCTCTATTTAAATCAGCAGAGGAGGGTGAACCAGTGAACTCAGAGTTCTATGAAGAAGACTTCTTTAAAGACTATGCGAATTAGGTCGCGTCCTTCACTCGATTGCCGGTGGGCATATTGGGTGACCTCCACCAGATGTTTTGTTCTCCGCTGCCAGTTTACTCTGTTATCTTTAGCCCTGCGTGGCAACCGTTGTAAGACTTGACCATAAGGTCTCTTTTGCTTAATATTATTAATTTGTCTGCTTCATCTTTTGTTTGGTTGTGTGGTTATGATTACACCAATGTTGCAACTGTGTGAGCTAGCTACTGATCATGGGACTAGTTCAGAATACACAGAGGGTCCTGGGGTTGCATACCCGAGGTCTCGACATTTCACCTCTTGAAAAATAAAGAAATTCTTCATTTAAAAGCTGCAAATTGCTGCATAGTCAATAGTTGTCCTAATATGTAAATTAAACAGATACAAGTAGGAACATAACATGCCTTTAATATATCCATGCAATTTTCACATATCGTTTCACTACTCTTCGCGGCTGCAACAAGGTCAGGAATGAAGGATGACCACCTGGCTGCTCACACATGCTTCATAATCTATTATACTGCAACAATTCAGAACACAACTCAGTTGACCTTGCCAAAAGCACATATATTCAGATGATAAAAAAAAACTGGGTTAAATGGCAACCATAACAGTACTAAGAATTGTTTGGTTGGGCTGACAAAAAGAATTGACTACCTGGCTATGTAAACAAGAAACAACAACATTCTTTCTTGAATAAAAGCAAATATCGTCAATTGTATACCCATTTCTTGAATATGCAACCGCATCTCAGAAATCTTAGTTGGATACTTGGATCTAAGAAAGTTACTAAACAGGGATTCTTAGTTTGGATCTAAGAAAGTCAGTAAGATTCATTGGTCAAATTTAGCCTTAACCATTGAACCAAAGACTGCATTTCTAGAATAGAATATACGCATGTACGAAGAACACACTGATGAACTAAATGAGTAAATGGACAATGGGTTTGTTTACATGGAGTAGGCAACCTAAAAGAGTCTAAAAGCTAGGGTATCTGTAGGCATAAGGAACCATGAGGTTGGGCTGACAAAAAGAATTGACTACTTGGCTATGTAAACATGAAACAACAACATTCTTTCTTGAATAAAAGCAAATATCGTCAATTGTATACCCATTTCTTGAATATGCAACCGCAGCTCAGAAATCTTAGTTTGGATCTAAGATAGTTACTAAATAGGAAATGTTAGTTTGGATCTAAGGAAGTCATTAAGATTCATTGCTCGAATTTACCCTTAACCATTGAACCAAAGACTGCATTTCTAGAAAAGAATATACGCATGTAAGAACACATTGATGAACTAAACGAGTAAATGGACAATGGGTTTCTTTACATGGAGTAGGCAACCTAAAAAAGTCTAAAAGCTATACTGTCTACCCCATGCTTGCTAATGAAGTTGCAACAGCAATCTAAGACCTTGGTCTGTCCTTCTGCCCCTTGAAAAGAGGAAGCACAGACACACCAAAGACCTTGAATACGTTGAACCGGACACCGGGAATATCACCCACAGCGTGCCCCTTACGACCAAATCCAGCAATCAACACCTCGTCGTGGATAATGACATAGGAAAAAGGAATTAGTGCATTTGACGGGGCAAGCATTAAAAAAAACACAGGATGAAGAACATACATTTTTGCCAATGTAGTTGAAGAAACCATCATTTGGCACGAAGGCATCAATCTTCTTCCCATTCTTCACATGCTACACACGAACACACTTACGGATGGCGGAGTTTGGCTGCTTGGCCTCAATACCACTGTAATGGAGTCATCAAACATTAGCTTAAGGTCAAAAAAGCAAAGGGCGAGAAAACCATATTTGCTTCCGCATACATCTTCTAAAGACAAATGCCCTTGGCGTGAGATGGCTCTGCAAAGGGTTTGTTCCACTCATTACCCAAGTTCCTCTTCCTATATGCCTTGTCAGCCCACCTCTGGTTCCTGCGATGGGCCTTGAGCGAGGAGCAGCAAGGGGGCCGGGGCTGTAAGAGCCAGCGGGCGTAGGGAGATGGGAAGCGCCTTGACCAGGGGTGGCGGCGCCTGGGTGTAGCCATGGAGGGGAGTGAGCTCGAGGGGAGGAGGCGGCCATGGGGATCTGCGATCCAACGGCTTTGCACCCGTATGGTTAGGTCCGTTCGATGAAGATCCGACGTTTGCCGACAACCGAGATGGGACATCCACGCAATTTCACAAACTGTGGGGTGTTTTTCGCCAAAAAAGCGCCTACGGACTGCTGGCAGTGATCCTCTCGCGTATATATTAGAGATGCAGGAGCAGGTGGTTACCAACTGCAAATAAAAGGAACGGCAAGAAACAAAAAGAGAATAACGGTATCGTATGCTTTACAACATCTGTTATACCAAAAGAAAATACACTTCTTCATACTACTGTCACTCAACCAAATTCCACTTCCTCTTCTTTTTTCTTCTTCTTCTTCTTCTTCTTCTTTTTTTTTTTTTTTGGCAGATGACTCCATGGGAAAGTACTTAGAAATAGGCGCTCCTAGGAATTCAAGTGTAGAGTATCAATCTTCTCCAAATGATTTGTATGTTAATCCAACAGAAAAACAGCATGAGACTCCCATACCCCAAAGTAAATCGAAAAATAAAACAATGACAGAAAGAGATGGTAGAAACACACTGAACGAACCAACTACTCCAACTTCTGATTTGTTTAGCTCAATAGCCAGAAAGACAAAAGACAAACAGGCAGCTAGAATCACTGATGCACCTGATTGCTCCTCCAAGATGCCAGATGGGAATGATAAGAATCACGAATCTCCCATCGATATGACATCCCAAGAGTTGGGTTTGAAGAGATTGAAAACAACTGGAGCTCCAACTGAAATCCACGATGAACAAAATATTCTGAAAAGACCAGATCTCTCAGCATTCACCAGGTGCAAAACATAGTATGTCATTACTAAGTTATGAACGCAACAGTAAGTTGCATTCTAGCTGTCTCTTATCTTGCAAGGTACCATACATCGGCTTCCCATCAAGGTGGAGCGAGATTTGGGGGAAGCTGTTCACCTCAAGACAACAGTTCAGAGGCTGTGAAAACGGACTCCACCTGAAAGATGATGTCAAATTCAGATGCTGCTCCAATAAAGCAGGGCTCCAATGGCAGTAGCTACAACAATGACATGGGCTCCAGCACTAGGAATGTCATCACAAAACCTTCTGCAAACAGAGAGAGTGACCTCACCATCAGCTGTTAAATCTAACCAACATACGTCAGCATCCCATCCCGTGCAGCACCAAATATCACCAGTTAATGTGGTAGGGAAAGACAAAGCTGATGAAGGAATTGCTAATGTAGTGAAAGTGGGCCACCCAAGATGTTGGATTTTTATGTGGCTTTTAATATTTATTGTGGTTATTGTCTGTTTTAATATAACATAGAATTGTTCGTATTATTGATGTATGAGATGGGGAATAATTTCATGTGAAATTTAACTCAAGGAATTAATACTCGAGGTGCTAAGGACGGCTGTGCTAGAATATGGTACACATGTTTATTGAGATCGAGTCTACTGGAATTTAATCTGCATATATATTATTAATATGGATACAACACAGGGATGAATAGCTGGGTTTGTTTTGCAGGATTGGCTCTGTAGGCTATTGACACACATGATCAGATTGGAATTGATCTCGTGAACAATCTGATCATGGTGCATAACTCACACATGTGTGCTAGGGACTAATATATTTTAGATTCATAAAACTAGCTTGTCTGATTGTGGTTGGTGATATAGTTTAGGAGTCTCACGGTGAACCGAAAACAGGTGGGTCAATTTGTAACACCTCGAAGTGCAGTCTATAAATAGGTCCCTACTCTCTAGCCTTATTATGCAATTGTGAGCAGCACAACAGAAAAGACAGAGAAATAGAGGGTAGACCAAAAAGCCTCCACAAAATCAATCTAGGGTTTACTGAAAACCCAACTATGGTATCAGAGCTAGAGCTGGCCAAATGGGTCGGGCCTACCGGGCCGGCACGAGGCACGACATTGTAGGCCCGGCCTAAGCACGGCACGCCCCGCACTGTTCATGGGCCGTCCCGGCCTGGCACGAGACCCCGGGCCGTGCTTGAGCCGCCACCTCGGCACGACACGAACAGTGTCGGCCGTGCTAGGCACGGCCCGTGTGGCCTGGGAGGCACGGCTGCGGGGAGGCGAAGGCGGAGGGCCAGAGGCAGCAGCGCCAGAGTGGAGAGAGGAGGAGGGCATCACGGCGCATGGTGCTGTGCGGTCCGTCAGAGCGGAAGGAGGAGGAGGGCGTCACATGGAGCTGCACGGGCACGCGGTCGAGGATAAGAGGCAGGCCAGGCGGCGGCGCGGCACACGGAGCTACGCATGCGCAGACCGCCATCGAGGAGGCGGCGAGGCCGTCGAGGAGGCGTCGACAAGGCGGCGGGGTCGTCAAGGCAGTGGGGTCATCGAGGCGGCGGGGTCGACGAGGCGGTGGTGAGGCCGTGGGGAGGCGAGGCGGTGGGGAGGCGAGGAGGCGGTGGGGTCGTCGACGACATCGAGGCGGTGGGGTCGCGGGGAGGCGAGAAGGCGACGGGGTCGGCGAGGAGTCTTGCAAGACCGCCACACGCGGACTCAAGACAAAGTAGAGGGGGTTGGGGAGAAGAAGGATGGGCTAGGGTGAGTCGGGCCGTGTCTTGCCCATGGGCCATGCCCGGCACGACACGGCCTGAAAAATTCGGCCGTTAGGGGTTTTTTTTACTGTTGGGGTCTTAAAAAATAGCAAAAAATCCAAACAAATTTCTACAAATAGCCACCATACCCCCCTCATTCAGCACCCCTTCATTCTCCATTCTCTCTTTGAAATTGTGTTGTGCAAATTCAAATCCGTGTTGAGCTAATTTGGCAAAATTCAAAAAATTTGTGCCAAAATTTGGAAATTTCAATTTTCGTCAGCAAATTAGTGAAAGAGGTACAATAATATTTTTGTAATACTTTTATTGTTAGTTATTGTTATGCTAAGATGAAAGTAGTAGTAGTGTTAGTTTCGATTTTGCAGTTTTCGTTATGGACAGTCCTTACGACAGCTTTGCTCTTGGTGATTACAGACTTTCATCGGAGGAAATTACATCTATGGAGGCGGCTGCGGCTGCCTCAAACCAACCGGAGGTTTCACCGGAGGAGCAAGGTGGACTTCCGTCATCAGGCTCAATGGCAACCGGAGCAAAGAGGTCGAGGCAGTCTACATCGGGAGTGTGGGAGAATTTTGACATGACAACTAAGCAAGATGCAGCGGGAAATAAGGTGCCATATGCTATTTGTAAAATTTGTCGCCATGAATTGTCTGCAAAGTCTACAAGTGGAACAGGGCACTTGATTAGACATGCTACAAGATGTTGAACCAAGCAAGGATTAATGATGAGGCAGACGCAGCTGCAATACAACCCTGATGGTACGGTATCTAGCTGGGACTACGATCCTCAGGTAGCCCGCTAATCTCTCTGTCATTTAATTGCTTCTAAGGATTTATCATTAGGCTTTGGCGAGTCTGCTTCTTTCCAAAATTACATTAGGACTGCGCATAATCCTAGATTTTCTTCCGTTTCCAGACAGACAACAACTAGGGATCTAGTGAAATACTATAATGAACATCGTAATAAAATAAAGGAACTATTTAGTACGTGCACCTTTTCGATGGCCCTGACCTCGAACATATGGAGTGGTCGGGCTCGGGAGAATTACCTTAGTGTAATTGCGCATTATATTAATGATTACTGGGTAATGGAGAAAAGGATTATAGCTTTGAAATTAATTGATGTAGCACACACGGGGAGAATATTGTGAACTGTATTATCAAAGTTGTGGAAGACTTTGGTCTTACAAACAAAATATTCACAATTACTTTAGACAATGCCGCTTCAAACTCTAGGGCCATGGACATTCTTACTCCAGTGTTGAGTACATATGTCGATTCCTTCTTGCTACATCAACGATGCGCTTGTCATATTATCAACCTTATAGTCAAAAGTGGTTTGAAGAGGTTGAGTCCATATATTAAAGCTTTTAACGTAAGAATAGCACAATATAAGAACTTCTGCAGAGCGATGGGTGTACGTCCAAGAAAGTTCGGTTTAGTTCACAAAAACAGGTGAAGACGCTGATCATGAAAGCACATGCCTCTTGGAGGTCATCATGGGGATGGAGCCATCAAGTGTCCCGATTACGTGATGAAGCAAAAGACCAGAACCTTTCAAGTCCATGTTCTCCAACCCGTGTCCCCGGTACCTACACATGAGAAAAGTAAGATGTCCAAGTCTTGGATCCCAAAGGGTTAGAGAGCAAATACTTGGGAACCCAAACCTTGGACACACGGCCACTAGAAGCAATTGAACCATTATGTGAGTTAGCATGATGCAAATGATGGTTCATGCAAGAAGATCCAACACCATCCTTGGAGGCACGCCGCGAGTGGACAACTCGATGAGGAAGACGAGGTCCATCTCTAGAAAAGCGGCGATGGCCTTGCTTGAAAGCACCATGATGAGAACCAACAAAAGCACCAAAGGAACTCACACATCCTCACCGTGGGTGTGTACCTCGATGAATAGAACGAGGTCCACCTCTTGGGAAACGACAGAAAGCCTGCCTCGGGACAGCTCATGGACCAAAACCAAAACCATGGGAACCGAGTCCACGATGTTGTCCAACACTACTAAAGGTGTCAAAGACGTCATCAATAGAGTGAGTCCTTATGCTAGGCTCTTTAGTGTGCATGTCATGAGAAAGACTATGCCCACTAGGAGACTTAGATGCATGAGCTCGACGCATGTGTTTTGCACGCCGAAAACAAAAATCCACAAAATGTCCATCCTTCTCACAAAATGAGCAATGGTGTAAAGGTCTACATGGAGACACAGTCCGAGAAGACAAAGCACCATTATCGCTCAAAGAAGAAGTCCCATGGGACAAGCTGGAAGAACCAACATCATAACTCGCCCTCGTGTTGACACTAGGCTCACACAAGCCATGAGATGGGAAATGTGTGTCCCTAAAAGCTCGACGGCACATTCGACGCCAGTGTTTGACACAACAGAAGCAAAACTCAACAATGTGTCCATCTTTCTTACAAAAGGTGCAATGATACTTCTCTTTTGAAGAAGTAGTACCATTTGAGGAAGAAACACCATTGTCTTTAGAAATCTCTTGGACAACACAAGAAGAGTCAGAAAGAGTCGCACTTGCCAAAGAAGAGCTACTCAAAGCGATGGCACAAAAACCAACATTAAATGACTCACGTTTAGCACGAGAAGACTCCAACTCCGAATGCAAAGAAGCAAGAGAAATCTTGAAAACATCAATCTCGGAGTGAAGGCAAATACAAGAGTCACATGACTTGGCGCTCATATCATCGCGCAATTTCTTCAAAGACTCAACCTCGCTCTTCAAGGCAATGCAAGATGTGCAAGAAATTAATGATGCTTTCGTATTAAGCATGCAATACAAAGCATCAATTTTATTTTCTAAATGAGCACAATTCTTGCAAGAGACTAAACTATCCTTAAGCAATTTCTCATATTCTAAGCACATGCTACAAGGCCTAGCTTCAATTTTAATAATTTCAGCCCTAGCATTCTCTAATTGCTCAAGGTGAAAGGAATTAGTCAATTTAAGCTTCTCAAAATCAGCAAGCATGCCTACACAAGAATTACAATCATTTCTAGCTATAGATCTAAAATTGCCTATTTCTAACTTAGCATTATCAAGCTCATGATGTAAGGCAACATAAGAATCACATGGCATAGAAGCATTTGATTTCAATAATTCATTTTCAGATTTTAGGCATGCAAGAGAATTATTCAAGTTCTCCGTATCTACAAGCAATGAATCAAAAGCACACATGGAGGTTTTCAATTTAGCGAGCTCATGAGACAAATCCCCATTCTCACTTTCTAGCAATTTCATTTTCTTCCTAAGAGCATGCAATTTGTACTCATATGACAATAAACCATCAATGAGTTTTTCTTTGCTCACCTTGCTGAGCTTGAGTAGGGGATCGTCCTCGGAAGAGTCATCATGATCATCCTCGAAAAGCTCTTCATCATTCTCATCCTCAATCGCTACTGCACATATGCTAATGGGCTCCTTCTCCTCGGGCTCCAAGCGTATCTCATCTCTGAAACTAGGACAATCAAAACAAAAGAGATCGCCACAAATATCACAAGAGAACTCCTCAATCGACATCATAAATATCGCATGTTCAAACATCTTGTCACGACGGACATCAATGGCAAAAGAACTACGACAAGATGCAAAGAAGCGCTCACAAGTCCTCATACAAGTCGTCATGCTCCAAGATCGGTGAATATCACAAAAGAGCAAACCTCGCTCTAATACCACTTGTTGGACCGAAACAGTGACTAGAGGGGAGGTGAATAGGAGCGCGATAGCTTTTTCACCTTAATTGAATTCAATACCAATTTCACTCCAATAGCTATGAAAGCTATGAAGATCAATATACAAGCACAGTGGAAGACTTGTATTGAATCCAATCGAAACCCCAAAGTAAAACAACCAAAATTACCAAAAACTCAATTCACAATGAGTTGGGCGGTCAGACCTCTGAGCCTAGCGGTCTGACCGCTCCATGGGGCGGTCTGACCTCCCAAATGGGCGGTCTAACCTCCAGCCTGATGAACAGTGAAATCAGCCCGAACTTCCAAAACACAAAAAAGGCTAACTTTTGATTCGTGACTCCAAAATTCACAAAACTTGAAACATACCTTCCTTAGGATGTCAGGAACCTATTCCAATCAACGATCATGAAGATCATGCCAAAGTTCCGACCTTTATCTGTTTTAGTGAAGGTTGCTTCAAAACCGAGCCAAATACAAAAACGGTGATTGACATGATTTCGTAGGAGGAATCAATCCAAGATGGCTAAGGATAATCTCCCATACGTCCTAGCATTCTTAATCACAGGAAGAATCAAGCCAAAAGTCCTCAAGAGCAAAACCCCCTAAAATCACCCTTTCTTTCACAAAAACCGGGCAAAAACAAAACTTAGATCCAAAAGCTTGCTCGTGGTTGATTGATGATCTAGATGATCCTAGATAGGTTCCCACATGTCATAGCAAGCTAGATCAAGAGAAGAAACCAATAGAAAACTCGCGGATCAAAGAAAGACCCAAAATCACAAAATAGAGAGTAAGAACACAAAAGAACTTATCTTGTGAAATCTTTCATGGATTGATTGGATAGATGGTATGTTTACAGCCACTCCATCATGGAGGACAAAGCTCAACACATGAGCACTCAAATCAATCCATTTCTCTAGAACCCTAACCTCCCACTAATCTCCTCAAGCCCTAACAACCAAAGCTAGGGTTTCCAAATTCAAGGGTTGAAGGGGGTGCAGCCACCTCCCTCCTCTATTTATAGTGGAGGCTTAGACCTTCTAGAAGAGTAAACCCTAATGGGCTCCCGTTAATGCCCACACACAAACGGATCACATACGCATGTATTTTAAAGCGCCGTCTTCATCTACTCTTGACCTAATCCGCTTCACTTTGCACCATCTTGCACCGCGGGTTGGTAAAAGGTCACCAAGGTGGTATTTGGTAAAATTACCAAAATACCCCTTCTCGATCTTTTTGCAAAGACCGAGTCCCATCTTTGTGAAGCACTCCTTATGCTTCGCCACGTGTAGGTTAATCAATGGCTCTCATCATGTCGGCAAGTCTCTCCCATCCGGCTCCCATGGAAACCACCATGGCACTTGCACCGACCCTCACGCCGCTTGATCCAACCCGTCGTACCGAACTGCCCGTTCGGTCATCCTTGTTCTTTTTGCGCCATGCTTGAATCCATTGACCTCACCCGGCATCACCGATCGTTCTAGACCTCAGCTCTCCAAACTTAGTCCCGATTATCCTCACTGTTGATAGTCATTGACCTTCAAGCAACCTGCACAACAATAGACCAAGAAATCGTTTTCGGGAACAAGTTCTTCGCAACTTGACCCACGTTAGTCAAAACATGCATCATGCAACACATATGCACTGAAACCCATGAACTTGACCTAACCAAACAATCATCGCCACCGAGTTAGCCGATGAACAAACCAAAACCGGTCAGACCGCCACTTTGGCCAGTCTAACCGCCCCCTGGCCGGTCTGACTACCTAGCTGGGACTTAGCCAAATTTTCTTCCTGAAAATCCGAAACCTACTGGAATTTTCAAACCAATAAAACTTTTGTCTGGAAGCTCCAAAAAATATGACCAAGTGTAGTAGAATCTCCTCTCTTACCTACACCCTCTATTTTTGGCCCAGCTCCAAAACTCAACACCACTTTATGGCCGGTCTGACCGATCTTCCAAAGCCGGTCTGACCGCCACTCATGGCCGGTCAGACCGCCGCTTTGGCCGATCAGACCGCCACTTGCCTAACAGCACTTTGAACTTTGCCGAAAACACATGATTCGACAAACCTTCAACACCATTGCCAGTTGTACCATCATCCTAAGATCATGAGCATATCCCCATGATATCCACAGAAGGTCTTTATTTTCTTGATGAACTATCAAGTGATGACAATATTGATTGCTTGGTTGGTGAAAATAACTCCATAGTGAGGAATACTAATGATAGGAACACATGCTCAGAATCTTATTTATAGCAATTACGACTTGGTCACATATCTAAAAACATAATTAAGAGGCTTATTAATTCTGGAGTTATGCACTTTAAGTGAGAGGATTTTGGTATTTGTGAGGCATGTATAATGGGTAAGATAATCCGTGCGCCTTTTCCAAAGGCGGAAATATCAAATGAGCCTCTTGCCATTATTCATTCTAATATTTGTGGTGAGATGTCTACTCCTACTAGAGGACAAAAGATTTATTTTATCACATTCATTGATGATTATTCTAGATTTGGTTATGTGTATCTTCTTAAATATAAGTCGGAAGGATTTGATGTATTTAAGACATTTAAAACTGAAGTGAAAAATCAATTGAATAGAAATATCAAAGTTTTGAGATCTGATCATGAAAGAGAATACACTCCAGGAATATTAAATGATTTTTGTAAAGAGCATACAATTATTCATCATTATATCACACCTTACACTCCGCAACAAAATGGTGTTACTAAGCGGAGGAATATAACACTTATGGATATGGTCAGGTCTATGATAGCTCAGATGGATACATCTGGTATTAATTCCCATACCGAAGGAGGTCCAGCTCCTGAAGAAAATACAAATCAAACTCCCAACACTAACATGCTTATGAGAGTGGGAGGAATTTTTGTACACTCCAATATCTAGATGATTATTACTTATTCTTGGTGGGAGTTCACTCTAAAATTTCATACTCAGGAGAAGAACCAAAGACTTATAAAGAAGCAATAAGCTGCTCACAATCAAAACTATGGATGGAAGCAATGTGGGAAGAATTAAACTCGATGAAAAGGAATAAACTTTGGAAACTTGTTGATCTACCAAACAACTGTAAACCCACATGTTGTAAATGTATTCTTAAAAGGAAATTGAATGCAGCAGGTGTAGTGAAAAAAATATAAGGCTAGACTTGTTGCTAAAGGCTTTATACACAAATGGAAGGTATTGACTTTATGGAAAAAAAATTCTCCTATTGCAAAATTTACTTCAATTCATATTATTATTGTTTTGATGACTTATTATGATTTTGAATTCCACCAAATAGATGTTAAAAGTGTTTTCCTTAATGGTCTTTTGGAGGAGGAAATATATATGAAACAGCCGGAATGTTTTGGAGAAAAAGGAAATGCAAATAAGATTTGCAAGTTGAATAGATCAATTTATGGTCTTAAACAAGCTTCAAGTCAATGGTATATTCTTTTTATAATGCTATCATGTCATATGGTTTTTCAATGACGGAAGGCGATCATTGCATACACACACACACACACATACATGTATGTATGTACATATATATGTATATATACATGTATGTATGTACATATATATATATATATATATATATATATATATATATATATATATATATATATATGTATGTATGTATGTATGTATGTATATGTATATATACATGTATGTGTGTGTGTGTGTATTTATATAAGTTATGGATAATTATTTTGTCTTACTGTCTTTATATATTGATGATATTCTCACTGCTTCTAGTGATAAAAATACATTGATGGAAGTCAAAGATTGGTTGTCTTCTAAGTTTGATATGAAAGATATGGGAGAAACTTACTATGTTTTAGGAGTTGAAATACATAGAGATCGGAATAAAATGATTCTTGGGTTGTCCCTAAAGGCATACCTTCGAAGCGTTTTAAAACGATTTTTCTACTGAAAACAGCAAATCTGTTAAAGTACCTATTGTGAAGGGAACTAAACTCAGTGAGGAATTATGTCCAAAAACTCTTGAGGAAAAAGCTAGAATGAATGGTATTCCTTATTCTTCAGCTTTAGGGTGACTTATGTATGCTATGTTATTCACACGACCTGACCTTAGCCATGCCATTGAAATTCTTAGTAGATATCAAAAGAATTCTGAGGAAGAGCACTGGAGACAAATTAAATATGTATTGTGTTATGTCAAATGAACTATGGACTATTTATTGTGTTTTAATAGACATAATCTTTAGCTGCAGGGTTATACTGATGTTGATTGGCAAGGGGATTCATATCACCGAAAGTCAACTTCTGGTTGTCTATTTACTTTGGCATGAGGTGCTTTTTCTTGGTGCAGCAGGAAACATGATTCAGTTGCTCTTTCCTCCATGGAAGCTGAATACATTGCTGCATTTGAAGCAACAAAGGAAGGTGTATGGCTGAGCGAATTTCTTGCATCACTTAAGGTCGTGGAAAGTGCATCATAACTTGTCACTATTTTCTGTGATAATCAGGCAGCGATCAAGATCTCAAAGGATCCTAAATTTTATAGTACAAGTAAACACATTGAAGTAAGATCCACTAACTAAGCCAATTAGTCAGAAATTATTTTCTAAGCATGTTAAAGACATGGGACTTCAGTTTATTGATTGAAATGTTTCAGCTAAGTGAGAGATGTTGGATTTTTATGTTGTTTTCAATATTTATTATGGTTATTGTCTGTTTTAACTCAATGTGGAATTGTTCGTATTATTGATGTATGTGATAGGGAATAATTTGATACGGAATTTAACTCGATGAATTAATACTCGAGGTGCTGAGGATAGCTGTGCTGGAATATGGTAGACATATTTATTGAGATCGAGTCTACTAGAATTTAATGTGCATGCATATGATTAATCCGGATACAGCACAGGGCGGAATAGTTGGGTTTGTTTCGCAGGATCAGCTCTGCAGGCAGTTGATCTACATGATTAGATTGGAATTGATCTCGTAAATAATATGATCGTGGCGCATGACTCACATATATGTGCTAAGGACTAATATATTTTAGACCCATAAAACCGGCATGTCTATATGGTTGGTGGCATGGTTCAGGAGTCTCACGGTGTAACGAAAATATGTGGGTCAATTTGTAACATCTGGAAGTGGAGTCTATAAATAGGTCCCTACCCTCTAGCCTCATTACGTAATTGTGAGCGGCACCACGAAAAAAACAGGAATAGAGGGTAAACTGAAAAACCTCCACAAAATCAATCTAGGGTTATGTGAAAACCAACACAAGAGATGTACAGCAAAGCTTTCCGCAGCATCATCATCATCATGTCCATTATTACCTCCATGTTATGACACAGCAACAAGCATCAATTGATCATGGATCGTCAGACGCTCAGTGTGGTTCATCCAATGTTTTCTATCCTTCCATGGAAGGTCATGCTGCAAACTATAGTGTGAACGGGAGCATGTCAGGTAGCCATAATGGCAGCAATGTGCAGAACGGAAGTAGCGCTGCTCCCAATGTTGCAAGACCAAACATGGAGTGTGTTAATGGCATCGTGGACAAAAATGGGGCTGGAGGTGGCAATGGAAGTGGGGGTGGCAGTGGTAATGACAAGTATCAGAATTGGCTCGGCCGACGAGAAGCTGCAGTGAACAAATTCAGACAGAAGCGGAAAGGGTCGAACTTCGGGAAAAAAAAAAGTAGCCTGTTTTCAGTTACACGTCAGTTAAAACAGCGAGTTCCTAAAATTAGTGATAATTACTTGAAGGGCCCATTCAATTTGATTCAGTATAATGACTAGGCATGCTATCCAAATGGTTGGATAAATAAAATCAGAACTGATACAATTGCTTTAGAACTGCCACTGAACATAGCCTGTAATTTTGGTTTCATTTTATGAAGAAAAAAAAAATGGAGCCGGAATTGGAAATTTTTTTAAAATAATCTATTTTCATTCGAAAATACAGAAATAATACTACTTAATTTTTTTACAGAAATAATCTCGTGTCGTCGTACGGTTGGACGACTCGTGCAAGTCGTCCAACCGCCGTGTGACAAATCTTCAAGTCGCTCAATGGAACGACGACTAGAGCGTGACTGGACCTAGTCGCCAAACGGATGTGCGATATGTGTTGGAATCGCCCATTTGTAGAGCAAGTTTAGTAAGTCGCGCAGTGATTGGGCGACTTAGTTCAAGTCGCCCAACCACTGGACGATTTTAGCTAATAAACCTGGAATTATACAAATCCAATTGGAACAATTGTGTTAAAATAGATATTACATTTTTTAGGTATTATATTTAGCAAATTGTATTGTATAATGTTATTTTTAAAAAAAGATAAAAGTGTGGTGACAACGTTGGTTGGTCTGTTTGTTATTTTCGTAGAATATGAAGGGTATGAAATTTGTTAGACTTGCAATAACATTTTGGGATCGTCGTATATTGTTGTAGTGTGCTAAATTTATGTAGAATTTTGTAAGGACGATTGAGATAGTAATGAGTGGTAAGTAGAAAGGTAAGTGATATTACGATGCGCTAGGGAGTCTCTCCTCGATGAAGTCGTCTGAACATATACGCGTATATAGGCAGGTAGTCGATGAAGTACTTTATGAAGCTTATACAGAATATGATTGAAGAGGCTGAGAACGCTCGTTGTGGTTATGAAGATGCCATAAAACATGGAGGATTCGATGGCGGTGCGAATGGTTCTTTCTGGGATTTCACTAGAAGAGGCATACTTGCAATATAGGCTTGCTTTGATGGCTTAGCGGAGACACGGAACGAGAAGTACATTAAAGTCCGCGGACAGAAGCACGTTACACGTAGTCACATGGCATGATGGTTCGACTAATTGCTTTAGTCATCCTCGCTACTACTACGGTACACTGCGACACAAGCATCCGGACCATATAAGTATATATGTCTTTAGGGGATAGTAAAAACATGGGGGTAGGACGGGGGACTACTACGTAATGACCTGACCTACTGCGTGGACCGGGGCCATTTTCCCTTCCTTGCAAGCTCGGCATTGAACTCCTCGCCGGCCTTCCCCTTCCCCTTGTTGCGGGACTGTCCACGTCGGGCTGGTATGTCGAAGTCGTCCATGTCCTGCGATTCCATGATGTAAGTGCACCGTATAGTAAAAATCATAAGAAGGATGTAAATTCTTCATCACTCATGTCGTCGATACGGATTATGCTTGGGTGACCGGATACGCTGTGGCGGCCGGGCTCAACCGTACGAGCCTTTCCCTTGCCCTTGTCGCGGGACTGTCCACGTCGGGCTGGTATGTCGAAGTCGTCCATGTCCTACGATTCCATGATGTAAGTGCACCGTATAGTGAAAATCGTAAGAAGGATGTAAATTCTTCATAACTCACGTCGTGGATACGGATTACGCCCGGGCGACCGGATACGTTGTGGCGGCCGGGCTCAGTCGCATGAGCATTTCCCTTGCCCTTGTCGCGGACCGCCCACGCCAGTGGTATGTCGAAGTTGTCCAAGTCCCGCGATTCTATGATGTAAGTACATCGCATGATGAAAACGTAATAAGGATGTACATTCTTCATAACCCACGCCGTCGATATGGATTACGCCGGCGAAATGGCTCGCCGGTGCCTCCTCAACAGGTGCTGCACGTAAGGTTTTCACCGCACGAAGTTCTCGGCTTCGACCGAGTAGTTCAAAGATGTACTTTTTTGGATGAATGCCTTGTCGTACATCTCGGGCCGCTGATCCACTAGAAGAAGTGGCAGTGCATCTCGGGCTGCCATTACGTGGGGATGAAGTTAAAAATTTAAGGAATTCAACGTTGGGAGAGGAAAATCGATCTTGCGAAAAGAAACACTTACGATGTAGTGCCGCGCACGTAGTACACCAAGCTCACGATGTGCAGGTGTGTGGATCAATGATCTCTACCGTTCGCCACACACACACCGCAGGATCGGAAAACGTGGTGGTACTGGAGCATCTTTCATTGAAAAATCTGGGTATTGTACCTGTTTCCTCTTTTGCTTAAGCCACTTTTGCTTCGCAACATCCTTGCGTAGAAGTTTGTCAAAGAGTCCATAACTGGGTATCTATTGTGTAGTATTGGGTTTGATTCAACCCCCTTTTATAAGCCCCATGGTTGGCATGGTGTGGTTAATTTCATGCAGAGTCATGTCTTTTAGTTTTGAAAAGCTGAGGAGGTAGATTTTTGTCATAACGATCTGAAAAGCTGGCGAGGCAGAGTGTTGTCACGTCTTTCTTTGCAGAGTCTTGTCTTTTCGGTCTGAAAAGCTGGCGAGGCGGTTAGGGTTGGCAAGTTGATCTGAAAAGCGTAACCCTGAACCGAAACCCTAAACTGCGCAAAGCTGTCTCCTTTGGTCTTATCACTGCGCAAAGCTGGTCCGTGTGGTCTTATCACTGTGCAAAGCTGTATCGTCTAGTCTTGTCACTGCACAAAGCTGTCTCCTTTGGCCTTATCACTACGCAAAGATGGTCCATGTGGTCTTGTCACTACACAAAGCTGCCTCGTCTGGTCTTCTCACTGCACAAGGCTGTCTCTTTTGGTCTTATCATCGCATAAAAGCGCCTCGTGTGGTCTTGTCCTCGCGCAAAGCTACCTCGTTCGTCTTGTCATCGCAAGCGCACCAAATTTTATCTGGTCTTGTCATCCGCAAGCTAATACATTACCCGCTTTGTTAGCCTCCCTCCTGGGCTATAAAATGCACGCCCCACGCTCCGAAAGTAGGACCACTCGACCCTTAAAACCGTAGGAAGAAGAATCTTCTCCGTCGTACAGTAACATACGATGGCAGACGCCCAGGGACCAGTCCAACCGGGGTCGCCAAAGCCAGACCTTCTCTTGGAAAGGAGGGAGGACTTCGGCCCTAACTACCGGTTGATGCCGAACAAGCGTGCTCAATCGGTATGGCCGAAATGCAGACACGGGGAGGACGCTATCGTGCAGGTCATAGACTGCCTTTTCGATGGCGAACAACATTTCTTTCGATGCCCATACTCTGGGGTAAATAGCTTTGTTCATGTTACTGCTAATACATCCTCTATACTAACCGTCCCTTGCAGCAGATGACGAAATACAACTTTACCCGCTGGATCGATCGTCCCCATGAACGACATGTTTTGATGCACGTGGATACATTGTGGAACCGAATCTTTGATTTGGAGACGCAAATTGACGATCTAAAGGAGCAAAATGATGACCTCCGCCAACAGATGCAGCGCGAGAGGGGCAACGAGGAGGTCGTGAACATAGGAAGTTCCTATGATCCCACATGCTGCTGCGCCAACCCTAGCTGCATATGTGCATGTCACTACAATGACGGCCAGCCACGTCTGAGGCGCCCAACTGGAGAACACTCTATGTGGGTAGCGAGAGGCACCATCTACCATTAGGCACGGGCGAACCTCGGTAGTCTCCCCTTCTGTACGCACTTATGTTCAATCTCCTAAAGCATGTAACTAAATGGTGGACGCGTTATTGCGGTTGCCTTTTATCAAGTTGACATGTTGCATCGATGTGTCGCGTGCTTTAAGCTATATGCATTGAACAAACATGCATTGTATGAACGAGTACTGAAAACCGAGCTATTCCATACCAGACATTATTCGCTAGAATTAAGATGAGATATTGACACTTCAAATAAAGTTGAAATTTGCAATTACAATACAATTAGTTCCACAGTTGCTTACAAGAACCAAAGTACTGACTGAAGTACAAATTACAACATACTAGCAGTTCTAATACAAGTTCCTACGTGTCGGCAGGCGCCTTGCAAGTTCTCACAGTGTGGCCTTCCTGGCGGCAGCGGCTGCAACGTCTACCTACCGCTGCAGCTTCCCCTTCGTCCATATCGTTCTAAATACGACAACTCTACCGACGGCCCTTCCCCCCTTTCAACAGGTCTAGATCTGGAATCCAAGTTCTATTTGCAGTATCCAACGTGGCGAAGTTACCCACAACCTTGAAGCCTCTTAGCTCGCCGCACCACACCTGCTGCACCCTTTCCTTCATGAAGTACTCCGATACGAAGTTCGATGGGTCCATGTGGATAGTCCCATACGCGGCGAGGACATGAGAGCATGGCTTGCGAAGGAGCTTTAGTTTGCTGCATGTGCAGCTAGGTTCATTCACATGGTCTCCAAGGCATACCTCATGGGTAACAAGAGACCGAGCCATCCCAAATCTGACTCTGTCTCGGAGGATCACGTCGAATCGATGCTCCGTATTGCCCATTACGAAGACCGTGTGCGACTGAGCCTTCTCGGTCTTGGCCTGCATGTATGCTGTAATCTTCGAGCAGTAGGGTGTCTGTGAGTTGGCTGCATGAAGTGCCCCTAATAACCCAGTTGTATACCTCTGCAAGGTTAGTGGTCATTATGCCATACCTTGCACCGTTCGTGTCGTGTAGTAAGGACCACTTCTCCAATGGCTCGGCCTCAATCCAATGAGAGAAACACCCGATGTCCCACGAGGTCCTCCGCGTCAAATGGGGAGGGTCGAGCTCCCGCAGTGGTGTGAGGCACTCAGGCTGTGCTGCCCCAGGAATGAGAGGACGCTTGTTCCTCTCGACGACATGCTTCCTGGTATGCTCGTCCAACATCTGCCACAACGCATCAAATTTACGTTGTTGGTTCTGTATAGCAAGCCTCTTGAACAGCTTCATCAACGGTTGCTGCCTGAACTGTTTGAAGAAGTTGGCCCCCAGATGGCGAATGCACCATCTGTTCCTCAGGTCTGGCCAGGAGAACGGCTCATTGGGGTCTTGCTGAAGTTGTCGGATGGCCTTCATCATCCCGGAGTGGCGATCATGGATTATACAGACATCAGGACGTGCCCCAGCCACTCCCACCTTCACATGTCGAAGGAACCACAACCAGTTGTCAAAATTCTCACTTTCCACGAAAGCGATGGCTAAGGGCAGAATCTGATTGTTGCAATCAACGCCAATTGTTGTCAGGATCATGCCCTTGTATTTCCCAGTTATAAATGTCCCGTTCACTGAGATCACGGGCAACATGTGTCTGAATGCATTGATGCAGGGACCGAATGCTAAGAAGGTCCTCTGCAATACCATAAAACCTAGCGACGGTCTTTTGGATGGCTGATCCTTCACAGGATCCTTCACAACAATGTATGTGCCCGAGTTCCTGTCCTGCAGCACCTAGAGCATACAAGGAAGGTTGTCGTAAGACGCCTCGAAAGAACCGAACCTCCTTTCCAAAGTCTTCTGCTTAGCATGCCATGCATTCCCGTAGCTAATCTTGTACTTGAATTTCTGCTCGATAGCCACCATGATGTGCTTGGCCTCCAGGTCTGTCTTCTTCACTATCTCTTCATACATGACATTGGCTATGAAGATGGACGTCAGGTTGTGATGCCCCGGCAAAACACTACTGAGCAAGCAGGAGTGCGGCTCCACCTTCGAGACAATCCAGTGAGTCTCGTACTTGGGTCTCCTTGCGTGCACATGCCAAAGACACCTAGCCTGCTCGCATACTACGGTGTACTACTCCTGGCTAGATTTGAGTACACGAAACGGTCGTTGCATGGACAAGGCCCACAGCTTAATGGCATCCTACAGTGATCCCTTGTCAGCAAACATTGCACGAAGCTGAACCTCCGTCCCATTGTACTCCCACGGTGATTCGTGCTCGTCGTGCACAGCAAGACCCTTAATGTCCACCCTATTCCATCCCTACGGGATGGGACCTTCGTCCTCCTCGGAAGAGTCATCACCATCCTCTTCTAAAGCTTTCTCCTCCGCTCGAGCTGTCAAGTCATCAATCTCCATCTGACGTACTATGCTATCGATATGCTCCCCTGCATATGCCTGGGCACTGGCCTGAGCGTGCGGTGCACGATATTCTGCCTCCGCCTCCTCTTCTGCCTCAGCCTCCTCTTCTGCCTCCGCAACATTGGCCACCTCGTCCTCTTCTGCCTCCTCAACGTCGGCCACCTCGTCCTCTTCTGCATCCACAACATCGGCCACCGCGTCTTCTTCGTGAACCACACGCTCTGCGTCCGAGCTGCTCCCACCAACCCGACGGGAGTCGTCGGAAGGGCATCGAGAGTACCTTCGACATGGTCGCACGTAGCACGATCGTAGCCACGGCGCCTACGCCTCTCCGTAAATCTTTTCCATGCAACCGTGCGCATCACTCTACTCAACTCCCACCGAATGTGCGTGGGAAACCTACTCCAAACCCCTTGTATGATGATACTCCACACCTCGGGGTCCAAGGAGAAGCTTTTGGTGAGCCAGTGTAGGACATCTCCGATTTGAGCATTCTCCAGGTTCAGGTGTACCAAAGCGACGTGCTGAAAATCACTTAGGTCAACACCGTACGAACCTTCACGAACCGTACCAACACCATAATGCACTTTCACTCTTGTGGGCTCCAACATGACTGCAAATATTACAAATGTTGCAACCAGTGATTTCTCAACATACATTCCCCATATACGTGCTAAAAAAACAACTAGCTACATGTCGCCTACGTTCGGCCGAGAACAAGAACAAACAAGAGTATTACCTTCACGCGGAGACCTTCTCTTCGTATCAACAAGCTTCGTTCGTCTTTCTCTTTCACGTCTCGAGCTCCTCTCCTCCCAAACCGCCCTCTCCCGAGCTCTGCTCCTCCCTGTGTACCTCTCCCAAGCTCCTCTCCTCCTCTTGTCTCCCTCTCTCGAGCTCCTCTGCTTCTCCCTCTCCCTACCTTCTCCCCTTTTTCTCTTCTCCCGATCTACTATGCTTGTCCGCCGAGAGGAATGGTGAAAGAAACCATGATGGGACCTAAGCTGGCTTTCTATATGACCGTGTAGTCGCTCAACCATTGGAAGACTTGGAAGAAAGTGCTGGCCCAAGGGTTGAGCGACACGTGGACTAGTCGCTGAACTGTTGGACGACTTGGCAGTAAGTACTAGCCCAACGGTTGATAGTCGCTCAACCGTTGTACAACTTGCAGGCCCAACAGTTGAGCGACACTTCGTCGAACTCTTCAGCGACTAGGTCACGAACGATTCGAAACTAATATATTAATAAGTAATAGAACAATGCTAGAGGGAATACATAGACAACCATGCCATAGTAATTACGAAGGAGAATACGTCAACACATAATACAAGTTATACAACAATGGTAGAGGGAATGCATAGACAACCATGTCATAGTACCTACGAAATACAATACGTAAACACAGAATATGTAAACCCCTTACTGGCCACCCGCTGCGCCACCCGCAGCACCTCCTCCGTCGTCGCCACGTCCCACACCCGGTCCGCGCCAAGCAATACGCCCCACTTGGGCTTCCGGCTGGGTGCCTAGGGTCAGCCCAGACAGGAAAGGCGCCAGAGCCCTGGCGATCCGCGGGTCCTGTCGGGTCGACTCCACCTGTTGTTGCGTGATCACTCGGGGCCCGCTAAGCTGCTCACCGGAAATAACCTCGACGGTGCAGCTCACCGCCTTGAACCTCCCCGGTGCTTCCGCTGGCATCGATCCACGCCCTCGTGGGGAGAACTCAGTGCCGGGTGGAAAGCAAGATCAGCACGGCAAATAATGTTAATCTCTACAATATATAGACGATCACAAACCTGAAGAGAGGAAACGTACCTGACTCAAGGCAATGCGCGAGATGTCAAACCCACCATACTATCCGGACGGGTCGAGGATGAAAACATACTGCCCTGACGCTCTCTGGTGGGTGTCCTGCAACGACACCGGTGGCGGTGGCTGTGGCGGTCGGTGCGCACTCCACGCGCCTCACCCGACCTCTCCGCCCAGCGCAAGCGCAGAGCGAGGCGGCGGCGGCACAGCATAGGCGGGGCACGTGGACGTGCCCCTCCGGGCCTTCTCGACCGGGTCAGAGGGCGTGGCGTCCTCGACTTATGCACCGACGAGGCCATCTCCTGTACCGTCCTGCACAATGTTAGGGCCACGCATCGCCTCGCCGCACTGCAAGCCTGACGAACAAACTGCACTAGCTCGTCGCGCGTGACCTCCGCACCAATGTCGATCTTGTACAGGATCGATTGTCCGTCGCTGGCAACCCCGACGTTGATGTCTATCTGCAAGGAGTATGTCAAAGCGTCAAACCTATAATTCAGGTAACAGTACTCAGACATTTTCAAACACATTTTTACGTACCGTGAGGTGCACGTTCCGCGCTAAGTGTAGAGGGTAGGAGTTGGTCGGTGCTAGCACGCGAGCGGGGGGAGGGTCGACGACATGCACCAGCCTGGTGCGTGTCTGCGGGGCGTACCAGCGAAGGTACTCATCGTACGCACTGGGGTCGTACGGGCCATCCTCTGGCACGCAGTCCTCGTGGGCGTTCGCCCACTGTGCCACCCATGGCTCCATCTTGCCCGGCCACTGTGTTCTAGTGCCAACCCTCCTACTATGCCTGCGAAATGTACCACTGCAATTAAAAGCCACCATAACAGAAATATCAAAAACATATGTGAACATGTGTTGTATGTAACTCACGCGTGGGTCGAGTCAGGCACCCTCGTCCCGACGGGAACTGGAACAACCTGGTGGAGGCCGAATCGGCGATCACCCACATGCCATCGCGTAGTCTCGACGAACATGTCGAAGACGAGCTTTTTGCGCCCACCAAGACGCCCAGCTTGCACCAAAGACATGTTGAAGACACCCCGGAGCATGGGCCTCTGTCTCTCGATCGAGTACGGCTCGGCGCCGCGACGTCGCTGGCAGAGACGGTCCAGCTGTTCCACAAAGTGCTCATACGCACGTATGACCTGCACGTGTGCATACTGTGCCTGCGAGCCAGAACAGTGGTTACAAAGGATTACCTATAATACGACTGAAGAAAAGATATAGGGAAGTATGTACCCGTCTACGGCACCAAAGGGACCCTACGGTCGGCCGGTCCACCGCGTCCCCATGGTACATGTCCACGCCGTACAGTCTGGAGTCTACCAGCATGGGCCGTCCGAGAGAGAAGCACTCGAACGACCACATCTGCAGCGATGGGGGCACTGCGGAGGATAGATGTGGGCTCAGGCCCTACAAGACTCATCGCACATGCATGATGCGTCATGGCAAGTACGGCCGATCTCAATCGATCTCTAGCTCCTCGCCGTCGACGATGGCCCTCGCGTACCACGAGGCGAGCATCGACGAGTCACCGCGGGTCTTGGTAAACAAGACTCACCAAGAGCCACAACAGTACGCCGAGGTGCCGCGACACCGGTCGACGGTGGGGTGTGGGACCATCCGCTCGACCTACGCAGAAACGAATAATTAGTAAACCCATCATATGGATAGGCCTCAATGCATCGCTAAACATGGAAAATAGGTAGTATACGTACCCAAAACTGCGAAAGCCACTGTAGGGGCGGGCCATACCATTATCGCTCTGAGAAGTCGAAGTACGGAGGCGCGGCCTCTGCCGCAAGAACCCCCTGAAACCTGCCCAACAAGGCGTCGCGCCAATCGACAGTCGCGTCCGGCGGGAATGCAGGGGCTCCTGCGATAGGCAAGCCGAGCAGCATCGCGACATCCTGCAGAGTAGGGGCCATCTCCCCGAAAGGGAGGTGGAAGGTGTGCATCTCGGGCCGCCAACGGTCCACCAGAGCAGTCAGGAGCGATCGGTCGAACGGGAATCGTCGTGACCGCTCTGGACTGGCCTGGACCTCCCCATCGTCATCGACCAGACCGTAGTCCTCTTCGGTGGCCTCTACCATCCGCGCGAGAGGTAGAAGGCCGGAACGGCTCAGCCTACAAAGCACGAAGAAGTAAGTACATAGTGCGCATACGATACAAAAAAGTGGCACAGCTTGTGGACAAACTTCTCTACCCAAGTCAATCGCGTCATCCCCGCCAACCGGATGCGGGACACGACGGCTCGCGCGGTGCTGCACGTCGACCAACCGGTCCAGCAGACCGAAATGCCAATCCGAACCACCAGGGTCTTGGGTCATACCTGCAAATTAAGAAATTAAAAACATTCATATTACTTAAGCATTTAAATTATATTCCAATGGCAAATAAATCATATTTGATATGTTCTTAGTGGCACCTAAACACTTTGCTCCAACACAATGGTAATACATATACAATTTCATGAAACCCACGTGGTAAAGACATAATTTTTCCTACGAAAGGCTATATTACGTTAACGCCTGTACCGGCGGCTATGGATTGCGAAATATTTAATACATCATCGTTACTGTGTATATTTATAATGGGTGAAGCTTTCAGGAAAAAAAAACAAAATTTCACATGTTTGACAATCCTACATGATTGGAACCATGTATCTGTGATTCCTTAATCCAACCAAAACTATGAAGTAAATGTTTTCAATTCTTTATTGTACAAAACAAATACATGTATTTAACATTCTATAAACTAGCATTTGTGAATACACGGGTTATCGACATGTTTATATAATAGAAAAGTAACATGTTATCATTCATCTAGCCCGTACGCAATTAGTGCAGCACGCGGAATAGTACAACTAAATTTATTTTCACCAACTAATTTTTCCTTCGTACGAACTTCTAAACTAATTGTATTAATCATGCTATCTCTATGCATTTGCTAACAATATGTCACTACACACGATGTTGCTCGCTAACGTACCATGGTTACTAATTAATCATGCCATCTCTAAATATTTGCTAACAATATGTCACTACACATGAAGTTGCTTGCTAACCTACCATAGTTTCAAAAATAAACTTGTACAAAATAATACTACAAACTCACCGTCCTAGCAGTCGATGTGAAGCGAAGAACCTCTTTTTCCTCCTCCTCTTCTTCTTCCCCTCCTCTTTTTTTCCCTCTCCTTCTCTTTTTCTTTCCTGCTCGATTCACTCGGTGGAATGGCGAGTGTTCGTCGCCTGGTTTTATAAGTCGCCCAAGTCGCCATCTGCTTGGACGACTTGGGTTGAGCTGCGACCTATTCGCTCAACCGTATCGCGACTCTCTCGAAGTCGCCATGCCATAAAGCGACGATGCCTCAAACCATTAAATCGCCGTTCTATTGAGCGACTTGAAGATTTGTCGCACGACGGTTGGGCGACTTGCACGAGTCGCCCAACCGTACGGCGACACGAGATTATCTCTGTAAAAAAAATTAAGCGGTATTATTTCTGTAATTTCAAATAAAAAATATATTATTTAAAAAAAATACCGGAATTGCTTGTCCTTTGGTTCTAAAAAAGTGCAATTGCTTTGTGTGATTCTGAACTACTTTTGAAAGAGAACAAAAATTAAATGCTCATGTTACTTCCAAGTATGTAAGGCCGTAAGGCCTAACTTTTGTGAATACCTCCATAGGAACACTAAAATGTTTTTTAGAGACTAAAATGGTATTTGACAAAGTAATTCACAATGTCTAGTCTTGGAGAGAGCAACTTTTTGCTAAGTTTTGACGCTACTGTTTCATTTTTCAAAAATTCTTTCCTGACTGCTGTGCCCGAATAAGGTTTGTATTGGAACGGTATCTTTCTGATGGCTTTGTCCGCCTATTTTCAGGTGCGCTTCCAAAGCAGGAAGAGGCTAGCTGAGCAGCGGCCACGTGGGCAGTTCGTGCGACAATCTGGACAGGAAGATCAGGCAGGCCAAGCAGCAGACAGATGACACGACCCTTCTAATCCAACGCGGCATCTGCTTCGACACATGGAGAAATACGCACTTCATTCCATTGCTGATAGCAGCTCATTGATTCCCACATTAGAGCGCTCAATAAATAAAAGCTCATATGATTATTGTCTGTGTCTAACTCCAGATGAACATTTGTAGTATGGAGTGAACCACATATTCGATTGGCCATCGGTCATGTTAGACGTCGTTATGGTTTGCGATCTTCAGTTCCCTTGCAGAGATTTACGTAGTCAAGAGTCTTAAGGAGCAAACCAGCAGCGACATTGCAATTCTCTGTAGTGTCGGTTCGAAACTAACTACATGGTGTGTGATGATTCGTATCACAGACCTTTGTTATTGTCTTCAGTAATTCCCTTTTCCCTTAATAAAGGGCACGAAGAGATGCTAGTTGCTAGGTCCTAAACTGAACCAAATCTGCGAAAAAATTTCGACAACATTTTTCTTGGAAACACCAAAGTGAACTCTGCAGTTTGCAAGCACTACCGTGCCCTAAATCCTAATGTCTGCTCCCTGGGTAGAAAAAGTCTGCACCGTTTTCCTTCGCCTTAGAGTGGAAGTTCCATACTTTCGGCCTATGCTCAGTGAACATCCCCTTGTTCACCACCGACAACTGTTGGAAACATTTCGACCACTTCAAAAGATATACATCAAGGGTAAAATAAAATGGAAGAGGCCAACCTTCAGAATAAGATAAGGTTGGCTGGAGAAAATTTATCACAATAAGAACCTAACCTGTTCATGAACATCAGCAGCCAATCCAACGCTTGTCGTGGTAAAAAGACCAGACAGTAAAGTAAGAGGGACCTTTGGCTTCTAAGCGAGGGGCCGAATGGTCCTAAGAGTGGGATTCCAGCTGGAAATGTACTTGTATTAATTGTCAGAAATGTTTTTCTCCCCCCCCCCTCCCGAAATGATAGGGGGAGGAGGCTACGCGCTGGGTACATAAAGTTACATTTATACCCCTATGAAAGTACAACTATCCTAAGGGTAGCAGAGGCTTTTTCTAGCCTAAGGATAGACCCCGACGCATGGTAGACTCTCCTAAACCTGGTCTATCCGGACAATGAGCTTGGTCCACCTTTAATGCACTTTGCTGATGGTTGTGAGGCCCCTTCGGGGGGCCTGCGGGGCCCCCTCGGGGGACATCCTTGGAGCCGACCTTGGGGGCCCTCAGGAACCCTTCGGAGGCTTCAGGAATACCTTCGGGGCCTTCGGGGCCCCTCCGAAGGTCGCCTTTGGTGCTGCCTTCGGAGCCTCCGGAAGCGTCTTTGCGGACTTCGGGGCCCCTTCAGAGGCGGCTCTGGGGTCGCCGAGCCCCTCGAGCACCGCTGGTCCAGGGGACCCTTTGTCGCGCATTGCTCGTGCCATGGGGCGGTGAGCGCCCCTACAACAAGTCCTCGCGGTCGAGGTCACCTTCACCATGGTCAAATGCGCTGCTTCTCCCGGAGGGTCAGGCACACCGCCCCTCGGGCTTGACGGCGTATCTTTGGAAGAGCCCAAGGTGGGTCATCTGTGGTGTTCGGCGGTTTCGGCTTCCGTGCACCATGGGGTGGTGCGCGGCCTGGGTTATTGTGGGACATAAATGGCGCCGCTGTGTCTCTTGGGGTTCCACGCATCGACCTTTGGGCTTTGCGCCAGTTTAATGAATGGCAGGCGTGCTGTAGGGTGCGTGCACGTGGCGCGTGCGGATTGGCGCATGGCGCCTCATTTCCAACCCGCGGGTTTCGCCCGTCTATAAATATGCGCCCCGCTCCTCCCTTTTGGTGTTCATTTCCAGTTTTCCAGCCCATCCTGTTTTGCGCTTTGTTCCCGCTACGGTGTTTCGCTTTTCTGGCGAGGGTCCATCTTACTGCTTCAAGCATGTCGAAGCGTGCGAAGGAGAGTGCTAGAGAGGCGATGTACACGAGCAAGTTGGGGAGGTCCACCGTGACCGATCTTGTCCTCAACACTCTTGTCGACGAGGGCAAGTTGGAGAGCCTTGAAAAGGTCCGCGCTCTAGGGAAGGAGACCACCCCGGCGCCTCGCACGGATGAGGCGGTGGTCTTCGTCGCCTTTTTTGACGCTGGCCTTTGTTTGCCATGCGTCGCGCTGGTTAAGGACGCGCTCTGGCTGTACGGGGTGGAGTTGGCGCAACTGACGCCGAACTCCATCGTGAAGTTGGGGGTTTTCGAATGGATGCTTCGGGCGGCCGGAGCCAGTGACGAAGGGTGTCTATTTGCCCATCTTCACGACGAGCACTGCCAGAAGAAGAAGAAGAAGAACACCGACGAGACGCTAAACTTTGGTAGCGTAAACTTCCAGGCGAGGACCCGGTGCCAGATGTACCTTCCTACCCCGGCGGCGCGTAACCTCTGGGACACCGACTGGACTCGACGGCGGTTCTACCACAAGTCGCTGCCGGGGGATGGTCTGCAATCTCGGGGCGAGCCAATACGACTCATCGCCAGCCCCGAGATTGATCTCAATGCAAGGGAGGAGGCCCTCCTTCAGCTTCTATTGGATGTAACGAAGTGCCTCTCCACCCGAGACCTGGTGGAGGAGTTCTGTGCCTTCGGGATCTGGCCTCTGGCCCAAGATTGGAGCGTGGAGATCGGCGGTTCGAAGACCGGGCGCCCGATCCTCACTGTGAAGGGACACGAGGGTGCGGATCTCGGCGCCTTTTCTTTTCTCCATTTCGGTATCTATTGCTCGTTTTTGGCATGGCTTCTCACGGTTGTATTGGTGATGGTTTCGCAGTCTTACCCATTACCGAAGCCACTAGTGCGGCGAAGATGCTTCTGGGCCCTTACACAAGCGAGGAGCATTCGAAGCGCGTCACAGTGGTGCGGGAGAGTTGGCTTAACCGGGCGTATGCTCCGTCGATTCGCCTTTCCGAGCGTCCGAACCCAGACGCTGGAAAAAGGAAACGCGCTCGTGCCGCCGAGGTCAGTGGGACGGAGCCAATTGCAGTGGTGCCGCTGCGCGCTTCTACTCCTCGTGACGCAAACAATTCCGCGGAAGTGGCGGAGGACGCGAACCAGCCTGCCAAGAAGTTGGCAGGGGCCGTGGAACAGGTGGAATCTTCCGCCTCGAGCGGCTCCTCGTCAAGCGAGCGCGCCGACTCGGCCGACGAGGACGTGTCGGGGGACACCACGGGGCGCCCTGCGGCGGAGGTGGCCAAGGCGACGAGCGCGATCGGGCTAACGAGCGTTGTTATTGTCAAGTCTTCGGGTGTAGACACTCCGCCACTTGTTTATGGCGCGGATGTCGAGGTTCTGTTGGTCACCCCGCCTACTCGGGCGGCCGATGTCGCCGTAAGCGACCTCTGCGCCCGATCGCCCAAGGTAGTGAATGTTACTCCATGTGTGTGATTGCGTGTGTGTGTGTCTGATACTTGCTCGGCCATGCAGAGGCGGGTGACGCCGCGAGGAGGGCGGATGACGGGGAGCCCGAACGCGATGGGGATGGCGCGGCCGAGAATGCCGCGGCTGGTTCTGCGGGGTCGAGGGTTCCGCACTTCGGACGCGCTGCTCTGGGGTGTGGGCCCGTGGACGTGCTCTATGTGTAACAAGGACTTCATGGTCGATCCATTGGCAGAAGTGTGCGAGGTGGTTGGAGACTTCGTGCATTCGCCCCATCTCAAGCAATTCTTCAAGAAAATGGCCATAAAGGACATGCTCCGGAGCATGGAGGTGAATGCCATGAAGGTTTGTAAGTACCCCTCGACGCCCTCCTTCGTTCTTTTCGCCAATTGCTAAGGTGTCTGATGCGCAGACGATGATGCTTTCGCGGGCATTGTACGACGATATCTCCCGATGCTTCTGCAAGATTTAGAGCGAGCTGGAGAAGGAGCATGCCAAGAACGAGACCCTCAGCGGTGAGCGCGATTCCCTCACGGTGAGGGTAAAGACGTTGGAGGAGCAAGTGTAGGGCCTTCGGGATGAGCTGGAGGCTTCGCGGAAAGCGTGGGCGCTTGCCGAGGAGGTTGAGACAGAGCGCGAGCTATCAAACAGCATGGGGCTCGCTGCTTTTGAGGCTCTGGAGACTCTCGAGGATGTCGTGACGCAGCTCGGCGCGGTGCCCCCCCCCCCAGGATTCACCGACCCGCGGAGACGGACATCACCCTCAAATGCCTTAAAAACGTTGGGAGGGTGTGCGTGCCGGCAACGCGTTCATATGGAGACCATTGTGCGATGGTGGCCTGGTGCACGACCTTAGCCCCGCTTGACAAGGCGGGATGCGCACATATTGACGCTCTCGCCACCCGCGCGGTCGCCGTAGCTACCGCCAAAGAGTCAGCGAGCGAGGAGCGCCGAACACGCAGGGCCAGTAGGGTCCTGCTGGAGGACTACTGGGCGCGGCGCGGCCACGAGGACGCAACCGCGTTGTTTCGGGCGGTACAAGCACGGCAGCCCAAAGGGAAGGCGCCCACGACGGTCTCGGACGAAGCCTTGGAAGGGGGCAAGTGGGGGTCCACTCACAAAGGCAAGGTGCGACCCTCCGCTTGCTAGAAACGACGGTCGCATTGAGGCGTTGTGAGATGTGTTTGTTATGCTGAGTTTAATAAAAAAAATGGTGTGATTGTGTTGTGAACGACCCCTAATTTTTGCGAGGGGGAGGCGAAGCCTCGCGCCGTCCCCCTTACTTTTTTAGATAGGGCTCTGGGGAGCCCTAATTTTTGCGAAAGGGAGGCGACGCCTCGTGTCGTCCCCCGTACCTTTTTAGATAGGGCTCCGGGGAGCCCTAATTTTTGCGAGGGGGAGACGAAGCCTCGCGCCGCCCCCCTTACTTTTTTAGATAGGGCTCTGGGAAGCCCTAATTTTTGCGAGGGGGAGGCGAAGCCTCGCGCCGTCCCCCTTACTTTTTTAGATAGGGCTCCGGGGAGCCCTAATTTTCTTGAGGGGAGGTGAAGCTTTGGCGAAGATCGACGTCCCCCGGGCGCTGATTCGCTCTTGGGACGCCTTGCAGGGGTTAACCTTGCGCGTCGTCCTTGCCGAGTTGTGTTATAGCTGTAGAACTTGCTGGTGCGCACCGGGGCCGAGGGCCATGCGTGGTGGCTTTGTCTATACACTCGTGCCTGCGGAGGGCAGCTGTGTGCATCGGGGCTGGAGGCCATGTGCGGTGGCCTCGTTTATACACTGGTGCCTGCGTAGGGTATCTGTGTGCACCGGGGCCGAAGGCCATGCGCGGTGGCTTCGTTTATACACTCGTGCCTGCAGAGGGCATCTGTGTGCTCCGGGGCCGAAGGTCATGCGCGGTGGCTTCGTTTATACACTCGTGCCTACGGAGAGCGTCTGTGTGCACCGGGGCCGAAGGCCATGCGCGGTGGCTTCGTTTATACACTTGTGCATGCGGAGGACATCGGTGTGCACCGAGGCCGAAGGCCATGCGCGGTGGCTTTGTTTATACACTCGTGCCTACGGAGGGCATCGGTGTGCACCAGAGCCGAAGGCCATGCGCGGTGGCTTTGTTTGTACACTTGTGCCTGCAGAGGGCATCGGTGTTTTTGTTGTGTTCGCGGGGTGCTGCATGCTTTGTTCATTACGGGGGGGCCAAAAGGCCCAAAAGTACACATGTTTGTACATGCCCGCCCCGCGGTGCGGCCAGCCGGGGGAGGGGGAGGCTGTTGCCTGGGCGCGGCCGGATTTTCCTACTAAGTACAAAAATCCTAAGGGTAGAACCTACGGAGGCTCTTGGTGTTCCATGTGTGGCCGAGCTGCTGCCCTCCCGGGGTGGCGATGTAATGCGTCCCGACCCTCGTGCTCCGGGTGATGATGTAGGGCCCCTCCCACTTGGACTCAAGCTTGCCCACCGTGGAAGGGTTGGCGACTCGCTTGAGGACCATGTCACCAGGTGCCAGGGGGCGGGCTCTCACTTTCTTATTGTATGCTCTCGCGACTCGTCGCAGACTTTATCATTGTTGAGATGGCTTCACGCGGTTTTCTCGACCGGTCGAGGAGATTTCCCGACGGAGGTCGACCTCCTGGGTTGCTCGGAAGGATCTTCTTTGTGAGCTACTTTGGTGTCATCGCCGTCCCGAATAGGAGTTTGAACGGAGAGAAGCCTATGGCGCGAGTTGGTGTAGTGCGGAGTGCCCATAGGGCCTTCTGAAGTTCTTCGGGCCAGAGCCCCCTGGGAAATCCGACTAGGCGTTTGGTGAGGCCTGCTAGCAAGTTGTCGTTGGCCCTTTCAACCGCCCCATTGGACTTGGGATGGCCCACCGACGCGAAGCATATGGTGACGCCTAGGTCCTGACAGAATGTTTTGAAGGCGGCTGAGTCGAACTGGGTACCATTGTCGCTGACGATGTCCCACGGCACCCCGTACCTGCAAATGATGTTCCTCCATGCGAACTGCCGGGCCGCTACGGCTGTGATCTTGGCGACGGGCTCGGCCTCCACCCATCTGGAGAAGTACTCGACGGTGACGAAGGCGAAGCGAAGGCCGCCTCTGGCTGCCGAAAAAGGGCCAATGATGTCGAACCCCTATCGTGCAAAAGGCCAGACAGGGGGCAACGGCTGCAGTGGGGATCGCGGTGTTTTGGGTTGTGGTCGCCCAAATGGCGCCCTAACAATGCTTGACGAGGTCTGTCGTCCGTGCGCGGTTGGCGATCTGGTCTTGGCGGAAAGCCCTTGCTACGATGCTTCGGGGGGCCTGATGTGCTCCACAGTTGCCCTCGTGGATTTCCTTGAGTAGGTCCTAGCCCTCCTGACGAGATATACATCGGAGGAAGGGGGTGCACACGCCTCCTTTGTATAGTTCGCCGTTGACGATGCGGTAATTCCGGGAGCAATGTTTGAGCCTCTTTGCCTCAGCTGGGTCTTCGGGTTCTCTGCCTACAAGGTAACTAGTGATTGGCTCTCGCCGATCTGCCGCTAATAAGCGATATGGGGCGGGCAAAGACCTTGTCTTTTTCGTCATATAAATCGCCAATTTGGGCTCGGCCCTTGTGCTCAGACGGAGCCCCTTGTTCCTCCGGCGGGACCGAGGGGGCATGAAGTATCTCGTAGAAAACTTCTGGTTGCGGTTGGCCACCGGAGCTTGCCGCTTTTGCGAGCTTATCCGCCACTTTGTTGTCGCTCCTTAGGATGGCTTGCACAGTTATGCCGAGGAAGCTCTTTGCGGCGACCCATACCGCCGCTAAGTATCGTGCCATCTCGTGGTCTCTGGTTACGAAGCTTTTGTCAAAGTGCCCCGCCATGAGGCGAGAGTCACTCTTGACTATGACGCGCTTGGCGCCCAAATTCTTTGCTTTGCGGAGGCCCAGCAGCAAGGCCTCATACTCTGAAGCATTGTTGGTCGTGGGAAAATCTAGGTGCGCCGCATACGACATGCTCCGGCCATCCGGGGCAACCAGAATGGCGGCCGCGCCCGCCCCCGTTGCGCACTAGGATCCGTCAATGTGGACGGTCCAGGGCGCTTCGATAGGGGCTGGAAGTTGACCCTCGGCATGCGGAGTCCACTCGGCGACGAAGTCGACCAGGGATTGTGACTTGACGGCGGTGCGCGCTGCGAAGGTGATGTCGAAGGGTGCGAGCTCTGCCGCCTACTTGTCGATGCGACCTGACACGTCCTTGTTGCGAAGCATGAGCGCCAGGGGGTAAGATGTTGGTACTGTGATGGCGTGCGCCATGAAATAATGCCGGAGCTTGCGCGAAGCCATGAGCAGGGTGTAGGCCAGCTTTTCCAGTTCCGTGTATCGGTTCTTGGCCCCCTGGAGGGCCTCCGAGACGTAGTATATGGCGCCGCCGCCATCCTCTGGACAAGGCTCAAGATGATCGCTGCCATGAGGCGGCGAGGTATAGGAGGAGCTTGGCTCCGGGCTTCGGGCTAGTCAAGCTTGGGAGCTGGCTCAGGTACTTCTTGAGATCCTGGAATGCTTCCTGGTAGGCCTCGGTCTAGCGGAATGGCTCTGCGCCCCGGAGGGTCTTGAAGAAGGGTAGGGCTCGTTCAGCTGACCGGGACAAAAATCGGCTGAGGGCGGCGAGGCGGCCCGTCAGCCTTTGCACCTCTCGCGCGCTGCGGGGCGGCTCCATTTCTTGGATGGCACAGATTTTCTCGGGGTTAGCCTCGATGCCCCTCTCTGAGACGAGGAATCCCAGCAGCTTGCCCGCCTTGACCCCGAAGGCGCACTTATCAGGGTTTAGCTTGATTCCTTCCCTCCAGGGGTTGGTGAAGGTCTCCTGGAGGTCTTCCAGGTGCGAGGTAGCGATTCTGCTCTTGACCACTACATCGTCGACGTAGGCTTCGACATTGCATCCCAACTACTCCACCAGCACCTTGGTGATGAGACGAGTAAATGTTGCTCCGGCGTTTTTGAGGCCGAAGGGCATGCGGCGGAAGCAGTATGTCCCGAAGGGGGTGATGAAAGCGGTCTTCACCTCATCCTCCTTGGCCATGAATATCTGATGATACTCGGAGTAGGCATCGAGGAAACTCATCAACTCTCACCCAGAAGTGGCGTCTACCAACTGGTCGATGCGAGGCAGGGGGAAATCGTCTTTGGGAGACACCTTGTTGAGGTCGGTAAAGTCAACACACATGCACCATTTGCCCGAGCTTTTCTGGACCAGGACAAGGTTGGCTAGCCACTCCGAGTGCTTCACTTCTCGAATGACCCCGCCTTCGAGGCTTGGCTATCTCGCCTTTCTTTGCTTCCGTGCACTCCGTCCTGCGCAGACAACTTCGCTTCTTGGGGTTGCATCACCGAGGGGAGGCGGTGTTCGATCGTCTCACAGGCCACACCCAGTATGTCCTCCGGACTCCATGCGAAGATGCCTGAATTATTGTGGAGCACCTCCAGGATGGCGCTGTGCTCTTTTGTTGGGAGATCCGCCCCAAAGGCAATTGTCTTCTCCGGGGACGCGTCCCTCAAAGGAACCCTTCGTAGCTGCCCCTCCGGCTTGGCCCTCAGGGTTCACTTGCCGGCGGGTTCTTCTAGCGGGGCGCATAGGTTGGCCTCCACTGTGTGGACATGGCGGGTGGTAAGATCTGCCCCAAGCTCGGTTTGCCGGGCTAGGTCCTGGTCGCCCCGCACGGTAATGACGCCCTCCGGTGCGGGGATCTTCATGCATATGTAGTTGTGATGGGTGACTGTGCCGAAGGCGTTTAATGTGGCTCGGCCCAAGATGGCGTTGTACTGGTATGGCATGTGAACCACGTCGAAGGTGACGGTTTCCGTGCGGGACGCGGAGCCGTCGCTAAATGTGACAGCTAGGTCGATCTGACCTAATGCTGTCACCGGTCTTCCCCCGAAGCCTACGAGGGGTATGCCTGGGGGTGACAGGAGGTCTCTTGGGATCATCATTTTGTCGAAGGCGTCCGCGAACAGGAAGTTCGCGAAGCTTCCCACGTCCACGAGGATGCGCCTGACCTCGAAATCCGCTATGGTGGCAGAGATGACGAGGGGGTCCTGGCGAGGGAAGTGGATGCCCCTGGCATCCTCGGGGCCGAAGGTGTTGGGCACCTCGGCGTATCGGGTGAATCGCATGCAGTCACGCCCGCAACGTGGTGATTTGGCGGCGAAACACGCCGCTGTCTTTTAGACGTTAAGCTGAGCGAAGATCCTCCCGTGATCATATTTATGATCCGCTAGCGTGGCTCGCCGTGGCCTCCCTCGATGCGCGGCCTGGGCGGTGGGGCGGGCAGTTGGTTGCCAGCGCCCCTGATGTCTTCGCGTTCGGCCGGCTGCTGGCGGCGATTCATGTAGTCGTGCATGGCCGCGATAGTGCGGCAGTCCGCGGTTGTGTGCGAGCATTCGCCGTGGAGGTCGCAGTATGACGTTGTGCTTTCGGCGCCGTTGAGGGTGTCTAGCTGGCGCCCGCCGCGACGCCCACGGCCTCTGCCCCTGCCACGGCCGCCACGCTTCACTCCTCCGAGGTCTTGGCCATTTTGGGTTGGTTGCTTGGCGGGGTTCTTGTGGCGGGGTGTCGTGGCGGAGGTGTGGCTGCTGCCTGCTCATTGGATGGTTTTTGGTGTGGTGGCGGCGACTACCCCTTCCGCCCTTCGGTTGTTGTCCTCCTCCGCTCAGGCGTATTCCTCCATTTTGTCGAAGAGCTCAGCATCTCCCGGTGGAGGTCGGCCAGCTCTTGCTGCAGGGTCCCATAGGCCTCCCGGGTCACCCCCGCAACTCGGGGTGGGCAGAGATTGGTTGTCGAGGAGGATGCTTGATGGCGAGCGTCCCCCGGTTGGCAATGTCACCATGGGTGGAGTTGTTTGCTTCTCCTTCCGTGGTCGTCGTGGTTCTGGCCGCCGCCAGAATCTTGCTCCGCTTGGCCCTCGAGGTGTTTGGTCTTTGCGGTGGCTACTCATTGCTTGACCCTTTGAAACTTTGGGTCTTGACCTTCGTGGGGGCCATCCGATGCTTCGTGCTTGTGACCTTCCTGCCGAACCCCACAGACAGCGCCAACTATCGTGGTAAAAAGACCAGACAGCAAAGTGAGGGGGACCCTCGGCTTCTAAACAAGGGGCCGAAGGGTCCCAAGAGTGGGATTCCAGCTGGAAATGTACTTGTATTAATTGTCAGAAATGTTTTTCTCCCCCCTCCTCCCCCCCCAAAAAATGATAGGGGGAGGAGGCTATTTATAGCCTCCCCTACTAGGTACATGAAGTTACATACATATCCCTATGAAAGTACAACTATCCTAGGGTAGCAAGGGCTTTTCTTAGCCTAAAGGTAGACCCCGGCGCATGGTAGACTCTTCTGGACCTGGTCTACCCGGACAGTGAGCTTGGTCCACCTTTGTTGCACTTTGCTGATGGTTGCAAGGTCCCTACGGGGCCCCTCGGGGGACATCCTTGGACCTGGCCTTGGAGGCCCTCAGGAACCCTTCGGAGGCTTCGAGAATACCTTCGGGGCCCCTCCGAAGGTCGCCTTTGTTGCTGCCTTCGGAGCCTCCGGAAGCGTTTTCGAGGACTTCTGGGCCTCTTCGGGAGGGCGGCTCCAGGGTCGCCTTCGGAGCCCCTTGAAGTACTGTCGGGTCCCTCGGGGACCCTTTGTCGCGCCGCCTGTGCCGTGGGGCCGGTGGGCCGCCCTTACGACAGTGCTCAAAGGTGCAGCTTTAATCACAAGATCCGCCATGTAGTGCAGATGTAAAAGAAGTCCCACACCCTCCTCGTTTGAACAAATATCCTCATAAATAAGGACCACCAGCGAGCAATCCTGCTAAGAACATGGATATGAGGTAAAGAAAGGGTATTGGGAATATTCGGTTGATCAAACTTTTACCATCTCAGACGAAGTGTGACACAATAATGCAAGAAGTCCAATACATCGTCTACAGAACCATGGGTGGCAACTTCCAACAGTGAAACATCATCTATCATGATCATGAACTGGCCTGCATTTTCTCCAGTCCTGTTTGCCTCCACCATTCTCTGAATGTTTCTGTATAGTACAACAAAGCTGTCAGCAATGGCACCTCCCCTTGTTCCACCTTGAGTAAAGAAGCAAGCAAATCAGTCACTCGCTAATTATGCAGCATCATTTGGAAACAACACAAGGTGTACAAATGGCTGCTTGCCTGGGAATGCCTGCAAGTCAAAGAAATGAAGCCTCTCGCTCTTCCTATGCAGGGAGAGGTTACAGCCCTAGCAAAAATGCAAAATTAAGAAGAAATCATGCGGTGTTACATTTCAAGTAGCACAGGCATCCAGCATGTATTTTGTGTTAGGGTGTCCAAATCAGGTCTCATAATAATGGCAGTAATCAGAAATTAATGCCTTGCAGCCACCAGTGTGCCAGCCAAAGTTAAACATTGATGTATTTTATTTGAATTTTGCAAACTGCAAAGACCGTCCAGTTCCCAGCTGAGCTGGTTATCTAAATACTAAATAGTGTCTCAGGCTCTCAGCTAGTACATGAGCTATTGCTGCCAGCAAATGAACAGAATAGATGCTGGCAACCCTATTTCATCCGGTACTGGTTTTCTGAACACCACTGTGCACAGTTAAGATCGAAAATTTAGACTGTACTGTTAATAACAAAACCCTAACAATTATCACAATTATGAAGGGCACTTCGACGTTGAATATTACGCATAAATCTAAGGATATCATATTGTAACGATTTAAATTTTTTAAGTGGGAGTGTTTGTTGTGAGACGCTTGATTCTACATTACTAACATTAGATTAGGCCAAGAGCTTAGCGACTAGATTCTAGACCCGGTTACACCTTGTCACATTATCTGATGGACTACCACCCATTTCTTTACAGCCAAATCCACTCTAATCCTACATTTGGGGCCCCCTCCAGTTAATCAGTCGACGTAAGTAGGTGCACATTTACATACTTACTGAAGTAAAATTTACAGTCCTGCAATACTCACAATGACAAGTGTGTGATTCTAACTGTGCGAGCGAGTGTTGAAGTGTGATTAATAGACGAAACCGTGGTTGTTGGGGGTAGGGTAAGGAAGCCAGTAAGCACAGGACGTGTTCGAAAATGCGGGTGAGCTGTTGGGGCGCGTACCATCTTGCGGAGGACGCGGTCGTAGTGGGAGAAAGGCTGAGCAAGGGCGAGGAGGGCCGCTCCGCCGGCGCCGGCGAGCGCGCGATTGAGGAGGTGGTAGAGGACGAAGGCCGCGGGCGTCTCCACGCAATCCTCCACCACCACCACGCGCGCCCCGGAGCCCATCGCCTCGCTCAGGAGGTCCCCCCACCGTACTCCTCCATCTGCCTCGTCCACCCCTCTTCGCCGGAGAGATAAACTGGCGGCGGCGGCGGCGGCTGAGGGGTCTGAGAAGTCGCAGGCAAAGCAACTTCCCGAACGAGTTCACAAAATCACACTTCACAAAACCCGAGCACAACGAAACGCGTACTAGACATAAATACGTAACGTAACTTTAAGAGAGAATGTACAACGGTACAGACAGCTGCTGTCTATAATAATTATCTATGTTATTTGTAAATAGCACTAAATAAAATTTATATAATGATATAGATGGCTGCTATCTTTTTAGTTGTTTTTATAGAACACACAATATTTTAATGTTTTTCTTGTTTCTTGTGCTATAGTCGATTACAGGATTGTAGACAGCATCTTTCTCTCTCTTCATTATCTTTCATCCACGTCAGCAAAAATCCTACGTGACAATGGTTATAGACGGTTGACATAAGCCCATTGTATGCTCTGAAGGCCTACTCTGAGTCTTGTCGTACGGAGACCACGAGTCTTTGGAAGCAACGCTCACAGGGCATGTCTGGGATAGAACGGCTGGCTTCCCACATATGCTTTCCGTCGAAGCCGTTTTGTGTTTAAACGTGTGGAAGCCTTAAGCTGTCTGTGGGGCGCTTTCACGGCTTCTCGTAGCCTCCGTTTCCAAATTACCTCCGGAGTTCAGGGGTAATTACCTGCCGATTGCCATCGTATATAACCCCCGCTGGATACCTCTCCCCCGCCCGCTCGGCTACCTCCTCCCCCGCTCGCCCGCCCGCCCACCTCCTCCTCTTCCCCGCCCGCTCACCTTCTCCTCCTCCCCCGGCGACCACCTCCTCCTCCCCGGTGGCCACCGTTGGCCCGGCTACCTCCTCCCCCGCGCTGGCGTCGCCCAAATCCAGATCTGGATCTAGAGCTCGCCCTCCCCCCGACGCCCTCCTCCCGCGACGGCCACCTCCTCCCCGACCACCTCCTCCTCTCTCTCTACCCCGCTCCTCCGTGGCCACCTCCTCCCCGGCTACCTCCTTCTCCCTCTACTCCGCGGCGGCCACCTCCTCCTTAACAACCTCCTTCTCCCTCTATCCCACCTCCTCCTCCCTCACCCTGCTCCTCCCCGGCCACCTCCTCCCTGGCTATCTCCTTCTCCCTCTACCCTGTGCTGGCCACCTCCTCCCTGGCAACCTCCTCCTCCCTCTACCCCGCACTGACCTAGCTACCTCCTCCCCGGCCACTGTTGTGTTACTGCATGTTCTCAGTTCTTGCCATCTGCTTGTTGTTCAATGTCTTGTATATAATTGACTATCCTGTTTCCTGAATTTGTTTGTCATTTGTTTTCTTAACTAGATTGATGCACATGCTGGTGGTGTAAATGACATTGCATTTGCCCATCCAAATAAGCAGCTATGTATAATTTGGTTACTAACAATTGGCATGGTTTGTTCCCTGTTCCTTTTAGCATCTTTGGTACGTTGCTAGCTTGGTTAGAAATTTGGTTACTGACAATTGGTATGATCTGTTAGCTGGTTTGACCATGCATTTGGTTAGTGAAGTGTAGACTTGGCCAGAGTTCCAAGACTTTTTTATGAATAAGTCTCAAATTGTGATTGATTTGGTTGATACTAGCACTGTGAGATATTGCTTAGTGATGTTGTGGGCTCTGATTAATACTCGATGATGTATTGATGTCAAATTAAGGTTGAATACGACAATGGAGTATAATCTAGTCTTGAGCTAAAAGATTACTTATTTTTTATCGAGTCATGCAATTCATGCTTGTTCTATACATGAGATTCAATCCGTCTTTAGTAGCTGTCCATTGTGATTTACTGTGTTTCATTCGATTGCTTCATTTGGCTCATTCCGATTCACTGTGATTCATTTAGCTACTATCTTTAGTTCACTGTGATTGTCGTAGCAGGACACCAAGGGGTGCCCCGCGCCCTCGGATCGTCGGGAATACCGGTGTGCCTTCAGGGATGTTGTTCATATGTAAATCTAGTCTATATAGTGGATTTTAGGGCAAATATACCCAAAATGCCCTTTCTCTCTCTCGCCTATGGGGGCAAGAAGGTAAATGTCCCTTCTTGCCCCCTATAAATAAAGCCCCATGGGCATGTAATGGGGGGGGGACTCTCCTCATTCAACACATATGAGCAACACATACAAACACATTTGTCTTTGGCTTCTCTCCATCCGGTCCTTCACCCAAGACAAAAGTGCGGAGGGTCTCCATTGTCTGGAGGTCCCGTACCCATCTGTCTAGCTTTTTAGCTACGACAGTTGGCGCCGTCCGTGCGGACCGAACAAGAAGCTACATGAGAGGAGCCAAAGCCATCCAGCACCTTCGGCCAAAAAAAATGCCGAAGCCCTCCCTCCCACCTTCGGCCACCTACGCAGCCACACCTGCACCTTCGGCTCAGGACCGAAGGACACCAGACGCCTCTTCGTCGCCCAGCCGCTAGGAGCCTCCGCCTTCGTGACTACCTGCGAAGCCACCACGAAGACAACGGCGAAGCCTCTGCAGATCGGCAGCTGCGTCGACCGCCGAGCCATTAAAGCCTCGAGACCCCTCCGTGTGGCGATTTCCTCCGGCCCCGGCTCATCTTCACCAACTCCTTGGCGCCCTCGGGCACTGCGGCGTCACCGGCGACTGGGTGAAGCCCCATCACCGAAGGCGGCTCGGGCACCCTTCGCTCGCCCCCATCCAAACACAGCACAAGAAAAGGAACTACAAGCTTCCATCCCCTTCGGTGCCGCCCCGCCTTCGGCCCCTCGCCCGGAGCCCCAACGAGCGCAAAACCCCTCCACAATGCGACGCCGACATCTTCGCCTCCGGAGCAGCCCGCCTCGAAGTGAGCCTCCCCCGCCTCGCTAGCGGAGCGCCTTCACGGCCACTTCGGCGTCGAACCAACCCCGCGCAGTCCCATCAGCGTCGCAGCCACCTCAGGAGGCCCCCCGCCACCTTCGGTTGCCAAGGGCCACCCCTCGGCCCTCGAGGCCCCCCTTGGAGACTCCTCCCGCGGGCGCCTCCTCCGGCCAACCATCGCCTCCACCGGATCCACTTCGACCATGGGACCGCCCCCTCGGGCGCCCTCGTCTCCAGCAAGACCACATCCCCGGCGCAGCACAGCCGCTTCGGCATCGCCCCATCGCTAGCTCCAGTCGCCTCGGGCCCCCTCGGGTCCACGCCGGCTTCGGCCACCTCGAGGCGCCCTCGGGACGCCTCGCCTCCACGCCGGCGGAGGCCACCTCGGGTCCCCTCCGCATCGGGCCGCCCTGCCTCCAGCTCGGGTGCCCACGGAGCTCACCTCGGGTCCCCCCGACGGGCTGCCCGTCTCGGCTCAGTGCCCACGGAGCTCACCGGGTCCCCTCCGCATCGGGCTGCCCCGCCTCCAGCTCGGGTGCCCACGGAGCTCCCCTCGGGTCCCCTTCGCATCGCTCTGGCTCCATGTAGCGGCCGAGGGTCGCCGTCGCGCGCCCGCCGGCCTCGAGCGGCCACGCCATGCAGCCACCGAGGGCCATCGCGGATACGGCCGAGCTCTATCCTCGGGGCATCTTTGCGTTCCGCCTCACTTCGCTGCACGTCGCAGCCGCCCAAGACCAGTACGTCTCCCTCATTTCCATTTGGCGCTCTAGTACTTCACCTATAGTGCGCAGCTGGTAATTAAATAGAGCTAGTGTAGCTAGGCAGCATGTGAATAGGAGGGCCTCTACATTAAAGGCTATCTGCCAACCGGTCAAGGGAGCTTTGCTACTACTAGTAGTACCACCTCCAACCACTAGACACACAGTCACGTGGACAGTAGGGCCCCGCATTTAATACTTGGCACGGTTCAGTAAGCATGTAAAAAAGAGGGGTGTTTCTAGCTACATAGCATTAGGTATTATTTCATATCTCGCTTGCATAGGGAAGACTTCAAAACATGAATAGCTAATCCAGTACATGCTTGTAGTTGAACAGAGGCAATGAAAAAAAAGAAGACGCCGCGTATGGCCTCGAGCCCCGGCGCACACCGATGCCCTCCGCAGGCACGCGTGTATAAATAAGACGCCGCGCATGGCTCCGAGCCCCAGTGCACACTAACCCACCCTCCGGGGAGTGAAGTGTATAAACAAAGACGCCGCGTATGGCCCCGAGCCCCGGCGCACACCGATGCCCTCCGCAGGCACGTGTCTATAAACAAGACGCCGCGCATGGCTCCGAGCCCCGGTGCACACTAACTCACCCTCCGGGGTGTGAAGTGTATAAACAAAGACGCCGTGCATGACTCCGAGCCCCGGTGCACACTAACTCACCCTCCGGGGTGTGAAGTGTATAAACAAAGATGCCGCGCATGGCTCCGAGCCCCGGTGCACACTAACTTACCCTCCGGGGTGTGAAGTGTATAAACAAAGACACCGTGTATGGCCCCGAGCCCCGGCGCACACCGATGCCCTCCGCAAGCACGCGTGTATAAACAAGACGCCGTGCATGGCTCCGAGCCCCGGTGCACACTAACCCACCCTTCGGGGTGTGAAGTGTATAAACAAAGACGCCGCGTATGGCCCCGAGCCCCGGCGCACACCGATGCCCTCCTCAGACACGCGTGTATAAACAAGATGCCGCGCATGGCTCCGAGCCCCGGTGCACACTAACTCACCCTCCGGGGTGTGAAGTGTATAAACAAAGACGCCGTGCATGGCTCCGAGCCCCGGTGCACACTAACTCACCCTCCGGGGTGTGAAGTGTATAAACAAAGATGTCGCGCATGGCTCTGAGCCCCGGTGCACACTAACCCACCCTCCGGGGTGTGAAGTGTATAAACAAAGACGCCGCGTATGGCCCTGAGCCCCGGCGCATACCGATGCCCTCCGCAGGCACGCGTGTATAAACAAGACGCCGCGCATGGCTCCAAGCCCCGGTGCACACTAACTCACCCTCCGGGGTGTGAAGTGTATAAACAAAGATGCCGCGCAAGGCTCCGAGCCCTGGTGCACACTAACTCACCCTCCGGGGTGTGAAGTGTATAAACAAAGACGCCACGTATGGCCCCGAGCCCCGGCGCACACCGATGCCCTCCGCAGGCACGCGTGTATAAACAAGACACCGCGCATGGCTCCAAGCCTCGGTGCACACTAACCCACCCTCCGGGGTGTGAAGTGTAGAAACAAAGACGCCGCGTATGGCCCCGAGCCCCGGCGCACACCGATGCCCTCCGCAGGCACGCGTGTATAAACAAGACGCCGCGCATGGCTCCGAGCCCCGTGCACACTAACTCACCCTCCGGGGTGTTAAGTGTATAAACAAGACACCGCGCATGGCTCCGAGCCCCGGTGCACACTAACTCACCCTCCGAGGTGTGAAGTGTATAAACAAAGACGCCGTGCATGGCTCCGAGCCCCGGTGCACACTAACTCACCCTCCGGGGTGTGAAGTGTATAAACAAAGATGCCGCGCATGGCTCCGAGCCCCGGTGCACACTAACTCACCCTCCGGGGTGTGAAGTGTATAAACAAAGACGCCGCGTATGGCTCCGAGCCCCGACGCACACCGATGCCCTCCGCAGGCACGCGTGTATAAACAAGACGCCGCGCATGGCTCCGAGCCCCGGTGCACACTAACTCACCCTCCGGAGTGTAAAGTGTATAAACAAAGACGTCGTGCATGGCCCCGAGTCCCGGCGCGCATCAATGCCCTCCGCAGGCACGTGTGCATAAACAAGACCTCGTGCATGGTCCCGAGCCCGCGCATAAACCTAGTCGTTCTGGAGGCCCCGCCTCGGCGACTAGGGAGTCTCCAGCCTCGAGTGCCTTGCCTCGGTAGGGAGACCTCACACATTCGCGCTCATTCGCACAAAACCTAGTCGTTCCGGAGGCCCCGCCTCAGCGACTAGGGAGTCTCCCGCCTCGAGTGCCTTGCCTCGGCAGGGAGACCTCACACATTCGCGCTCATTCGCGCAAAACCTAGTCGTTCCGGAGGCCCCGCCTCGGCGACTAGGGAGTCTCCCGCCTCGAGTGCCTTGCCTCAGCGGAGAGACCTCACACATTTGCGCTCATTCGCGCAAAACCTAGTCATTCGCGCAAAACCTAGTCATTCCGGAGGCCCCGCCTCGGCGACTACGGAGTCTCCCGCCTCGAGTGCCTTGCCTCGGCGGAGACCTCACACATTCGCGCTCATTCGCGCAAAACCTAGTCGTTCCAGAGGCCCCGCCTCGGCGACTAGGGAGTCTCCCGCCTCGAGTGCCTTGCCTCGGCGGGGAGACCTCACACATTCGCGCTCATTCGCGCAAAACCTAGTCGTTCCGGAGGCCCCGCCTCGGCGACTAGGGAGTCTCCCGCCTCGAGTGCCTTGCCTCGGCGGGAGACCTCACATTCAGCGCTCATTGCGCAAAAACCTAGTCGTTAGGAGGCCCGCCTCGGCGACTAGGGAGTCTCCCGCCTCGAGTGCCTTGCCTCAGCGGAGCGACCTCATACATTCGCGCTCATTCGCGCAAAACCTAGTCATTCCGGAGGCCCCGCCTCGGCGACTAGGGAGTCTCCCGCCTCGAGTGCCTTGCCTCGGCGGAGAGACCTCACACATTCGCGCTCATTCGCGCAAAACCTAGTCGTTCCGGAGGCCCCGCCTCGGCGACTAGGGAGTCTCCCGCCTCGAGTGCCTTGCCTCGGCGGGGAGACCTCACATCTCGTGCTCATTCGCAAAACCTAGTCGTTCCGGAGGCCCCGCCTCGGCGACTAGGGAGTCTCCCGCCTCGAGTGCCTTGCCTCGGCGGGGAGACCTCGCACATTCGCGCTCATTCGCGCAAAACCTAGTCGTTCCGGAGGCCCCGCCTCGGCGACTAGGGAGTCTCCCGCCTCGAGTGCCTTGCCTCGGCGGGGAGACCTCACACATTCGCGCTTATTCGCGCAAAACCTAGTCGTTCCGGAGGCCCCACCTCGGCGACTAGGGAGTCTCCCGCCTCGAGTGCCTTGCCTCGGCAGGGAGACCTCACACATTCGCGCTCATTCGCGCAAAACCTAGTCGTTCCGGAGGCCCCACGTCAGCGACTACGGAGTCTCCCGCCTCGAGTGCCTTGCCTCGGCGGGGAGACCTCACACATTCGCGCTCATTCGCGCAAAACCTAGTCGTTCCGGAGGCCCCGCCTCGGCGACTAGGGAGTCTCTCGCCTTGAGCGTCTTGCCTCGGCGGGGAGACCTCGCACATTCGCGTTCGTTCGCACAAAACCCGTTCAATGAAAAAGCAACATGATGCCACAACAAAAAAACAAAGCCACTGTGCATGGCCTTTGACCTCGGTACAAGCCAATACCACTCACAAACGTGATTGCCTCAGCGAAGGCGACGCGCAAAGCTAACCCTGGCGCAGCCCGGTCCTAAGACCAAACATTACCAGGGGGGACAGCGTCATCCTCGCTAGCTTTGGGCTCCGCAAGCGAGCCCAATCAAAAAGAAAGTTGGGGGACGGCGTTCTCGGCTTCACCTCCCCCTCGCTAGCTTTGGGCTCCGCAAGCGAGCCCAATCAAAAAAAGTTGGAGGACGGCGTTCTCGGCTTCGCCTCCCCCTCGCTAGCTTTGGGCTCCCCAAGCGAGCCCAATCAAAAAAAAGTTGGGGGCGGCGTTCACGGCTTCGCCTCCCCTCGCTAGCTTTGGGCTCGCAAGCGAGCCCAATCAAAAAAAGTTGGGGGACGGCGTTCTCGGCTTCGCCTCCCCTCGCTAGCTTTGGGCTCCGCAAGCGAGCCCAATCAAAAGAAAGTTGGGGGCGGCGTTCACCTTTGCCGCCTCCCTCGCTAGCTTTGGGCTCGCAAGCGAGCCCAATCAAAAAAGTTGGGGGCGGCGTTCGGCCGCCTCCCCTCGCTAACCTTGGGCTCAAGCGAGCCCAATCAAAAAGTTAGGGGCGGCGTTCTCGGCTTCGCCTCCCCCTCGCTAGCTTTGGGCTCCGCAAGCGAGCCCAATCAAAAAGAAAGTTGGGGGACGGCATTCTCGGCTTCGCCTCCCCCTCGCGAGCGCACCCAAATGTCATCATAATAAGCAATCGCCTCCTTAAGCGGATGAGCATCAACCCTTCACGCCACTCTAGTCATGGGCACGAACCACTGAGAGTGGACGAAGGGGGGGGGACGGTACCAGGATACTAGTAGGATCATCGCAAACAGTCACACCGAAGAAGTAATCGGACACGAAGGTAGCAACGACAGCCACGACTCACCGCCCGCCTCGAGGCTGTAGCCTCGGCGGGGCAGCCCCGACGCGCCGCCCGCCTCGAAGGCCATGCTTCGGTGTGGCGGCTCCGCGTCGACTTCACCCACACAGGCTCTACCACTGCTCACTGCCCGCCTCGAGGCTGTAGCCTCGGCGGGGCAGCCCCGACGCGCTGCCCGCCTCGAAGGCCATGCCTCGACGTGGTGGCTCCGCGTTGACTTCTCCCACAACAGCTCTCTGCATTGCTCGCGCCGCCTCGAGGCTGTAGCCTCGGCGGGGCGGCCCCGACGCGTCGCCCGCCTCGAAGGCCATGCCTCGCCGTGGTGGCTCCGCGTCGACTTTGCCCACAACAGCTCTCTGCGCTCTCACCGCCTCGAGGTCAGAGCCTCGGTGGGCGACCGACGACGCCACCACCGAGGGTCAGTACCTCGGCGTGGCGGCTCGCGTCGACTTCGCCACGCAGCTCTATCACGCTCACCGCCCGCCTCGAGGTCAGAGCCTCGGCGGGCGGCCCCAAACCGCCCGCCTCGAGGCCGTGCCTCGCGTGGCGACTCGCAAGATCGACTTCCCCACGCGAGCTCTCGCTCACCGCCCGCCTCGGTCAGTAGCCTCGGCGTCGCGACCTCGGCCACACCGCCCGCCTCGAAGGCCATGCCTCGGCGTGGTGGCTCAAGATCGACTTCGCCCACAACAGCTCTATCGCGCTCGCGCCGCCTCGAGGCCGTGGCGTCGTGAGGCGGCCCCGACGCGCCGCCACCGCCTCGGGTCAGTCGTCGGCGTGGCGGCTCGCGTCGACTCGCCCTTGAGCTCTACCGCCCGCTGAGGTCAGCCTCGTGGCGGCCCAGCAAGACCGCCCGCCTCGAGGGTCGTACCTCGGCGTGGCGGCTCGCGTCGACTTCGCCCACGAGCTCTACATTGCTCACCGCGCCCGCCTCGGTCAGTAGCCTCGGTGGCGGCCACTGTGCACCGCCCGCCTCGAAAGGCCTCGGCGTGGTGGCTCGCGTCGACCGCCCACAACAGGCTCATCGGCGCTCGCGCCCGCCTCGAGGTCAGTAGCCTCGGCGGGCGGCCCGACGCGCCGCCCGTCTCGAGGGCCATGCCTCGGCGTGGCGGCTCGCGTCGACTTCGCCCCATAGGCTCTCTGCTGACCGCCCGCCTCGAGGCTGTGGCCTCGGCGGGGCGACCCCGACGCGCCGCCCACCTCGAGGCCCATGCCTCGGTGGGGAGGCTCCGCGCCAACTTCTCCAGGGGCATCCCGACTCCCAAGGGCCGGGGGCGATACGATTACGTCCGCTCGCCCCTCGGGATCACGGGATCTGTCCTCGCGACCTTGGACCACGCAGATGAGGGAGTTGTCGTAGCAGGACACCAAGGGGTGCCCCGCACCCTCGGATCGTCGGGAATACCGGTGTGCCTTCAGGGATGTTGTTCATATGTAAATCTAGTCTATATAGTGGATTTTAGGGTAAATATACCCAAAATGCCCTTTCTCTCTCTCTCTCGCCTATGGGGGCAAGAAGGTAAATGTCCCTTCTTGCCCCCTATAAGTAAAGCCCCATGGGCATGTAATGGGGGAGGGGACTCTCCTCATTCAACACATATGAGCAACACATACAAACACATTTGTCTTTGGCTTCTCTCTATCCGGTCCTTCACCCAAGACAAAGGGTACGGAGGGTCTCCGCTGTACGGAGGGTCCCTGTACCCATATGTCTAGCTTTTTAGCTACGACAGTGATGATGTTTTAGTCACTGTAATATTCTCTTGTCAATTGTAACATGATTTGCATGAAGTGACTAATTAGACAAGCAATGTTTTATTTTTAGCTCAAGGCCTAATTTACCTTAATTGATTGTCATATTCAATTTGTGATTAACATTTTGACACAAGTGTCGTGAGGGCCAAGATTGCATCTTGTGCAACTTAACATCTGAGAGCAATAAACAAACATTCTAAATCTGAGCAATATGCCTAACACTGTCAATGCCGGTCCCAAACCTGGGAAAAGTGGAGAGGACATAAATTATTTATGTAATAATTGTTTATCTTAATAATTATTTATTGTAATATTTATTCATTGCAATAATTATTTTTAATAATTATTTGTTGTAATAAATGTTTATTGTGTCACTTGTTAAATACGCTAATTGTCACCATGTCGTTAGTTATCATCACCTGTCGTTAACTATTATTAGTCGTCGTCAAATATCGTTAGTTATCGTCACTTGTCATTAATTACTGTTTGTCATCGTTAATAATCGTCAAATATCGTTAGTTATCGTCACTTGTCATTAATTACTGTTTGTCATCGTTAATAATCGTCAATTATCGTTAAACGTTGTTAATAGCGTTAAACGGAATCAAACAAGTCATTACTATCCTCAGGGGTATTTTGTATATTTTTTATCTTAAAAACTACAGTCAGTCTATCTAAAAATCAGATAGCAGAACACCAAACATTCTTAGTCCACAGCCACGCAGTCCTAGGGTAAAGTCAAAAACCGCCGCTTTTTAGGAAAGTTACGGCTGTTTCAAACACCCCCACCGTCACATGACACAGCGCCTGCTATACCTTCTAGAAAGCAACGAAGAGAGAGACAGTGAGAGGAGGACATTCGTTCCTTCCTCTAAACAAATCTCTCTTTCTTGTGTTGTCTGTTCCACTCCTCCTCCCCTACGTAGCGCGTGCGCCCCACCTCAGGAGGCGACGGCCATGGGGTGCTGCTCCTCGTCGGAGGGTGGCAGCGAGAGGAGGGAGACGGCTGAGAAATCTCAGATCACGCCGGCCGCCTCAGGTGACGCGCAAGCTTCTCTCCCTGCTTCTTGCTCCTGCCCCCGCTAATGTGGCACCGGTTGTTGGCCATTGATTTCTTCGCTTCGGGCTTTGCCGCGACGGTGGTTCGCTAGCTTGTTCCCGCCCACCGCTCGGAGTGGTTTCTTGGTTTTATGCGGTTGATCGAGTTCTGCCGGTTTGTGATTTTGGCCTTTGGGTGGAGGGTTCTTGGCTCTCGCGCGATCACGTGGTTCTTGCATTCTTGGTGTTTCTTCTCTTAATATTTGCTTGTGCTGTTCTCGAAATGTGTTGAGATTAGTATCATCAGACATGGGCGTACCTTTTCTTCTTCGTTTTCAGAAGTTGAGATGCCATGTAACGCTTAATTTTGGCTGTTTTGCACACGATCGTTTGAGTCGTTGCATTGTTAGGGACTGGGGTTCTTGACTTCATTTCTTGCCTATCGAGTAATTATTTTCGTGACGACTGACGAAAGGGTGGTTCTGGGCATTGAAACCGCACATGATTCTTGGTGTTTTTTTTCCTTAATCTTTGTTTGTGCTGTTCTTTGATTATTATTTTTTTAGATTAAGATCAAGAAATCGTTACGTTGTTGGGAATTGGGATTACTTTACTTCATTGCTTGCCAATCGAGTAATTAATTTCGTGAAGAAATGGTGGTTCAGGGCATTGCAACCGCACATGATTTTGCCGTGAGTAAAGGTTCTTGGCTTATAGATGTTTCCTCTCAGTTTTTGTCTGCTTTGTTCTTGAAATGGTGGGGACTATTATCACGAAGTGCGCATGTTTCTTAGAAAGAAGTCATTGCGTTACATGGGTTGTTTCGAAAAGGGTACTATAAATCGTGTTATTTTGTCGTATTTTTTACTTTCTGTTTGCAAGGAACCGTTTGTGTTGTTGCATACTAAGAATAGTTTGGTTTTCCTTTTCCTTTTTGCTGGTTAATAATTTTCCAGAAAAATAGTGTGGTTCTGGACAATGAAACCACGCATGCCTTTTTCTTTGATAGCTGACAACACCTGCATTAGTGTTCCTGATGCTGCATCTATTTTTACTGTTTCTACAGAGATGGAAAAGTTAGAATTCAGTAAGGAGGCCGCGCACACTGAGTTCATCTCAAACCATAGTCCGGAGAAGCGTATTCATTGCCAGGTATTCATCTACGAGGAGCTGTATGCGGCGACAGAGGGCTTCAGAGCAGATCGGTTCCTGGGAGAGGGCGGGTTCGGCAAGGTGTATAAGGGCGTGCTGGATGGCACCAACCAGGTGGGTTCATGTGCTTCTGCGCAATTCAATAATTGCAGTCATGTTCTGTGTACTAAAATCAGACGATATTTTGTTGCTAATGTGTTACTCGCTTGAACTATAGTGATATTAAGTAGAATTGAAGCGGTGAGTGCAAGGATTGTTGTAGTGTTTTCCTTTATGTATATCTGAATGTTGATCGGTGCTATGGCTAATTTGTTATGAAAATTGATGTTTGTGAGAAGATGTTGCACGCTTTGATTCTCTTGTATGTTGCTCTAATTCTCGAACCGTGCCCTGGACAGGAGGTGGCTATAAAGATTCTTAATCTCCAAGGAAAGCAAGGGAACAAGGAGTTCCTCACTGAAGTTCTGATGTTGAGCACGCTGCATCACCCAAATCTTGTCAAGCTTGTGGGCTATTGCGCTGATGGTAATCAGAGGCTTCTAGTTTATGAATACATGTCTTTGGGTTCCCTGAAAAGTAATATCCATGGTATGCTACCAAACTACTGTATATAGTTCTCTTCTTCATCGTCGCTAAATAATTAGAAGCTTGTGTAATCAGAATTGGGTCTTGGTTTATCCAGATCCTTCCCATGATAAGAAGACTCTTGACTGGAATACAAGGATGAAGATACTTGCTGGGGCAGCTAAAGGCCTGCAGCATTTGCATGTCAAGGTTGACCCTCCTGTGATAAACCGTGATGTGAAATGCGAAAACATTTTGCTTGGAGAGGGATATCATCCAAAGTTGTCTGACTTTGGCTTGGCAAAGCTAGGTCCAACTGGTGACGACACTCATGTTTCAACTAGAGTGATGGGTACACCTGGATATTGTGCGCCGGAGTATCTTGTGAGTGGTCAGTTGACTCTAAAGTCAGATATTTATAGCTTTGGTGTTGTTATGTTGGAGGTTATCACAGGAAGAAAGGCTATAGATGACGATCGAGCCAAAGCTGAGCGAAATCTTGCTGAATGGGTAAGCCATTTGCTTTCTTTTTAAAAAATATATATATACACTTTTATTTGCTTCTCCTCAATGCTAATAAGTGTGCTTATGAAGGAGCACATCGTGTTGCATGGTATCTCTAGGGTGAGTGTTGATTATTATCTGATCATCACAGACTTGCTATATGCTTTTTTTATTGCATTTGGTCACATCATTGTGGAGACAAGAAAATTGTTATTGGTACTTTTCCACAATTCCTCATATGTAATCAATGGTCACTACAGATTGATTTCAGAATTCTAGCTTTGGCCAAGGTTTCTTTTACTCTTTTTGATCCCTTGAACGTTGCACAGGATTGACACATCTCAAGTTCTCTTCTCTAAAATGAAAACAACTGCTAACTACTTTCGCTAAGGTTCTTACATGCTGTGCAGAGGTCGAGTTTCTTTTTTCGCGATTAATTGTTATTGTTGTTGTGACCTTTGTTGTATAATCTCAGGCCCTCCCCATGATCAACAAAAAGGATTATCCCAAATTAGCAGACCCAGCGCTCCGCGGTCAGTACAGCATGGGTTTGTTGTACCGGACCCTTGTTGTTGCTAAATTGTGTGTCAATAAAACAGCCAGCCAGAGACCACAGATTGCAGAAGTAGTTAACGCTCTCACTCAAATCTCAGAGTCGCAGTCCAGAAATGCATGGCGATCAGCCCGCCTGCCATCGACGGCTCCCAGTGCACCAACTCGAACGTGGAGGGATGATACGAACCAAGCCGAGGATCAGGGAGAAAGCAGCTAGGCAGTCCAGTGCAAAGCAAAATGGTGTATCTAGCAGGCCCTGTTTTTTGTCGTTGGAATATGGTTGAATTGTTGGAGCCTGGAGGGGACATGTACGAAACTTTTGTTAATCTTTCTGTGTTCATGGCTGAAGGCTTGAGGCTTCTCAATTGTCTTCTGCAACATAGAGCTCCATAGTGTTTCCCTTTCTTCTTTAGATGTTGCTGTTGTACATGTCTTCTTCAGTCTTGTACCTAGAAGTGTTTGATGGGTTTTGTTCAGGTTGCACCTAAAAGATGTTGATTCAATCTATCTCTTTTTTAAAAAAACCTACATCTAGTGTGTGACATTTCCATGCATTTCTTTCCCTATGCAATGTTTACTCCTGTCTTGTCTGCCATTTTCAGAGGGTAATTGTCCGATTTTTTTTAATATTTTGGCCCCTGACGCCACGTAATTGCAAAAATGACTCTTGTGGCGCTGTATTTGTAAATGTATCCTCCTCTCGAGCGCGAGATTACGGCCACCTTCTACGGTCGGGGAGCGCGGAAAGAACGAGGGTGGCCAATGCGGGAGGTGGGCCACCCGGCCACTTGTCGCGGTGGCCGAGTGCGGGAAGGGGCCTGCCGCGATGGCCGAGTGCGGAAAGCTCCCTGGGCCCACCTTCTGCTGTTGTCGTTTATTCCCGCGTCTGAAGAATCGCCACGTTGGTCACCCAGCTTCCGCACTCACTAACCGCAATAAGTGACACGCGTCACGCTCTGCACATTCCGCGCTCGGGAAAAGGCTACATTTGCAAATACAGCAGCACGAGGACCATTTTTGCAGTTGTGTAGTGTTGGGGGTCCAAAAAAAAATTCTAATTGTCCAACTGTTCCTGACTTCCTGTTATGTTAGGCAGTTGTAGATATTGCCACTGTTGCCTAGTTGCCAAGACAGAGTACACATGTAATCGTGCATATAGATTCAGGGGAGATAATGACATATTTTACCAAATTATGAATAACCATTTCTGGCAATAATCAACGATACTTTGCCTTTACAGATTCAAGTAACATGTCATGAAATATGTTGCAAGCCACCAGTATCAAAAGAACAAAGACACTGAAAGATAATTTCTTTACAGTGCTTTGCGCGACTCTTCCCGAAGAGTAATAAAACATGCTCTTCTCCCGTACAACCCTATGACATTGTCGCAAACTAACCTAGTAACACGGTTTTTTTCATTTGTATGGGAAGTAGTGTATTTTTCTTTCTCCTACCCGGAACACTAACTATTGACGATCTTAATGAAACTAATTGGAGAAGAAAATTTACATGGATGCCTTACAACAATTCGGACCTACCAAAACAATATCATCTGACAACTTAACATGATACAAAGTACACTTTCTGCAAAACTTCATGGTGAACGCCAGTTGAATCTTCCTGCGGACAAAACATTAGCTTGTTTGAACTTTGAACACGTTGTTCCGGCGATCAGGCAATCAATGGCCATCAAGATCCTTGCTGGGACCGACGATTCTCTACCTGATTCTACAGGAGTTTAGCCTTCAGCTGTTTCAGTGGAATTCGACTTTCCCTGATAAAAGCAATTCAAAATTACAAATTAAAATTAATGAATCAACAGCACCTTAACTTTCTATCATCTTTCTAGAGCCATTGGGCTCATCATGATTTCAATATGCTAGGCCAATAAATTGTGCCAACTTTTCTTTTTCCTTTTCTTTTTTCAAAGATAACATAAAGAGGATGTTCCTTCTGTAGAGATACACAAACTACATTGTATCCTAAAACACTAAATTTTATCAAGGTACCTTGCTCTTCTCTAGCCATCCAAGCCCCCTAGAGAGCAAGCCCAACCTCCTGTTAGGTGCATCTTGATTGGGATCTTGATTTGTCTTCCCAAGGTCTGCATGCGGTGAACTACAGAAGTGCCCAATAAATGAAGTATTATCACGTGAGCAGTCTTGCAGAGTTCAATGTTAAAAACCAATGAGAAATATCAATGATATATGATTGGTAGCTAACAAAAATATCTGCTAATAGAGGCAATGCAATAATGAGAAAACAAAAGAAACCAACTAAAGCACTAGCCAATAGCCAGTAAGATATTGTGCATTAAAAGGCAAATTAGTCATGCCCACTGCCCAGTGTAAAAATTATAATTGGCTTTTGATCAGAGCTCGTCAGTGATATACTAGATTATACTAGGAGGGTAGAGATTCAATGTAGTAAACAAAACACACCTTGGAGTGAAATGTTGGTTGGCTTTAACCTGTCCAGCCTGGTACTGCTTTGTAGCCTCCAACATAGTTTCTGCCATTACAGCTCTTTTCTCCATTTGTGAAAGTGCTGTCATCGCTGCTTCATACTTCTCCTGCGTATGCAAGGTATGAAAAGGTTATGCATTTGCTCTTTTCAGACATTACAGATTGTACAAGTAAAAAGGTAGAACTTTCAGAAAACAGCTTGAAAAAGTGGCTCCAAGATTAACCTGGAGCAAGTGAGCAGCATATTTTTGTTCAGCAGCATCTCGCTCAGCAGCTATGCGGGCATCTTCTGTCACTTTCTGTTCCTGCTCCATTCTTAACAAAATCTGTACGGGCAAGTAAATGTGCGTTTTTTTAGCCAAGGAGATGGCATAAAGGACTTGAGAGGGTCATGTCATATAAAGCCTAGGCAGACTAGGCATTAAGATAGCACCTGAAGCATTGCTTGCTCCTGTTCTTGCTTGTCTGCAAAAGCCTTTCGCAGTTCAGATACCTCTGCCTCCAATTTCTCAACCTGTGAATCTTTTCTAAGTCAAGAATGAATACACCAAAATTTAAACAAGAAGGAAATAAGGGATTAAAGGACTACAAGTACACCATTACTAAGATATTCTCCAAATGACACATCCCAAATTTGGCTCCAATTTAGAACTGCATGAATTTTCATGAGTTTCAAAAACTTTTGTTGCATATTCAAAAAATTCTAAAAAAACTTTTGCCTTGTAATTAGAAATTTAGAAAATTTTCCATGCCTCGATTATTGGATTTGCAAAAACCTATCATTGAATTGTGTGCAAACAAAAAATATTCAAAACCTTGTATTGCAAAACCATTTCAAAGTTTGAATTCAAATTCAAATCTGATTTTTAAATGCAGATAAAATTCCCAAATCCTTTTTCTTCCCTCTCCTTCGGCTTGGGCCGCCACCTTCTTTCTTTCTTCCCTCTCTTCCCCGCGGCGCAGCCCAGCTGGCCCACGAGCGAGCGATGAGCCCAACAAGCAGCAGCCGGCCCCGCAGCTCCCTTCCCTCTCTCGCTCCCACTGACGAGTAGGCCCCGGCCCCACCTATTAGTGCAGAGGAGAAGCATTGTGCTTCTTCCTCACTCAGTCTCTCTCGTTGTCTCTCTATGTCACCAAGCCAACCGAGCACAGGAGAGGCACTCAAGTGCCTGTAGATGCCACCCTCGAGCCTTGTGCCACCGCGAGGTAGTCACGGCCGCACGACAGAGCAACGTACGCCGCTCCGCTCGAGTGCCCGCACCATGCTGCCCGTCTCCGCCCCGTTCTCCCCTCTCCCCTCAATTTAAGCCCCCACAGAGCGCGTCAAAACTCTAGCCCACTCCTCTGCTTTCCCCCCAACTTTTCCCTCCTCTCTACCCCGGGTAGAGAAGGATTTAGCCGTGTCGGTCATCTTCTTCAACTTCAGTCGCCGGCCTTGCCCGTCGATTCCAACCGTTGGGGTGAGCCTCTGCCTCCATTGTATTGCGCATTGTGGTCGCCTCGACCTCTTCTTCCACGTGCTCACCTTGCCTCTACCCGTTTCCCCACAGGGAGGATGGAACGCCGCCGCTATCTGCAGAGCTAGCCAGAACGCGCCCACGCCATCGCCGCCTCGTTCTGCCCTTCCCGGTGAGCTTCGACCTCGAAGCCTTTGTCTCGTGTTCACTTCGAGCTCCTCTCCCTAATGCTCATATCCTTTTTCCTTGTCGTGCGCCAAAGTCGTCGGAATGCACCTTCACCCACGTTGCCGACCAAGAGCACGCGCAAACCTCGCTGCCACCATCGATCTCCCTCTTCACTTGGTTTCCAGGTGAACCTGTCTGTTCCCTTGCGTTCCAGTATGTTACAAACTTGGTAGGCTAGTCAGTGCACCACACAGATGACCATAGCACCTCGCCATGCCGCTGTAAGCTGTCGTGGATAGCCTGACACACCACTTCATCTTGAGCACTAGGGGCGCCTTTAGCTTCGTGTTGGCATGTAGATGGTGAATCAAATTTCAATTTGAAGTTTCTAGCCACAGTTGGTACATGCCCTCGCCTGCAGTGTAGTGTCATCGTTCTTGTCGTAGAGCCGTGGCCTCAGTTCATCTCCCGTTGTGCTGTCACCGCCGTTAGGGTCGCCTTGGTCCCCGCATCCCATTTTGAGGGGTCGCAGGTGGTCACCGAAGCCTTCCCTGCCGACGCCCCAAGCCGGCCATGGCCTCTCTCCCCGTACCTCTGTTTTGACGGGGGGAAGAAGACGATAGATGCCTTAGATTAAGTTAACTGGTAATTAGTTAGTGCTAAGTATAGATTAGTGTTAGTATGGCATGTGGGCCCGAGATAATTAGAAAATCTAATTAGAGGCTAGACTAAAGTCTGAGAGTATGAGATGCGGGCCCCACCACTTGAAACACTCGGTATAGACTTGGCCCGTAGACTGTAGCCACAGACGCGTGGGCCCCTAGCCACGTGAACCGTCACATGGACCGAGTGTATGTGGATCGTGGACCCACCTGTCAGCCTCTCAGGTTTTTCGAATAAAATTAATTAGTAAAGAAAAGAAAAACCCATAGGACCCCCTTGTCATCTGTAGAGGTTTTTCCTCAAGAAAAAGAATGGAAAAGAAATGAAAATCCCAGCCGGACCCCACCTATCAAGATTTTTGGAATTTCCTCTCAGGTCAAATTTGGAGTCTCTCTCCCTCCTTTTAAATCCAAATGACTTGTTCTTTGTTATCTAACTTCATCTAAATTCAAAACCTTTCCAACAATACTAAAATTATAATTTTTGGAGTTCATTTGAATTTGTGTTGAATTTGGATGTGTTGCGATTATGGACTTTGACGCATCGAACGTTGTTGTCGCTGCAGATCAAGACCAAGAGACATCCACTGTTGAGTAAGACAAGTCCTTATGATTGATCATGTTGAACCTAGTTTTCAAATGCACTTACTTTGCTTTAAAGTATTACTTGCATGCTTTATATATTTATTAAATGTTATGTTAAATGTTGATATTAGTTAATCCATGTCAATTAGTACATTGTTAACCCCTTCCTTGGTTGTTGATAATCTATTTACCGTGTCACCCTAGTCTAATTATTATATTAATAAATCGCCCTTGGTTAATCAATAGTGACTAATGGTTGTGCTTAGACATTGCTTAGCGGTTAATTTGAATAAGACACAAACATTGTCATTACAACACTTGGGACATGATACGATTCATAACGTGGTAGCATGGGTTACCACTGGAAACAGGAAAATATTTTATAAAATGGTGGAGACTAGGGTGAGTGGATGGTATGAGACTGGTGCAAGGATTGCACAAAAGTTGGGATATGGATCGTCTCACCTGAGTTGATTAAGGACCGAATCATGTGCCACATTTCTAAACTACCAACCGTGCAACCACAAGCCAAGTATAGGCGCGATCTGGCCAAGTACTTCGCTTAGTTTCGGCATGACTCCCACGCATAGTAGTAGATTGGATTTCTATAGTCAAAAAGGGATGATGACTTCCCTCATAACGGCGGATCTCTCATTGAAAATGTAGCATGCTGACTGGAGCATTCTAGGTGTCCAGTTGCACCTCTCGTCGGCCTATCGGTCTGTTATGTAAGAATTTGGCCCTAAGGCTTATTTACGACTGCTTATGTAATATTTAGTACTCTTTTATTTACACGCATATATAGATGTGATATTCATCGATGTTGTACTATGTGAGCTAGCTACTGATCATAGGACTAGCTCAGTATACGCAGAGAGTCTGGATATAAATCCGGATCCCAACAGAAAGAAATCCGAGACATAAAATACAAGGTGCTTGGATTGCCATAAAATTGTGTTGTAGCGGGAAAAGAAGAAGCGATTCTAGATACCATCATACCTTAGCACTCAATATACGTCTATTGTCCTGCTTGACCATCTCCATTAAAGCAGTTTCCAGCTCCTCACCTCTGAGAATATCAAGAAATATAAGCTTTATGGACATGTATTAATGGGCCAAGTTAGCGTGCCACATTACAAAATTAAGTCATATGGCCCAACTTACAATGACAACCTTTGTAAGGAAGGCTTTACACCAATTGCAGATGCAAATTTTAACTTAGATTTATCATGAAAACGAGGAACGGGAATGAAAAAACTTTGGTCACCCAAGGAAAAGAGCTTGTAAGGTATCATGAAGACATGAAAGAGATAAAGAAGGCATGCCCCTTCTAATCTTTTCTTTTCCCAGAATGTCATAACTAAACTCAAATATGGTATGAAAAGCAACAATAGACATCATTGTTGTTCAAACTTCAAACCAAAAGGAAAAGATATTGCTACTTTTGAATGTGTTAAATATGCTCAGTAAAGTACTCTTGTTTAAATAATCATATAAAAAGTTGAAAGGGCATGAGTTTTTCCATATTTAACAAAAATAGTTAATAACAGCATCACAGCATAATAAGAAAATAAAACGTACACAAATAATAAAGAAGTGAATGCTTAAAGTGGGCATAGTTTGGTAGTCTTAAGGGCACAAATAGATCCAGAAGAGAAGTAACACAAACCTGAGGTCAGCTGATCTTTTCTCCTCAAGCAGTTTGCACAGCTCAACCTTCAGCCATGTTACCTGTGTGAACATTGCTTGTGTATAGAATTCATTATGTTCGCATAAGAAAAGTTCATTCAAAATTCCAGATTGGCAAAACAATTCAGAATATTAAGCTCAGCAAGGAATATAAATTAGATGGGAAAGAACCATTATATTATATTTCTACAAAAGGATCATCACAAAGAACCATTACAAATCACCAAATTTTAACCATCAGAATGACCAATAAACTTGAATGCATATAATAAACACAGCATTTTCATTTATTTTAGAGAAAAGTTCAGCTCATCCAGTAAAAAGAAATTTAGCAGCAGAGGAGTTCTCACCTGATCTTGAAGATCAATGCCCTGATCCAACTCATCCTCTAGTGCTGAACTACTAAGGTAAGTTTCCAGATTTGTTGACCCGGAATCTAAAAATTGCATCTCCCCATTCACTTGCAAACCATCAGCCCCTTCCTTGGAATTAACTTGTGGGCACAGAGATGAAGGGTCATGTTTAAAGCTATACAGTTTAGTTGCTAACCCCTTCTTATCTTTCCAGGAATGACGGTCTTTCGATCTTTCCTCCATAGCAGTTATAATTTCGGGCCTGTGCTTTTCCCTTAACTCCCACAATCCCATTTCTCTAACTGACTGAAAACCCATACAAGCTGTCAATACAAGCTGGCTGCTGTCAAAAGTAGAGCCAGCGAGAGACTGCAGCAAGGTAATCGCGTCTCCAGCATCCTTTGTGGTCACCAGGGCAGGCCCTAAAAATTAACATACAAAGACAATAGTGTTGGTTACACATTGACACTTGGCCAAAAAGACAATCAATAGGACCTAATGACATTTTCAGATGTTGATGAACAAAGTTAACATGAAAACAGGGATAACCAGTACCATATAAGTCCAGCAAAGCAAGTGTTGTCCGGAACAGCATTGTACGATTTCCTTCAAAAAGGATCACATCCCAAACACGAAGAACTAAAAGATAGGAAAAGTTCCAATCAGATAGATATAATTAAGCAATTAATCCGTTGGAACATATAAAGAATATAACGAATATGTAACATATAAAAAATTATAGTATGGACTTTTTCAATATCCTAACAATTTTGATAAATGTTTAAGTCAATTTAAGGGACTAGCACTGAATAATCAAATATTACAGCAGTGAACTACCGAAAAATATTTGCATATTGTTATATCTTAATGAAAGCACCAAGACATTGTATAAAACCTGACCGCTTTCCCATGGAAGCATATTGATGAAAATTGAAAGAAACCATGATCCAGTCACCCATGCCACCTGAACTCCCAAGAAATCCATATGCTTGGCTGAAAGAAAGTTACAATTGATGTAAGTGCAAAGTGATAACCACCTTTCAAGGGAAGAAATCATTGTGCCCTCAAACAAATTTTAGCAAAGTCAGCTCCACATTTCAATTGAGCATAAGTACATGGGAAATGATCATATGTGTATTTTTTTTAATATAATGTGAATATAAAAGTACACATGTATCAGTAATATCATTGGAATACAGACCCAACTTTGGGAATCTTTCTCGAACAACCTCCTCAAGAACAAGCTGGTCAACCTGTGAATGGAACTGTGGTATCATTTAAATGTTCAAAGGGAAACAGAACATGTATGACGAATTCAAGAGTACTGACTACTGAGTACCTGGGATTCAATCATTTCCTCAGTGTAGTAACCATCAAAGTATTCATCAATGACCCCCACCAGAGCCCTGAAATTCAGAATGAAGTGTGAAAACAGTTTTTTTTTTGTAGAATTGGAGACAGCTTACAATCTAGCACTATAAAACAACCACTAACTAGGTATATTTTTCAAGAGAGAAGGCACATAATGCAGGCATACCAGAATGCATTTTCTTCAGGCATGAACAACAAAAATAGCCCAGCAAAAAAGTTCATGGCCTGCAAAAAAAAATGAATATATAAGATAAAAGGCACTCTAGTTATCGTGGCTGAAAATATATAAGCATGGATGCCTCTAAACCAGATTAATGGTGTGGGGCATGTGGAAAGCAAGATAAATGTAGCTCTGTACTGAATTGAACATGTGACAATTTTCATGACCTCATAAAGCTAGCTAACAATCAAATTGTATATTTGAAAGTTGGAATGGACTTCATAGATTTCAACCTTGTAAATCACCTCTGAAGTTCCAGTAGGAATAATAAGCTCTAAATTTGTTCATCAAAACTGATGATTGAAAACTGCAGAATCACAGTTCATGATACCCCCCTTTTTGTCATTGATTGTGTTGCACCAAATGCTTACTATTATAGCTTACAAGAGGATAGATCGAAATCCAAAATTCTTCAATGAGCATTGACTTACCTGGCAGTAACCAACTGATGGATTATGCCTTGCATATGCTGTCAATAACCGCCTCAAAGCATTTCTCCCATCCTCATCTAATGCTGGGTGTCCCGGAAATGTTCGAGGCAAATCCTGTAATGATAACAGATAAATCAAGTGTATATAAACAATAGAACCTGTTAACCAAGGACCTACTTCCTCTCAGTTCAAACTGTTTAAAAAAAACCTTTTCTATCTGTCCCTTCCACTTCTCAGGCCGTGGAACCTTTTTTTGTGCTCTTGTCTGTTCATTCAGCAGTTGGTCCTCAAGATCCTTTTCATCCAATAACTCGGTCCCTTCATCTAGCAATTTGTTGTAGTACCCAGTAATTTTCCGAGCACCAACACCCACAAATGCTTGCCACATCTGCAAGAAAATGAACCATACATATGTTAGTGTAAAGGTATATATCCCATGTACGAAGGAGACATAACAGCAAAGTGCAATTCTGGTTGCAGTTGCACCTCTCCTCTAAGAGCCATTGGCACACCTCCACGAACCAAGCTCTCAAGCTCCACTCTCCAAGGAAAATAAGACCCACCATTGTCTCCCTCCAAAGCAACACTCATAGAATCATCAGGTGCCCCATCCTGTGTCTGATCCACCTTCTCTGCATCATAAGACTCCTCTGCTGGACCCCCTTCATGACTCTCTTCCGCTGTCCTTTCTTCCTCGTCAATTGAAGCAAGCTGTGTTGCACCATTTCCACATATGTCATGTGCAGTATTATTTCTCTTCACCACCCGACAGCTCATCATTTTCTCAATGACGCTGAGCGATGCCCGCACCCGCTTCCAAGACTCGACTTTTATGGGCTTCAGTTCATCCAACAACCCCTTATCCAAGGGGAGCTCTTCCAACTTTTCCAAGTTGTCATTATTCACTCCCAATTCTTTTGACCCTCCATTTTGATCATCTAATTCTCCCGAGCCCCCATTCGCATCTTTTAATTCTTCCGAGCTCCCATTCACTTCCTTCAATTCTTCGGAGGCATTGTTCAATTCTATAGAGTTAGCACTACTCTCCTCTTTCAGTTTTTCCGAGTTGCCAGTCACATCTTTGAAATCTTCTGGCTCGCCATTTGCTTCTCTGGATTCATCGTTGACATCAACTTCTTTCAGATCTTCCAATTTGTCGTTCTTCTCGGCATTCTCAGCTCTCTCCTCTTCTTCTTCGTCACAATGTACCCAACTGCTATTGCTCTTTTCTGCATTTTCAGCTCCTCCATCACAATCTCCGGCAGCGGCATCATCTTTGGACGGTGAACTGCAGGCTGTGCTGGGCACATCCGCAGACTCAGCCAACCTGTCCAAGAAGTCATTCCATCTATCCGCTCTCTCCTCTTCCTCCTCCTAACAACCAATCCAAAAAAAAATCAAAACTTTTCCATAAACAAACAAAAATATAGAACATTTCCTCTCTGGTAAATTACCTTGTAAATTTTGGCATACTCGCGGAAACGCTGCAGATGCTGCGGCCGCACCGCGAATCCATACGCGTCCCTGCGCCAAACCTCACCGCCATCAACCACAACGCCCGGAGGCAATCCCAACCACCGCATTATCCCACACAAATCCTAGCCCAAATCCAATATATAAACGACGACGACGACAGACAAGAAAACTAATGAGAAGAGGAGGCTCCTTTTATGGGTTTTACCGGGACTCGCCGTCCATGGGGATCAGCGCGCATTAAAGAAGAAGCGACAGGGCGACCTCGGCACCGCACGCCCTGGATTGACCAAAGCCATAAACCCTAGCCCGCACCCCGAGATCCACGCACATGGAAAAATGCAAGGAAATTTCTGGGGAGGGAAAAGAATCAAGAATTGCAACGGATCGCGGCAAGATCGGGTGGAGCTGCGCGCCCGTTAATTGCAGCCCTCCACGGCCCCCGATGCCCAGACGCGAAGCAAAGAATGAGGAATAGAAGAAGAAGAAGCGCAGATTGGGGAAAGGAAAAAAAAAACTCATATTGCATCGAGGCGAGAGGGAGGAGCACGTGGCGCGCGGCACGACGATGTCGCGCGAGCGAGCGAGCGCCCTCGTCTTGGCTGCTGCATGGCTTTGATTTGGAGCATACTTTTACCTCTTGTGCTCGAAGTCGAAGGCCGCGATGCCCATGGTTGCGGGCGCGCTCGGAGGCTGCGCCGCGCGCCGTGGTGGCCGGTCGGATCGGGCGCCCTCTCACGTGGACGTGCAAATTGCTAAATTGTAATGGTGCAGAGTTGCAGCGTTAAGCTGCTTGGGGGAGGACGGCTAGATTAGGATGGTATTAGAAATTGAATTGCCTGGGTTTGACCTGGATTTGGCATGAAACGGAGGGGCTATTTGTAGCTCAAGGTTCTTCGCTGATCGTGTCATCTTTTAGGGGGTGTTGTTAATGGAGTAGGCATAGAACACTTAATTATGACAGTGTGCCACTCTTGTGTAGTTTGTGTGCGCTACTCTTGTGTCAGGCAGATTTTGACCTGTAGAAGTATATGCCCTATTGAGCATCTGCTTCATCGTTTGGTCGTTTGGTGAGGACTGGACGTTATGTGGTCCTGCCAGATGCAACGCAAAATCAATCGACAGCATGCGACCATGGCTATGTGTGTCGAAACACATAAAAACGCACCCAAATCTATAGCAAAAGTACCAATTCGATCGATGTAGTCAGCTTGCCACGTTCAGGACTCGGCTAACCCAGTAAATACCAACAACGCGTTGAAATATCAAATACGCTTTAAGGTTGGACCGAAGAGGACGTAACTCCTAACGCGTCCCAGAAGATCTGGTAGACGGGTCCCCTCGTTCGTTATTGGACTACCACTTGCCACCACACGGCGGCACGGCGCGTGGAGACCCGCCGGATTGTGCAGGCGCGGATGGTGTGGCAGGGAGCTTTGCGTTGCGTTGCCCCCAATGCCCCGTGAGTCCGTGACCAGAGAGAAGACAGAACCGGCGCGCTGCGGCAAATTCCTCTGTCCACGTCTCGGCCCAGCCTGTGGCGCGCACGGCCGTAGGCCAACTGTGGCCTGTGGAGATAGATGATGTGTCGCGCCGCGTATACCCGGTTTGCCCAATCACTTAGGATTCTAAGCGATTTTGATGTAGATTAAAGCATCTATAACAATTCACATCAGCTGTTACTAAAAGATTATCATATCAGCTTTTAGATGATGTAGAGGAGAGAAGATGAGGAGAGAAGGTGAAGCTGTTTCTACATGAAAAAACTATCAGATTGTTAATACCAAGACATAAGAAACAACAACAAAACTCTATTGAATGTTTAGTTGTTACCTAAACACTCATTTTGTGAGTCCCACTGCCTACCAACAAGCTTGTAGCAATTAAAGTCTTAGATACAAGTTTAAGAAACAATCTATTGGAATTGTTGTTTCTTTTTATTAGATTGAGTACTCTCTCTCCTCTTAGTAACAAGCCAAAAACAAACTATTGTAGATGCTCTAAGAATGCTACCAAACCAGCATCGAACATTTAAAAGCATTAATTTGATTGAATTATGAACTAACATCTATTTTGTAACAACAAAATGGGCATCTGAAGCCTAAAGTTTTAACTTACATTCAGAAGAACCAAATAGCCTTTACAGGAAAGTATGAGTGTGGTCGTAACCCTAACACGATTTTCAAAGCGTTCTCTAATCCTCTGATATACCTTTTGATAAAAATTTAGCAAGATTGAGTACACAACGTACTTAGCGAGCCACATGATAAAGTTATTTAACTACTGTCGACGATCAAGTCGCCGATCTTACGAAAATGAACGAGGAAAATGACGTGGAATATCCTGGAATGGAATGGGGGTCGCTCTTTATTGATATGAACTGGGTTTTACAAGATGTGGCTAAGTACTACCTCGAATTACACCGAATGGGGAATGTCTAATCGGGTAATCAGACTTAGAATATGAGTCTAAGTCTGATTATCTAGCCTCTAATTCCACCGCTTAGGCTTCTGTGTATTCTATTGAACTGTCGTTGTTCTTGTCTTTGTTGGTCTTGGTCTTGTTGTCTCTCTCGTGTCCGTGTCCGCCCTTCGTCTTCTCGCGCTTCACCTTTAAATAACTTCCAAGAGGTGGCGTTACTCTGGAGAAGACGTCCTCGTGAAACGTTACGACCGGGTTTGAACGGTTGGAAGCGATTAGCAACGTGCTAACTTCCTTGTGGTTGCTCGTGAAAAGCTTAACCGTAGGGTGGTTAATAGTCGGTGTCTCGTGGTTGTACCATCGCATGGTTTGGAACGATAGCACGTGTTCCATTTATCATACGATAAGAAATACCGACCCAAGAATCTTACGGCGGTTATCCGTCGTGATTAGGCACAAAGCCTCATCCCACTGTGGTACCCATTAAGTAACCTTCGAATACTAACGACCAGTGAGGTCGTTAGTCTTAGGGTCACGCACCATGTAGACGTATGGTCTTTTATTATGTATTAAAATAATACATAGAGGTTTTAATCTCGCTACCTAGCCCCGAACTTTAAATGAACCGGTCGTGTATATACCTTTTCCGATGAAATCGTATCAGGCGGAATTCCCATTTAATGTCGTGGTATACGGTGGTCTGTGTTCACTTTAAAGTTGAGAACTTGTCTTGGGAAACGAAGAGTTCCTCTGTCGCTTGAACAAAAAGAAGCTTTTTGTCGGTTGGACTTTGTGGGAATCCTTCAAAGTATCTAAGTTTATAAAATCTCCTCTCATTGGGCTCTTAGAATTTTTATGCTTCCAAAATCCCTTCGATTCCCTTTAGCTTCGCCGAGAAATCCTCCGAGTTTTTTTCTGTTCTTCCGACCACGAAGTCTCCAACTTTCACTACTCATCCTTGAGGATTTTCGCCATGTCGGAGCAGATTCTGAAGTGGTTGCCTTGAATTGGGCAAGAAAAGCTTGAGGCTTTGGCGAAGATGGGAATGCTCCCAGATAGGAATCGATTAATTGGAGACCGCGACCGGAGAGCATTTTCCAAGCCGTGAAGATGAGGAAATCCTGTTTTCTTGCCTACATCGAATGTGTAATGAGATTACGTGACACAAATTCCTTCTCGCGTTCTTGAACATTACGGGTGGAATTAGTGAATTTGGCCCCAAATTCGATCGCAAATATCAAGATTTTCAGATATTTGTGCGAGGCATACCGAATACAACCGAACTTGAAGCTTTTTAGTTATTTCTACCGCATGGTGATGGGAAAATCATGCAAAATCAAGCAGCCTCGGGAATGCACATTGCGCCTTCATGACGGAAGGCCGATGAGTACATCCTCATGTACGCGAAATCTTCGTGGTCGTCATGGAAAAAGTCTTGGTTTTACATGACGATTCTGGCGACGATGGCCTCTACTTCACGAACTAGAGCAAGTGAAAACCCCAAGTGGAAGGAGACCGAAGAAGAAGGCAGGATAGTCAAAAGATGGGCGGATGCCATCTATGACTTTGCAGTCGGGCCCGACTTCATGGCATGTGGTGAAGGATTTCACCTTTCGCCGATTAGCCCATTGAAGCTCCGGACTCATTCCTCGCCTCGTGCCTTGATCGTGATGAAGCTACGTCCGAAGGTGGTAAGTCTTTGAGATAAATTCGATCGGTATTTTGATTTGATTAATGTATTACCTTAAAATCATCTATTCTTCCTTCATAAAGCTCTTTCCTCGGGAAATTAGAGAACGAGTCAGATGATCTGTGCGGGAGCTCGGAGAAAAGGTCAATGCCCCAAGATCTTAGCCGAACTCCTATTGAAGGAGATCGGCAAGGCTTAAGGTAATTTAATCAAAATTCCTTTTACCATGTGTATACATATATTCCACCAGATTTCCAATCGTGTTTACATTTGCGATCGGTCGGATTATGAATCATACAATCTGGTGAGGATCAACGCCCCACCTTAGTTCCGACCGAGTCGTGCCCTGAGGCACTTGAAGGAGATGAATCCCTCGAGGTAATAGAACATTTCGGAATCATATATGTACAAATTTTTTAGATAAAAGGATTTCTTCACCCAATCAAATTTGTTCTTTGATTTAGGTTGATAAGTTCGAGGGCCCGCAGAATGTAATCTGCGGAGGTCAGAGACTCAGAGTGGTCGTGGCACGACCTTTTGGTTGTTATCAAACAATCGATCCAAGATTGATGAAACCACTCCCTCCCACCGGATAGTCGTAATGTGGACCTTGATGAACGGTCGAGGACATAGCTTCCGACATCTTGTTGGAGGATGTGAGGGTTCCAACAAACCTTGCCGGTCGAGAACCAAAGAAAATGGAGGAGAAGAAAAGGAAGGCTAGCGGCATGATTTCTCTCTTACGCTGCGTTTGAGTCAAATCCTGAGATTAACAAGGTATGTACAAATGAAAATGGTCGATAAGTATGTACCTTTAATAATTCCTTGATGATTTGATACTTTGAACTTCCCATCTTCGGTTTGCATAGGTCTTCGGTGTTCGGTCGCTTCCACTGTGTTCTTCCGAGGACTCGCACTGTGGAAGTTCTCGATCAGAGCACTTCTCGGGACCAAGTTCCCGAGGAAGTAGTGGTCAAGAAGCCCCGGCGGTGACAAGGGCAACGGTTGAGTTGGATCCTTTGGTGATTGAAACCCCTTCAGGAGGTAGATGCCTCGAGAGGTCTCAACAGTTCGATCATCGTTGATAACCCTTCCCAACCTAACAAATTCCTTTTCGCCCTCGATTTATCGAGGATAAGGAGCTTGATGAGGCGTGGCGAAAGTATCGGATACTCAACTCAAGATGCACCCGATTTGATTTTTTTTGGTTATAATGACCAGCAATTCGTAAGTATTCTCGACCACTTCATAGCTCTTCTTTAAAAAGTTTATAAGAAACTTAAGAAAGAGAACGCTATTTGTGTAGCATTTGGTCGAGAACTTTGTCAGGATCGGAGGATCGACCCAATGAAGTTAAGGACTTGGAGCAAAAGCACCGAGTTGGAAAGTAAGAACTTTTCCTTTTGAACTTTTGTTTCTTCTTCAATACTTTGCTCCTCTACAATTATTCTCCTTATCGTATTCGATAGATCCGAGAAAATAAAAGAGGAGTTTGTGGTCGAGAAAGCCAAGACACTCTTCTTGAAGAAGAAATAAAGCTAAAGATCGATCATTTCATTTGTCAAGCAAGTTCAATTTAAAGACCTGTTGATCGTCAAGCAACGACCAAATATGAAACACTTAGCAAAACAAATGAAGGTAATATGTCGTAAGCTTGATTTTTCCTTCACTTATGCTTGTGTTCATTAACTCGACGATTTGTTTTTGCAGAGCAAACGCAAATGCCGAAACAGAGTAAAGAAAACTCAAATTTGAGCAGATAAGGAGGCGCTCTTGCTCAAAATATTGATGAAAAGATTCATGCTTTGAACAAGATGATCTTTGATATGGGATCAGATCAAGCTTGCCTTCCTTAGGAGATCCAATAGAGAAAATGAACTATTTGGGTCAACTTCTAGAGGACCTTAAAGTTCTCGCTTCAAAACTACTCGGACGAATTATGCCTGCACCCTAAAAACAAAGCGTTGCAAGTGGAGTTAGTTTTGCTTTGGCAAACCGAAGCTTCCGACCCTCCATAGATCTCCAAGCGGTTAAAGATGACTTCAATCGCCCACTGAGGAGGCGACCAAGTTCATGGAAGAACTCAGCCGCTCGGAGATATAGTTGTAGAGGAGATGGAGGTCGAATCTCCGACAAACAAGAGTTAGGTGGGAATATTTCTTAGAGTAGGTTCTCGCAAGTGTAAAAATATTTGAATATCTATGAAAATACCTTTTATGTCATTGACAAAGCTTTTGTTTATCCTATTTGACTTTTAAAATTCTCGATATTTCCTAGCCCCAACGCTTTATAGTAGAAGAACGCATTGTACAAGCGGTGAGCCAAGAAAGAGAATAAAAGAGGTCATAACCATGTATGTGAGTTTTGAAGGTATGTTTGGATATGTAAGACAAAACCGATCGCAGCAAAGATTAGAAAATCAAATGTGGTCGAGGACGGTGGAAGATTTCGACTAGTTATAGATCTTTGTTTGTCATAATGGAAATACCAATAAAAAACACTATATATGGTCGGAAAAAGACTTTGTCAAACTTGACATAAGAAGAAATGCAAATATGTATGCAACAGATTATAAGTGAACTTTGTTTATATCTATTGTCCCATAGTCCGTTGGAACTAATGCTAAGACACAAGGCATACGACATATATTTTTTGAAACGTGTTCAAATTCTATATCCGTCTGGTAGCGAGGATCGTAAGAAAAGAACCGTCGCTAGGAAGCTCCTTCTAGTGGGCAGGACCACGTGCGAAAAAGGAGAGACTTCGACTAGGAGGCTTTCTGTGTCCCGACCAGTAGCCAGACAAGAATAGACCAGAATCTTGAAATAATGAAGCATAACCTTCAGAATCGTAAGCGTATCATTCATGAGATAGTTAGTTGTGTGGCGCTCTGATTACTCATTTTCTTTGAGAAAAGAGTGTAGTCGCGCGTGGGAATCATTTGAAGAAAATGCTCACGACTAGGACCATAGAGTATCAGAGATCCTTAAAAAGGATATCGGAGAGAAAAATATCTTCTCCGACCAGACTAACAATAATAAACGACAAGAATGTAGGTGTATATATATAAGCAAGGTTGCACTTCTTAATTAATTAATGAATTTAATGAAATTGAAATTGAAAGAAATGAAAGAATGAAAATTAAACATAGAACTTACGCAATTGATCGATGTTCCAAGAATTTGACAAAATTTGCCCATCAGACATAGCTAATCGTACGGAACCTGGTCGGGTGACTTCGACCACAGTGTAAGGACCTTCCCATTTAGGAGAAAGTTTATTGCGATTTGTTTGGCTCTGAATTTTTCTAAGAACCAGATCACCTCTGACAAGAAGGTCATGCGAGGTCAGACTTACAACTATGGTACCTTCGCATGGCTTGTTGGTAGACCGCCGATCGTATAAGGGCTTGGTTTCGCTGTTTTTCAAGGAAATCGACGTCGCCGAAGTCGTTGCTCATTCTCGATCATTTTCGTCAAAACGATCGATTCGAAAGCAGAGCTAATTTTGAGTTCGAGGAAGCATGGCTTCAAAGACCATAAACCAAAAAGAATGGAGTTTCACCGTAGCACGACCGTCGTGGTTCGAACGCCCATAACACGAGGGAAGTTCTTTAACCCAAGCTCCTAACCGCTTGATTAAGCGGTGAATACTCGACGCTTGATCCTCGCATAAGGATACCATTAGCTCACAAGAATCGCTCCGCTGTTCGTGGATGAGCAATGTAGCAAAATAAACTTTGACAAAGAAGTTCATCGCAGAATTCTCGGAATTGATCGCCGGAGAATCGGGAACCATTGTCTATGATGATACGATCGGGTACACCAAATCGCGTGATCACATTTTTCAGAGAAATCTCTTAGCGGCCTCGGTTGTTATTTTGACGATCGCTCGGCTTCAATCCATTTTGTAAACGTGTCAATCATGACGAAAAGGAATTGAAGCCCCGGTGCTCTTGGGAAAGGTCCGAATGTCCAAACCCCAAAGTTGCAAAAGGCCAAGAAAGAGGAATTGTTTGTAAGGCTTGTCTTTGGTGGTGTACTTGTCGGCTATGAAACCGACATTGTACACACTTCATCACAAGCTCTTTTGCATCATGAAGGGCGCTTGGCAAGAATAGCCTTTAGGAAGGCTTTACCGACCGTGGTTCTCAGAGGAATAGTGTGCTCCACTGACGCCTTCATGGATTTTTGTTAGCAATCTAATGCCATCTGCTTGAGATATGCATGTCATCAACACTCCATGAGATCCTCGTTTATACAAGATACGCTCGATTAGAGTGTATGATTTGGCTTTTCGTATATACGATCGCCTCTACATCATCTTCTCGAATTGTGTCATGTCAAGATAATTGTAGATCGATGTCATCCGCTCTCTACCGTGATCGTGATGGCGCCAACCGTCAACGACTGTGGAGTATCCATGTTTCCTTGATTAGTTTGTTCAACTTGCAAAGAATCATGTATGTTCTCAAGGCTCAACTACCGAGGGTGAATTGAGTTGCTCGAGAAAAACTCCAAGTGACGGCCGACCTCGTGGAGGCCATCCGTGCTAACCGGTCCGCCAGAAAGTTTTCCTTTCTAGGAATATGTTGATCCGAAACCAAGAAGTGCTTTTCGAAGTTTTCAGATTTCCGCCAGATAAGATGACATCTTGGTACTCAAGCATTGATACTCTTTCCCACTTGATTCGCTACTAGTTGAGAATCGCCTTTCACTAGTAATCATGCGAATCCTGCTTAACGAGCCGCCGAGTCCCGCCAAAACCTTCATATTTCGCCACATTATTGGTGGCGTGAAAATTTAATCGGATGGCGACTTGATGTGTTCGCCAAGAGGGATATCAAGACCACTCTAGCCCCGATCCTTGTAACATCAAGGAACCGCCGAATACAATGTCCACTGTCGTGGTGTTCGTACTCGGGTCCTTGGGTGGGTTTAGGGTTTGTCCATTCGCAATGAATTTCGCTATTGCTCGACTTTATTGTTCGTGAAATAAAATGGAGATCGAACGCCCTAGCTCGACCGCCCATTTGGCTATTCGTCCCGATGATTCCTGTTTCAAGGACTTGACCAAGAGGATATCCGGTAGAGGTACGACCACTTTGTGGACTGAAAGTAGTGCCTTAGCTTTCTTGAAGACATAAGGAGGCCATAGAGCAACTTTTGTACTGTGGGTATCTTTCCTTTGGTCCATGTAAGACTTCGCCACGTAATAGACCGGTCGTTGGATATTATCCTTTCTACAACCAAGACACCGCTAATCATGCGTGGTGTTGCCGCCACGTAAATTAGCAATGTTTCTCCGGTCTCGGAGAAACTAAAACCGGTACTTGTAAGGTACTTTTAAGTTCCTCAAAGGCATCGTTTGCCTCTTTAGTCCACTCAAAACTCCCATGTTTAGAAGAAGTTTAAAGAAAGGTAATCCTTTTTCCCTAACCTTGCTACTTAAACGACTTAACGCGCCATACATCTGTTAGGTTAGTTTTGGACTTCCTTCTTTGTGGTCGGAGGGCGATCCGGTCGATGGCCACAATTTTTGCCGGATTTGCTTCAATACCTCTAGCAAAACTAGGAAACCGAAAGGTTTTCAAACAGAAAATCCGAACACACACTTTTTCCGGATTTAACTTGAGGTTATGTCTTCTCAAGTTATTAAAAGTTTCTTGTAAGTCAGAATGTGGTCGCCGTTGGTGGTCTTTACGACCGGATCGTCAACGTAAGCTTCTAGATTCCAACCGATTTGTGGACTAAAGGTTTTTGCATCAACCTTTGAAAAGTTGCACCATTGCTTTTTGAAACCAAATGGCATCTTAATATAACAAGAAGTGCCATATGGGGTGATGAAGGAAGTTTTCTCCTCATCTTCGTAATGACCCAAAGTTCTCATTACCAAAATAAAAGTGAATGAAGTTATTATTTTATTGGATTTTCTAAAATTTGAAAGAGTTTGATTGCTTTATTTGAATTTTCAAGTTTTAAAAGTCAAAAGTAAAATTTATTAAAGTTTTTGAAGTTTTATTTGAGTTAAAGTTGAAAAATAAAAATTAATTAATTTCTAGAATTTTTCGAGATTTTTTTAAAAAATGTTCTCTAATTATTTTAAAGCCAAAATAAATTACGTGCAAAAACTATTACCGTTTAAGTTGGAATTATTTTTATTAAGTTCAAAATAATTCTAGGAATTTTTATGAATTTTTTTAGAATTTTTGAACTCTATTTGCTATGTTCTAAAATATATATATTTGATTTAATGCTTAAATCCTTATTCCGAAAATAAATAAATAAAAATAAAAAATTCTGTTCAGACTGGTCCGATCGTACACCATGAATTGTCCAGACCATCCATGAGTGAACAGTAATTCGAAAAATAATAATAAAAAAAAATTATTTTTCCACATGGAGCTTCCCGTCGGGTCACCCATCCCAGATTTCTACCGCACCAGCACACTTAACCTCAAGCAACACAATGCATGTGCTGCCAACTGGGCTTTTGGCTTTCAATCAATATATAAATTCCTTTTATCCTTTTATTCCTTTCTTTCTCTCTCCTACCTTCTTCTTCCTCACGTAAGTTTTCTTCTCTCATACCATTTCCTTCCAAAGGCAACCCATGGCAAGACCTCTCACCGCCCACCGCCTCACCTCCGGCCACCGTCGGTTGCTGGCCACGACCTCGCCACGGCCACCTTCCCTGGCCACCACAAGATCTTCCCTCTCTTCCTTGCTCGCCATTAAAATCAAGCAAGCAAGCTCCACCTCCATTAATGGTCGCCACCACTTCTTTCTCCTCTTTCTCCCCACTCAATGCGTTAAATTGAAATCCGTTTGAAGGAGAACGAGCGATTGTCATCACGCACGCCGCAAAGACCATCAATTACACGATTCATCTACTACATGCAATCAATTTAATCGTTTGTTTCATCTTCAATTGCAACCAAAACGGCCGCCCCATGATCTCCTCTCCGGCCTCCTCCGCCTATATAAAGGGAGCACCGGTGCGATTCTCATCACCAACACATTCCCATCACTCATTCCTCCTCTTCCTCCTCGCTTGGCGAATTTGGAAGTTGAAGCTCGAGGTCCGAACGCCGCTCATCGGTCAATTGCGTCCTCTGGTGAAGCCCGGCACCATCGACCACACCGCTAGCCGCCACGACGTTCGCGCCAGTGCTCCCTCTTCGCCGAACATCGCCGAGCACTGCCGCCACTGCGTGAGCCCAAGCCGCCGACGTCGTCGTCCTCGCCTCCGGCCATCCGTACATCGCTTCTCCACAACCGAGGTGAGCACCGCATCCACGTCCTTCCTCTCTCCATTCCACCTCGCCGCCGTCGGAACACCGCTGATTCGCGGCAATATCGCCATCTAAACCTTAAACAAAGCTTTTTCTTTTGTGGATTATGTCGTTGCCGAGCTAGCGCCGCCGCATGCAAATCTCTACCACTAGCATCGCGATGTCGCTCTTCGTGGTGCTCTCCTTCCTCGCCGTCACGATCGCCAGAGCACCTACCTCCATGGCGCCATTTTTTTTTCTTAAAGCTTGCTGTTCAACCGAAATGTGCAAGAAGATGAACAGAGCTTTAGATTTATACTTTGTACATAGAAATTTTATTCCTTCCAAAAATCCGTTCTCTCACGTACAAACTCCAAATCCGTTGATTCTTTCTCCTAAATTCATCTAAAATCAACTACTATTCCCAGTATTTATTTCATAATTTTTAGATTTTATTTAATTTCTGTTAATTATTTGGTCTATTTTGCGTTAAATGCCGCCGCCGCCAACCGCGGCGCTTTCCATCCCAACCAAGGTGAGCTTCCGTTCCGCGGTTCCCTCTTCAAATCGCCACAAACCTCATCCGCTAACTCCTCTCCGTTTGGTCTTAATGCCGACGTTCGCCGCCCGTCCGTCGAAGGATTTCTCTGTTGATCGGCCGCCATCAAAGATCTCTCGCCGAGCCGTCAACACCGTTAAGTTCACCTCAACGTGTTCTACGTCGTACCTTCTCTCTTTGGCCATAAAGATCTTTCTTTGTTCTTAGCCATCCAAACTACAATTCTGTTAATAGTGAATTTTCGGAATTATATCATTTCATGTGACATTCAACCTTCCGAATTTCGTTCTCCTCATACGAACTCCGATTGCGCCGATTCAAATTCCTAAATTCATATAAAATCGATACCTTCCTAGCAGTATTTATGTTATAATTTTTGGATTTTATTTGGATTTTATTTGAATATTATTTGAATTCGGATCGTTACACGTATAGATTTAACGACTTGGACGACCGTATTTCAACGCCGCTTGAGAATAATCCATTAAGCAAGGCAAGTTACATTCTTGACCATATTTGCACCCAGTATTTAAAATTATTTAAATTCTGTTTTAAATTATTATTGCATGCGTATTTATATTCAAGTAATTTAAATTCTGTTTTAAGCTTTATAGTTATTCCCAATGCCTTTGTATGTCCAATTATTGTCAAGAGAGGTGGTATGGAGAATTTATCGAATGCAATATATTTTGGAGTTAGAATTTGTTGGAGTTTGGATAATAAAAGAAAATTGTGCATGGATGTGTGAAGATACTGGAAAATTATTAATAGATAATGGATGTTGAATTACATAAATAAATGATTATTGATATTGGCTTATTGAGAATGAATTGTAGAAATGGTTGGATGTGGGATTACTAGAGTTATATGATTGTTGGATATTAGATGTCAATCATAGACATAGATTATTATTGGATTATTGAATTGAATGATGTTGGATTATTAGGAATACATGAATATTATGGTTGGATTATAGAAATAAATAATTATTAGATATCGGATGTTAGAGATAGATTGTTGTTGTTGTTGGATTAATAAAGAATGGATGATAGATAGATACTATAGTCAAATCTTGAATTATTGATATCGATTCTAGAAATAGATTGCTATTGGATATCGATTATCTAAAGATTTGATTATAGAATTACTTAGTCATTAGATTGATGTTGAATTAGTAGAAATAGTTTATTAAGGAACAATGGATTGATAGATATCGGATTATAAAATTAGAGTATAGTTAAATATTTGGATCAATTGATGTTGGATCATAGAATTAGACCTATATGGTGTAGATTGGACTAATGGATATTGGATTGTTGAAGATTGGATTATCACAATACCGATGGTTTACATATCGATCTCGTTCTTGACAAGTCTTGGACATTTAACCTCACCCTAGATAAAATCTAGTTGATACAATAGTATGAACTAGAACATTTTGAGAAAGATTATGCTTAGCGATGCTTAGACCCGTAAATGTTTTGATTTGGGAACTTTTAGCCAAAAATCAATTGTGGTTTAAATTAGATTCCATGACATCTGTGTTATGGAAATTTATAAACGACTAAAAAATGAAATAAATGAAAATGGTTTGGACTTGGGCATAATGGATGTTTGGTGGGTGCATGTTTTTATGGGATCAACCGAGGATGGTTGAGGCCCATGGGTTTGTTGGAAAGTTGCCCAAGTCGATTAAGGACCGGTCTTCGAGTGTATGATGCTATGCCTATAATGGGCTATGCCACAATCAGACTACCACATGTCCCAAGTATGGGTCGGGACTGGTCAATAATTTGTAAAGTTCCACCGTGGTCGTTCCTTCAGATGCGGTGGGTAGTCATGTTTCGACCTATGTTAGTCCCACTGGCGCAAGAGGGCCCGAACCCGAGGTTTTCAATTCCAAAGGGGTGGCGAACCTTAGCGAGGGTAACTTCGGTGGAATGGCGATTGTAAAGGCCTTGCACGTGTTTCTAGACCGCTTACCTAAGGTAGTGAGCGGTGGCATAGATATATGCCGACAAACTAGAGAAGTCGTGTCTTGTGGGTAAAGTTGTACAACCTCTCGCAGAGTGTAAATCTATTCAATAGCCGTGTCCACTTAAGGACATGTTTGGTGAATCGCTCAAAGTTAGATTTTGGTTTTGGTTTCAAAAAAACTTCATCAAATGGATTATGCAAATGGGAATTGGGCAGAAGCCTTGTGATAGGAGGGTATCCTTCACCATTCATGTGTGAATGTTATCGACTATAAAATTGATTTATAAAATGAATTTTAGTTATAGAATAACCGCTTTGGAACTTAGTACAAGTATTTACGTAAAATGATGTTTTATGCAAATTCAACCATATTAAGCTTTCCTTTGAGATATCCATATATGCATGTCATTCATTATTTGACGGTGTAACTTGCGAGCACAGTAGTTGTGCTCATTCTTGCTTAATGCAAATAATTTCAGAGGAGAAGGACTTTGCCACGGTGTGGATTTCGACGACTAGGCCGCTTCTCAATCGATTGCTCGTGGCGATTAACTGGACTCTACTACATCTTCGTCTTCATTGTGTTTATTTTATTGTTGGCTTGAAAGCCCTCGTTGTAACAAACTCGTTGATTATTAATAAAGTTATGCGATTTATGGATGTTACCATATTTGTTTAACTGTGTGAACTAGCTACCGATCATGGGACTAGTTCGTAAATGCATGAGGATTTGGGACGTTAATCCCGGTCTTACAAAGTGGTATCGAGCCATATCGACTGTAGGTCGTGACCTAGTTAGAATGGCCGTTAGTTAAAAACTTCAAAACTTATTTTATATAACAAGAAAAATAATTTGTTCTCTCCTCATCTTGGTCATCTATCTTATTTCTTACCTAATTCTCTTTTCACCATTTTTTTGTATTGTTAAATGGATCCTCTTTCCTTGAAAATCTCTATAATGGTCAACACGATTATTAACCCTTACGCTCAAGATTGCAAGGCATGAAGTCACAAAGGAGTATCGTCATACAAGAATCATCAAGATCCCGAGCGTAAGATGCGATGTCGGCCAAGCCATATAGTCTAAGTTGTCAAGACTCATTCTGTGTATTGAGTCGTTTCACCAATTTACGATTTACAATCGATAGAACGTTGTATGACGCTTTTGAGTTAGTTCTTTCGTTTGGGAGTGTTGTTTCGCTCTATCCCCTTAGTTCTTCATATTTGTCTCTTCCCTATCCTTTGTCCCTTTCCTAAATCTTTGAATAACCTCGATGGTGAACACTGTCGCTCGAAGTGGAACCAACCAAAACAACAATGTCCTCGAAATGCCAATAACGGCCAACCAAAGTTTGACAAACAGAAACCCTCCGAGTTTGAACCGGCTTCTCATTACCCAGACTCAACCGATGCAACAGATAATGCAATAATGGATGTCAACAATGTCTCCTCATCTAGTACAATTGCAAAGACTTCAAGAGCGAGCTCAGGAAGAGTTATCCAAAGATAAGTCACCGAAGGTTCTCGCCATGAAGGAGCAAACCCACCTCATCCTGAAGATGCCACATTTGGAAGTATATTTTCGTTTCATCTGTGGTGGACAAGGACACGTTGCTTACACATGTCCCCGTAAAGGAAAACCGAACAAGAAATTACTTGTGTTGATTGCGGTCTCATCGGACACCGCTTCAAAGAAGTGTCCCGTAAAAGGGCAATCCAAAGATCGGGTTTGTTATCACTGTGGCAAAGAAGGACACTTTGTCCAACAATGCCCTTACAAGCACTCTTGACACCATAAACAACCTCAAAGATCGAGTACAGATCGGAAGAATATCGACGACACATCAAGTAGCAAGAATATCTCCTTTGTCATAAGAAGCCAAGTGAACCAAGTCAAGATGAAGAAGCTCAAGAATCGATAAAATGTAATTCCGCCAAGTCAAACCTAAGACGGACAATCTTCACAAAAGGAAGATGGTAGATCAAGAGAAGAATGTTGCAAGAAACTCCAAGGCTCGTGTGATTCAACCCCAACCCAACCAAGCACCAACGATGACCGCACTCATGACTCGGGATCAACACCACATCCACCGACGCAGATATCCCTCAACATCAAGGGTGGCTACCTCAGCAGAACAAAACATCAAGGCGGAATACAATGCTTCAATTGTCGATATGGGACATTATGCCAATAAATGTCCAAAGAAGCAAGCAGACAAAGAACTCGAAGTTAAAAGGGCAATACTATGCAAGCAAACAGAAACAAGAGAATTTTGGAAGGAGACATCTCGAACAACATCACATCTCACCGTCCGATGAAGAGTAGAAGGCGGAACAACGACAACCCGGTTGGCAACCTTGTATCCCCGCTTTCTAGCCTCTTCAAATCTAGGAGACGAGATTCCTTTTAGGGGTAGTTTGTAACAAACCAAAGTTCATTACCAAAATAAAAGTGAATGAAGTTATTATTTTATTGGATTTTTCAAATTTGAAAGAGTTTGATTGCTTTATTTGAATTTCGAAGTTTTAAAAGTCAAAAGTAAAATTTATTAAAGTTTTTGAAGTTTTATTTGAGTTAAAGTTGAAAAATAAAAATTAATTAATTTCTAGAATTTTTCGAGATTTTTTTAAAAAACTTTCCTAATTATTTTAAAGCCAAAATAAATTACGTGCAAAAACTATTACCGCTTAAGTTGGAATTATTTTTATTAAGTTCAAAATAATTCTAGGAATTTTTATGAATTTTTTAGAATTTTTGAACTCTATTTGCTATGTTCTAAAATATATATATATTTGATTTAATGCTTAAATCCTTATTCCGAAAATAAATAAAAATAAATAAAAATTCTATTCAGATTGGTCCGATCGTACACCATGAATTGTCCAGACCATCCATGAGTGAACAGTAATTCAAAAATAATAATAATAATAATAAAATTTATTTTTCCACATGGAGCTTCCTGTCGGGTCACCCATCCCTGATTTCTACCGCACCAAAGACACTTAACCTCAAGCAACACAATGCATGTGCTGCTAACTGGGCTTTTGGCTTTCAATCAATATATAAATTCCTTTTATCCTTTTATTCCTTTCTTTCTCTCCTACCTTCTTCTTCCTCACGTAAGTTTTCTTCTCTGTTACCATTTCCTTCCAAAGGCAACCCATGGCAAGACCTCTCGCCGCCCACCGCCTCACCTCAAGCCACCACTGCTCGGCGCCGCCGCCGACCTCGCCACGCCACCTTCCTGGCCACCACAAGATCTTCCCTCTCTTCCTTGTCGCCATTAAAATCAAGCAAGCAAGCTCCACCTCCATTAATGGTCGCCACCACTTCTTTCTCCTCTTTCTCCCCACTCAATGCGTTAAATTGAAACCGCTTGAAGGAGAACGAAAGATTGTCATCACGCACGCCGCAAAGACCATCAATTACACGATTCATCTACTACATGCAATCAATTTAATCGCTTGTTTCATCTTCAATTGCAACCAAAACGGCCGCACCATGATCTCCTCTCCGGCCTCCTCCGCCCTATAAAGGGAGCACCGCAAGATTCTCATCACCAACACATTCCCATCACTCATTCCTCCTCTTCTCCTCGCTTGGCGAATTTGGAAGTTGAAGCTCGAGGTCCGAACGCCGCTCATCGGTCAATTGCGCCCTCTCTGGTGAAGCCCGGCACCATCGACCACACCGCTAGCCGCGCCGCGACGTTCTGGCCAGGCTCCTCGCCTTCGCCGAACATCGCCGAGCATATCGGACGCCATAGGCAAACACGCCCCGATTCGCCGGAGGAAGGAGACGAGCGACTCTTCCTATTTAGGGTCGAGTCTTGCCCGACCGTAATCTTGGCGGTTGGGTCGGATGTCCCGACCCATGTGAAGACTTGATTTGTCCGAGAAGCGCTTTTGTCGAGTGGTACCTCCTTTGTCCGTCGGATGGTTTGGGTGTCATCTTTGGCCTCGAGTGCTTGACTCGCATGGGAGTCCGTTAACCTCTCGTCGGAAGTTCATCAACCAAGGCAAAGGATTTCGATCGCATACATAAGCCATTTTCGATCCTCGAATAGTGATGACTCCTTCGCCCCAAGATTTTCAAATTTTGATAACCGTAATGCGTGGCTATCAAGGATTTTGCTAATGCCTTTCGATCGAGAATTCCGCTGTATCGCGGATTCAAGTTTACTACATCAAACGGAATCCTCTCTGCTCGAAGTTGTTAGGCTTTCCAACGAATCGTAAGGAAACTTGTCCTATCGGTTTAGCGGTAGAACCGGAACTATGCTATGAAAAGCATATTTCATGTGTTTCACCTTTGACATGGGGACTCGTGATTTCTTCTAAAGCTCCTACAAATAATATATTCAAAGAACTACCCCATCTACTAAGACCCGATTAACCCGACAATTATTAATGGTTGGTTCAACAACGATAGGGAACCTACCCGGTCGAGTCGATGGGATGGGGCATCGTCTTTCTTTGAAGGAAATGCGGTGTCCGACCACTTCGAGTGCTTGATTACTGATCGGTGATTCGACTAGGTTGACCTCTCGCCCATGGCCTTCAGTGACGCTCGACTCGTATGAAGAAGATCCTCCAAAAATCATGTTGACTGTGTGTTGGGGATCCCTGGTACTCCATCTCTTCGCCGCCATCCTTGTCCTTTTGGAGCTCGTTTCTCCATGTTCTCAGATTATGGAAATGGTCCTTACCTACATAATAATCCTCCAGCTTTTTGCCAGACACGACAGCGCAGATCATGCCCTGCTTTGGTGAAGTGGACACCACTTCTTGTTCGTCTCGAATCCTTCTGGTCGGAGCTTTTGCCTTGCTTCGACCAAGATAGTCCTTCTTGCCCTTCCCGAATTTTTTCTCGAACGGCGAGGACTTCTTTGTCGTCGGTCTGCGGTTCTTTTTCTTCTTGAGAGACTTCTTGTTCTTTTCTCCTGCTTGTCCAGCCGGGTCAGGGAATCTTGTCTTCCGATCAATGGCTTCACACCACTCGATTGCTTCGCTAGCGGTGGCTTACTTGTCCGCCATATCAAAAAGCTCAACGGTTGTTCTTGGAGGGTTCATTGCTATGTCCTCCGTGAAACCGCCGATTCCTTAGTCTGCTTTTAAAAGCTTTGAATAACGAGAGGATTCTGCGATTTCGGTATAGAGTTACGAACTGGTCGAACCTCTTGATATATTGACGTAAAGTCTCATCGATCCTCGCCGATTCTCAGAGATCGTCCTCCTTCCTGTATGTCAGACGCACTCGAAGTTGGCAATCGAAGATCACTGAGTTGTTCCCAAGTATATATTGATCCGACCGTAAGTTTAACAACCACGACGCGGATTCTTCGAGCACGGTGGGTAAATAGTTGGCCATTACATTTCATCGCCACCAAGAGTCTCGATGGCGGTGGTATATATTTGGAGAAATTCCAATGGGTTTTGAGTTCCATTGAATTTGTCCAAGTTGGCCGATCGGAACCGGTTAGGCTAACGCATGACTTGGAGCCCGCAGAGAAGGCTCGACAACCCGTGATTGATTCATGGCGTCTTCTCCGTAAGGTGCCGGATTGTGTCTGGCGGAGACCGATCCCTAGGATTGGGACGCTGAACTCCGGGTACCGATCCGTCGTGGACATCGATATGATGCCTCCGACCACCCACTTGGTTCAAACGATGTCGAGATCGTTAGGTCCTAGTGGTGGTTCCTCTCGACACGATGGGGAGTAGCTTCTTGGAATAACCTTCTCCTCGTGGATCGCTTGGTCGGAATCGCCGAGGAGGTCTCGTGATCGATCGCTCTCTCGGTATGACCGTGTTGTCCCTCGCCGAGGAGGAGCGTTGGGATGAAGTCATAGTCGACTTCTGAAACCCTCTGTTCTCGATATGCTTCCGTCACGCATGGTCTGCTGGAGAATTTTTGATACCGACCCACGAGTTGTACAAAACTAGGCGCATCGCTAGAGCAGATCGAATTATTTAACATGTTTTGAATACGCCGCAAGTTTTAGTATAGTTATCGAAGGTCTCGGGGTTCATATGGTCGTTGGTGTACCGTTCAACATTCCCCGACCTTCGGATTTGTTCCGGTCCCATCACCACGGGTGGGCAAGTGCAAAGCGAGTTAAGCGATTGACGCCGATTAGTTCCGTTGCCTCCGGAAGTTGGTGCTTGACGCCCGGATCATCTCTAACAACACGTGATGGCGTGGTAGAGAGTGTAGGACCGCAGGCATCTTGATCTTCATCTCCGATCGCTGACTTCGTGCTTCCAAAGATTGATCTTCCGATGAGCTTCCATCATAACTAATGGAGAGCTTGTCGCCGCTTCGCGTAATCTTCCACGATGGAGATCGGTCGGAGATGAGCACTTCTCGAGGTCTTTCACCGATCCGACGAACCGCCGATCAGATGTCGAGTGTGATCATCCCCACATGGCCTACGACCGATGGAGGTTTCATCGACACCGCTATCAGTGACGGCTGACTCTGGAATTGCCGAAGGAGAGTATCTTTCACCATGATTTCATCAATGGTATAGAGTTTTCGGGTGATGGGGCTGAAATTTTTCACTGCTTCACGGCCGAGAAGACCGGCTTGAAGAGATCCTCCGCATTCCGAATCGGTCTGAACGGCCGGTTTTCTGGTTGCGCCACCAAGAGTGGCGGCAATCTTCATCCATCCGGCCGACTCGCTAACGCCGCGACGACGGCGAGCCGGCGGAGGAGGAAGAGGAGGATGACTGCCATTTTCTTCCATGGCGCGGATACATCCTTCCATGTCGAGGTCGGCGTAGTCCGCCAAATCGAATCCGATTTTCCTCATCCCAAACTCCGCATAGTCGCATGAGCGATTGCAGAGATTTTGGGCGAGGATTTTCTTGAGCGAAGAATTTTCTTCAGAAACTTACGCCTTCTTCCCCCACGGACGGCGCCAAACCGCCGATTTATCAAGTCGCCGATCTTCGAAAATGAACGAGGAAAATGACGTGGAATATCCCGGAATGGAATGGGGTCGCTCTTTATTGATATGAACCGAAGTTTTACAAGATGTGGCTATACTACCCTGAATTACACCGAATGGGGAATGTCTAATCGGTAATCGACTTAGAATATGAGTCTAAGTCCGATTATCTAGCCTCTAATTCCACCGCTTAGGCTTCGTGGTATTCTCGTTGAACTGTCGTTGTTCTTGTCTTTGTTGGTCTTGGTCTTGTTGTCTCTCGTGTCCGTGTCCGCCCTTCGTCTTCTGCGCTTCACCTTTAAATAACTTCAAGAGGTGGCGATTACTCTGGAGAAGACGTCCCTGGTGAAACGTTACGACTGGTCGGAACGGTGGGGCAGTTAGCAACGTGCTAATTTCCTTGTGGTTGCCTGTGAAAAGCTTAACCGTAGGGTGGTTAATAGTCAGTGTCTCAGGGTTGTACCATCGCATGGTTTGGAACGATAGCACGTGTTCCATTTATCATACGATAAGAAATACCGATCCAAAGAATCTTACGAAGGTTATCCGGTCGGGATTAGGCACAAAGCCTCATCCCACTGTGGTACCCATTAAGTAACCTTCGAATACTAACGACCGTGGAGGTCGTTAGTCTTAGGGGTCACGACCATGTAGACGTATGGTCTTTTATTATGTATTAAAATAATACATAGAGATTTTAATCCTCGTCAACTACATACCAGGAATTCAATTGATTGTTGAAGATTTACCATATCAGGTATGTGTGGATGCAGTATTTGAGTTAAAGCAGATCGTCTTTAAAATAGTAAAATCATACTAATATAACATCAAGGTTTACTAAATAATTGTAATTACCATCTTAACATATCAAAATCTCTACTTATGCCTCATATATTGGATTTACTCATGAACACAACTTCATTAACCGGAAGCACGGCGTATCCGAATACCATTGATTATATTGTGCAGAGTTGCCCAACTTTATTCACAAGATACCTCAAATTCATATTGTCATACAATGTATACACAACCTGATAGCGTGCGCTGAGTTGAAATAACAAAACATTCACACTGCTCAACCTTTATAGCCTTTACTTGGTAGGTTCTTGGACAATACAGCTATCGGGAGACCACCGGCCAATAATGGAATTTGCGGTCCGATACTGACTGTATCTACCGTTGTGTAGACCAACGAGTATCCCTCCGGGCCCACTCCTGTCCCACCCCCCGATCCGTGGATGCTGTATACAACAAGAGCAGGTGACATCTTGTAGATATTCAATTGGAAGAACAGTGTACTAAGCCAAGTTTGATATACCAAACTCGTGATTGAGCGAGTTCTGTGTCTATTATTTGGCACAAGATTCTAGTTCTTACCTGTCTCCAGTAAGGAAATAGACCAACACCAACTCGTGGTTATCCACCTGCTTAGTCTCACCTTCGACTCACTTTTGTCAAGTCTATTGGGTTGTCCATCCTCCTTTGTCAGTGTTTTAATACCGAACTTATGAAATGAATGCTAGAATAGGGGTCTCCTTACTCGAGACTACGTAGGGATGAGACATAAGGAATTTAGATAGGTTCGGGCATTCTCCTGAGAGAATAACAACTATAATTATGTGTTCTTGTATTGATTGTATTTACAACAAGAGAGGAGTCGCCAAAGACTAAGACTAATGACTCATGTCGGTTTCGTTGCTTGTGCTCTTCTTTCTGTCCACCGGCGTTACCCCTTATATAGCGTCTGAGGGGGTGGCAGTTGTCTATGTCAAGAGGCGCCCTAACGGTTGATGAAATACGCACGTTGATGACAGTTATTATCGGAGAGACAACACCCTACGTTTCGTCTTGTGGTTATGCTAGAGACAGAGATTAATATGTGTAGTTATATTCGAGAACAACAACATATATTAGCTACTCTGTGTAATTAGACACAGTGTACGGGGTCCCTAGTCGATTGGGTCCACATGTTTGTGGTTCTTATCGACTATAGAGTGGTCGTAAATGACCTGATCGTAGTAAAGCTTACGATTATAAGGTGATCGTAGTAGAACTTACGATCAGTAGGTTGTCGTAGAAGATCTTATGACCACAAGATAGTAGTAGAATGACTTACGTCCATATAGGGTAGTCGTATAGAATAGCTTACGACCACTAGGTAATCATAATCTCCCTCATTATTGACGATGAGGGGTACCTCTGAAGGTTGTGTAAAGATATTATGATCTATAATAATTATTACAGATAAATAGTTAAATTAATTGAGGATTATTAGATCCTCGTCATCTAGCCCCCCCCCAAACTTCAAGTGAAAATGACTTAATTGGAAAAGAGGTCGTAGGATTATGGTCGAAGATAAAGTGTCTTCAACTGGTATTTCTTTTTTCTTTTGAGCAGAAAATGACTTGGTCAAGAAAGTTATTTTTACTTGAGTTGTAAAAATGAAACTCCCTTTCCCGGACAGACAGAAAAAAAAAATGCCAACCGTCTCTAAAAATTTCTGTCTGTTGGGAGCGGTTCCCAAAGAGGTTTGCAACTGTTGGATCTCACGATCTTTTACTCGGACTGGCGGCTATAAATAGCTCTCTAACGGTAGACTTAGGGTTTTTTACTTTCCCAATAGTTCCAATCCCTTGAGTTCTTGTTTCCTTTGTTTCCACCTGAATCGTATTTTTCCCCAAATCTTCAAATCCAAAACAAATCTCTGGTTGCCTCGAAGAGATGGCCTCGAAGAGATGGCCGAAGTCGTGTCGAAGTGGGAGAGATTAGAGATGGATGTCACGAAGATAACGTCTTTGGTTGCCTCGAAGAAGATTTCGAGGCGTGCTCTGGTGAGGTGGGCCAACGCTGAGGGAGAGCATTGGCCATCGGAGGATGAGGGAAGGATCCCTGTCTTCTAGGCGTACTATGAGTGTGGCCTTTAACTACCTGGTCACCCATTCCTAACGACCGTGATCGAGCACTTCGAGGTGGAGTTGGTGAACTTGGTTCCCAACTCCATCACGATACTGAGCATATTTGTGTACCTATGCGAGGCCTATCCGGGAATCGCTCCAGATTTAGATCTCTTCAAGTACTATTATGGAATAGGTAAGCATCGGTCGACTACTGGCAGCTGCGGTTTCCAACTCCACGACGGGATGTCGAGGAAGTACATCCTCATGTTCACCAGGTCGTCATGCCTGGGATAGAGGAAGAAGTGGTTCTACAGGACCGTGACCAAGATAACAATCTGTACTTCAAGGGCAAGTCCGCAGAGAAGATGAAGACTTGGGACTCAGGTCTGGAGAACCTCGACTGCTTAGCCCCCTTCATTCGAGCTATCAAGGAGTTGAGAGGAGGGCTAACTAGCTGGCATGTGGTGAAGGATTTTATCACACGCCGCATTAGCCCCCTAAAGAATCGAGCACATCCCATGTGGGAGTACTCAGGGGTTAGTGATCCGACTGGGGACTACGAGGAATGTAATATTATAATCGATATACTATTTTCAATTTATGATTTGAGCACATCTATTAATCATATTCTTCTGCTCATAGACCTGCCAGAGAGAGAAGTTAACGCTCGGGTCAGGCTCATCTGTGAGAATGCCCCTATGACCATAGAGGGGGCTCCTCAGATTCTGGCGGTCATGACTAAAGAGGAGAGGACAAGGCATCTAAAGGTAATGAATATTTGTATTGGTTTCATCTTTAGGGGGTAGTATTCATGGTTTCGACTACTTGTTGATTCTAGTTTTGTAACCTTTTGCAGCAAGTCGGCGTACAAGATCCTTAGGATGTCCTTGAGATGGACTTGAGGTCTGCTGAGGATGACTATGGGGAGAACAGAATTCCTTTGAGCAAGAGGCATCGTCTTGTGAAGGCGGTCAACAAGAAAAAGAAGGGTGTTGGGAGTTCAAGCTCCACTTCCTGACCGACCACCGCCATAGGCCCTTTTTTGGCAGATCTAACTGCCAAGGATACGCATGAGGTGGTCATAGACCTTAAGCACAAGGTGCCTAAGGGCAAGGTACCCTTCTATTACAATGATAACACATTCTCAGTTTCTCCTTCTCCTGCTTTTATCAAGCGAATCGAAAAGGAAAATTGGAAGAGTTACATTTCTTTTGTGAAGGCCACTGTCGATCCAGCAGAGCTTGTGGTCAAAAGAAATGACAACCTCCGAGTGATCGAAGTTAGCTCCGACCGCCCAGAAGAGGAGGTTGTACAAGAAGCTCCGACCACCCCTCTCGATGTACGACCACCTGAGGTCATACATGATGTAGTCGCTCAAACCAGTGATGTGGGGAGCCTTCTAGAGGATGAGACCGCAGAGCCGACAAGAGCAACCGAAGAGGAGGAGAAGAAGAAGAAGGAGAAGAAGATCAAGTCTTCTCTCAGGAAGATTTCTTCAGGCTTCAAGATCGTATCTAGGAAGCCTAGGTATGTAAATTTTAAAGAATAAATAATCGTACTTACCCTTTTATTTTACCTCTTGATGTACTAACATTTGTCTTGTTTTAGTCTTACGTCTTCAGCCACCGGGGATGTCCCTGCGGAAAAAGATATCATTGTCATGGCTACGACTGTGGGAATGCTGGTCTCTCCTCTGGTCGTAGAGACAGAAGTGGAGGTGGTCGAGCCTTCGACCACCATCCCTGGGGCAACACGAGAAGGGACGCTCACCATCGAGCTAGTCGTGCACACTGAGGTGGTCGAACCATCCATGCTCGTGGAGGTAGAGATGAAGATGCTCGAAGACGAAGCAATGACGATGATCTAGTCAACTGTTGAGGGCATCAATGTTCGAATAGGAGATTTGTCATTGCAATCACTAAGAGTAGTTGATCCGGTGGTCGTGGAGAGCTCCAACCACCGTGCTGGAAAAGAGGTCGTCGAAGTCATCCCTTCAAGCCCTCAAGGGAGATTTTCTTCTTCTCACAACGACCACAAAGAAAAAGAAGAAGAAGAAGATCTCCCATTCTTTCCAAAAAAATTTGGAGCCCCAACTATTGGGACCTCGTCATTTAGATCTTGAGACCGAGCCCCCCCCCACCCCGAAGACATTCCTAACAGGGGGTTTATGTTTGATGATGAGCGTCTCCAGGAGAACTGGTGGGAGAAGGTGAAGGAACTCAATCAACTTGAGGACCTAGAGACCGTGTTCAGAAACTTCACTCGATCAGCAATCGATGTAAGTGTTTGATACCAAACATTTGCATATTTGGGTTTTTCTCTCTTCTGTTTTTCCTCATGGCATATGTTTTTTCTTTTCGAAAATCTCCTGAACAAATTGTCACAGTAGGTGAATACCACAGGCAACTTGTTTTGTTGAGGAAATATAAGGTTGAACTCTGCGAACAAGCAGAGAGATAGTAAGCCACTGTTAACGAGTAGTTTTCGACCACTTGTTCAGTGCTCATATCACTTTTCCCCTTGAAGGTTTAAAAGTTATGAAAGGACCTTAGCCGATTCGCTCGACTACGAAAAAGTTGTGTCGTAAAGGCTAAAGACCGAAGGGAAGACCTGCTAAAGGACCTACAACAGGCTAACTCTGCAACTTATGAGATGCGGAATGTAATTAAAAGTAGGTAGCTTACTTCTAATTGCCATTTCGACAACCTTCTTTCTTTCTCTGACTTCTTTTCTATTTCAGATAAAGAAGTTGGTATGGGTAAGCTTTGATCTGAGGTCGAATCGAAGAGTATGGTGATTGATGAGCTTACCTGTATCACCAGAGAAAAAGATACATCAATAAAGCAATGGGAGGAGTAGTGCTCGAAAGATGTTGCTTCTCATGATGACGAAGTGAAGAAGCTTGACACTCGCTTGGCAGGTAAGAATTCTTTACCTACGACTAGTATTAGATACTAGTTTGAACTCAAAGTTTTATTAATTGGTTGTTACTCTATTTCAAAGCAAGCGACATAAATAAAATGGATTCAGGAGACTCTGACTCGTAGCTAGGAGGAGACAAAAGCTTCGATGATAAATCTTCAAGATAACATCTCTCTCCTGAACATTGTGCTCGAAGGCCTAGGTGCTGAGGAGGTAACTCCTCTTGAAGACACCATGGTCGGACATACGAGTATAAGTGGGCAGTAAGTTAGGACTCTCTAGGAGTTGGTGACCACTCTGAAGATCAACCAAGTCGAGTCGATTAAGCAGATGGTAGTAAATGGAGTGAATTTTGCCTTAGGAAAACTCAAAGCACACGACCATACTCTTAATCTTCTTGCAGTTGAGGTTGATTTCGATTGCCCTGAAGCAAAAGCCCAAAAGCTAGTCGAAGAAGCTCAATTGGTTGGAAGGAAGGTTGCGTAGGAGATGTAGCTAGGATCTCCTTCTTCTTCAGAGTAGTTTGTAATAGGTTGATGATTGTAAAAACAATATTTGTCTTTTGTGTATATAAAGCTTCATTTCCTGCAATAGTCTTTTCGAGTAGTTAGTAACTCATAAAACAAAGAAAAAAAAGAGAATTGAATTACAATACTAAGAATTAAAGTCATGATCATAACTTTACCCTAGCCCCCGACTACTTGCTTAGTTGGAATAATTGAACTAAGGAAACAGTGGAAGAAATGCTCGTTTAATATCTTAGTTTCGACCACATCTTTTGAACTTAATTCCTTGTATTGGTAACAAGAATTAGGGTCTGGTCGACGCTAGGAATCTCCTTTCAGTGGCTAGGACCACTTGCAGAGAGGAGAGACTTCGAGTATGTGACATTCCCGTGTTCCGACCAGTATAAAGAGAATAAAGTTTTTGTAGAAATAGTTAAAATTAAGATCTCAAGCTTGGCTTACTAGATAATTATTTTGAACAACAATGCTGTAAAAAAATAATCATAAAGAAGAAAGTGGAGAAAAGAACTCGCTTAAGAATTCTTCGACTACGTTCTATTAGACTTAGTTTCCTTGTATTAGGAGCAAAAGTTAGGAACAGATCGACACTAGGAAGTTCCTTCTAGTGGGCAAGACCATATACAGAGAGGAAAAGACTTCGACTAGGTGATGTTACCCTTCTCCTACCAGTGTAAGAAAAACTAAATATTAAAAAGTAATCGAAATAACATAAAAGCATTGCTCTTTTATCAACTTCTTGACACAATAAATATTGAAGATATCAATAGCCACAAAAAGGGGTTTGAAGCCCCCCAGGTGCTTTGGAGAACGATCCTATGATATCTAAACCCCAGGTTGCAGAAGGCCAAGAAAGAGGTATTGTTTGTAACACTTGAGCTGGTTGGTATATTTGCCTACTATAGAACTGGCATTGTACACATTTCTTAACGAGCTCTTTCGCGTCATGGAGGGCTGTTGGCCAATAAAAACATTATCAGAAAGCTTTTTTGACCAGCGTTTTGTAGGAAGCATGAGTTCCACAGATACATCTGTGTATGTCGTTAAGGAGTGATAGTCCTTCTTTATGCGATACACATCGCATGAGTACCCCTTGAGTACCTCGTTTATAGAGGACTACTTCGACCAAAGTATAGTTTTTGGCATTATGGGATAAACGATCAGCCTCAAGATCGTTGCCGGGTATGGTGCCCTTTAGAAGATACTCGTAGATGGGATTCATCCATGTATCTTCATATTCTAAAGAGGCTATCTCACTTGGAGTGTTTTCTGGTGTTTCGACCAGAGATGACTTCTAGAGCTGCACCAAGAAGACTCCTTGTGGAATAGGAGATCGGGAAGAAGTCATTCGAGCTAACTGGTGTGTGAGAAAATTATCCTTTCGAGAGATATATTGTACCTCCAGGCCAAAAAAGTGTTTTTCAAGCTTTCTAACTTCTGACAAATAATTATCCATGGTCTTACTAGAGCATTAATATTCTTTTCCGACCTGATTCATGACAAACTGAGAATCACCTTTCATGAGTAGTCATCGAATCCCAAGCGCTTTGGCTGCTCGAATGCCTGCCAATAAACCTTCATATTCTGCTACAATGTTAGTAGTAGAAAAGTTCAATTGAATGACATATTTTAAGGTTTCCCGGGTAGGGGATACTAAGACCACCCCAGCCCCCGAGCTACTTAACTCAAGTGGCCTATCGAAGTACATAGTCCACTGGTCATGGGATTCGGACTGGGGTTCCTGAACAGGTTCAAATCTGGGATTTAATGGCCGTTCGGGACACGGAATAGAGGTCAAACTCCCTAAGTTCAACTAGCCATTTTGCCATGCGCCTCGCTGTTTCCCTATTTTGTAGGACTTCCCCTAAGGAAAACACAAACGACACGATTAACTTGTGCGCTTGGAAATAATGCCTCAGTTTTCTCGAATATATAAGGAAGGCATATAGAAGTTTTTGGATCTGAGGGTAACGCACCTTAGGCCCATGTAAAACTTTACTAACGTAGTAAATTAGTCGTTGAATGTGTTCACATTCAGCGACCAGTACTGCGCTCACTGCTTGTAGTGTAGCAGCTTGATAAAACATGAGTGTCTCATTTAGTTTAGGAGAAACCAAGACGGGAGCACTCGTAAGGTATCTCTTAACATCCTTAAAGGCTTTGTTTGTCTCGTCCGACCACTCAAAACCCTCATGTTTCCTAAGAAACTTAAATAAAGGAAGTCCTTTTTCTACCAGACGTGCGACGTATGACTTAAAGCTGCCATGCATCTTGTGAGTTTATGGCAATCTTTTTTTGTGATCGGAGGACGCATTTGTTCAATGGCCTTTATCTTTTCAGGATTTGCTTCGATTCCTCAAGCAGAGACAAGGAATCCAAGCAACTTTTCTGAAAAGGCTCCGAACACACACTTCTCATGATTGAGTTTCAATTGGTATTTCCTGATGTTGTCGAATGTTTCTTGTAGGTCATAAACATGATTAAGATGTTGGACGCTTTTTACGACCAAGTCATCAATATAGGCCTCCAAGTTTTGGCCTAGTTGAGGAAGGAAGGTCTTTTGCATCAAACATTGCAAGAAAGTACTAGCATTTTTTAGACCAAATGAAAATTTTCACATAGGAAAATATTCCAAATGGTGTAATAAATGTGATCTTTTCTTCATCATCTAAATACGTACTTATCTGATGATAACCAAAATATGCATCTAGGAAACTTAAAATTTCACAACCAGCGGTAGAATCAACCAACTAATCTATATGAGGAAGTGGAAAGTCATCTTTTGGAAAGCTTTATTCAAGTCAGTGGAATCTACACACATTATTCACTTACCATTAGATTTTTTAACCATTACAGGGTGAGCCAACCACTCTGAGTGGTCGACTTCTCTTATAAAGTCTACCTTTAGTAACTTGTCCAATTATGACTAGATGGCTTCTCACCGAGCAAGTGCAAATCACCATAATTTGTTATTTTATGAGTTTTTGTCAGGGCGCAGAGCTAGCCTGTGCTCGATCACTTCTCTAGGGACTTTGGGCATGTCAGATGCTTGTCACGCGAAGACATCTGCGTTTGCTCAGAGGAAAGTGACAAGGGCGTCTTCCCACGCGGAGTCAAGGGAGTCTCCAATGTGAACGGTCTTTGAGGTTTCCACTGGATTCAGTGAAACATCTTTGACTTGGTCGTTCGTCTTTAGTGCAACCGTTGGTTTCGAGTGCCTTGTTGGACATTGCACATTATTTGTTTCTCAAGCTGGTATCTGGTCAACCATCTCGAGAGACTTGTGGTCGCATGTTAGCGCCATCTTCTTATCACAGCGTACTGTGATAACTCCTTTGGGACCTAACATCTTTAGACATTGGTAACCATAATGAGCAGCCATTAGGAACCGTGCTAGAGTTGGTCGACCAATAATGACATTTTATGCCATATTGAAATTGACCACGTCAAAAGATATTTTCTCTGTCCTAAAGTAGTTTGGTGACCCAAATGTAACAAGAAGGGATACTTGGTCGAAGACCCTAGTACAATCCCATGAAAGGAGTACCGTACAAGTTTAATTTTTGTCCTAGGAACTTGCATTTCGTCCAGAGCACTTGTAAAGAGTATATTTAATGAACTTCCACCATCAACTTCCACCCGATTAACTCGATAATTGCTGATGGTGAGCTCGACCACGATTGGAAAATGACCAGGTCGAGTGGAAGGGATCGGACAAACACCCTTCTTGAAAGAGGTGGTGGCATCCGACCACTTTAGTAACTTATTGACAAGAGAAGGGTCTATAGAGTTTACCTCGCACTCGACCACTTTCAGTTGTTGTTTTGACTCATATGCCGATGACCCCACGTAGATGTGATCGATGGTATGTTCAGGGTCCTAGCATGGCATCTCCTCGTCATCTTCTGATTGCTTTCAACCACTTGTCCACCCTACTTCTTTGAGGGTAGGAAGCGGTCCTTTGCTAGAGTAATAGAGTTTTCGTTGGAAAACCCGGCAGTTGTGAAGGTTGTGGCTTTCCTTTTTATGGAATGGACACCACCTTGGCTTATCAGTTTTTCACTTAGGACGTTTGCCTTTGCCCTGATCAGAATACTGTTTGAAGCTTCTGGGCTCCTTGTCACTCAGAGCTAAGATCTCTTCGAGCTCTTGGCTTGCAATTTTTGTTTTTGGACTTACTCTTGGATTTCTTGGACGGCTTGTCATTCTCCTTTGTATCTTCACTTGCTCCTCGAGTACTTTTGTCGTCACGATCGATCGTGCGATTCCACTCGATCACTTCGGAAGCGGTCACATAGCTGTCTGCCATCTTGAAGAGCTCGGCAACGGTATCAGGAGGGTTGAGAGCAATGTCTTCCGTGATCCTCTAGTTCTGGACATCCTGTTTGAATGCTCTGATAACAGAAGAATCAAATACTTCAGGAATTTAATTTCGAACTTGACTGAAGCATCTTATAAATTGATGTAAAGTCTCGTGAGAGTATTGTCACATTCGGTGCAGGTCGTCTTCTTTTCTAGGATGCTTGTAGGTGCTCTAGAAATTTGCCAACAATAGATCACACAGATGCTGCCACGAGTAGATTGATTCTACGGGTTGGTTCAGCAACCATGATCGGGCAGAGCCTTCGAGGACAGTCGACAAGTAATTTGCCAAAACGTGCTCATCTCCTCCAGTGGCGTGGACCATGGTTGTGTAGATTTGGAGAAATTCAATGGGATTTTGGGAACCATCATATTTCTCCATGTTGGTTGGTCGAAATCTGGCTGGCCAGCGAACTGCTCGGAGATCAGACGAAAACGTTTGACATTTGATAATGGTGTCGTAATGCCTCCTTTGCGAAAAAGAAGGGTTAGCGTCACCATATGATTGTACTCGATGATACCCAGTACTAAATGGGCCTGATCTATCATTGATCTCGACCCTGCGAGGGTAATACAACTCGCGCTCCATTTGCTAGCGTAGATTCCTTTGAGGAAGTGGTGAACGACCACCTCCCCTAGGAATCCGCTGATCACCAGCTGTTGGAGGGTTTCTTCTTCGACCAGCATCATGGTCGGGACATCGACCAGTCCTGCGGTCTTGTTGCCCTCCACGAGGAGAGTTGTTTGAATGATTGACGTTCGAGGGCGTGGTCCTGTCGAACCCCGGAACGAAGGATCCTAGATTCTCTGTGTTTCACACGCTAGTCCAGGAACAACTAGTGTACACAATCAAACAAAAAGATGATAGCATAACCATAATACATAATTTATTGAATAATAATCAAGTTTATTACAAAAGGGCATAATGCCAAAAAAGTAGTACAATGGAAAGCATAAATAAATAAAGTAGGCCACACGATACGCCACAAGCAATCGTCTGGGGGCGCAGCCTAGTCCTCACCGTCGTGGAAGTACTCCTCCTCTAAACAATAATTTATTAAACAAGGGTGAGTACAAATAATTACACTTCGCAAGTTATACCCAATAATAGATATAATGCATGCAGGTAATGTCAATGGAGGCAGCATATATCGTGCACAAGCCCACATCTGTGGACATATGCACATGGCCTATCCGAGCCGTTCCTTCCAAAATCCACAGCTGAGATTTCCCCTCAGTTCCCACTTCACGCTTTGCGACCCCCCCACCCTCTCCCCGCGCGAGACGTTCCTTCTTCCTTCGAGCCCCACACTAGCCCGAGCTCGATGCGTTCGATCCCCCATTCTCCACCCAGCTAGGGTTGCTCCTGCACCGCGTCCCCCCTGTGCCACCCCTACACCGAGCCCTGCGCCGCCCACTAGAGCCCCTGTGTCGCCGCCCTGTGGTGAGCCGAGCTTGCGCCACCGACTGAAGCCCTGCGCCACTTTGCGCTGCCCGAGCCTGCACCGCCGCCCTGCGCTAAGCCAAGCCAAGTCTTGTGTCGCCAATTGCATCCATGATCGCCCAAGACTGAGCCAAGCTCTGATTCACGGAGCCCTTGCTCAGACAGTAATTGATTTTTGGTTCTTTCTTGGAATCACTTAGATGGGATGAAATTGGGCTATAGTGGTAATTGATTTTTGGTTCTTTCGGTTGCAGCGGAACTTGGGTTGCTGGAATGGGATGAAATGGAAGAATTGGGGCTGTCAGGGGGGCAATCCTCACGAAGTTGTTTGCCTTGCTGAGTTGAGTGTATTTGATTTTGTATTATCAAAGTATGAGCGAATGTGTTGCAGGTTTTGTGTTGTATGAATGATCAAAATGTATGTGCTAAGTTTTTTTTTGAATGGAAGCATGGACTTGTGTAAGCTTATTCCTGGAAAACTGGACAGCGTGTGCCAGATTTGTGTTTCGTTGTCTGAACTTGAAATGTGTAAGCTTATTCCTGAGCTGATCAACATTGTGATTTCGTTGTCTGGACATTGTATTTCGTTGTCTGAATTTGATTGTTGAATTGAGTGTTGATTTTGTGATTAAGCAATGCATGGTTTGTGTAGGTACATGGATTCAGAAATGTAGTAGTTCGAAAATGTCTGGATTCTGGTCTTATGTAGGTACATGGATTATGTATTCAGAAATGTAGTAGTTTAGAAATGGATGCATGGATGTTTCTGTTGAATTCATGATTGAGCAATCCATGGTTTTGTCTAGCTACATTATACATTATGATACTGGATTCTGGATTCACAACTGTTGTAGTTGAGAAATGGATGTATGGATCTTTCTATTGTACATTCTGGATTCTGGATGTTTCTGTTGTACATTCAAATTTATGATGTTTTGGAGAATCAGAGAACTTTTCTGTGAAGGAATTGTTGAATGCAAAATGGTTTCTTTGGAACAATCTGTTGTTGATGTATTGGTTCTTTTCTGGTAAGTTCTTGGTCTGAAGTTCAAGTAGAGTAGCACCTGTCATCCACATGCCTGAATTACATGCTGGCTGCTGAGCTGATCCTTTTCTGGTAAGGTCTTGGTCTGAACTTAACACAAAACAAGGAACCGAACTGAATCTAATGTTGCATTTTCTGAATGCATACATTAAGATATTCAAAGTTCATAACTAAATACTTCCAGGACTGATATTGTAGCATTTTCAGAATCTGAAGTCTGGTTTCAGAAGCTGAACACTGCATTTTGCATAAAACAAGATACTCAACCCCAATGTTGCATAGCTTGTTTTGTGATTATCTTGCTAGGGTTAGGAACTATTCATACCTGGAACTATTTAGTTAAGTATCACCTGCTATGGTTAGGAACTGAAAATATCTTGATGTATGCAATTAGGAAATGCAACATGAGATTCAGTTCGGTTCCTTGTTTTGTGATTCCATTCAGCACTCATTACCACTGTAAAAGGACCACAAACTCACCGTAAAAGGATCACCAAAGAATGCAAGAACAACTAGCAAAGATGCTTGTAGTAGAAGCGATAGCAGCATGAAAAAGCTCTGAAGAGTAGTAGCTAACAGTATTAACAAAATCTGAAGCTCAACATTTCCTAAAATTTGGACAGCAGTCAGACAGCTTTCAGACCACATATCAGTACACATCAATCAGACAACATTTTGGATAGCAACACAGACAACAATTCAGACTACAATTCAGAACTCCAAGCAGATTACAGCAGATTACAAAAATCCAAGCAGATTGCATCAGAAGAACTAATTAGTTAATCTATCATACTAGTCTCACTTCATTATTGCAAGCAAATGTGGCTGCTTACACATTCACTTCTATTCACAAATGCTTAACACATAGAAAAAAGCATCACCTCGAAAGAAGTAACAGAACCAACCTTCATAAATGAACATTCTTAACTACAAAATTGAGGGTACATCCATACAATCAATAATACAACTTGCTACATCCATACATTTTTCTTTTGCCAACCCCCACACTAAATTGTGGCCACACAGTAGAGGATGTCGGTAGAGTCACCGAGCAGCACCTGGAGAAGAAGCGAGGGAGCAGGTGGCAGCCACCCAGATCCCTAACCCTAGCAGGTGGCACAGGGGCGCGGAGACTCAATGGGGGTGGCTCGGCATAGTTTAGAGGGGGAAGGACCTTAGGCGCAAGGGGGGGGGGCATGGGGGGCACAGGGCTACTCAGGGGCAGTGACGCGGGTCTCTGAACCCTAGGCGAAAAGTGACAGGAGGATTGGGGCTCGGGAGGAGGGGCGAATGGAGCGAGGTCGGTGGCGCGGCGCACAACGCAGGGGCTTTTGGCGGGCGGCGTAGGGCTCGGCATAGGCTCGGCTCACCACAGGGTGACAGTGCAGGGGCTCTGGTAGGCGACGCAGGGCTCTGTGCGGGTGCAGCGTAGGAGCAACCCTAGCTGGGTGGAGAATGGAGGATCGAACGCATCAAGCTCGGGCTGGTGCGGGGTTCGAAGGAAGAAGGAATCACGCGGGGGGAGGGGGGCGCAAAGCATGAAGTGGGAGCTGAGGGGAAATCTCAGTCATTGATTTTGGAAGGAACGGCTCGGATGGGCCATGTGCATATGTCCACAGATATGGGCTTGTGCATGAGATATGTCGCCATCAAAGGAAGGCTTATATCACTGAGTTTTGCACAAAGCTATATTTTTAGTTTAAATACATTTACTAAGTTCCAAAGCTGTTTAGTCTATATCTAAAATCAAATTTAATTTTTAATAATCAATTCTTAAGTGATAAACCTCCATACACAAATGGTGAAGAACTAACCCCCTTACACCAGGCTTTCTGCCCAAATTTCTCAATTGGATGAACTATCCAAAAACATCTGAGTTAAAAATTATTTTTAAAACCAAAACCAATTCTAATCCACGAAAGATTTTGCTCAGCATGTCTATATCTGTGGACACAACTATTTAAATAGATTATTACTATGTAGAGTTTGTACAACTTTACCCACAAGAGATAGTTTGCTTAATATATCGGCCAAGACACGCTTCCGAAGGCATGCAACTAAGCAACTATCACAATGCCTTTACCCTACACTATTTAAACGTAATTATGTCCGCTGAGGTTTTGTTACCGTAGGTTTTATGCCAAACGATAACCCCCTCTTGTACCATGTGGGTACTAAAAATAGGTCTTCACGACCCCACACCTCTAAGATGAAATCAGGGGTGAATCCAGCAGGGGGCTTCATCAGGCTGAAGCCTACCCTCCACCGGCGCCCGGAACACCCCCCTACCCCCAACCTCCGGCTCCGGCCATTCGGCTGCCATGGCTGCATGCTTACGTCAAGAAGAAGAAGAAGCAATAGCAAACAAACGGTCCGATCAAAATCCGACGGCCCAAAACGCACACACGCCACTTTGAATGCACCCGGTGCACTTAATTGATTGGGTTCAACCAAGTGGCGCGAGTCTGACTCGAGCCCAACAACACTTTGACTTAGGGTTTGAATTTCAAGCTAAAACTTGGAGGAATTATTAGAGGTAGAAAACTAACTCCAAAAATTCTGAAATTTGGACAGGAGGTTCCTCACTCCAGGATAAACCTTGTGTAAATTTTTCAGAGGTTTTTATGCCAAGCATTTTTCTCCAGAAATTTCTCAAGGTTTGTTCTAGGGTTTGACCAAGAGTCAAACTGGTTTGACTGGCCTCCAAAAATTATCAAATATTTTCAGGGGTTGAACACAAGATTCTCAACAAGGAGGTCATGACTTTAGTCAATTGGAGATTTATGTTTTTGATTTTCCACAATTCCTTTACAAGAATTACAGAAAAGTTCAAAAACATCAAGATGCAAGAAAAATTTTAATTTCTCCTCATTTTCTTACATTTGAAACACACACCCAGATTCGGGATGTTACATCGCTGGCAGAGGATGTACCGGTAGTGCGGCGAAGAAAGTTTTGTTGTTGCAGGTAGGAGTTGCGGCACCACCTTGTGGTGGCATGCGCAAGGAGCAAAGAACGGATGGGATGGTCATGGCAATGAAAGTGATCAAACTGAGGCAAGGATTGGTGGCAGCGGTGCGGCAGTGGTGCGGCAGGGGATGACTTGGTTGCCGCGGCGGCGAGATCAAGCTACGGTAAGGGTATGAAGTTGCTGCGGCAGCGATCAACCAAGCAAAGATGACATGTGGTAGAAAGCAAACACAAGAGAATTCAGGGAAGGCTCTGGACAGAGTTGGAGTGTCGCAACGACAAGATGAGCGGCGGCAAGGAGATGGATTACCTACAGCAGGCAGACAAAAACAACACAGATGCAATCTAGACAATGAAAAACTAGACTATAACTAGAACCAGAAATCAGCAACTAGACATGATGATGCAACCAATGATTCAATAATGCAAAAACCGAAAAGAAAAATTGCAAGGCACAGATTGGTTTGGACAATATGAACTAACCCTATTTTTTTGGATTTTCGTTGAAAAGGAAAAATCTTATCGATCAACTATAGCTCTGATACCAACTGATGCGACAATGGGTGTCCTGATCTTTCAATGAGATGGATAATTCGATTTGGTGGAGACGACTCTCACGATTAAGTTACCAATCGCACATGACCAATATGCCCGCAATCGCTGAACCAAATTTATGATTGTTATCGACCTTACTAGAAGCACGATCGACCTGACCACGAAGGTCTATTCCTGCATGCAATGGGTATGGTTCTTTTATTTTGAATGTTCATGATCATTTAAGTACAATTTGCTATTATATCACTAATTTTTCTAATTTTGATGTACAGGTTGTTAACCACTTGTGGATATCATGGGGATATGCTTGAGATCTTAGGATGATGTTACAATTGGCAATGTCGTTCTCGGTTTGTCGAAACGGCGTACAAAGAAGTGTCAGACAATCGGTCGCATCGGCGTGTAAGTCATGCAGACGATCATGATCTTAGTACCGCGCCTTGTTGTTTTAGTAATCAAGATCGCGAATGACCGCATGTGTGCGGTATGGTTTTTCCGAACGAGTGTATTTTGGGAAGTTTTGGTTTTCTCAGGGTAGCGGTACAACCGCGATTATGGCAGATTACTACCAAGATGCGTAGTACCAGCCATAACATGGCGGTAGTACCGATTTTGTTCTGATTGTCATTTCAATTAGAGATTTGCTTTTGGGTTAGGTCAAGTTCATGGGTTTCATGGCATATTGTGTTGCATGATGCATGGTTTGACTAACGTGGGTCAAGTTGTGAAGAACTTGTTCCCGGACTCGATTTCTTTGTCTATTGATGTGCGAGGTTGCTTGGAGGTCAATGACGGTCAATCGGCGAGGATGATCGGGACTAAGCTTGGAGAGCCGAGGTCCGAACGATCGGGCTGCGGGTGAGGTCAATGGAGTCAAGCATTGCGCAAGAGGATAAAGGTGACCGAACAGGCAGGCGCGGCGGATGGGGTTCGATCAAGCGGCGGGGTCGGTGCAAGTGCCATGGTGGTTTCGGTGGGGCCGGATGGGAGAGACTTGCCGACATGAAGAGAGCATTGGATCAACCTACACGTGGCGGCATGGAGGTGCTTCACGAAGATGGGACTCGGTCTTTGCAAAGGATCGAGAAGGGGTATTTTGGTAATTTCACCAAATACGCCTTGGTGACCTAATGCCAACCGCGGCGCAAGTCGGTGCGCCAAGAAGTGGATTAGGTCAAGAAAAGTGAAGACGACGCTTTGAGATGCGTGCGTGTGTGACCCGCTTGTTTTGGGCCTTAACGGATCCCATTAGGGTTACTCTTCTAGAAGGTCTAAGCCTCCACTATAAATAGGGGTGTCTTTGTACCACCTCAACCCTTTCATTGTGTTTGAAACCCTAGTTTGCTTAGGGAGAGGATTAGTGGAGGTTAGGGTTCTAGAGAGTTGGATTTGATTTCGTGCTCATGTATTGAGTCTTTGTCCTCCTTGATGGAGTGGTCAGTAAACCAATACCACATCAAATCAATCCAAAGAAAGTTCTCTCAAAGATGAGTTCATTTGCTTTCTTTCTCTCTATTTGGTGATTTGAGGTCTTTCTTTGATCCGTGAGTTTTTGTTTGGTTTTTCTTCTTGATCTTGCTTTGTGGGATACGTGGGAACCCATCTAAGGTCATCTTGATCATCATCCACCCACGAGCAAGTCTTGGATCAAGTTTTACGTTTTTGCTCGGTTTTGAACCCTCCTTCGGTAAAATACAAAAGATCAAAACTTTGACGTGGATCTTCTCGATCGTCGCTTGAATAGGTTCGACATCATTAGGAAGATGTGCTTCAAATTTGGTGGAGTTTGGCCAAGCGGATCAAAAGTTACGCCGATTTTGTTTTCGTTTTTCAGTCATTTCTCGCTCATTCACCGATTTTATCGTTCATACTGAACGATCGACACAGATTCATCCGGTTCGACCGGATCATGTACAACCGACTGTTTCATCCGGTTCGATCAAGACTGCTCATCAAGACTGCTCATAAGGTGATTTTTGTGTTTTTGGTCGTTTCTTTTGGGGATTTGAAGGATTAAGTACAAGTCTTCCGCTATGCTTAGATATATTGATCTTCATAGTTCTCATAGCTATTGGAGTCAATATCATGTTTGAATCGGATCAAAGCGAAAAATAGATAGTGCTCCTATTCACCCCCCTCTAGTCGCCTTTTCGGTCCAACACCACTAGAACTATATTTACATGGTTTTGGGATGCACTTTCCATTAGTGATGTACCTTCATTGTATTTCTCTCTTTTTGCTTTGCTTTTATTCATGTATAAATTTGATTGCATAAGAATACAAGACTATGTTTGTTACAAATTAGTTTAGTCATTCGAGACTTTGAGCCCACCCTATTTTTCATCCTGGGTTCGCCACAGGGTGAAATAGTATAATTTAATTAGCCAAGTTTATCCCATACCATACTTGTGGTGGTACGATTATGGCTTAACAATCCGCAGCTCGCAGACCGGTCCTTAGTTGACTGGGCGACTTCCAAAACAATCCTTTGGCCTCATCACTAAATTGAGTCTGTGCATAAACCTACACCCACCAACTATCCAGTTCGCCCAAGTCCAAACCATTTTTATTTTATTTTGCATGTCAAAGCATTTTCTAAAATTTCTATAGTAAAAACAATACCATAATTTTATTTTTAAATCATAGTTGAACATTTTGGCTAAATTTCCCAAATTCAATATTTTTGGTCTAAGCATTGACTAAGCATAAAATTTTCTATTTTATTTTTTAGCTAAGGTGACAAGGAATGACTAATTAAACATCAAGGTTGGCTATACAAAGGAAAATGATTAACTAGGAATTTAAAATGTAAAATTAAAATAACTACAATATAAATAAGCATGCAATAATAATTTAAAATAGAATTTAAATAAGTTTAAATACTGGATCAAACATGATCAAAGAATGTAACTTGCCTTGCTCAAATACTTGTTGGTCTAACTCATCAAATAATTCAGGTTCTCCGAAGTCGTAAAAATCTATACGAAAAAACGAGCCAAATTCAAATGAAATTAAAATAAACTCCAAATTAAATAATTTTAGTATAGATGGCTAGATCTTGATTTTAGATTAATTTATAAATTTGAATCACTGAAATCGGAGCTCGTATGAAGGAGAATGAGTCCTGAGAAGATTAAATCCTAAAGAATTAAACTAAATTCAATTTTCTTGAATTATGAATTATTTTACTAAAGGAAAATCTATTTATGATGCAAGCACGAGGTCATCATTGAATTTCCATTTTCGAACGAATTAGATTTCTACTGGAAAATCTAATGAGACACTGACAAGTGGGCCCATGGTCCATGAACTAGGTCCATAAGAAGGCTTTGGTGAAATAGTAACAGGGTTTATGCATGCGCTGGCGCAAGCGCCATGTAGGCAATGACGTTGGTAGAGAGGGTGAGGTGGCGGCCACGTCACACCTGATGGTGGCGGCGCACAAGGCCTGAAGGTCAGTGGTGTTAGGAGTTACGACGAGGTCTAGCGAGGGCACCAAACGAAAGAGGTCTACAAATGAGCATTGGCGTTTAGCCAATACTCATTTTCAGTATTTATAAACACATTGTGTGGTAATGTGGAATATTTATTAATATTTTATGCAATTTAAACTTGTCAAGGTGAATATGGCCTACAAATAAACATGTGGGCTTGTATGTGGGGTGATAGGATATATCTAATCATTATGACATTCAAAAGTATTATTTCAATAAAAAAAAGTAATTGCTATAAATATGATAGTGAAAGTAACAATATAAATACATGAAATATAGGCTAAAAATGATCAAAGAATACAACTTGCCTCCTTATCAACAGTCTTTGACTGGATTTACCTTCCCTGCATCTTGATCAACTCCATCTGTAGCTTGATCAACAAATTCGGGTTCTATCGTGGAAGAAAATACAATAAATAAGTCCGGGCTCAACAAGAAGCGACCTGGAAACAAAATGAAATAAATAAAATTCAGAAAGAATATAAAGAAAAGGTGGTGTGGACGATTTATTGGGTGCTTAATTGGGCTAAACGGAGGACTGGCGGTGGGGATGTGTTGATTGGTGGTGGGGAATAGCTATAGGAGGTTGGGGCGGTGCTGGTGACAGGGCTAGGGGGCAAGAACGGGAAGGTGGTGGCGGATTGAGTTTCGGGCTCATTGGAGAAGAAGGGGGCGGCGGTGATTCGAGGGCTTGATCGGGGTTGGTGAAGAGAGGGGGGGAGGGTTCAATGGGGGTGGAGTGGTGATGGTGAAGAGAGTGACGTGGTAAGGATGGCTTTTATAGCCTGGGAAGGCGGTGGCGGCAGTGTTTGAGCTGGGGTGAGCGCGACGCGTGGCGGCGACGTGGTTGGTGAAGAAGGGGAAGCTGGCGGCGGGGTGACGTCGCGAGGATGGTGGCGTCTCACTGGCGCGAGCGCGCGAGTTGGCGAGGGCGGCAACAATGATCGTGGTACGGGGGAAGCTGCGTGGTTGGGCGTCGCTGGCATGGGCAGAACAGAGTGCGGGGAGGTGACCGACGAGGTGGCGGGGTACTGGTGCCAATTTTGTACGGGGCGGGAGCGGCGTGAGGATGATGGTCGGTGAGGTGTGGCAACTATCGGCGTGACGCGAGGCAAAGAGAATAGGGGAGAAGGCGCTCGGGAGGAGGACTCCTTCGGGCTTGCGAAAACGGGAAAGCAAAAGAGGAAAGCGGGAAAGGCTAGGGGCTTTTCGAATTAGGCAAGAAAACCAAATTCAAGCCAAATTCAAGCAAGTATTAAAATTTTGGATCTTTTTCACTTTCTCGCCCACGGCGCGACGGGCCGCGATTCTTGTGAGCCGTGCGCGCGCGCCCGCGGTTGTGGTGCGGGGCAGATGCGGTTGCGTATGATCACCACATGAGTCGCGACGGATGGCGGACGTAGATTTACGTGGAGGACTGGCAGAAAACGAGCCCGGCAGCTGAGGCGGGCTGGCCCGGGAGGCAAGATCCATTTTAGCTGATTAGGCCGGTCGCACCAACATGAAAATCTCTTATTCTACTCTGTATTTCATTAGGCCCAATAATCGGCAAAATTATCTATTTGTCGTATCTTCTCACGAGCAGTTGGACCATATATGGTCCATAGCCATGGGCACTACCTACCGTATTTACAGATTGTAAGTTAGAGTACAAATACCAAACGAATATCTACCGTACCATATCTGCGTCCATGTTCATAAGTCGAATACAAATTTGGATTGAGATTGTTCACGAATTGAAATTGAATGCCTTCTCAGTTCGGTCGAACTTGGACTTATGTCCTCGCATGCAACACAACGAATCATTTTGATACGATGATCGAGCTTAAAACAGACACTAAATTGATTGAACATGATAGAATTTTTTTTATTAATTAACCTTTTTTTAATTTTATTTTAAAGTTAACCCTCACACACTTTATTTTTAATTCTGATCTCTTTGGTCACGCCACCACCTGTGGCGTGACAAAACAACATTGCCACGCCAAATTTATTTCGGTCAAACTTTTGTCACGCCACCTGGAAGTGGCGACAATAAGAGTTTGTCACGCCACAACCAGGTGGCGTGACAAAAAATGCTATTTTGGAGACTTATCTTGGCACGTGACAGTATTATTTTGTTACGTCACTACCAAAGGGGTCAGAATTAGAAATAAAATATGTCGGAGGTTAATTTTTAAATAAAATTTTTAAAAAAGTTAATTAATAAAAAAAAGTTCAACACGATACAACTAATTATATACGCAGTGAGTGAAGAAGATATTTTTCGGATAGAAGAATCCTTGTCATCCAAGATACTTCTGTCCGGAGTCCAGATCCGGCAGATCCCCGGCGGCCCCATCCCGGCCCCACGATCGCCGCGCCGGTGCCCCATGCCGCCTGCCCGCTACTCGCTAGCATCCATCAAGCCAGCCATCGGCCAGCCCAACAACCAAAAGCCGACTCGGCCTCGTCGTCGCGGCTTCCCAAATTTAGCCATCAGCCCATCACGTACGCGCGCCTCCACGGCTCTCCACCTCCGCACCCCTCCCACAATCTCTCTCGTCTCTACGGCTGTCTTGTGTTGTGTACGGTGTACGCCTGCCCACCGCAAGTCCACAACATTTCCCCAACCTAACAAAGAGGAATCCATCCTTGCTTTTCCCCGATCCATGCCCCCTCATCCATCGCCACCCACGCATCCCTCCTCCTCAAAGCCGCCGCCGCCGCCCGCTCACATCCATCCCAAGCCCTTCTTCTCCCCCCGCGCGGCCCGGATCCCTCCGCTCCCCGTGCCGGTCGCCGGCCGACCCCTGCCGACGCCGACGGCGACCAGCGCCGCCGCGTGCCGCTGGTTCCGGTGGCCGCCGACCGCGTCCGCGAGGGGCTGTGCTCCTCGCCACATTCTGGCGTTGGGGGTGGGGGTGAGGGGATGGGATCTGACGAGGCCGGGAGGAGGAGGCGGGTGGCATCGGCGGTGAACGGGGTGTCCAAGGAGGGGGCGCCGCAGCCGGCGCCGCCCAAGCTGCTCACGCTTCCCACCGTGCTCACCATTGGCCGCGTCGCCGCCGTGCCGCTCCTGATAAGCAGTAAGCGCGAGCGAAGCTTGCTTTTTCTTTAACTTGTTTCTCGTCGAATTATAATATTCTGTGGAAGATTGATGGAAGGTTGATGTTTCTTGGTGCTGTTCTTTCGTATGTGGTAGCAGTGTGGGAAATCCGTCAGGATGATCAGGGATGTCATTCGGCCTGTTTTCAGTTTTCACCCGGCCGTGTTGTGCTCTTGAACGGATTGTAGATGTTTTGTTGCGAGTGAGGTGCTGGAACAAATTGATTGAATTTAATTAGTTTCCAGCGGCCAATGTGGAACGAATAGTGTGCAAAGTGTTGTAATCTCCCTGGTTCACTGTGCTAATCTTTTATCTGGTCTGCTTAACACTCAAGGAGAAATAAAATCAGCAGAATAGGAGGTGGGGAGGAAATAATTCCTGAATCATCGGAACATCTACAGCCATCACTGGAGTTGATAAGTCAAAATTATGAACACAGTACTCTTTTCTTTAAGCCTCAATTTTGTCAACTTTCTGATAGTACAATGTATGTAGCATCTATAATTCCATAATTCAAAACTGGGGTCATGGTCGCAGTATTTTACATATAGGCCTACCTATGCACATATCCTTAACTGCCTCTTTTGTTTCCCCCTTTTCCTGTTTGACCTAAGCTAGTTAAAACTTATGTGCTATTCCAGTTACTAGACTTGGGAGCTGCACCTCTTATGTCATGCAGTGATGTGCATAGTCTCCTATCTCACTGCATCCTGCGATATGCCTGAAAATGGACAAGCATCCTCTCCATATGAACCCCACCGTATAAAGTCCATTTATCTTCCCATCCATTGGTGAAACTGAGTGGTTCTGTTGGAAATCTGTCCTCTGCGAAAAACATGATCCTTTTTTTACTCCTAAAAAAAGGTCCTGCCTTTTATATTGTTTTTCTCGAGACCAAAAGCACGTCCCAAGACTACATAATATTTTCTAGAACCACAGGGCTGGATAAAACTATCCCAACCCCATTTTGTTAAACTGAAAATGAAAAGATATGCTACATAATGTTTTCATCACCATTCACCAAGAAACTGAAGCAATCTGCAACGATCGCATTATTTAGTCATTTAGGCAAATTGTATGCCAAGCAGATCTTTGTATATCTAAAAGGTTTAAAGCTCAAAGCTCCAAGATACATATCTTTTTACTAACACGAGAAGCTTCTGTGTTTGTTTACTTTAGATTAAACTTACTACTTCACAGCCCATAGCTTAAAATGACTAGTAACATCTTTTTGCTGTCAATGATTCATAGAGTTTCTGCAATGGTTAAATGGATTGGCACGAATTTGTCATCTATAGAAAGTTAGAAAGAGTGCTTGTTTGTTTACTGGAGGTCAACTAGTGTATTTTCCTCACAAAAGCTAACAGCTTAACTCCATGCAGTTGGGCTTGATCAAATTACCTTTACCTCCTTGAGCAACGCTGTATTTTTGTCTATTTGAATGTTATCTGACTAAGCAGGCTTTAAGCAACACACTGTTGCTTTAGAAACAATATATTTCTGTTGGTTTCTGCTGGTTACTACTGGTTGATATGCGTTTGGCACTTATTTGGATTTGTGCTTATGTTTGAAATAATGATGTTAGTTTGACTATAGAAGTATCCTTTGGTGTTTGTTTTTTTGTTTTTATTTTTATTTTTTGCAACCAAGGGCTTATTATTTGTATTACCACCAGCTTTCTACATGGAGGGGCCTTGGGCAGCAACTTCCACAACTGGCATCTTCCTTGCCGCTGCAGTCACTGATTGGCTAGATGGTTACATTGCTAGAAAGGTGTGTCACAAATATTGTCTGAATAATATGATAGACAAGGTTACGACACCTGCATTTTCGACTCTCTTTGTTTCCTGACATAGTTTACTATACAGATGCAGTTAGGAACACCTTTTGGTGCATTTCTCGATCCTGTGGCCGACAAGGTTGCTTTCTCTTTCTGCTGCTTTGATTCTTAAATTGCCCTTCCTACAGTTGGCTGCGCTCTTTATCTCCCCCCTAATTGAATGGAGGTGGCATCTTGTGTCTGTTAGACTGTCGGTTTCCAAAAGGTGAGCTACTCTCGGGAACTAACTTAGTTATTGTCATTCTCTACTGCAGCTTATGGTAGCCGCGACACTAGTGTTGCTGTGTACCAAACCTTTGGAACCTTCACTGCTCAGGGACGGGCCATGGCTTCTAACAGTTCCTTCCATTGCCATCATTGGGAGAGAGGTAGTTACTTAGCCAATCTGCATTGTCATTTCCCAAATATGTAGTGAAAGAATTGGTTTCTAGTAAATATGTTTTGGCGGGCAATCATAAATTTGGATAACCGAGGATGGTGGTTGAGTTTTGTTAAACAATTGTGCCTCGTGCTGATGTATATACGTTTTGCTCTGTTGCAAGTATGACATCTTGCCTTCGTACGGGACATTCGTGCAGTAGGCCTGGTTAGCCAATCTTTATCTTAACTTTATACCTCAAGCCTACATGATAAGTGGACAACTGCCAATTATCAGCCTAGCCATTAACTTGGTTGTTGCAATATAGGGTCTAGCTAGTGCACAGATGTAAGGATATAGCTATATATGTGACTATATAAAATGAAAAGATGCTGTTTTGCCAACCTCTACCTCTTCGGATGGAGCCATTGCACTTTATTTCTTCAGTTAGATTGAGTGGCCCCACCATGTGGCTTTTTTGAAACAGAACTGGAGCTTGCATTGAATAATTCTTTTTTAACTCTTTTAGTCTTCAAGATCTTTGAGAAGCTAAGAATATATAAGTTGCTCTAAAGTTACTTAGTGAGGGGAAATTACCAGATTTGTCTGTCAACCTTCCAATTCTATGTGAATATGTGCGGTACCATGAGCAACCTTAGTTCTTTTTTCCAGTTTGGCAATATATATATATATATATCCATTTGCCATAGTCTTGACATATCTATCTTATCTTGTGTTTCCGTAGATCACAATGTCAGCTGTGAGAGAGTGGGCTGCGTCTCAGAATAGCAAAGTTCTTGAGGTTCCTCGTGTTCTCTGTTATGCTTCAATTCCATTGTCTTAATTAGAAGTTCAACCACTGAATTTCTACTTGCTACAACAGGCTGTGGCAGTTAATAATTTAGGGAAGTGGAAGACAGCTACACAGATGACAGCATTGACTATCCTCCTTGCCAGCAGAGACCCAAGGTACTTACATTTTTTTGGTCGATCTTAAAGTGTTGTTATTGTGTAGTTTATTTATTTGTATGATGATGGGGTTTCTTTTTCGTGCTTTTGCTTTGCAGTCTACCTGCGCAAGGTGTTCTAGTTACTCCTGGTGTTGCATTGCTTTATGTATCCGCTGGACTTGCCATATGGTCCCTAGTGGTGTACATGAGAAAGATATGGCAGATACTTCTAAAATAGGGTTAGCACATATAGTGTAATAGAAGAAAGAGGAGCAAGGCAATTATATTCCATTCAAGACGATACAATTTTTGGAAGATTGTTGAGTTGATTGATGGCCTAGAGCTGGTTGAGATCCTCAGTAACCTATGTGCCATTTGTGCTTGGCGGATTAGCCGCTAAATTTGCTGAGCATGCGAGGATCTCTTTTAGAAACAAAATACTGAGGTGATTACTTCTTCGAAACCTATCTCGGAGTCATCCCAGCTTGAGTGATGGACACTGGGTGTAATGAGCTGCAAGACTGGAAGATGCAGAAGATTGTAACCGTATACCACAAACACAAATCAGGGGAGGGGGTTTGTGTGTATGGAGTTTCTACGATTGTAATTTACCCATATCATATGCCAGGGAGAACAAAAGATATTCTTTCCATGTGTTTTACTCCCTTTCTTCATGCGAGCTGTCATCTCTCCATCTGTTTGGTTGCTTGTCTATATGTCCTGCGTATATTGTAGAATGTTGCTTCTGATGTTATGTAATTTTTTACGTCATTTGAAACATTGTCTAGTTCAGTAGCAGTTGTTAGTCGTCACTGGCTCTCGTGGCCACTTGATCTGATCTCAACGCTCTAGATCACGCGCGGGCCAGATCGTCGAGCGGCCGCTACAACTCCGTAACCCGCCTCGGCGAAACAGAGCGTTCATGATTAGCGGATGAAGCTGCCGTCGTGGCTCGCCGCCGTGCCGCCGGACCCTCGGGCGTACGGCTAACTCATCCAGCTCTGCGCGGACTCCGGCCACCTCGCCGCCGGCCGGAAGCTCCACGCCCGCCTCGTCGCCCTCTCCGTGACGCCCTCCAACTTCCTCGCCTCCAAGCTCATCTCCCTCTACTCCCGCGCCGCCCGCCTTCACGACGCCCGCAGGGCGTTCGACGCCATCCCCCAGCCCATCCTCTTCGCCTGGAACGCCGTCCTCATCGCTCTCTCCCTGCACTCGCCCGATCCCTCCGCCGCGCTCCGCCTCTTCGCCGCCTTCGGCGTATCCCCCGACGAGGTCACCCTCTCCGCGCTACTAAGTCCCTCGCTGCTTCCTGGCCGGGTCTGCCCCCGTTGGTCACTGGGGAGCTCCACGCCCTCGCGTTCCCAAGCGGATTCGGCGGCGACCTGTTCGTGTCCAATGGGCTCATCACAGCGTACGCCAACGCCGGGGACATGCGCTCCGCTCGCGTGGTGTTTGATGAAATGCCGCGTAGGGACATCGCGTCCTGGAACTCGCTTAGATCCGCGTGCACTCGTGCAGGGTGGTACCGAGAGTGCTTGGAGCTGTTCCAGCAGTTGGTGCTGGTTCGTGCCGGTGGTGGTGTTGGACCGAACAGCGTCACGGTGACCAGCGTGTTGCATGCTTGTGCGCAGCTCAAGGCTGTTGATTTTGGGGTTGGCGTGCACCGGATTGCTATGGAGAGCGGTCTTGATATGGACGTCACGGTGTGGAACTCGGTAGTAGGGTTTTACGCCAAATGTGGGGGTTGCAGTATGCACGAGAGTTGTCTGAAGAGATGCCTAAGAAAGATGCAATGAGTTACAGTGCAGTGATTACTGGATACATGAACAATGGGCATGTCAATGAGGGAATGGAGCTTTTCCGGCGAGCAGATGCTCGAGGCATCGGCATGTGGAATGCAGTGATTTCTGGATTGTTTAAAAATGGGCGCCAGTCTAAAGTTCTTGGATTACTGCATGAGATGATTGGTTCTAGCATACTACCCAATTCAGCCACGCTCTCAATCATCATGCCTTCAGTTCCTTTTTTCTCTCAACCCTACTGGGAGCAAAGCAGGCTGATGGTTATGCGATCAGAAATGACTATGATCAGAGCATCAATGTTCTGAGTGCATTGATCGATGTTTACTCAAAAGCTGGATTTCTTGATGGGGCTAGGAGGGTCTTTGAATTGACTGAGAATATAAGCACAATTATCTGGACATCTATCATATCAGCTGTCGCAGCTCATGGAGAAGCTGCAGAGGCATTGGGCCTGTTTAATGAGATGATCAATGCTGGCACTGGGCCGGATACTGTAACTTTCACTGCCGTGCTGGTTTTTGACTCCATGCGGATTGTGTTTGGTATGACTCCAGTGATGGAGCAGTACGCTTGCATGGTTTATGCACTCAGCCGTGCAGGGATGCTTAAGGATGCAGTTGAGCTTGTCAACAAGATGCCATTTGAGCCAAATGCAAAGGTCTGAGGTGCGTTACTTAACGGAGCAGCAGCAGTTGGTGATGTTGAGCTCGGTCGATATGTGTTTGATCGACTGTTTATGATTGAGCCCAAGAACACAGGTAACTACATTGTGATGGCTAATTTGTACTCAAATGCTGGCAAATGGGAAGAAGCTGAAATCATAAGGAGCATGCTATGGGGAGTTGGATTGGAGAAGGTTCCTGGGTGCAGTTGGAATTGAGGGGATCAATGGTGTGCAAGTTTTTGTTGCTGTGGATATGTTAAACCAGCGGGCCACATAAATTTACTTGGTTGTTGATGGGTTAATTGGATTGAATGACAGAAAAGAGCTTGGCATCAACCTAAGAGTTGGATGAAGACAAGTTATATTGATGCAAATTAGTAGATCTAATAGTTGAGATGTGATTATCATGCCGGAGAGCATACCAGCTTTTTGGAGTTATTTGAACCACTGTATTTCACACCCAATTGTGGGGTCGATCATATTGATTTGATTGTTTAACAACTCTGGGAGGACAAATGAGCATGACAATTCGAACCAATGAGATCATTGGTACCACGATATTCTTATCTGAACCTTTTGAACATAAGCTGACCTTTAACTCTTTTGTTACAATGACAACAGTTACCAAAGCAACAGGTAATTCCTTGTGATTATAAAAATTCTGGAAGTAGTTGCACTCTAACTTGAAGTTTCAGGATGTGCAGCCATCAGTGGAACCAAAGTATTGGATAAAAAAACAAAAAGAGCAACTTGCGGAAGATTGTTGAATTCGTCAAAAAGTTGCTTTAAAGCCGTAGATCCAAGGAATACAGGTTTTACCTTGCGACGTTGATGTACTGTATTTGGTATTTGCACTATTGACACACCATAGCTTATGTATGTATTAGTAGAAATGGAATACACTGCATTACTCTACACTTCCACAGTCCACCATGTTTTCTCAACATTTGTTTTCCCCGTCCTAAATCAAATTTATGGGACATTGGGACCTGTTTTGCATGCATGTGCCCTGCCCTATCCTGGAATTAGCATTACAACTACACAGAGCTAGCACAACAAGATCTGTCTTTTAGTGCCCTCGTGCTTGTGGATCATGGTTCACATGCTTGGATCATTCTACTTCTTTACTTCCCAGCTCATGAACTCCAAAAATGAAAGGCACGCAAGCAGTTCTCTGGTTTGCACCCAACTTGTTCTGGCCTTACTACCAGAAAGGCATGACTCTTATTTCGTTTTGTGCCCAGGGCTCACATGCTAAAACTTCACAGGCTGAAGGTTGCAGTGATCTCCACATGCACTGACCTGACTTTGATGAGCTGAATTTAAGCATCAGGCCATCAGCTATGCACAACCTAAAATCTTAATGTGTGGTCCAGCTCACCCTGGGGCCTTGGAGTTCAAGTGAAGCTAAGTGAGTATAATCACAACATCTCTTTAATCATAGTATACAGCTATGCACTCCCATCTGAACATATACATAAAAACATGCATGAGAGGTGGATCATTTCATAATTGGGATCATAGCGTGCCTAGGCATACGGCCATGACAAATTACCACACAATAAGCAGCAAGAAAAACTTGGCCAATGTCCATGGGTTACTCTATGTCCAATTGTCCATTCCTATGTCTTGATCTATCTAGAGTTTCAAAATGTTTTGAATAGTTTTGTTGGTATTATGCATACTAATATCTTGCGCACGTGATGCACCTCCCAGGTCACGGTAATGACCAGCGGTGAGAGGTCTGTGTCCTTTGTGCATTGGCTGTGCGCCGAGCATAGCATGGGTTATGTGTGCCTGCATTCACTTGACGAAGAAGCATCATCATCGTTCTTGGTCAGTCTCGGCGCAAAAGCTCCACTCCCAGATCAGGAATGATGGTCACCGTTACGCAGTAGGGCCTGTAATCATACCGGGAAAAAAGACATGGACCAGCGGTAGAAGAATACTAAAGTACCTAGCAGTTACCATTTCCAGTGGAATCTGGTCGAATTCTTGGAACAGGTACAGTCTCCATCTTGTGATCTTTATCCTTCTGCTTTCATCTCTTTACACTTTAACAGCTTGCTTTTCAAAGCATAATTTTTGACTGCCCAAAGCTCTAGTATAACCATGGTGCCAAAAATCCTGCAGGGCAGGTTGCAGCAACAGCACTCCAAAGTCCAAAGGGCCTGTACAGTACACTGTACGGCGCCTGGCATGAAAGTGTCGCAGCTCTCTGTCTGCCTACCTCCTGCACATTATTCGTGTGTATTCATGACTGTGAAGCTCGTGGGCAAGGAATTGCTGTACCAAGAACAGCAGAAGCAGAAGCAGGAGGAGAATCAAAAGTACATTCACAAATCACAAGTTGTTGGGGCGGTGCCAATCTCATCAGCACCAGCGAATTCCTCGACATTTAACATGGCAGGTCAATTCAGCTTAGTTTATGCTTATTCCACCAAACTCTGCATGCTCCACTCATGCTTATTGTTAGCACTATTTTTTTAGAGCCACATGAGAGGACAGCTCGAGTGTCATTGTTAGTACTACGCCATCTTGTCGGTAATCTGATAGGAAGCCCAATTCATTTCCGTTCAAATGCAGCAGAAGCACAGGCAGCTCGTGAGGCAGCGCGACAAGGACACTCGAAGCGTTTTTGTCTTGGTACGTACGTGCATCGTCCTGTTTTTTTTTTTTAATAAAAAATAGAGAAGTCGGTGGCTGCTCGGAATTCAGACGCTGCTAAAAAACACGAGGAAAGGAAAATGCAGCAAGAGGACACGAGGGCCTAGGCGATGGGGCCAAACAACAAGCGGGTTAAATGAACGCAAGCAGAGCTGCCCTTCACGTGGCTTCCTTTCTGCCCTCATCCCCTCCCTCTGCTTCGCTCTCTCTTATTACAGTGCGGATTGCAAGACCCAAGGCGAAGACCCCACATGTCCCTGCGACCATTTCTTTATTAATCCGGTTTTATGACATGTACAATGGTACAGACAGCTGTTGTCTATAATAATTCTGTATGTCACATGTAGATAACACTAAAGATAGCTTATACAATGAGTTATGGTGATACAGCCGACAATAAGATTATAGACAACACACAATCTTTAATGCTACAGTCGGCTACAGGATTATAGACAACACATTTCTCTCTCTTTGTTCTCTTTTATCTACATCAGTTTAAATCCTAGGTGGCAGAGGCTATAGACAGCTAATATAAATCCATTGTACATGACCTTAGCATGTTTACCAGTGCTCAGGGAGGGAGCTTCAATGGAGCCAAGGTGGACCTTGATCCATAACAATTGTTTATTTCTATAGAAAAAACAGTAGTATTTAAGGTAATATAGTGATTAATCTTACAAATGATCACATCTGGATTGCACAATTTACATATCTAATATTGACCCCTATTTTGAGCGCAAGCTCCGCCACTGTCTGTGCTGTGTAAGTTTTGTTAGGTTTGAGCCTGTGTATACAATTGACTAATTGAGTTGAGTTTTGGCTTGGCACTTGGCAGATGCCAACTACAATACTTTTATTTCAACACAAACTCTCATGTGACTTGTGTTACAGTGCATTCAAAGCTGTATGTTCTGTCTTCTTTGCAGGGAAAAAAAAATTTCCGCGTGAGATTTATGTATTCAAATATGCGAAGGAAAAAAAGGAAAAGAAATGCAGTCATTGTGAAGAATGTACTGAAGTAAAGGGAAAATGAGGTTTCTAGTGATGCCACAAATGCACCTCACGGGTGGCAGTCACGGACAGAGCCGGTTACTGTGGTCATCAAATCCATGCTACCTTTTAGGCTCTACCTAGCGTCATACGCCACCTCTGAGGCGCCTCACCTCATCTCACCTCACCACACGCCCCAAACATAACACCTTCCGCTTCAAGCCTCCTCCGATTCAGCAACCGCTGCGCCAGCCCCGCCGAGCTCTGAAAAGCAGAGTGCCTGCAGCAGAAGCTCCTAAAGCCACCGTCACATGCTCCCGGATTACTAGCTAGCCAAACTCGAGCGCAGGACGATATACATACTCATCCCTGCCATTGCCAAGCTAACAAGCTTGGATACGAGATCGTCGAGAAGAATAGCGAGGACAAATGGCCGATCCAACCATGCAATGCAGGTCGCTAGGATCGCTTCTTGCCTTCTTGGATTCTTCCTTGGTTTCTAGGATCGGTTCTCGAATTGTTTCTTTGTTTTCTACAGCTAGGATCAGTTCTTGAACTGCTTGTCAATGGCTAATGGGATCCAAGGATCAATTCCTGAGATGTATTTTTTTTTTCTGCATTTGTGTCGCGACGCATTAATTGCAGGGTAAATGGGGGCGGCGAGGGCGGTGGCATGAGGACAGTGGAGTGCCTGAGAGGGAGGCTGCTGGCAGAGAGGGTGGCATCCAAGGCAGCCAAGGAGGAAGCCGACCAACTTGCCAAAAGGGTACCCTTCTCTTGTACACATTCCGTACTGCTTCAACTCCTTCAATTGCTATTGGTTACACCTCTCTTGAACCTATGTGCTGTTTGGTTTTATGGCTGGTCACAGTTGGACGAGCTGGAGAGGAAGCTCTCCGACGAGATCAAGATCAGGAACAAGGCGGAGAGGAGGCTCAGAAGGGCCATCAAGAAGCTGGAGTCCCTCAAGATTCTGGACGTGGAGCTCTCGGACAGCTCCATCGGGTCGCTGTACTCCAATGGCTGCCAAGGTCACCAGGCGCCCGACATGGAGGAGAGGAACAATCCTGGCTCGCTGAGCAGCGTTGGTTCTGTGCAGTCCGGCCCTCGCGGCGAGGCCAAGGGATGGGACGGCGGCGACAGCGCGAGGGGCTCCTCGGCCGGTTCCTGCGCCCAGGTGAACTCCTCCCAGGACGGAAGCTGGTGCTCGGTTCTGTCTGAGCAATCCCAGTCTGATCCTTGCAAGGAGGAGAATCACATGGATATTCCTGAGGACACCAAGAATTGCAGCTCCGGGGAGGGTGCTGGTGATCATGATTCAGAGAGGTATGCGTGCAGATTACCAATGAGTGCTTTGTTCTTTAAAAGTTAAAACAAATGATTAATTGCATTACGGATTATTAATCTTTTGCATAGGTATTTCCAGATTTTAGTTTTTTAGGGTTTTACTTTTCTCTGACCAGAATTAGAACAGAAATTTCATCCTTTTTATGTCACTTTTTTTTGGTTCCTGGCGGCTAGCTCCACATGTATCTTTCACCTTGTTAGGTATGGAGGAAACAATCCGTACTGCTTCCCTTGGCCTGAACGAACAAAATTATTGCGTTTAGCATAGGAAAGTAGATGGACGGATTGTCGGTGTTGTATGCCGCAGAAACTGGAGCAGACCCACCTGAGAATTTTTCACGTCGGTGAATGTTTAACACGACTGAATGAAATGAGCATGCAATTGCATACTACTACCTTTAGGCAGGAAGCAGAAGGTGTCTATTGTTTTAGTCAAAACCACAACCGTCACCAGTGACCAGTGACAAAATTGTTTTGCTTGTTAAATAATTGTAGAATAGTTGTACTCGCACAGCTATCTTGATTCTTGATAAGCTCATTTCCCCCCCTTTTTAATATAAAAATGCTATATTTCTTATAATGTTTCTCTGTACCAGGGAACAACTTGTTGTATCCAACGGCTCATCAAAATCTGAAGAAAACTACCGCGACGCGGACGACGACAGGCTAGCGCTGGTGCTGGTAGATCCCCATCACAACGCAGAAGCAGTTGATTCAAGAACGGAAGACGATACGGAAGCAGCAAACCTCCAAGCTGGGACGAACGAGGGGGGAGAAGAAGACGACGAAGAGAACAACAAGCTCGCGATCGTTCTGGTCGACCCCCAACCCCAACCCGACGCGAAAGCAGAGGCGCGCAGCAACGACGTGCAGTCCGTTCTCCTCGCGCTGCGGCAGGTCAAGGAGCAGCTGCGGTACACCATCGAGAGGAGGTCGGAGCTCGTCGCACACCAGGAGCTGTATGGCCATTGATTTGAGGCGCTTCACCTCAGTCCGTGGTTCTCTCTCTGGCATCGAAGTGTCAGTTTTGAGCAGCTTCTGTGTTCTGTCAAAGGTTGTATTATTCTCTTTGGCTTGGCTGAGCTTCTCTTGCTTGCACTTGCTGCGATGTATTTATATGTTTTAGTGTTAATAAGAGTATTTGTAGGGAATGGAATAAGTATTTGTAGGAAATGGAGCAAGTTTTGCTCGCGTGGCTGTATCGTGAATTTGTGATACGTGGGAGTAGATCATATTTACACGCGAGTAAATTCCCTTTGTTGTCTACTATCTGTTTTGCATCTGTGTATGTTACGCCATACGTGAGCCCAAACTCCAAAGGAAAGCATGCATGGATTTATTTTACTAGCCCATGGCGATTTCCTGGATGTACACCGTCTCTGTATTGCTTTTCTGGAATGGGCCATCTATGCACTGGACGTGCATCGAACTTTCATGCGCTATCTGATATTCAGATACCGTGCTTCCAGACATGGCCTTTGCATATATCGTTTAGTTGCATGCAGCATCAGACGTAGAATACAGGCATAAAACTAGGCCGGCAGAAGTACATCATAGCTAAGAAATCATCGTCACTAAATGAGGGAAAACAGAAGTACAAGATTATCCCCCCAAACCAAGCTACACTGCCCGGCAAGTACAGTAAGCAAGTCATCAAGTGCTACACAGTAAACAGCACTCGAGATGGCTCGGATAACATGATGCCATTGATGTTGTTAGTGGTGTACAAGCTATGGCTTCACCAAAGTCTCTTGGGGAATATCTGAGACCTGCAAGAAACGAAGTTGATTCTTTCCATGTTAAGAGAAACTACGGCACTAATATTTTCGCAAGGAAAATATATCATAGGACGATAACGGCATAATATATAACCTCGCAAAATGCAGAGTGCTTCCATCATGCCGTGCCTGCCACAGTGGCTGCATCCTGCGTTAAACATGCACAAACAGAGGACGAAAACAACGCATTAGAACCACAATCATGACTCACGGGGCAAAAGTTCTACACAAAAACACGGAGGACATACCGGCTTGGAGTTGTCCTTGCCATTTCCTTCAGATGATCCACTAGGTGTTTCTGCAAATCTGGCAAAGTTGTGGAGAGATATCAGCTATAGCTGATTGCTAGGTTAAGGTTCTATTGACAAGAATGACATAACACTGCCACATTCATCTACCTGAGGGCTCGTGCCTTTTTTTTCTCTTCTTCCGCCTTGTCAACGTTTATACTGTGACCAAATCGTTCCAAACGAGCTTTTTTCTTAGCCTCTTCATCAGCAGAAGAGGATGGGGGAATGCCAAACCTGAAAATTCATGTGACTACGATCAGTTCACTAACTCAGGGCAATATGAAAAAACTAGAACATTGAAGGTAATTCTCTAAGTGTATAAACAGTGGTATTACACACCTCTCAGCCCTGGACTTCCTCTTCTGTTCCTCCATCTTTTCATTTGAAGATCCAGTCCCAAACCTTGTAAACAATAAAAACAAGAGAATTGGAAGGGACATTTCTTAGTATTTAAAATATATCATTTGGACGATAGATCAGCCAAGTAGGAATGACACAAAGTGACAGGGAAGGCAGCGAATGACTTAAGCAAGGAAACAATTCGTTCAGGTTTGATCAAATTAAAATAGCGAACTAATATTATCAGTAAGTATGTTTTGCCGAACTAGATTGTAGTGTGAGGTTTGCTCATTTTAAGCAGCACTATTACACAACGATTGAATAATTAAATGTTGTTGCCGATGAGTTCTAACATCACAAAAAAAATATCATTGTCTGAATATCTATGATAGCTAGTATCCATCATGAACCATGGTAGCCTTACCTTTTGTCTTCCAGTAATCCTTCAGTGAAAAAGGGCAAGAAACACTATCATAAATGAACAGGATCTAGTTAACTATCTTTTATTGGTTTCAGTATAAGCCCAAATAATGAATGAACACCCAAGAGAGGAAATTAAACAAGACTTTTCAAAAATAGTGCAAAATCAACCACACTATTTAATTTTAAGCATGAATGTTTCAGCATCACCCATACAAAACAGTTCGATTAATGCAATATCCAGTCTCTACTCTCTAGTATCACCCCATGGAAAGAAATATGCAATTCCCAACCATAGGATACATTAAAAAAGAGGGAGGAGAAAAATAGAAGTTTTGCCTAGTGCAACCAAAACCTTCTCTTTCTCAAAGAAAAAGGTAACACATCAATCATCTCATGGTTACAGAATTTCTACAAAAAGTATTACATCAAAATATAATATATAATATAATTTTTTTCAAATCATGGCTGCTTTATTTCTAACATGTCTGTCTAATGTTCCATTTTGATTTGTCTTCTTAAACATTGAACATGGACAAAATAAGGATGTTGCCATGCAATAAACCTTGGAAAAGACTGGAGAGCCAAAAATAGAACTATCGCTGTACTGCAGTAGTATTAAGCAGAACATGAAATGCTACACTAAAAAGGTTCAAAAGGTTTCAACAGGTAAAGCACTTGGGATAGCAAGTACATGAGACAAGCAAACTGTAGTTCACAATAGGGCCTAGGATTGCAATACAGTGATACACAAAGATTCCTATAAACTAAAGCAAGTGGCAATTGCATAAACGTCACAGGATAATGCAAAGGGAAGAAACAACAAGAACACCCTTGTCCTAAGACTTGAGGAACGTTAGTGATATACTCACTTCAGTCACTTGTTTCTTGCTATAGAAGGGCAGCCCTCGCTCCATTCTTACACTCACTGGTTGGGCTCCATTAGTTTCATTTCAACTCGTCTTTCGCACTACTCCTATTTCTTTATTTCCTACCAAAACTACCGTTTTTTTAGTTATTTGGCTTTTTACAGCATTCGTAAATTATAATAAAAGCTCCAATGCAAAAGCCCAATTAAGTCCTTAATCCCATCATGTAGATTATTCTATGGCCAACACTAAGCATACTAGGCTAATAGCTCAAAATTACCAAAATTTGACGAGTAAATCACCATTTCCAACACGAAACACAGCTAACTATTCCATGCACGCCATAGAGATAACTAAGTCTGTCAGATTTGTGAGGAAAAAAAATCCCTAAACCCTAGGAAAAGGGATTCGATAGAACAACCACCTCTCGGCGCGGCTGCTGCGCTTCTCCTCCTCGGACATCACCACCGGCGTCCCGAACCGCTCCGCGCGGCGCATCTTCTTCTCCAGATCCGTGGCCCCTCCCCCCGAGGCTGCGGCTGCGGCTGCGGCAGCGGTAGGGTTTTGGGCTGGCGTGGAGGAAACGGGGTTCGGCGGCGCCTCCCCTGCGGCGGCAGCGTCCGCCGCGGTGGTGTCTGGGGCTTGCGCGAGCTTGGGGTTCTGAGATGCCATCGGGGAGAGAGCGCTCGTCGGGGAGGTCGCGGTCGCAGAGTGCGGCGAGGTGCGTTTTTGCTGCTTCCTTTTTTCCTACTCGGGTTCGCCACTACGCCTCTATACTTCACGAATGGGCCGGACGTTCGTGGGTATTACTGGGGTGTTTAGCCTGAAGCACCGGGCGGTGAAGGGATCCTTCGATCCTATCTTTGAACATACTACGCTCAGATGTACGACGGGAAGATTTTCGTAGTACGTTTACGACTCCTCCGAACGTAACATGTGCCACATACACATACAATAAAAAAAATTAACATGTACAATAAAAGTAATTGGATCCCCAAAATGGAGAGGGGATCCATATTCTTGACGAATTCACTTAAAAGAATTAAATATCTCGATCGCATACATAGATATACATGATAAATTAGGATATAAGTTTGGAAAAACATTAATCGATGATGCTATAACCTTTGCAATATTTCGAAAACACATATGCAATATTTTGGAGGCGCACTTGCAACAAATTATTAAACCCCTACAACAAAATTCAGGCATCGGACGTCTTAAGGGTCCCAACATTTGAGGCTAACTTATGAAACATTTTGTGCAACAACCAGCAGACAATTGCAACATTCAAAAAAAATTCCGCAAAACTCATTTCAATAATTTATTACTACAGCACTACAAAAACAGTCATCAACATCTCAAATTACCGGTTGCAACAAGAAAACCCCTATAACAGCAACAAACACCCAACTCATCGGCCTCACCCTTAACGACGGTGCTGACGTGCTTGGCCTTAAGCTCTGGATAACACGACAACCGCGATGAGGAGGTGGTGGCGCAGGAGGCTTGGGAGCTTGAGCGGCCAGAGAGAGGAGACCCGGACGCAGTGAGGCCAGGTGGCTTGAAGGGCATGGCATGATGAGGCATGTGAGGCGAGTCTTGAGGTGGTGTGGCGTGGGGGTGGCGAGGGGAGAGGGGTGGAGGAGGAGGAGGGGGAGGAGAGGCGGAGGTGGAGGAGGGGGCAGGAGGTGGGGAACCTGTGGGGGTGGAGGCCGAGGGAGGAGGTGGTCAAGGCATGAGCGAGGAGGTGGCGGAAGAGGCCGGGGCGCGGAGGTGAGGCGGTCGATGGCCAGGCACAGAGGCAGTTTGAGGCAGAAATTTTGGGGAGAAGAAGAAGCACAATAGAAAACGAATGGCTCAAGTGGATCGAGAAACCCAGTGGGTTCGTATCTTTTTTAGGATGGAGTTGGTTCGGTGGAGTAAAGCGTCCGATACATCAGACATAGGACATATAGCATTACCCTGATTTATTTGTTTGATTTGAGGAATAGAATGGGTTGGTTCATCACCACATCATCCCTCATAAGGTCAAGCTTAGTACAAAATGAGGGATGATGTCATCCCATCAAATTTATAGAATGATTCTAGGATGAGTCATTCCATCCTAGGATGAGCTGATCACTAAAACCAAACACCCCATACATCCCTGGTCTAGGCTGGAGGTTCGTGGGTACTACTGGGTTCTTAGTTTGAAGCACCGGATGGTGAATGGATCCTCCGGTTCTGCCTTTGAACATAACTAATTTGTTTGACTTGAGGAATGTAATGAGTTGGTTCATCATCGTCTCATCCCTCGTAAGCTCAAGCTTAGTAGGAAATGAGGGTTGGTGTCATCTCATCAAATTTATACGATGACCCCTGGGCTGGGCCGGACGTCGTGGGCTGTTAGAGGTTAAGGGCCACGTAATTCCATAAGTCCACCAGAGCTAAGAGATCGGCCCATAGAAACGCACAACAGTTGGTTGGATTTAAGCCTTTTATTCTCTTTTATTTCTTTTCCCAAAAAAAGCTATATATATATATATATATATATATAAAAGACGTAAAAGCCTGAAAATTTTTAATTAATTTTTCCTTTGAATTTTAAATTCGTCATCAAATAATTGTAGTTGTTTTCACATTAACACATTTTGTTATGTTTGACATACTTTGAAGCATATGCACGTATTTTCGTTCTAGAAAGACATATGCACACATTTGATATTTCTTAAATAAAATATTTGTGCTGTTTTGAAACGGTACGTTGGAGACCTTGTATTCATGCCGCTTTGGAACGCGGGGATTCAATGCTATGTACAATGGAATCCTACAGGGAAACGAAAACGTATGAATTGCTCGCTCGAGTTGTTTTGATGCTTTACAGGAAAAATACACGAATTTTGGAATCAGCTGTTTGTTAGTTTCCTCTAAAATGCGTAGGAGATTTCCCCGTCCTATAAAATTCCTGTAAAGCAATCCTACAATCCAAACACTCTTCCCATCAATGTTTCCTTTGGATTGAATTCCCATTTTTTTTCCTCCAAAAATTCCTTTGTTCCAAAGAGGCCCTCACGATCACCTGTAGTTCTACCAAGTTATTTTATAGCGAATGTAACATTTATCTGACTATTTAAGTAGCAGTTCCCTGCGTATGCGTGTGTGCTTTCGTTTAGTTCATTTTCAAAAAGAAAAAAGAAAGCAATAGCAATCAAACATACATTCTACAAGATTTACCACTGAAGATGACTCAATCAGTTATGTCAGGCGGCGGGAACAACACTTGTAGCAATCATTCTACAAAACCTGCTGCTGAAGATGACCCAATCAGTTATGTCACCCTGTCAACAAACGGATAGACCAGTTAGCTCTATCTGAAACAAATTTGGCTGTGTGCATCTTTGATACAGAGGCCAGAAGAAATTTATCTCTTCCATTATCTAAAAAAAAAACTCTATCTGAAACAGAAGCATAGACCAGCCAACATACATCGGCAGAAGTCTAACCTCACTAGCGCGATTGGAACAAATGAAGGACGCCAAGTGCGTGGCTGCATGCCCCCAATCGCCGCCGGTGACAGAGGCGTATGCTAACCCAAATTTAAGAGCCAACCTTTAACAATTACTACTGTTAACTAATCCACTCGGCTTTGATCATCTCTTGCAAAGTAGTATACATACTCACCCTGATCACCACGACTCGCTCAGACGGTCACCGCCTCAATGCATCGGATCGCACTCGAGTCTCGACATCGATCCCTCCTAATTACTCGTCGCAATGGACGCAGCTGCAGCACCAGCCAGGTGGGTGATTAAACTGTACAAAATTGCAGAATCGTTTTTAATCTTTCTTACGGTGATTACTCCCCTCTTCGATGGCACCAGCAGGAAATTAAACCTAACCATCTGAAATATCTAATTACTAGTAATTTTTACTTCTGCATTTATCAGGATCAGGAGCTGACCATCAGTTAATCTTTTTTTTTTGTGTGACGTGAAGGCTGTATATTTGCTACTTCTGCCCGTTCGCTCAGCGCGCTTGGGTTACCCGGAACTGCAAGGTGATCTCAACTTTGGCGAACCCGTTCTTCTTTTACTGCTGCTATGTTGCTAATTTTTTGTCCAGTGTTTGCAGGACAGGATCAAGCTAGTGGCCATGAAAACTTAGCTATTTGCCACGCAATATCCTGTGGGTTTGATCTTGTATTTATACTCAGAGAGTTCTGTTGAAACCGATTACAACAGAGAGGATACGAAGATCCTAATACAGTTGGCAAAATATTACGCCCAACAGTAAACGTCGGGATATGCTACTATGCCGACAACGGCGAGAATCTGGGAAACAGAATTTCAGATAAGAACGAGATTACAGAGTAGAGATAACGTGATCGTTATTTTAACATCCCCTCTCAATCTTGACGGGTGGAAACCAGATTGAGATTGCGAGTAATTAGATCAAACGAATGTCGACCTAACGCCTTTGTAAATATATCTGCTATCTGATCTCCGGATTACATGAATCGTATATCCAGCATATTCCATGCTACCCGTTCCCTGACAAAGTGAAAATCTATTTCTATGTGCTTAGTTCTGGCGTTAAATACAGGATTTGCTGCAAAATACGTAGCACCTAGATTATCACACCATAGTACTGAGGATCTGGATTGAAAAACCTTCAACTCCTTAAGAATAGATTTTATCCAAATCAGCTCGGTAGTGGCATTAGCCAATGACTTGTATTCTGCCCCTGTTCTTGATCTTGACACGGTAGGCTGCTTCCTAGAACTCCACGAAACTAAGTTCGGTCCAAGGAAGATAGCAAAACCATTTGTTGAACGTCTATCATCTGGGCACCTAGTCCAATCCACATAAAAAAATGCACTAATTATTACAAATCTTGTCTTCTAAATATGCAAGCCAGTTTCAGGAGTACCCTCTATGTATCTCAGAATTCTTTTGACTACCATCCAATGCAGATCAGTAGGCATTTGCAAGAATCGACATACCTTGTTGACTGCAAATGAGATGTCTGGTCTGGTGAGTGTTAGGTATTGAAGAGCTCCCACTGTACTTCTATACCTGAACACATCGGAATATGAGAGTAGAGTTACTCCCTCCTTTGACAGTTTTTCTGAACTTATCATTGGAGTAGGAAGAGGCTTGCATTGATGCATATTAGTTTTGTCAAGAAGATCAGATATGTATTTCTTTTTGTGTGATTATCATACCAGTCTTTATTGTGACAACTTCAACGCCCAAGAAATAGCCCAAATTACAAAGATCTTTGATTGCAAATTCTTTTGACAAGTTCTGAATAAGCTTGTCTGTTGCCAATGCTGATGAGCTAGCGATGATAATATCGTCAACATAGATCAGCATGTACATCATAGTTCCCTCTTTGCTGAATATGAATAGTGACAAATCTGCTTTGGACGGTGCAAAACCCAGTTCTAACAGCTTACTGCTTAATCTGAAAAACCAGGCCCTCGGCGCTTGCTTTAGGCCATTGTCGTAGGGGCAGCCCACCGCCCCAAAGAAAGCGGCAAACAAAGGCCGCGCCGCAGAAGGCTCAGAGGGTGTTTGCAGAAGAATGCAGGTGTACCCGAGGCGGCCAAGTCTTGAGGGTCGCCAAAGACCTCTCAAGGGTCGGCCGAAGGGTACAGGAGGTACCCCGAGGGCGGCCCGAAACCTCCGGAGGGTCACGGAAGGCCTCCCAAGGGTCGGCCGAAGGAGAGAGCTTGGATTTGGTGAAGTACATTCACAGCAATTTCGAAGGCCCGGCATTGCTTCCTGATGTAAGACAGATATATTCAATCATCATCCGTGTAATGCTTGCAAAAAAAAGAGTAGAATTCTTTGTCAGACGTGTTAGCGTTTGTATTCATGAATTTGTAGGATTCTGCGAAGAAGCAGTTCGCTGAGGAGCTGCTCGCGTATAGTGACGCCTTTAACAAAGCACTGTTCTCATCCATAGCCTCCAAGGGAGATGTGTCCGATGAAGCTGGTAAATTAAAGAACACGCTTATAATTGTTTAACTATTTGAAAAGTTCTATATGAGGCCGCGTTTTGTATGCATATTCTAATTTTCACATGCAATATCTTTCGTATCAGTTGCTGCTCTGGACAAAATAGAAGCTACCCTGGGAAAGTTCAATGATGGCCCGTTCTTCCTTGGCCAGTTCAGTTTGGTATGTCACTCCAGTCTGGGAATCATTTTCCCTGGACCGTGGTTTAAATTTCCCTTTTGAGAAATAATTCTCGAAAGAACTGTGGTTGACATGTTGGTCTGTTGTGATGCTCAATTTCCTTCCAGGTGGACATTGCATATGTGCCATTTATCGAAAGGTTTCAGATATTCTTTTCTGATATCAAGAACTATGATATCACCAAGGGCAGACCCAACCTTCAGAAATTCATTGAGGTAATTCAGCACGATGCTAGATGAGATTACCCCGTATGTTAATATTATGTTTATTCACATTGTTTGGAAGACTTGTTCTGCCAAAGGTTGCATAGTCTAACAAAAATCGTTTTTCTTGGCAATTCTTTCGTGACACGAAGTCTTAACTCCAAATTGATATGTAACAGGAAGTGAACAAGATCGACGCATATACACAAACCAAACAGGACCCACAATTTTTGCTTGAACACGCAAAGAAGCGACTTGGGGTAAGATATTTCCTATTTTTTGCACCCTTGGTTCAACTGATCTGCCAATTTCAAATCATTTTTCGCTTACACATTTGGTTTCAAAAAAATTCACTTACACATTTTAACTTCCAGATTGCCTGAAGATGTGACCAAGGGTGAACAAGCATGCCAGCGAACTGCTAAGCCTAGTTGATGAAGACTCAGGAGAGTGCTTGCTTTTGATATGCTTTATTTTGAATAAAAGATGCATGTCCATGCTTTTGCATATAAACTAGTTGAATGTTACTGTATCAATGTTACGTGAAGGTGGATAATTATATTGTGTGGAATGTTGATGTGTTTAATGAATCAATTAATGCTCCCATCTACCAATTATAACTATCCGCATGTGATTTTCGTAGTCAAATAACTCTGCAACGATGCTAATCAGAAGGTAACCGAACGATTAAGGGGGTGGAAAGACAGTGATCAGCTCGCCCCCTATAATCAGTATATCTATTTGCTGTCTGCCTTGCAAGTTGCAACTTCCCAAAGGGATCATTAGTAATCTTCTTTTTTGGGATACACTGTAGAACGGCGTATCATGTATATATTATGGTATCATTAGCAAACTTGACCATGCTGATTCTGGCATTCGCATAAGTGTGGTGGACATGAGTACATGCATACCAGATCAGGAGTTGTCCAGCCATGGCCTATGTGCGCAAACTCGCGGATGTAAACCCCTTCGAAGACATGCACGTATACCGATTCAGTTCATAGCTGCAAATGGCGTTGCTACAAATTTGTACAGCTCGCTGTCATTTTCCAATAATCATCTTGTTCTCATCAAGAATTGTAAGATGTTGACTAATCGCCCCCAATAGATTCTTTTTATTAATGAACCTATTTTTAAATTTTATTTTAAAGTTAACCTTCCACCAACTTTATTTCTAATTCTAACCCCTTTGGTCACGCCACCGACCGTGACGTGACAAAATAACACTGTCACGCTAGCCCATATCTTGTCAAACTCGGTGACGTGACAGTGTTGTTTGGTCACGCCACCACCAGTGGCAACAAAAAGTGTGTTTTTAATAGACTTATCTTATAGCGTGATAATGTTGTTTTGTCACATCACGGCTGGTGACGTGACCAAAGATGTTATAATTGGAAATAAAGTTCGTCGGATGTTTTTTAAAATAAAATTTTTAAAAAGTTAATTAATAAAAAAGTTCCCTCCTAGATGAGCGCGCGGCATATGTGCGGCTTATATTCTGACACGATCCATGCAAGCCATGGCTTCAGCCATTACCACTTGTTTCTTCTTTGCCTTCACGGCTTCACTCGTCACCGCTGACGCATGAGCTCTAGAAGTTTTCTTCCTGTCTTCCCTTTCAACTCCCACCTACTGCTGTACTCTCGTTTACCAGTTTTACGGTATAACAGATGAGGGTAGTTCTTTCACTTACAAAATGCACTTTTAAATGTCCTGAATTTCTGATCACTACTGGTGGGTGGCAATGGCAGCATCGCCGGCAAGCAGTTGCTTCACAGTTTCTATAAGGTCTGTTTGGTTGAAGGTCTAGAGAGAATTTGTCTGGTCGGAGGTGTCCCTGAGGAGCTGTGGGAGCCTTGTTTGGTTCATGTTCTGAGAGTTCTCTTTCCCAACCCGGCCTGATGACCCTCCCAGCGTAGTTAGCCTGGCTTAGGCGCCCAAAATCGTATGTCTGCCACAAGTAGCAAGTTTAACAAAAATATTAGGAAAGAGAACCGCAAATTTTTTTAAATTTTTTTTACAAAAATAGGGAGCCACCCAAAAAAAATTACAAAACTAGGTCTCTGTTGCTCCTATCACCAGTTCAATTGGCGACAGGGATACTGTCACCCCCTTAGAATACAGTATTGTTTCTAGGAATTTTAAATATATTAAATGAGCTCAAAAAATTACAAAAGTTTTTGTGAAGTCTTCCGACATAGTTTAATTGCTTGTGTAATTTTCCATAATTTTATCCATTCTGAGTTTTTCTCCCAAATTCATTTAACTATATTGTTTGTTGAATTTCTAAATATGTAAAATGAGCTCCAAAAATTATGATTTTTTTTGTGAGAGTTCCTTACCTAGTGTAATGGATTGTGTAATTTTTTTCAAAATTTTATATGTTATAAAATTGTCTCGAAAAAACACTATAACATACTCCCACATATAAATAAGTGTCTCTTATCTAGAGTATGTCATTGTGTTTGTTAGAGATAATTTAAAATATATAAATTTTGGAAAAATTACACAATCCATTCTACTATGTAAGGAGTCTTCAAAAAAAATATAATTTTAGAAACCCGTTTAATATATTTAGAAATTCCTACAAACAGTATACTTAAATGAATTTAGGAGAAAAATATTGAACGGATAAAATTATAGAAAAATTACACAACTAAGTAAACTGTGTAGGAAGGCTCCACAAAACAAATCATAAACTTTTGAGCTCATTTGCTATATTTAAAAATCCCTAGAAATAGTATTGTATTCTGATGGGGTGAACAGTGTTTCTATCATCAGTTTAGTTTTTGTAATTTTTTTGGTCGACTCCCTAGTTTTGTAATTATCTTTTAAAATAATATTGCTTAAATTGTTTTTTGGAGAATTGCTATACATACGACGTTCCTTCGTATGACACAAGTACAACACAGTGAAATAACATGAGCACACAACGGTCGTCGCGTCCGCCATACTCCCTGTCGCTTGCGTTGGATCGTTGCACTCGGTTTATGAAAGTGTATTTCATGTTTTTTACACTTTCTTCTTCTCACAGCGTGATTTTTTTAATTTTACATTTTCCTTTGGCCCAAATCTTTAACCAAACATTACATTCTCATGCTTGCATAGTTAGGCAAAAATCATTTGATTTCCAGTCTACCTCTAGACACAACTTTTTACCAGACATAAAGCCTAGGGCGCCAACCAAAAAAGCCCACAGCTACCATGACCATAAGATATAGCAAAAAAAAAAAAGAGTGAGAATTTGAGCTATATGATTCCTCGTTTCTCTATGAATGTAGTCTGCAAAGGAAGCTCTTCCGCCTACCTTAACATCCGATTCTAAGCAGCCAACTCTCTACGATGGCACAACCAGGTCGTCACTTTGCTCTCTGAAATTTCCTTTCCTCGAATCCTTTAGGACACACTGAGCGTTCTCATATAGCACACATTGTTCTTATATTCATGCTCATTTTAATCTGTCTTTCTTATTGCATTTTTACCTTCCTTATATATGGAAAGTTGGGATTACAGATTTTACATTTCGTATGTTTGCCCATATGCACAACGGGCATGGATCACAAGGAATTACAAGGTACCAACCAGGCCGATCTTCTGACGACACTTCTTTTCACAGCTGCCTTCTTTGCCTAGTTTCACTTCATCTGTGCTTCTAAATTTTGATTAATTTGGGCATCAGGTTTTGCAGGAGAAGATCAAGTTAGTCCCCATGGATATGGCAGATGAGCCAGCATGGTACAAGCAGGTTTACCCCAAGAATATGGTGTGGCTAGGCTATATCTGAACATGTGCATAATATATATTTTTCTTAGTACTTGCTGTGTTGTTTCTCTTGACAGGTGCCTTCCTTAGAGCAAAAAACGAAATCATTGGAGAGAGTTTGGATCTGATCAAGTACATGGACATCAACTTCCAAGGCCCTAAATTGACTCTTGATGTCAGTTCACCAGAACTTATTTTCTCCAAATTCTGAAGTAACTTGCTCTCTTAGGTTGATGATAACTTGATATCCCCACTGGTGACCTTAGGATTGTGAAAAGCAAAGGTTTATAGAAGAACTGTTGGCTTATTCAGATACCTTCAATCAGGCAATGTGTGCCGCGTTGACCTTCAAGGGGGCTGTGACTCCTGAAGCTAGCGAGAACAAAACGCATTTACTAGAATTCGGTTGTAATTTTGATATTTGTATTGTATTATGACTTATGAAGCATTCCTGACCATCAGTTGCTACTCTGGACAACATAGAACGCTCCATTTCAAAATTTGATGATGGCCCATTCTTTAGTCTGGTAATTATTTTAGTGGAGATACCTCCTAGTACCTTCCAAGCTCCGGAGAAAGTCTCAATTGTTAAACACCTCATGTTAGTTATGAGTAAATCAAATCAATGTACTCAGTATGATACAAATCCTCCGTCATCGTGTCTATATCGGACACAGCACATGCGTTGATTGATGTTAGACGTGACATCGAGTGGCGCAACCTACTCTGACTTGGTTTCGTTCTCCACTAGAGACTCTTATTCCTTAGCCTATATAGGTACCTGTAGTCACACGGTTGAGATACGTTGAAGTTCCACATGCTTATAATTTATCTCCATATAGTAAATTCTATCTTCAAACATTCATATTTTTTTCTATAGGAGTTTTTCACGTAAAATATACGTCTTCCGTTTATGCTATTCACCGTTCGTTTCATAACACCTGTTATGATAGCGTAGGGATCCGATCGAGAGAGAAAATCGTCGTTTCGTCGTATTGGCGAGTTGCAATACAAAACGGCTCAGTGACTGCGCGTCTATGTCTGCCATCGAAACCGAAGAGGGAGAAGAAAAGGAATCGCGAGCAAGCCGAACCCAGCATCTGTAGGAACCCAAGGAGCAGGAAGTCACATCCGAGGAGGATAGAAGCTGTCGGCCAGATCTTTTGGTGGATTGGTTTTTTGGGTGATTTCGACGGCTTTTGCTATGCGTGCACGTAAGGCCTTGGTAATATTTCCAAACTTCGCTACGTACAGCCGAAGAAGGCTACCACGAAGCTTCCAACGTTTTTCTTGCTTCATGTTATGTAAGGCTCGTATATAACTCTTTGTAACCCTAATCAGAAACAACAAAGAAACTCCTAATATGAATGGAGCTGTCATGATTCGGCTCCCGGTGACATAGGCTTTGTAGAACCTCGTAAACAAATTTCTGTGTCTCTTATGTGCTTGCTGTGATTGTTCTCTCGCGCAAAGAGTTGTCATCGGTTCCAACAATTGGTATTAGAGCGAGGTTAAGATAGCGACGTCAAGTGCTAGATTTGAAGTAGTGAAATTCGATGGGAGTGGTAACTTTGGATTGTGGCAGACAAGGGTGAAGGATCTGTTAGCGCGGCAGGGATGTTCCAAGGGGCTGCGCGAAGCGAAGCCAAAGATGATGGAGGATGATGATTGGGAGGAGTTGAAGGAGCAAGCAGCCGCGATCTTACGACTGTGTCTTCAAATCAGGTCATGTATCATGTGATGGATATGACCACGCCGAAAGAAATCTGGGACAAGTTGCAGGCTCGGTTTTATGTCCAAATCCCTAACAAACAAGTTGTATCTGAAGCAGAGGCTGTACGGGCTAAAGATGCAGGAGGGTTCTGATCTTACACAACATATGAATGTCTTCAATAAGGTGATCGCTAATCTAGGGCGTCTGTAGGTGAAGATCGCATATGAAGACAATGTGATTATTCTGTTGTGTTCATTGCTACCTTCCTACGAACACTTGGTCAACATGTCATAGGGGGAGATTCTATCTAGGTTGATGAGATTACTGCGGCCCTGTTGGCGCATAATCAATGAAAGTTGAACGCAAGGGGGAGCTCTCAAGGTGATAGTTTGTATACGAAGGGTGGTCGTGAAAGGAAACAAGACAAGGAGAGATATAGAAGACGTAAATCCAGATCAAAGTCAATGAGCAGAAAGAATATTGAGTGCTACAAGTGCAAGGAGATGGGGCATATGAAGAGGGATTGTCCAAAATTGAAATAACAGAATGGTGGGAAGCGCGATGAGAAGACTATGAATGTGGCCAGGAAAAATGACTCGGATAGCAGCGATACAGATGTTCTCTCAGTTTCAAACGATCGGTTGATAGATGCATGGATTCTTGATTTAGGGTACTCGTATCACATCATGCGTAACAGGGAATGGTTCACTTCATACAGGTCAAGCAATTTTGGTTCTGTTTACCTTGGTGATGAAATATGCCATGGTATTATCGGGATAGGTAAAGTTGAAATTAAGATGTATGATGGTATTGTTAGAACAGTACATGATGTTAGGCACATACCAGGTTTGAAAAATAATTTGATCTCCCTAGGACCCTTACATAATAATGGTCTTACTTATAAAGCTGATAACAATAAGAAAACCATAACATTTTGTAAAGGTGCATTAACTGTGATAAAGGGTAGGAGAACTGTTGGAAATATTTACATATTGCTAGGGAGCACTGTTGTAGGCGGAGTTAGTTCGGTGGAGTCACATAATGATATGGCAAAACATTGGCATATGTAGTTGGACCATCTTAGTGTTCGTGGGATGGTGGAATTGCATAAGAGAGACCTATTGTTATGAATTAAAAGTTGCAAGTTATGTTTATGTAAGTTTTGTAATAGGGTAAACAACATGAATTAGTAAATCTGCACGAAATATTATATTTTAATCACCTAAATGGAATAATTATTCGACAAAAATAGTTATTATTCAATAGGAATACCATGTTTAATTAAGGGTGATAAATTGTATGCCTGATTTTAATTTGTAATGCCAGAATAAACATGGCCAAAATGAAATCATTCTGGATAAAAAAAATCCAATAAAGGTCAGTATATTTTATTTCAGGAGTTATATTCACTTCAAGCAAGTGATATGGCTTCTGGTGATGATGCAATTTCAAACCGCATTTACCAATATGCATACGTCATTTTTGATGAGTATAGCACGCTTCTGTGCATAGCTAACATGACATATGTGCGATTACGTCAAGCTGCCATCGGTTTGCCATGTGCATTCCTGTATGCTGGCAGTTAACATATTGCTGAAGGCACAAATCAATTGCCCTTTGTGGGGTGCAATGATTGCGGTTGCCAATTGCATGGGTATCAGTAATAGCATAAATGTCATTTTCCATATAAACCGGATAAGGATAATAATCATGCAATTTACTTTGATTATCTCCCAAATTAAACTAGATTAATTTATTACTTCGGGCTAATTTGCTTCTAGCTTTGACCTAGGATATGACATTGTGCCTACCATGACTCTTGTTTTGAACATTTCTCCTATGCCACTTAGGTTACAATATCCCACGCATGTCCAATTTCCTCCCTTTTTTCACGCCAACTATAAAAATCCCGAGTGATAGCGTGTGTATCAAGCATTTGCTTGAAATCAACTCAGAGTTTTAATAAAGATTTGCAATCATACTTCAATAGGAGTACAATTTTATTGTTGTGAAAACAATATATACTCTATAATATTCTGCTTACAAAGTTATTTAATTAAGAAATCAGCGTGGTGGAGGAAAGTGTTATATAGACTCCAAGTCTTAAGGAGTAATTTATTATGTACTTATTTAAGGATTATGGTGTTTTCTAGCCAAATTAATCCATTAGAGATCAGCAAATGACTAGTTTTGTTCAGGTGCCATCAAGGAAAAATTATTTCGCTTTTGTCATCTGGGCATCCGTGCTCTACAATCTAGTGAATAGAGGCTTAGTAGATATCAAGAGCACATGTCTAATATTTTGTTAGCAAGGCATGGCAAAGTATTTTCAATTTTCAGGCATACTGTTTACAAATTTTATTCCATGCAAGATTAATTATTTTACTACAAGTAAGATATGCTACTGAAAATATATTCTATTAAGCAAATGTAATCAACTATTCAGCAAGGGATAAGGCTTTAATAGAACAACTTAGACCATTATTTTATTTATGGCATCTGTGAAATAGTAATCTAATGCATAAGATTTCAGCCTAAAGCAAAAGATAAGATATGCTCATCATGAGCAGGGCCAAACTCGATAGGAGCTGAATCTATACTACTAATGAGACTCGTGTAGGAAAGCGACATCTTTAACAAAGCTAAAGGATAACTAGGAGATTGGAACAGGTGTCCATAGAACATACCATGGGTTTATCTTTTAGAGAAAACCATAGAGTCAAAGTATAACTCTTACTCACATAGTCATTCTTAAGAGCAGAGTAGATGTGGTACCTCATAAACTGTAAAGCCTTTGCCTTTTCAAGACAGCAGGTAGATAAGCCAAGGTGATATAGTTGCTGCCATTTAGGGCAAATAAATTTCCACTTAGTGGTGTCCAACATATCCTACAAAATTTGTGCAATTTCTATATGCTTATAGCTGGTAAAAAATTTTAAATACATAAAACAAGTGCAAAATAGTATAGATTAATTTTATCTATTTAGCAGACAATTTTATAAATTTCCCATAATTTTCATAGTATTTTTGGGATTTTTTCGATAATTTTTTAGGTCTTAAAGCACTTTTCAAAATTACTAAACCCATTAATTAATTTCCCAAAACATAAAATACCGGAAAAATAAACCATAAAAATATGATGCTTCCAAGGTGTACTAGGTCTAAGGTTTCACAATTTATGGAAGCTCATATACCTTAGAAATTATGTTTCTGTGATTTAATAGCAAAATTTCATAATTTATTAAGTATTTCTCGAGATCACTAAAAACTTTAGGGTTTAACCCAGGATTTAATATCGCAATTAACCAAGTTCGAGGGCTAGAATATAAAAATGTCACAAAATGGCCTTAAGGCTACATAATACAATCAGGTGGGCCCGGCGTGGCATGCGCATCATGCGTTGTGTAGCTATGGCCCACAAAGACGTGTGAAGGGGAGGCGGCTAGGGCCCTAGCCGCCTTTGACCGCTCGGTTCTACCCGAAAAAGGCGGCGTGAGTGCGGCAGCAGGCACATGCAGGTGCACACAGTGGGGCGTAGCGGCATCAGCGGTAATTGCGAAGTTTGAGTGGTGCTCGAGGGTCGTTGGACCCGATCAAGGTGGTGGGGTCTGGTATTTGCGGCAGCGGGTGCGTGTGAGGAGGGTGGCGTTCGGCGCAGTGACCGTCACGACCAGGGCTCCCAGGACCACCCAGGAGGTCCTTCAAGGCCACCCGATAGGTCAAGACCACCCTGGAGATCCTTCAAGACCACCCAAGAGGTCCAGACCACCCGAAAGTCTCTCAGGACCACCTGTGAGATCCCACAGGACCACCCGGAAGTCTATCAGGACCACCCGAGATTGTCCAGCAAGACCACTCAGAGGTCCTTCAAGACCTCCCGAAGGTTCAAGAGAGGCCGTGAGGCCTAGGATCACCTCAAGTTCACGACCAAACCCGTAGGAGGTCATGGGACTAGGGATCACCCTAGAACCTTTGTGTATTTGAGCTAGTCCCAAGATCAGCTGCTAGCCCACACAGTAACAAAAGTGGTGACATGCACAACGCAAACTTTATTAATAAAATATCAACAGAGTAGCTTACGAAAGCGACATTGGGCCGAACATAAAATACAGTGGAACAAAAAGAGCAGCAGTCCATCAGCTTGCCACAGGCAACTGATTGGAGAGCACAACCTAGTCGTTTTGGTCCTCCTCCTCGCTGTCGATGTCTTCTCCTGCTCAAAGATTACATCAAGCAAGAGTGAGCACAACAACCGTGCTCGCAAGTCACACCCGTGGAGTAACAGATTTTAATGCATGCATGGGTATTTCAAAGGAGGTCTTATAGGGTTAATTTGCACAAAGCCAAATTTCTTTTAAATACTCATACTAAGTTCCAAGGCAGTTACACTTATAATTAAAATTCATTTTCCAAAAATTCAATTTTATAGTTGGATAACTTTCATCAGCAAGTGGTGAAGGATACCCTCCTATCACAAGGCTCTCTGCCCAAACCCACGGGATAGAGATCCCAAAACCATTTCACCAAACCTTTTGAAAACAAAACCAAGTCTAACTTTGAGTGGCTTTGCCAGCATGTCCATGACCGTGGACACGGCTATTTGAATAGTTTTTCACTCTACAGAGGTTCTACACTTTACCCACATGACATGATTTCTCTAGTTTGTTTGGCATTCGTCAATACCACCTCTCACTGCCAAAGGTAAGAGGTCTAGAGTTCATGACAAGGCCTTTACAATGCATCATTCCACCGCAGCTCCTCCTTGCTAAGGTTTCAACCCCTTTGGACTAACCATTCGTAGGTTTAGGGCCCCCTCTTGTGCTAGTGGGAAACATAGGTTATGAAAGACCACCCACACATCAAAATAGAACAACTGCGATGAAACCTTGCAAATTAGTCAGCCAGGTCCCCTTCCCATACTCAGGACATGTGGTTGCACGGTGTGGCCAACAAAGGAACACTCGAAGGCCGGTCCTCAACTGACCTGGGCGACTTCCACAGAACCCTAGGCCTTGACCATAGAAATGGATCGATCCCGTGCATGAACATGCACCCATCCAAGCAACCAGTTCGCCCAAGTCCAAACCAGTTTTCCTTTTTCTTTGCTTTTCAAAAACATTTGCAAACTACCACGACAACCCAATGTCATAGATTAAAATATTTAGACAACATTGGTCTTTTGGCAGTAAGATATCCCAAAACAAGAATTTTGATCTAGCATGTCTAAGCTCAAAGTTTAGCAACACATGTTGGTTCATACTAATGTACCAACCAGCCTTTACTATGGTGACAAGGGGGGTGATCAATTCATCAATCAAATCTGGTTGTACAAAGAAATTAGGAATAACTACAAAGTTAAAACATGGATTTAAATTACTTGAATTGAAATAAACATGCAGTAATAATTTGAAACACAACTTAACTAATTTGAAATACTGGGTTCAATATGATTAAGGGTGTAACTTGCCTTGTTCACAAGCTTGAGGGTATTCTTCCTCAAGGAACTCGGGCTCCTTAGCGTCGTCACAATCTACACGTGAAAAAAAAGGCAAACTCAAACAGAGCCCAAACAAAACCCAAGGAACTCCAAAAGAAGCTCAAAACTCAAACCAACAGAGCAATGTTGCGCTAGAAAAGGGCTCTCGAGAGGGAACTTGACTCACTGGGAGGAGGTCCAACGAGGAGGGTGGTCTTTGCAAAAGACCTAAGAGGGTGGTCTTTACAAAAGACCAGCAAAGACCAAGAGAGTGGTCTTTGCAAAAAGGCCAACAAAGACCGAAAGGGTGGTCTTTGCGAAATAACCTAGAAGGTGATCTTTGCAGAAGAACCAAAGAGGTGGTCTTTGCAAAAGACACAGTAAGGTGGTCTTTGCGCACAGACCGAGAAGGTGGTCTTTATGAAAAGACCAAGACGGGAGGTCTTTGCAAAAAGGCCACGGAGGGTGGTCTTTGCAAAAGACCACAGGGGAGGATACGACTACTTCAACGTGGTCGTATGGACGAGGGAAAGAACAGGGCACAGAAGAACTTACCAAGGCCGAGAAAGGGATGGTAGAAGAAGGGGAGGTCAAGGGACGACGGTGGTGGTTGAGGCCGGCGCAAACACTCCGGCGGGACCTCCAATGGCGAGAAGGCGGCAAAGGAGACTCCGGCAGAGTTCTTGACGACAAAGCTTCAACACCATGCAACTGGCCAAGAGCAAAAGGAATAAGCATGGGAAAAAGGCGATGATGATGAGCTAAATAGGCTATTCTTAGCCAGGGAAGAAAGAGAAGGAATGGCATCGGAAATCTCAAAGGCATACGTGTCCAAGGTAGGTAGAGATGGGGAAGGGTACGACCCATCAGATGAGAGTGGATTAAGTCAAAGTATGCTGTGAACGGAAGAGACCAGGAAAGAAATCAAGGCGCCACGCGGGTGACCACGTAAGTGGCCACATTAATGTGACATAACAGACATTAAGCGCACAAGGTACTTATGTGGCGGAGAAAGATAAAGGTGAGCAAGACTGGTAAGTGGGACCAGTCAACTTGGAGAACAGTCTGGTCAAAGAGGAGTGGTCACGGCCCAAGGAGAGGTCGTGACCCAAGAGGGAGGTCGTGACCCGCAGGGGAGGTCTTTGCAAAAGACCACCGGGGAGGTCCACTGGACAAGGAGGTCCTATGAGGTCATAGGAGGTCTTTGAGGAGGTCTGAAAGGCTAAGAGGTCCTGAGGACTAGATGCAATCCAAAGAGGTCTTGACGGTCAAGATACAATCAAGAGAGGTCTTGATGCTCGGAATGAAATCAGGGTAGGTCCAAACGCAGAGGAGGTTTGGACACGAGGGGAGGTCCAAACACACAGAGGTGGTCTGGACACAGAGGGAAGGACGGCTCCAGAACCTGCACAACTCAAAGAAGACCAAGCTTTTGATTAGTTGAAGTTTGTCTTAGTCGTTTAAAGCTCTTTTAAAATCTCATGTTAAGCTTTGAACTTTCATCAAAACAAAAGGGTTCTATTTTATTTGGAAATTCAAAAAGGCTTAGAAAATCAGGGTGTTACAGTGACGCATTGGGCGTGCATGCTAGTGGCGCAGCACAGCGGGTGCGAGTCGACCGTGGCGCAGTAGAAGGTGTCGGGCATGGTGCAGCTGATGGCGACGACAAACGACGTGACTATGGTGTGGTCGTGGGGCGGCGGTTCGCGGCGACGTTCGGGCCGGGCGACGCGAGGATGACGACCATCTCCCTTCAACGGCACGGTGCAGCCATCACGCGGCGGCCAGTGCCAACGGGACGACGGCTGCTGCGGGGCATCGCGGTGGGCATCAACCAGAGCAGCAGCGACATGTGGTGGCGCGTTGTCGGGCGCCGAGATTGCTGATTTTCTATTTTTTTTGTTGTATGAATAGTAAGCTCAAGTACATTGAACAGAGACCGATAATAGCGATAAACAGTTCATCTTATGTGATTAGCCGATTAATCCGATCTAATCTAGGTTTCTAAGATTTAATCTACCATATTAAACTATAGATCATAGGGACTGGAAAAGAAGGATCCCGAACGATATACCGATTGGCCGAAAGAATGCTTTGTGTTGATAACGTGTTAAATAATCGATGCCGCAGTCGGAAGACAATCAATCCAATCACACCAAAAGACTGAAAGAGACACATAGTATACGGGTTCAAGGGCGGAACTAGAACGAAAATGACCGGGGTTCACCACTTCATCATACATATAACAACATATATAATTTTCAAGCAACACTATATTAAATAGTAATTTATGCGGTAAAAGACTGCAAAAGACCGGAGATTGAGCTGAACCGAGGTGCACAGCTTTTAAGCTAGGGGGTGCACGCATAGTATATACATGATAATATCTGCTATTTTTTCTGAGGAACCCGGTGTCTTGTGACATTGGGTGAGTCCAAGTACATCCGCCCCTGGATGGGTTGAACTCCTTTCTTATTCCTCATCAATCATCTCTTTACATAATGAAGCCCTATTTATAATATCAAGGAGTGGTACTCTTAAAGGAGTATTTTAGTATTTACCCATAAAACATAGGTTTCTAATACGTACGATTACACAGTTGCATGTATACGCGTAACACGTACGATTACACAGTCGCATATATACACGTGTACGGAGTCAGTGCACGATGGTGTGCTCCTGTGTATCTACAGTTGTAATCGGGAAAAAGAAAAGAGGGGCACTAAGAAACGGACGTACGGGTGGGAACTCCCACCCGTACGGTCCGAATATGCATCAAAATATTTGAAGACCGGTTGTTTTGAGATTGGTGCCGTGGTAAGATCGCGGGTAGCGCTAGCACCTGAGGACGTGGAGTGGAAGACCTTCTCATGCAGAATTTTCTTTCCCCATTCAGAGCCATTGGATACTTTATCAGCTAATTCTCTCACCCTTGGATCGTCCAGGTCTCTTTATTTCCGAGTTTGAGCAAAACAAAATGTTAATAAATAGGGAAATCACCATATTCTGTGCTTGTAGATTTTATGGCGGCTATACCATAATTTTTTTATGGTGGAAAAGGTACATTCCGCTCATCTCTCGCAGCACAAACTCGATCAATAAAATCAAAACAAAGCATATGAAAAAACACGTTGAAAAAATCTTGCAGCATCACCATAAACAGTATGCAACATTTTTTTCCTATGGATACAACATTTTTTCAATAGGCCGCAACATTTTTTTCATATAGATGCAACTTCGCAAAGAACTACGTCGCTGCATGCAACATCTCCTGGGCACGGCTGCAACATCCATGGACAACGGTTGCAACATCTTAGGACAACGGTTGCAACATCCCAGAACAATGGTTGTAACATCCCCGAACAACAGCGTGCAATATTTTTTTCTACAGACGCAATATTTTTTTCTACAGATGCAACACTTCCAACATCCCCGGACAACGGTTGCAACATCCTAAGTAATGGTTGCAACATCGTAGGACAATGGTTGCAACATCCCCGGACAACTGTTGCAACATCCTAGGACAATAGTTGCAACATCCCCGGACAACGGTTGCAACATCCTAGGACAATGGTTGCAACATCTCTGGACAACAGTTACAATATCCTAGGACTATGGTTGCAATATCCCTGGACAACGGTTACAACGGCCCGTGCGGGAACTGCAATTGGGCGGTGGTCTTCGCTGCTTCTCCCGCTCGCGCCGTTGTCACCAACGCCTACATGGACGGCATCGTACGCTATGGGCGAGCCATTACCCCGCCCTCGCCGCCCACAAAAATCCCATGCAATCCCCACAAAAATTGGGAAGAAAAGAGAAGTCGATCGAACCATATACCCGTATGCTCGATCGATCATGAAGTATTATCACCTCCTATGCACACACGAACGTACAATAATTCATTGGATTCCATCGACCAACTTGATCAGGAACATCGGTGGTCGGTTAGGAGATGGAGTGTCGGCGGCAAGGCCGAAGAGTACCTTGGCGTCGTGATGGCCTTAGCGCCGAAGTCGCTGCGACCGCTCATGTGGGCGATCCGGAAGAGCGCGTTAGTCGGTGAGGGCTTGCCAAGCTCTCGAAAGCGGCGGTTGGATGGATTGACGCGCACCAGCTCCCGCTTCATGCTTACGTCATAGCAGCGTTCGACGCTCAGAACGTCCTCATCTTATCATTACCTATAGTACAGCAACGGAAAATTCCAACACGCGACGGTGTGGGGGAGGTGAGCTGCGGAAGTGTGATTTGTTAGTGTGGCCTTGTAATGGAGATGAGGATGCTTGTCTCATGCTTTGACTGTTTGTTGAGGCGTCTGACGTATCGGACATCCGGCTGATATGATTACCCAAAAGAAAAACAAAAGCAAAACAGGAAACGTCTGCCTAGCAGCCAACCGCCGCTCTCCTTCCAGAAGATCCCGCAAGGCCGGAAGAAGAGCCAGCAGCCACAGAGAGATCGTGCACCTGCGCCACGTTCGCGTCCAGGTGAAGCGACGCCGCCCCCCTCCCCCTCTTAACACCTCATGAATGTACTCGCTTGCCCTCGCTGCTCGTCACCACTGACGCCCGGCTCCATCTCCTCTCCGGTCCCATCGGCTCATATAAAGATACGCCGCTCGTTCCTCGCCGCTCACCGCCACCGTCTCACCGCCAACGCCAAGAATTTCTCCCGAATCGTCGCCATGGCCGCCGCTGCACCGGCCAGGTGAGTAGGCGAGGTCGCGGAGCAGAATCTCCTACCCTAGTCTGGCACTCTGGCCGTTCTGATACTTGATTAGTACAATTTCGTAATGATGTGTTTATTTATTGTTTATCCATGTTAACCACCGCAGCTCTGCGAAAGAAGTGCTCCCCCCTTCCCTGACCTCCACCTCCGAGCCCCCTCCCATCTTCGATGGCACCACCAGGTAAAAATTAACCAGATAAGAAATAAAGATGTCTTGTGATTTTTTTCACTACTGCACAGATCTATGGGTAAATTGATATCTTTGTCTCGTGAAGGCTGTACGTTGCGTATCACTGCCCGGAACTACAAGGTACTGCTGTTCTTTGATTTGCCGACGCTGTTCATACCGTTAGTGGTGTTGTGCTGATAAAAATTGGATCTTTTTTGTTTCCTTTCTTTTGTCCAGGGTTTGCAGGACAAGATCAAGATAGTCGCGATTGATCTGGCAGACAGACCAGCTTGGTACAAGGAGAAGATTTACCCAGAGAACAAGGTAAGGTTAATCTTTTCACCCCTCTTTACTCCCATATGGAATATTTTACCTGCTATCTTGATACTGGGAGTCAGGGAGATGTTGCTGACCATTTTTTTTTCTCCTCATGCACACTTACCTTTATTTTTCGACAGGTGCCTTCCCTGGAGCACAACAACCAGGTGAAAGGAGAGAGCTTGGATTTGTTGAAGTACATTCACAGCAATTTCGAAGGCCCGGCATTGCTTCCTGATGTAAGACAGATATATTCAATCATCATCCGTGTAATGCTTGCAAAAAAAAAAGAAGAGTAGAATTCTTTGTCAGACGTGTTAGCGTTTGTATTCATGAATTTGTAGGATTCTGCGAAGAAGCAGTTCGCTGAGGAGCTTCTCGCGTATAGTGACGCCTTTAACAAAGCATTGTTCTCATCCATAGTCTCCAAGGGAGATGTGTCCGATGAAGCTGGTAAAAGAACACGCTTATAATTGTTAAATTATTTGAAAAGTTCTATATGAGGCTGCGTTTTGTATGCATATTCTAATTTTCACATGCAATATCTTTCGTATCAGTTGCTGCTCTGGACAAAATAGAAGCTTCCCTGGGAAAGTTCAGTGATGGCCCGTTCTTCCTTGGCCAGTTCAGTTTGGTATGTCACTCCAGTCTGGGAATCATTTTCCCTGGGCCGTGGTTTAAATTTCCCTTTGAGAAATAATTCTCGAAAGAACTGCGGTTGACATGTTGGTCTGTTGTGATGCTCAATTTCCTTCCAGGTGGACATTGCATATGTGCCATTTATCGAAAGGTTTCAGATATTCTTTTCTGATATCAAGAACTATGATATCACCAAGGGCAGACCCAACCTTCAGAAATTCAATGAGGTAATTCAGCACGATGCTAGATGAGATTACCCCGTATGTTAATATTATGTTTATTCACATTGTTTGGAAGACTTGTTCTGCCAAAGGTTGTATAGTCTAACAAAAATCATTTTTCTTGGCAATTCTTTCGTGAGACGAAGTCTTAACTCCAAATTGATATGTTACAGGAAGTGAACAAGATCAACGCATATACACAAACCAAACAGGACCCACAATTTTTGCTTGAACACACAAAGAAGCGACTTGGGGTAAGATATTTCCTATTTTTTGCACCCTTGGTTCACCTGATCTGCCAATTTCAAATCATTTTTTGCTGACACTTTTGGTTTCAAAAAAATTCACTTACACATTTTAACTTCCAGATTGCCTGAAGATGTGACCAAGGGTGAACAAGCATGCCAGCGAACTGCTAAAGCCCAGTAGATGAAGACTCCGGAGTGTGCTTGCTTTTGATATGCTTTATTTTGAATAAAAGATGCATGTTCATGCTTTTGAATATAAACTAGTTGAATGTTAAGGTGAATAATTATATTGTGTGGAATGTTGATGTGTTTAATGAATCAGTTAATGCTCCCCTCTATCAATTATAACTATCCGCATGTGATTTTCGTAGTCAAATAACTCTGCAACGATGCTAATCAGAAGGTAACCGAACGATTAAGGGGGTGGAAAGACAGTGATCAGCTCGCCCCCTGTAATCACTATATCTATTTGCTGTCTGCCTTGCAAGTTGCAACTTCCCAAAGGGATCATTAGTAATCTTCTTTTTTGGGATACACTGTAGAACTGCGTATCATGTATATATTATGGTATCATTAGCAAACCTGACTATGCTGATTCTGGCATTCGCATAAGTGTGGTGGACATGAGTACATGACATACCAGATCTGGAGTTGTCCAGCCATGGCCTATGTGCACGTATACCGATTCAGTTCATAGCTGCAAATGGCGTTGCTACAAATTTGTACAGCTCGCTGTCATTTTCCAATAATCATCGATGTTGACTAATCGCCTCCAACATGAGCGGCAAATGTGCGGCTTATATTCTGACACGATCCATGCAAGGCCTGGCTTCAGCCATTACCACTCGTTTCTTCTTTGCCTTCATTCGTCACCGCTGACGCATGAGCTCTAGAAGTTTTCTTCCTGTCTTCCCTTTCAGCTCCCACCTACTCATGTACTCTCGTTTACCAGTTTTACGGTATAACAGATGAAGACTGTTCTTTCACTTACAAAATGCACTTTTAAATGTCCTGAATTTCTAATCACTGCTGGTGGGTGGCAATGGCAACGCCGGCAAGCAGTTGCTTCACAGTTTCTATAAGGGTCTGTTTGGTTGAAGGTCCAGAGAGAATTGGTTTGGCCGGAGGTGTCCCTGAGAGCTATGGGACCCTTGTTTGGTTCATGTTCTGAGAGTTCTCCTCATTCTCAACCCGGCCTGATGACCCTCCCGGCGTAGTTTGCTTGGCTCACGTGCCCAAAATCGTATGTCTGCCACATGTAGCAAGTTTAACAAAAATATTAGGAAAGAGTATTGCGAATTTTTTTAAAAAATATTAATTTTAAAAAATACAAAAATAGGGAGTCGCCCAAAAAAATTACAAAACTAGGTCGCTATCGCTCCTGTCGCCAGACACTGTTCACCCCTCAGAATACAATATTGTTTCTAGGAATTTTTAAATATATTAAATGAGCTCAAAAAATTACGAAAGTTTTTGTGGAGTTTCCCGACATAGTTTAATTGCTTGTGTAATTTTTCTACAATTTTATCCGTTCTGAGTTTTTCTCCCAAATTCATTTAACTATATTGTTTGTTGAATTTCTAAATATATAAAATGAGCTCCAAAAATTATGTTTTTTTTTGTGAGAGCTCCTTACCTAGTGTAATGGATTGTGTATTTTTTTTAAAAATTATATGTTACGAAATTGTCTCGAAAAAACACCATAACATACTCCCACGTATAAATGAGTGCCTCTTACCTAAAGTATGTCATTATGTTTGTTAGAGATAATTTAAAATATAAAAATTCTGGAAAAATTACACAATCCATTCCACTATGTAAGGAGCCTTCACAAAAAATATAATTTTAGAAACCCATTTTATATATTTAGAAATTCCTACAAACAGTATATTTAAATGAATTTAGGAGAAAAATGTAGAACAGATAAAATTATGGAAAAATTACACAACTAAGTAAACTGTGTAGGGAGGCTCCAAAAAAATCGTAAACTTTTGAGCTCATTTGATATATTTAAAAATTCCTAGAAACAATATTGTATTCTGAGGGGGTGAACAGTGTTTTTGTCACCAATTTAGTTTTGTAATTTTTTGGACGACTCCCTAGTTTTGTAATTATCTTTTAAAATAATATTATTTTTAAAAAATTCGGAGAATTGCTATACTTACGACGTTCCTTCGTACGACACAAGTACAATATAGTGAAATAACATGAGCACACAACGGTCGTCACGCCCACCATGCTCCCTGTCGCCTGCGTTGCATCGTTGCACTCGGTTTATGAAAGTGTATTTCATGTTTTTACACTTTCTTCTTCTCAAAGCGTGATTTTTTAATTTTACATTTTCCTCTGGCCCAGATCTCTAACCAAACATTACATTCTCAGGTTTGCATGGTTATGCAAAAATCATTTGATATCCAGACTATCTCTAGATGCAATTTTTTATCAGACATAGAGCCTAGGGTGCCAACCAAACGAGCCCACAGCTGCCATGACCATAAGATATAGCAAAAAAAAAAACGAGTGAGAATTTGAGCTACATGATTCCTCGTTTATCTGTGAATGCAGTCTGCAAAGGAAGCTCTTCCGTCTACCTTAACATTCGATTCTGAGCAGCCAACTCTCTACGATGGCACAACCAGGTCGTTACTTTGCTCTCTGAAATTTCCTTTCCTTGAATCCTTTAGGACACACTGAGCGTTCTCATACAGCATGCACTGTTTTTATGTTCGTGCTCATTGTAATCTGTCTTTCTTATTGCATTTTTACCTTCCTTATATATGGAAAGTTGGGATTACAGATCGTACATTTCGTATGTTTGCCCGTATGCGCAACGGGCATGGATCACAAGGAATTACAAGGTACCAACCAGGCCGATCTTCTGATGACACTTCTTTTCACAGCTGCCTTCTTTGCCTAGTTTCACTTCATCTGTGCTTCTGAATTTTGATTACTTTGGGCATCAGGGTTTGCAGGAGAAGATCAAGTTAGTCCCCATGGATATGGCAGATAAGCCAGCATGGTACAAGAAGGTTTACCCCAAGAATATGGTGTGGCTAGGCTATATCTGAACATGTGCATAATATATATTTTTCTTAGTGCTTGCTATGTTGTTTCTCTTGACAGGTGCCTTCCTTAGAGCAGAAAACAAAATCATTGGAGACAGCTTGGATCTGATCAAGTACATGGACAGCAACTTCCAAGGCCCCAAATTGGCTCCTGATGTGAGTTCAAAAGAACTTATTTTCTCCAAATTCTGAAGTAACTTGCTCTCTAGGTTGATGATAACTTGATATCCCCACTGGTGACCTTAGGATTGTGTGAAGCAAAGGTTTATAGAAGAACTGTTGGCTATTCAGATACCTTCAATTAGGCAATGCGTGCCGCGTTGACCTTCAAGGGGGCTGTGACTTCTGAAGCTGGCGAGAACAAAACGCATTTACTAGAATTCGGATGTAATTTTGATATTTGTACTGTATTCTGACTTATGAAGCATTCCTGACCATCAGTTGCTGCTCTGGACAACATAGAACGCTCCATTTCAAAATTTGATGATGGCCCATTCTTTAGTCTGGTAATTATTTTAGTGGAGATACCTCCTAGTACCTTCCAAGCTCCGGAGAAAGTCTCAATTGTTAAACCCCTTAGTCTGGTAATTATTTTAGTGGAGATACCTCCTAGTACCTTAGTGGAGATACCTCCTAGTACCTTCCAAGCTCCGGAGAAAGTCTCAGTTGTTAAACCCCTTATGTTAGTTATGAATAAATCAAATCAATGTACTAAAGTATGATACAAATTTGTCACTGTGTCTATGTCGGACATGGCACATGCGTCGACTGATGCCAGACATAACATCGAGTGGCGTAACCTACTCTGACTTGGTTTCCTTCTGCACTAGAGACTCTTATTCCTTAGCTTATATATGTACATGTAGTCGCACGTGTTATGAATAGCGCTTGTATTCATTATGAGGCCAATGAACCAATATATATGACGAGGATATAATAATCCTCACTTTATCTTTTATCTATATTTTTTATTAAAGGTAAATATGACGTCATATGGTCCCTGAGTATACCCCTTAATGTTATAAGGGAAGAGCCTACTGGGTGGTCGTAAGTTCTTCTACGACCACCCCTATAGTCGTAAGATATGCTACGACTACCCTATAGTCGTAAGTCTTGCTACGACTACCTTATGGTCGTAAGTTCTTCTACGACTAGGTCAATTCGACCACCTTATGATCAATTAAACCTCTGAGACAAGTGGGCCCAATTGATTAAGGAATTCAAACGATCATCATCGCTATTACTCTGCAAGTAATAGCACGTAATGCTCCATTATCTACGGTATATTGTGTTAGGCGGCGTGAAGAAGTTATCGCCGGTGATTACTATTAACGTCGAATTACGGGATGTAATGAGGCGCCGCTTTACTGGAGCTACCGCTCCTTCACGTACTATATAAAGGCGGCAATCAGAGAAGGAAGGGCGGATCAATCGGGCCATCAGGAATACAAGCACTATCTGTAATAGTCTTAGTTTTTCCCCTGATTATTGAGAATACACTCAATACCATACACACACAGGAGTAGGGTTGTTATTCTCTCCGGAGAAGGCATGAATCTGTATAAAAATCCCCGTGTCAATCTCTCTGCGTGATTCCATTCTAGGAGACCCCGAATCAAACAATATTTACGTAAGTTCGGTTCTAAAACAAGCGGTTGGCGCCGACCGTGGGGAACTTCGGTAATCTCTTGTCAACATTCTCTCTGTTTTCCAAATCTCATGCACTCATGGCGGAGAATGGAACGAGGAGAGCTGGTTCGACTTGGCGGTCTGTGACGTTGACATGGATGCGGTTTCGATTCTGGCCGAGTGATGACTCATCCGATGGTACTGCTGCCTCCGGTGATCTTCCCACAGATCCAGGAGACAGTGCCGCTGGTGGAGTTGAGGAGCGTCCGAGAGAGGGATCTACCCTCTCAAAGGACAAGGGTCAATCTGACCAGGACCACACCCAGGTGGACTCACAACACAACGAGAGTTTTTCCTCGAAGTGTCCGAGTCCCCCTGAGGCGGTCCGACTTGGTGAGGCAAGCTCTGGAAGCCACAATTCCGGGACTTCACCAGCATCTGGTGATCATCTCTCTCCGGATGACATCAGAGACAGCGGGATCAAGCATGCTTTTCCTGCAAATTCGACCATCTCTCCGCAGATCACATCTGCCGACGGAGACGGTTATAACCCAGACTTCCCCTACCTGGAGGGGATTACTCCAAGTCGCCAGATGGTGTCTCTCGACGACTCCTCAAGCGGGGAGGCCTCGAGCGCAAGTGAGAATCATCAACGGGAGGTCTTCGTCCTTCCCTCGGATCAAGGTCACTCTCCTAGAGACCGAGCTGGAGACTCTCCCAGAAGATCACACACTACGCCCCCTCGTGGCAATGGCAAGGACACCACCACTGGCAGACACGACCAATGCCTTCATGAATGCCAGGGAAATCCTCGACATTCTCGCACTTCATTGAGGCAGTCTCAAGAGTTTGATATGGAAAATCTTGAGGCAATTCGAAGGAAGAAGATTGAAGCTCAGAAGAATTTGCCTGGGCGCATTCAATATCAATCAGAGGAAGCTCGAGAACTCCAGTACATCAATGACTTGCTTGAGAATCCAACTCAAGAGCTAGCCCGAGCGCCAGGCTACGACCTCTTCGTTGAGGAGATCGCACAAAGGCTTCGAAACACGATGGCAAGGCTGGAAGCACCTCGCCGACATCACTCGAAGTCATAACAATCGACTTCTTGACTACGGTCGATCGAACATATCACCACGGAGGAATCGACGCATAGCAAGAAGTCGCGATCGATCTCCTACTCGGAGAAATATCTTTCGAACGATTGATGATCAGTAAACTCCTCGGAGAGGTGATCGCTCACCATTCCGACATGAGAATCTGCAGCAGCAGATGAACTACAAGGAGTATTCCTCTCGTAGGACTGAGATCTATCATAGGTCTGGTCAACCTATTACTGGGTATCATCGAGTATGACCACCTGATGATATAAACCCTTCTTTCCTGCAAAGGAGGCGTCAAGAAGTCATTACTGGATGTCGGGCATTCTCGCTTTGATCTCCGAGTTATTATTCACCGCCACCTTGATTTCGACCGGTGAACATGGAGAAGTTTGATGGTTCCCGTAATCCCATCGAATTCCTTCAGATCTATACCACGCTTGTCCGAAGCGGCAGGAGGAGAGAGCATGTGATGGCAAATTACCTTCCAAGCGTGCTCGAAGGATCGCTTTCGATCGTGGTTATTAAACCAACCACTCGAGTCGATTTACTCTTAGCAACACCTCTGCGACCTTCTCTTGGCAAATTTCAAGGCACTTACAATCGCCCAAAAGGAGGATGACTTGCACCGGATGAGACGAGCGACAACGAGACTTTGCGCCAATTCATCAAGCGCTTTAGTCGGGTTAAGTAACTCAATTCTGAAGTTTCGATTCATCATCATCGGGGCTTTCAAGCAAGGAGTCCGCAGCAGAAGGATAACGAAGACATTGCTTTGAATCCTCCTACTGTCATTTGAACTCTTTGAGATGGTGATCGATATGCAAGCGCCTCCGAGGCGGTCGAGTGGAACAACACAATAGATCGAGAAGACAATACCTCTCGAGAGCAGGCGACATCGAGAAGAAGAAAGATAAGAAAGCAAAAAGTCCAAGAACAAGACGAAGGGTCAAAAACCCCAAGCCAGCGGTTCCAAGGAAGTTTTGGCTGTGAATGATAAAGAGCCACGCACCTCCAAGCCGCACTCTGACCGAGGCAAAGGTAAGCGCCCCGATCAGAAAAATGATAAGCCTAGGTGGTGCCCTTTCCATAAAAAGGAAGGACATGGCCTTCGCAACTGCCGGGTCTTCCAACGAAAGCTTGAAGACTACTACAACGGCAAAGGACCACTCCCCACTCTCGAGCAGGTAGGGCAAACGAGTGGTCATAAGTCATCAGATGATGAGGAGGAGATGCCGTTCCAGGATCAGCAACACACCGTCGAACACATATATGGGGGATCATCGGCATATGAATCAAAGTAACAGCTTAAGGCTGCCGAACGTGAGGTAAACTCCATAGATCCTCCTCTTGTCAATAAATTACCGAAGTGGTCGGAAGTCACCATCTCTTTCGAGAAGGGTGACTGCCCGATTCCTTCGACTCAACTAGGTCGATACCCAATCGTGGTCGAACCCACCATCAACAATTGTCGGGTCAATCGAGTTTTGGTTGATGGTGGCAGCTCGTTAAACATTTTGTTTACAAGTGCCCTGGATGACATGCAAGTACCCAGGACCAAGGTAAGACCGGTACGATACTCTTTCCATGGAATCGTACCGGGATCTTCGGCTAAACCAATTGGCCAAGTTTCTCTTCCTTTAACATTTGGTTCACCAAGTAATTTCAGGACAGAGAAAATCTCCTTTGATGTGGTCGATTTCGATACGACATATAACGCCATACTCGGACGACCAACTTTGGCAAAATTCCTAATGGCTACTCATTATGGATATCAATGTATTAAGATGCCAGGTCCCAAAGGAGTAATCACAATCCATTGTGACAAGAAGATGGCGCATACTGCGATCGTCGATCCTCGAGATGGTTGGACAAATACCAACTTGAGAAGAAATCGTCACCCGACTAGCAAGTCGAAGCCTAAAAAGTCGCACCAAAGCCGAACGACAAAGTCAAAGAGGTTCCTCCGGGACTTGAGGGAGCCCTCAAGGCTGCTCGCATCGACGGGATACTTCCGACCCCAAATAGGAAGGCGCCCTCATCGCCTTCCTCCGAGCTAACAGATGTCTTGGCGTGGCAAGCATCCGACATGCCCGAGTCCCTAGGGAGGTGATCGAGCACGAGCTAGCTACGGCACGACAAAGTACCGTAAAACAAAAATTACGGAGATTTGCCCCGATCGGCGAGATGCTATTAAATCGAATTGGATAAGCTACTCAAAGCGGGCTTTATAAGAGGTCAACCACCCGAGTGGTTGGCTAATCTGTAATGGTTAGAAAGTCAAGCGGCAAATGGCGTATGTCGTGAACTTCTTGATCTTAATAAAGCTTGTCCAAAAGGCGATTTTCCTTTACCTCGTATCGATCAGTTGGTTGATTCTATTGCAGGTTGTGAAATGTTAAGTTTTTTAGATGCATATTCTGGATACCACCAGATCAATATGTGTCTAGACGATGAAGAAAAGACCGCATTTATTACACCATTTGGTATATTTTGCTATGTCAAAATGCCATTTGGTCTAAAAAATGCCGGCGCTTCTTTTCAATGCTTGATGCAAGTACCTTTTTCATCTCAATTAGACCGAAATCTAGAGGCCTATGTTGATGATCTAGTTGTTAAAAGCATCAAGAGACTTAATCACATTACTGACCTACAAGAAACATTCGACAATCTCAGAAAACATCACTTAAAACTCAATCATGAGAAGTGTGTGTTCGGAATCTCTTCAGGAAAATTGCTTGGATTCCTAGTATCTATACGAGGAATCGAAGCAAATCCCGAAAAGATCAAGGCCATTCTCCAAATGCGCCCTCCAACCACAAGGAAAGAAGTTCAGAAACTCACGGGGTGCATGGCTGCTTTAAGTCGTTTCATCGCACGACTGGGAGAAAAGGGACTACCTTTCTTTAAACTTCTAAGGAAACATGAAGGTTTTGAGTGGTCGAAAGAGGCGAACACTGCCTTTGAGGATGTCAAGAGGTACCTTACGAGTGCTCCTATTTTGGTCTCTCCTAGGCCAGAAGAAACACTCTTAATTTACCTAGTCGCCACGCCACAGGCGAGAAGCAAGATTAGTCGAGAACGTGAAAACATACAACGACCGGTTTACTACGTGAGTGAAGTTTTACGGGCCTAAGGAGCGTTACCCTCGGGTCCAAAAGCTTCTATATGCCCTCCTCATGTCTTCGAGAAGCTGCGGCATTATTTTCAGCGCACAAACTAGGCGTGCCATCCGAGTTTCCCTTAGGAGCGATCCTCCACAATAGGGAAGCAATGGGGCGATGGCAAAATGGTCGGTCGAACTTAGGGAGTTCGACATCCATTCGTGTCGAACGGCCGTTAAATCGAGATCTTGGCGGACTTTGTCGCCGAATGGACAAATCCTGAACCTGTTCAGGATCCCCAGTACGATTCCCACGACCAGTGGACGATGTACTTTGACGGGTCACTTACTTTAAGTGGCTCGGGTCATTTGGTGGTCTGGTATCTCCTAACGGAGAGACCTTAAAGTATGCCATACAATTAAACTTTCGGGCCACTAACAATGTGGCGAGAATCTGAAGGTTTGCTAGGCGGCATCTGAAATGAAGCGCTCTCGATTCGCCGACTACTTGTGAGAGGAGACTCTCAACTAGTCGTGAATCAAGTCGGAAAAGAGTACCAGTGCTCTAATCCGACAATGTCTCGGTACTTATCGGAAGTGCGTAAGCTAGAAAAGCATTTTTTAGGTTTCAAGGCACAATTCATCCTCGAAAGGATAATTTCCTCGCGGACGACTTGCTCGAATAGCTTCTTCCCGATCTGAAGTACCAAAAGGAGTCTTCTTGGAACAACTCCAGAAGCCGTCTCTGGTCGACGAACCAGAAACACCTCCTATTGAGACAGCCTCTCTAGAATACGAGGATACATGGATGACACCCATCTATGCATATCTTGAAGGGTTACAGATCCGAAGACGATCTCGAGGCAGATCGCTTATCCCGAAAAGCCAAAATGTATACTTTGGTGGAAGGAGTCCTCTATAAACGAGGTACTCAAAGGGTGCTCATGCGATGCATTCCGCAGAGCGAGGGATTAACACTTCTTCACGACATACATGATGGCATCTATGGAAATCATGCTTCCTACAGAATTCGACAAGGTTTTTACTGGCCAACAGCCCTTTACGATGCTAAAGAGTTGGTTAAAAGGTGTGTCGATGCGGTTTCATAGCAGTGATACACCAACCAGCTCAGGCATTACAAACAATACCTCTACCTAGGGTCTCGATATCTTAGGACCGTTCCCCAAAGCTCCAGGAGGTTTCGAGTTCCTTTTTGTGGCTATTGATCGTTCACAAAATGGATTGAAGCGAACACATGGATAGGATAACAACTAAGCGGCAAAGCGGTTTATGATGAGATGCGTAATTACTCGATTTGGAGTAAGTCGAATAATTACAGATAATGGTAAGCAATTTTGGCGCAAAATTTCGTGAATTTTGCGACGAGTTGGGTACCAAGTTGTGTTATGCTACAGAGCCCATCCCCAAAGTAATGGGGCAATCGAGCGTGCAAGCGGCCAAATAATGAGAGGAATTAAGACTCGAGTCTTGACCGACTCATCAAGCGCTCGGGGCTTGGGTACAAGAGCTACCCTACGTATTATGGGCTGTTAAATGACGACTACGGTCAGACACAGTGAAACACCATTCTTTCTAGTCTTGAATGAAGCCATGCTTCCTCCGGAACTAAAGATCTGGTCAACACAGTGAAACTTTCACAGACTCAACCAAGAACAACTTCGAGCAGATGATATTAATCTACTTGAAGAAAGGAGAAACCAGCCCTAATTCGTTCGGCGGTCTACCAACAAGCCCTACGAAGATACTACGATCGAAGGTCCAACCTCATGACCTCATTGAGGTGACTTAGTATTGAGACTTTGCCAATCCAAGTCTAATCGGAACAAACTTTCTCCCAAGTGGGAAGGTCCTTACGATGGTCGAAGTTACTCATCGAGTGGTCGAGACGATTGGCAATGGAAGGCGGCGGAGTTCTCTCGAATTCTTGGAACATCGACCAATTACGCAAGTTTTATGTGTAACCAATCATTCAGACAATAAAGAATCAGGTTCTCTCTACCTCTATTGTCTTACTTTTTGAGTAGTGCTTTCATAATCTTTCGACTATATTCCAAACACCCAGTTTCCTTTACACTGGTCGAAAGGCAGGTAACATCACTTAGTTGAAGCCTCTCCTCTCTGCATGTGGTCCTACCCACTAGAAGGAGCTTCCTAGTATTGACTCGTTACTCACTTTTGCCGCCAACACAAAGGGCTCGGGTTCTATTTAGTCGAAATATTTTTGAAAGCCTACTCCTTTCACCTTAGATTATTTCTTCAGTTCTTTTGAAAAATATTCTAAGCAGAGTGCACTTTTAGATTTATTCATTTGCCTTTGGTGTATTCGATTCTGTCTCAACTTAGTCGGAGGAAGAAACACATCTAGTCGAAGTCTCTCTCTCTCTGCACGTGGTCCTACCCACTAGAAGGAACTTCCTAGCATCGTGCGATTTCCTACTCTTGATACGGAGACAGACTTATCGAGTCCTCCAAAGAAGGGCGAACGAATTTTTGAAGTCCTCTGGATGTTTGTTTAACTCAAGTTCTTTGTTCTCGATTTAATTAATCTAGTCGGAGATGGTGACATCACCTAGTCGAAGACTTTCTCTCTCTGCGTGGTCACGCCCACTAGAAGGAACTTCCTAGTGTCGATTCGTTACTAATTTTTCGACCAGTGCATGACAATCGTGACCAAAAACCACAAGTTAACCAAACCTCTCTGTTTTCATAAACCCTTTTTAACACTATTTACTTAGTTTGTCTAAACAAACTAAGCAAATAATCGAGGGCTAGGATAAAGTTATTAATTTGACTTCATTTCTTAGTCTTTCATTCGTTGATTATCTTTTGAGTTACTAACTACTCGACAAGATGATTTGCGAGAAAAAGATGGATTATATAATACATCGACAAAAGCTTGTTTTTCCCATGGTTTGTTACAAACTACTCAAGAGGAGAGCCCAATCGCATCTCCTCCGAAACCTTCCGCCAAGCGATTGCATTTCTTCAATTAGACGACTTATACCTTGAGGCGATTGAAATTCGGCCGATTGGTTGAACATTAAGGTTGGGGTCATGAGCTTTAAGTTTTGCCAATGCATAACTTATGCAGCTCGACCGCCTCCTTTATCGATTCAACTTGGTTGGCCTTGAGGTGGTCATCGGTTCTTGCAAAGTCGACTTGTTCCCCAATTGTACTTATGTGAGCAATCATCGTATCATCTTGAGGAGCTTTTCCTCAAGATGTAGCTCACCAAGTACATTGTTCAGAGCGTGACCTTTGCTTTGAAGATTAATCTTCATTGTCTCCATCTCTGTTGGAGTGCAGTCGAAGCCTCATGAGTTGTTTGTTTTCGACCGCTTGCTCTGAAAAGAATAAGACCGGTCAAGCAAAAATAAACTTCTAGAGGAAAAGAAAACAAAAATAATCACGGGTAAAAGATTTACTTACACGCTAGTCGAGAATCCAATTTCTTGATTTCTTCCTCATGGGAGGCAACCGGTCTCAAAGATGCTTCTTCTCCCATGATCTAATCTCCTCGCATTTTCTTTGGCAATGCAGACGGTCTCATTATAAATCATGGTTTTATCCACGAGCTCATTTTCGAGACTTCTAGTTCATGGTCCATTTCTAGAAAAGAAATAAGAGTGAAAAAGGAAAGAACTCAGTAAAAGAGGCTGCAAGTAAAGAGTTACTTACCTGATTGTAGGGATTTTAACCGCGTAATTTCTTCATCTTTCTCTCTGGAGATACGACTTACGAGAAATCTCACGAATGACCAAAGTTTTATCTTGGACTTCATTTTGGAGCTTTCTCATATCATCTTCTTTTCCTAAAAGAAGCTTGATCGAGTAAAGATCAACAACATAAGCGGTCTTAAGTTCGGACTTCATCGTTTATCCTTTCTGCACTTTTTCGATTCTTGAGAATTAGCTTCTTTAAGCTTCCTCGAAGAAATTCTACTTTGTCCCATAGCTTTCTCGACTCCTCTTTTGATAATCGGCGAGTCGGCCGAGTCTTTCGTCACTTGTTAACTGTAAAGGTTAAAAGTGGACATGAACATTATTAAATTGGTTGTAAGTTCTCCTACAACCATTGATCGATCGTAAGTTCTTCTCGACTATGGATCTAGTCGTAAGTTCTCCTACGACTAAGCATCCGTCGTAAGCCTTTTACGACTAGTACCTAGTCGTGAGTTTTTCCACGACAAACCTCGTAAGCACTATATAAGTAGTCAAGTCGAAAACGACTATGAAAAATAGTAACTTACCACCTCTCTGCCTGTTTGCGAGTTCCTCTTTCTGTCGCGACTCTAGAAGTTGTCGATGATATTCACCGACAACAGCGATTTGCTCTATGGCTTTCTGCAAAAGAAAAGACAGTGAGAAACAAGAGAAGATTATACCTGTATGTATAAGTATCATCAAATACTTACACTCATGGTTGATCGAGCAAATATCGAGTAAACCAGCTCTGGATGCTTCAGCTTGTCTACTCTATCGACCTGATCCCACCAAACCTTCTCAAGACGCTCATTGTCAAAAGTGTCCCCTCTATTGGGAATGTCTTTGGGATGGGGGACTCGGTGACGAGATCTAAAAGCAAAAGACCCCACTATGGAAGCAGGGCCAAAGAAATCAGAACAGAAGTTGAAGTATTCCTCATCTTCCGATTCTGAAATTACAATTTCCCTTTGGGTACCAGGAAGGAGGTTTGTAATGATTTCCTTCCCTTGCGGTGGTCCGCACATCACCACCTTAGGCAGAGGCCTGCGACTACCTCTCTTGGTCCCACGGTCACATCGGTGGTCATGGCGGCTACCTCAAGAGTTGTAGAGCGCCACCAAGAATAACTATGGCATTGCCTCGGCAATATAGCTACAACTTCACGGTCGTGACAACCGCTTCAGAGCCAAGACTTCTTCCACAACCCGAGTGTGGATGGTCCTTCGACCATCTCTGTTGTCATCTCTCCAATCATTTGGAGAGGCTGCAATGGGCTTTTTGATAGAAACCATTATGGGAGCTGAATGAGTCGAGCTTAAAACAAACAAAAGGATAGCAAGTCAAATTGTGGAAAGCAAAAGGTAAATGATGTTCTTACACTTTAGCTTGTTTCACATACCTCTGCATCCTGGACTTGATCAGAAACTTTGGAGTCATCTTCCCGATGGAAGAATTCTTTGACTTCTTTTCTACGACCACGTCTGGTCGTAGCTCAGGTTGGAGAATAGGCTCGGTCACGACCACGTCTGGTCGTGAATCTTGAACAGGGACTATCTTTCTGGTCTCCTGACTTTCCGGAGGGCCGAGATTGGTCTCGATCACTCCAAGAGCAGCGCTACCCTCAACGGTAGGCTCTATTTGGATCAACGTTGTCCTTCACAAAGACATAAACTCCTTCCGGTTCTCCTTTTCTAGTTGCTTGACAAATCTAGAAGTGGCGTAAAGCGTGAAAGCTTTCTTGTCATAATAAAAGGTACCTTGGCCTTGTGGACTTTATGCCTCACGAGGTTCTTCGACCTCCTCGGTCTCCTCACCGCAGCAGCCGGTCTCGGCTTCGGCTGGCGATGACTTGCCCTTACGGGCCTTGCGCACAAGAGGTTCTTCATCGTCCTCAATTTCAGCTGTTTCGACCTCGGCTATTGTTGCGAGCATGTGTGCCGCAGATTTTGCCGAGGACCTGGTCGAAACAAAGGAACTTGAGCTTGATCCTCCCTTGTCGGCGACTCTTGTAAGTCGACGCTTTTTCGTCGGAGGAGATGAGCCCTTGTTCACTGTCGCCCCTGCGCCAATGGTCACCAGTTCGACCTCTTCTGGCGGTTTTCCATGCCTACTTTCTGTAAAGAAAAACAGAAAAAGAAGAATCAATGACCAGTCGTAAGTTTTTCTACGACCAGTATCCAGTCGTAAGCTCTTCTACGACATATCCCTGATCGTAAGATTTTCTACGATCACTACCTAGTCGTAAGTTCTTTCTACGACTATGAAGTCCTAAGGATAAAATCAAATTTTGATTACCTTTAGGCGCTCAACCTTTTCCTCTGCGGACAAAACCGCAAAGATTTGAGGAACCGCCATTCCGGGTGGCGGGGGCTTCTCACAAACGAGTTTGACTCGAACGTCAATCTCTGCCTGTGAAAGATCTGTATAAAAGCAGATAAAGATATTAGTTAGACAATTCAAGAAGACCAAACCGAGAGTTAAGTCGAAAAACTACTTACTCTCCTCATAGTCTCTGGTGGGTCTTTTGGCCCGTGTACCTCCACATAGGAGGTACTCGTTTCTTCAAGGGCTGATTCGGCGTGTGATGAAGTCCTTCACCACATGCCATCCGGTTAACCCTCTCGCTTTCAAATCCTTGATGGCTTGAATATAGGGGCAATCCGTGATATCTGGAGAATCGAATCCTGTGAGGCTTTCTTTTCGTGACCTTCCCTCAAAGGTAAGGTTTGTCTTGAGGTGACTTTCGGTAGAAACCACCTCTTCCTCCACGACGGCCACGAAGACTGGTGAACATCTGAATGTACTCCTCGACTTCCGTCATGGAGCTTCAGACCATGACTTCGGCTATTCCAAATTTTGTCGAGCCATTCCAGTAGAAATCTTGAAAGAGCTCAAGGTCCTTTGGAATTCCTGTGATATGCCTCACAGAGATACACAAATACGCTCAAGATTGTGATGGAATTGGGACCAAGGTTCACCAATTCCACTCCAAAATACTCAAGTATAAGTGTGAGAAAGGGTGAGCCAAGAATCGAAGACCACACTCTGTCCTGGAAGGCGGGGATTTGTTCATCCTCCCCGACGGCCATTCTTTGCTTGTTGCAGGGAACCACTCCACGAGAACTCTCTCTGGAATCTTCCGGCGTTGACAAGGGCTTGCATCTTCGCCAGATCCATCTCCGACTCGGCCCACTCGGAGACCCTCCCGCCATTTCTCTCGGAAGGGAGATTCTTGATTGAGTTGGTGGCGGAGAAGACAAGAACTTGATGAGCGATGGGATGATTTGGGGAAAAGTGTGAACTCTAAGTCTTACCCGGTAAGTATTTATAACCGCATGCCTTGGGCCGGGCGTGATATTCCAAAGGTTGCCTTGTCTGGGAACGCTCCAACAGACAAAGCTAACAGTGTCTTTTGAAATTCCCACAGGTCTGCTCGAGAAAATCAGTTTGCTTTTACACCTCAAGCTTAAATTACTTCCTTGGTTAGATTCTTTTTAACCAAAGGAAATGTTAATCGGAAAGGTTTTTCTTCCGATCACCATGCTCTGACCACCTTGTGATCGTAGAAATGTTCTACGCCTATTTGATAGTCAGAACAATTTCCTTGACCAAGCATATTTCTGGTCAAAGTAGTACACTAATGACGAAGAGTTTTTCCTTCGACTATCTTTCTACAACCCTCTCGTGGTCGTAAGACCATCTATAACCCCTTTACCTAGTAAGTTGCTTTCACTTGAAGCTGAGGGGCTAGATGACGAGGATATAATAATCCTCACTTTATCTTTTATCTATATTTCTTATTAAAGGTAAATATGATGTCATATGGTCCCTGAGTATACCCCTTAATGTTATAAGGGAAGAGCCTACTGGGTGGTCGTAAGTTCTTCTACGACCACCCCTATAGTCGTAAGATATGCTACGACTACCCCATAGTCATAAGTCTTGCTACGACTACCTCATGGTCGTAAGTTCTTCTACGACTAGGTCACTCGACCACCTTATGATCAATTAAACCTCTGAGACAAGTGGGCCCAATTGATTAAGGAATTCAAACAATCATCATCGCTATTACTCTGCGAAGTAATAGCACGTAATGCTCCATTATCTACGGTATATTGTTGTTAGGCGACGTGAAGGAGTTATCGCGGTGATTACTATTAACGCGGCGCCTTCACGGATGTAATGAGGCGCCGCTTCACTCGGAGAAACCGCCTCCTTCACGTACTATATAAAGGCGGCAATCAGAGAAGGAAGGGCGGATCAATCGGGCCATCAGGAATACAAGCACTATCTGTAATAGTCTTAGTTTTTCCCCTGATTGTTGAGAATACACTCAATACCATACACACACAGGAGTAGGGTTGTTATTCTCTCCGGAGAAGGCCTGAACCTGTATAAAAATCCCCGTGTCAATCTCTCTGCGTGATTCCATTCTAGGAGCCCCCCGAATCAAACATTCTTTACGTAAGTTCGGTTCTAAAACACCGACAATATATATATATACAAGTACAGGGTGACATATATGCAAGGAACCCCTTATACATATGGGAAAATACATATACATCTAACACCCCCTCTCAAACTTATGGTGGATCAACAACATTAAGTTTGGAGAGATAAAAACTGTACTGAGCTCTAGTCTGCACCTTTGAAGAAGTCTGCCACCTGAAATTCTGAAGGCACATAATGAAGAGCAATAATCTGATCATGTACCTGTGTCCGCATGTAGGAAGCATCAACACCAATATGCTTTGTAAGCTCATGCTTCACCGAATTTGTAGCAATGCTAATAGCCCCTGTACTGTCAGACGAAAGAGGAGTGGGTGCTGAAATTAAAACACAAAAATCCTCAAGTAACAACCGTAGCCAAGTAACCTCCGTAGTCAACAAAGCCATAGCTCGTAACTCAGCATCAGCACTCGAACGAGAAACTGTTGTCTGCTTCTTAGTCTTCCAAGCAATAAGAGAACTACCAAGAAAAACACAATAAGCAGAGAGAGACTGGCAATCAGAGTGATCACTAGCCCAGGTGGCATCAGAATATGCCTGGAGCTGTAAAGAGCTGGAGCAAGGGAAGAAGATATCGTAAAACACGAAGAAGATGACTACAATGGAGCTGAGTGGGAGCATAAACAAACTGACTCAAGATATGCACAGGGTACGAAATATCTGGACGAGTGACACCCAAATAAACAAGACTCCTAACAAGGTGACGATAGCGAGTAGAATCAGCAAGAGGCTCACCATCAGTGGGCCGAAGATGAACAATAAGCTCCATAGGAGTCTCAGCGGTGTGCTGATCAGTAAGAGAATCACGATCAAGAAGATCCCAAATATACTTTTCTTGAGACAAATAGAAGCTCTCAGGTGTAGAAGTAACCTCAACCCCAAGAAAGTAGCGAAGAGGATCCAGATCAGACATGAGAAACTGCTCATTAAGACGCTCCTTCACAAAGGTGATGTACTGAGAATCATCTCCAGTAATGATCATATCATCAACATATAAAAGGAGAAGCGTCCGACCACGAGGCGAAGTGTGAATAAAGAGAGCAGGATCATGAGCACTGACAGAGAAACCAGCTACAGTGACAACAGAAGAGAAACAATCAAACCAGGCACGAGAAGCTTACTTGAGGCCGTAGAGAGATCGGCGAAGGCGACAAACCATACCCTCAGAAACATAATACCCTGGTGGCGGCTACATATAAACCTCTTCACGCAGCTCACCATTGAGAAATGCATTCTTGACATCAAGCTGAGAAATAGTCCATGCCCGAACAGACGCCACAGCAAGAAGAGTGCGAATAGTGGCCATGTGAGCCACATGAGCAAATGTCTTATCATAATCGCGACCATGCTCCTGCTGAAAACCACGTGCCACAAGACGAGTCTTGTAGCGCTCAAGAGAACCATCAGAGCGGGTCTTAATCTTGTAGACTCACTTGCACGTGATAGGAGTAACACGCATGGGAAGGGGGACAAAATCCCACGTGCCAGTACGCTTAAGGACAACAATCTCCTCTGTCATCGTATGCTGCCACTCCTGATGAACAACAGTATCACGATAAGAAGTCGGTTCGGCAAGAGCCACTAAACAAAAGCACGCAGGAGGCCGAATAGACTAGCGATCATGAAGAGCATATCGAGGAGAGGCTGAAAAAGATGAACCATCAGAAGAAGATGACGCATCAGAAGAATCCTCAAATCGCGGACGACGAGTGTAGTAGAGAGGATAAGAAGAACGAAGGTCGGGAGGAGCCTCTAAAGAGGATAGCGGTGGCAAAGGAGACAGTGAAGGAGGAACCGAAGAGGCCAAAAGCTGTGATAGAGGTGTGGTGACTATGAAGTTGGCAGGAAAAGTCAGGAAAGAAAGCGGCTCGACAAGAGATGCTGGAGTGGTGGAAGGAGAAGGACGAGGGTAGAAAGGACGAGACTCATCAAAAGTGACGTCCCGAGAAACCCTCATCCGTCGGCCAATAGGATCCCAACAACAATATCCCTTATGCTCAGTGCTATAGCCGAGAAAAATGCACTCCACGGACTGAGCGGTCAGCTTGGTACGCTCACGAGGGGCAAAAAGAACATAGCGCACACACCCAAAGAGGCGAAGACTAGAATAGTCAGGAGTCTTTTCACAGAGACACTCAATTGGGATCCCACCCTGAAGAGCAGAAGAAGGCTTAATATTAATCAGGAAAGTGACAGTAGAAATAGCCTCAGCCCAGAAGTGTGGTGAGACAGCAGAAGCAAGCATAAGAGCACGGGCAGTCTCAAGAAGATGACGATGCTTCCATTCGGCCACACCATTCTGGTCATGAGCACCAGGGCAAGAAAACTGAGAGAGAGTGCCCTGCTCAGCAAGAAAACCATGAAGGACTCCTGACAAGTATTCCCCAGTAGAGTCAGCACGAAAGACACGAATAGGAGAATCAAACTGGGTACGAATCATGGTGGCAAAGGTCTTGTAGATGAATAAAACCTCACTACGAGATAACATAACGTATATCCATGTGTGGCGGGAAAAATCATCAATAAAAATTATATAATATTGATGACCTCCTTTCAAAACGAAAAGAGCTGGACCCCATACATTACAATGAACAAGATCAAAAGGACACTGTGACACTGACTCACTGGAAGGATAGGGAAATTGAAGCTGTTTACCAAGCTTACAACTCTGACAATTTAGAGAAACATCACTAGATAGAGACCTTAAAAGACCACGATGAAGTAAAGAAGATAGATGCGACTCACAAAGATGTCCCAAACGATGATGCTACTGAGCAAAAGACACAGTGGAGGATGCAGCAGAAGCGGCGGCGACGGTGGAGTCGACAAGACTGACAGGGGCAGCGAAAGGAAGATGAAGCCAGTCAAGCTCCCAGAGACGCTGTGAGTCACGACGGCGAGAGCCAGTACCAACCAGAGTCCCCGTGCGTCGATCCTGAACACAACAAGAATCAGAATCGAGAATAACACGATAACCATGATCAGTGAGCTGACCGGCAGATATGAGTTGCATGGTTAGTTTGGGAACATGAGAAACAACAGGAATATGAAAAGAGGAATTCAAAGAGTGACACGTCCTACGACAGAAAGAGAGGTAGCATCTGTTGTCTGAATAGTGATAGGAGCAGCTAAAGGACGAATAAAAGTGAGTCTGATGGAATCAGGTGTCATATGAAAGGAAGCACCAGAGTCAAGAATCCAAGGTGATATACCTAAGAAAGAAGTAGAAGATGGTCTCTCACTAGAAGACTGTGCAGCAGAACCAACAGAACCAGACGATGCAAGAGCAATCATGCGACGCAGCAGTGTAAGAAACTCCTGAGAATCAGAAGCACCAGAGTTCCTCTGAGAGGAGGAACCACCAGTTCCCTGTGAAGGACGGCTACCACGACGTAAATCCTTCTTCTTCTTCTAGCAGGTTTGTTGTACATGTCCATCCTTGTTGTAGTAACTGTAGTGTAGTCCCCTATCAACAGCAGCTATCACTGGTGAAGGCACCACTAGTGAGGGAGTAGCTGGAGACGTAGCAGGTGTAGAAACTAGAGAAGCTACCAGAATCGAAGGAAACGACGGTGACGGCAACTAACCCGCAACACGAAGGCGAATCTCCTGTAACATCCCAAACTCGGGTTTGTGTTTCAAATGTATGAAAATGAGAAGAAATTAAAACTTTTCATATATGATGCTATCATTTGAATTTTCTGGAAATTCTTTCAAAGGATTTCTTATTTTCGAAGATCTAATGTTTCATTTAACAAGAAGCATAGTCTTTGAAAACTTCTAAATCAAATCTTGTTATCATCCCCTAGGATTATTTTTCCTAGATTCTAGATCACCTTGGTGACTCCTCTGAAAAATTTCATAATTTTTAGAAATTATTTTCTATTCTTAAGAGAACAGTTAAACCAGTTTGACACTTAGTCAAAACCCAAGGGCAGACCTTGTGAAATTTCTAGAGATCAATGCAGTGCATGAAAATCTCTAGAAAATTTATACAATGTTTTTCCTAGTGTCCTAAACCTCCTGTAAACATTTCATAATTTTTTGAGCTTAGAAACCCTATCTACAAATTCCTTTCTCCTCTCAGCCTTTTTATTCAAAATAAGATAACACTATTCCTCCGACCGACGGGACCTGACCAACTCGGTCCGGCTTGACCCTTGGTCCGACCGGACCAGACCCAACCCGTCCCTCTTCCTCTACAGCTGACCAGCCGGGCCCACTCACAGGTCCTTCCCGCGTCTTGGCGCTTGGCCTAACGCAGCTTGCAGTCTGCAGTCTTGCATCGCGCCACGCACGGCCCTCAAGAAGACCACGCCGCCGCCGCCCATGACGCCGGCCGCCCTCGCTCACTCCGCCCTCTCCTACAAAGGCCCAACCGAGAGCACCTTTCCCCGGTTCTCTTTTCCCCTCCCACCTTTCCTTTTTCTCCACCGAGCCAAGGAAGAACCGCACAGGCCGCCACGCGCCATTTCATCTCCCCCACCGCTCCGTCGAGCTCCACCGCCGGACGATCGTGTCAAGACGCGCCGCACGACTCCTTGAGCGAGAACACTCAACCAATTGGAAGCCCCGTCCACCGGAGCGTCGCGCCGACCTCGTCTTCCCCGTCACCGGCCAAACCGCCATTTCGCCATTGCTTGCCACCGGTGAGCCCCCATTCGATTCTCCGTGGGAGCACCCCTGCTGCCCGGACCTCCTCCCACCACCCACCGGAGTTTCTCGCCATGGCGCCGCCCATGATGTTCCGCCAGGCTGTCATCAGCTTCGCGCCGCCTTCTCCACCGACCCTCTCGGCCTTCACCGGCCACCGGGTTGGGTTCCCCACACCCGGCCGACCGCCATGCGCGTGCTAACCCCCTTCCTCTCCCACTCCGTCGCCGTCGCCTTGGTTCTTCCCCGCGCCCGGCCGCCGTGCATCGTCGTTTGACCGCCTCGGTGCCGCCCAACCGGCGACCTCACCACCCCTTGGATCGCCCTTCCCTTGCGGTTCCATTTTCCACACTCACGGCCACCGCCGGTGTCTCCCCTCGCCGGCGCAAGCACCACCCGAGCCGCCCCCTAGCTCTCTGTTGTTTCCCTTGTGCTCAAGTGCGACAATGGTTGTTCAATTAGGATTCACTAAGCAGTAACAGGCAGTGAGATATTCATTGTTGTAGATGAGATTGTATATATTGTTGTTTAGGATTGACGAGGATATAATAATCCCCATTTTACCTTTTATCTATAATTTTTATTATAGGTAAATATGACGTCATGTGAACCCTGAGTGTACCCTTTAATGTTATGAAGGAAGAACCAAATGGATGGTCGTAAGTTCTTCTACGACCACCCCCATAGTCGTAAGTTATGCTACGACTATCCCATAGTCGTAAGTCTTGCTACGACTACCTCATAGTCGAGATTCCTCTACGACTAGGTCAGCCACGACCACCTTATAATCAAATGAACTCGCAGACAAGTGGGTCTTATTGATTAAAGGATTCAAACAAATATCATCATCTGTTTGTTATTCTACGTAATAATGGCACGTAATACCCCATTATCTCGGTATATAGTCATTGAGCGACGTGGAGGAATTAATACACCGGTAATTACTACCAACATGCGCTACATAGAGGTGATGAGGCGCCTTTACTCGAGTAATCGCCGCTCCTTCACGCACTATAAAAGGCGGCAACTAGAGAAAGGAGAGAGGATCAAGATCGAGCCATCAGAATACAAGCACTATCTGTAATAGTCTTTGTTTTTCCCCGATTGTTCAAGATACACTCAATACTATACACACACGGGAGTAGGGTTGTTATTCTCCGGAGAAGGCCCGAACCTGTATAAAAATTCCCGTGTCAATCTCTCTGCATGATTCTATTCTAGGAGACCCCCCGAATCAAACAATCTTTACGTAAGTTCGGTTCTAAAACACCGACAGTTGGCGCCGACCGTGGGGATCTTCGGTAATTTCTTGTCAAACATTCTCTCTGTTTTCCAAATCTCATGCACTCATGGCAGGAGAATGGAACGAGGAGAACCGGTTCGACTTGGCAGACACGCAGACGTCGACATGGATGCCGGATTCGATTTGAACCGAGTGATGACTCATCCTATGGCATTCTCGCCTCCGGGATCTTCCCACGCATCCAGGAGACAATGTCGCCGATGGAGTTGAGGAGGATCCTTATCCCCACAACAAGACGCCCAAGAGAGGAATCTACCCTCTCAAGGGGCAAGGGTCAATCGACCAGACCACACCAGTGGACTCACGACACGACGAGAGTTTTTCCTCGAAGTGTCCAGTTCCCTAAGGCGGTCCGACTTGGTGAGGCAAGCTCTAGAAGCCACAATGCAGGACTTCACCCAAGGCATCGGTGATTCTCTCTCGATAACGCCCGAGAGAGCGGGATCAAGCATGCTTTTCCCAAATTCGACCATCTCTCCGCAGTCACACTGCCGACGGAGACTAAGTTATAACCAGACTTCCCTACTTGGAGGATTACTCCAAGTCGCCAGATGGTGTCTCTCGACGACTCCTCAAGCGAGAGGCCTCGAGCGCAAGTGAGAATCATCAACGGAGGTCTTCGTCCTTCCTCGGATCAAGATCACTCTTCTAGAGACCGAGATGGAGACCCTTCCGAAGGTCACACATCATACTCGTGGCAATGGCCAGACACCACCATCTGGCGGACACGACTAACGCCTTCATGAACGCCAGGAAATCCTCGACATTCTCGCGCTTCATTGAGGCAATCTCAAGAGTCTAACATGGAAAATCTTGAGGCAATTCAAGGAAGAAGATTGAAGCTCGTAAGAATTTGCTCGGGCGATTCAATATCAATCGAGGAAGCTCGAGAACTCCAAAGACATCAATGATTTGCTCGAGAATCCAACTCAAGAGCTAGCCCGAACGCCAGTTATGACCTCTTCAACAAGAGATCACACAAAGGCTTCGAGTACAATGAAAAAGCCGAAGCTCCTCGTCGACATCATTCAAGTAGTCGCATCCATACGACTTCTTCTGCTACCGATCAATCCAACATATCACCGCAGAGAAATCGGCGCAATAGCAAGTCGTGTCGATCTCCTACTCAAGAAATGTCTTCCAAATGACCGATGATCAACAAGCTCCTCGGAAGGTGATCGCTCACCACTCCGACATGGAAATCTGCAAAGAGATAAACTACGAGGAGTATTCCCTCAGAGGACCGAGACCTATTACATGTGTCGGGTCAACTCACATCGGGTATCGCCGAGTACGACCACCGATGATATCAACCCTTCTTTTTCGCAAAGGAGGCGCCAAGAAGTCATTATCGATGTCCGCATTCTCGCCGATCTCGAGCCGCTCACCGCCATCTCGTTTTCGAAAGGAACATGGAGAAGTTTGATGGTTCCCAAAATCCCATCGAATTCCTTCAAATTTACACAACAAATTGCTCGAGCAAAGCAGGAGGAGGAGAGCATGTGATGGCAAATTACCTTCCAAGCTGTACTCAAGGATCCGCCGATCGTGGTTACTAAACCAACCACTCGAGTCGATCTATTCTGGCAACATCTCTGCGATCTTCTCATCGCAAATTTCCAAGGCACATACAATCGCCTCGAAAGGAGGACGACTTGCACGGATGAGACAGAGCGACAACGAGACATTGCGCCCGATTCATCAAGCGCTTACCAGTTCAGAACTCAATTAGGAAGTTTCGATTCATCCGTCATCGGGGCTTTCAAGCCAGGAGTCCGTAGTAGAAGGATAACAGAGGATATTGCTTTAAATCCTCCTACTTGTCGCCGAACTCTTGAAATGGCCGATCGATATGCTATCGCCTCGAGGCGGTCGAGTGGAACAACACAATTGATCGTGAAGACAATCCATCTCGAGAGCCAAAGCGGTTGGTAAGAAGAAGGATAAGAAAGCAAAAAGTCCAAGAATAAGATGAAGGGTCAAAAACCCAATGGTTCCAAGGAGGTATTGGTGTGAATGATAAAGAGCCACGCACATCCAGCCACACTCCGACAGAGGCAAAGGTAAGCATACCGATCGGAAAAATGATAAGCCTAGGTGGTGTCCTTTCCATAAAAAGGAAGGGTATGACCTTCATAGAATCGCCGGGTCTTCCAACTAAAGCTTGAAGACTACTACAACGACAAGGACCACTTCCCACCCTCGGCGGTAGGTCAAACAAGTGGTCATAAATCTTCGATGACGAAGAGGAGATGCTGCTCCAAGATCCGCAACACACCATTGAACACATCTACGGGATCATCGGCATATGAATCAAAGCGACGACTCAAGGTCGCCGAACGCGAGGTAAACTCCATAGATCCTCCTCTCGTCAATAAATTACGAAGTGGTGGAAGTCACCATTTCTTTCGAGAAGAGTGATCGCCGATCCTTCGACTCGACAGTCGATACCTAATCATGGTCGAACCCACCATCAACAATTGTCGGGTCAATCGAGTTTTGGTTGATGGTGGAAGCTCGTTAAATATTTTATTTACGAGTGCCCCGATGACATGCAAGTACCCAGACCAAAGTAAGACCGATGACGATACTCTTTCCATGGATTGTAGGGATCTTCGCCAAACCAATTGGTCAAGTTTTCTTCCTTTAACATTTGGTTCACCAAGTAATTTCGTGACGAGAAAATCTCCTTTGATGTGGTCGATTTCGACATAAAGATATAACGCCATACTCGGACGACCAACTTTGGCAAAATTCCTAATGGCTACTCATTATGGATATCAATGTATTAAGATGCCAGTCCCAAAGGAGTAATTACAATCCATTGTGACAAGAAGATGGCGATACCGCGATCGTCGATCCCTTGAGATGGTAGGACAAATACCAACTCGAGAAGAAAGTCACCTTCGACTAGCAAGTCGAAGCCTCAAAGCTGCACCAAAGCCGAACGACAAAGTCAAAGAGGTTCCTCCGACGCAGGGAGCCCTCAAGATCGCTCAGCATCGGGATACTTCCGACCCCAAATAGGAAGACGCCTCATCACCTTCCTCCGAGCTAACGCAGATGTATTAGCGTGGCAAGCATCCGACATGCCCGAGTCCCTGTGGAGGTGATCGAGCACAAAGCTAGCCTTACGGACGACAAAGTACAGTAGAAACAAAAATTGCGGAGATTTGCCCCGATCGACGAGATGCTATTAAATCGAATTGATAAGCTACTTAAAGCGGGCTTTATAAAGAGATCAACCATCCGTAATGGTTGGCTAACCTGTAATGGTTAGAAAGTCAAACGGCAAATGGCGTATGTGCGAGACTTTATCGATCTTAATAAAGCTTGTCCAAAAGACGATTTTCCTTTACCTCAGATCGATCGGTTGGTTGACTCTCTGCGCAGTTGTGAAATGTTAAGTTTTTAGATGCATATTCGGATATCACCAGATTAATATGTGTCTAGACGATGAAGAAAAGACCGCATTTATTACACCATTTGGTATATTTTGCTATGTCAAAATGCCATTTGGTCTAAAAAATACGGTGCTTCTTTTCAACGCTTGATCGAGCAACTTTTTCATCTCAATTAGGCGAAATCTAGAAGCCTATGTTGATGACTTAGTTGTCAAAAGCATCAAGAAACTTAATCATATTATCGACCTACAAGAAACATTCGACAATCTCGTAAAACATCGCTTAAAACTTAATCTCGAGAAGTGTGTGTTTGGAATCTCTTGAAATTGCTTGGATTCCTAGTATCTATACGAGGAATTGAAGCGAATCCCTAAAAGATAAAAGCCATTTTACAAATGCGCCTCAACTATACTGGAAAGAAGTCCAAAACTCACTGGGTGCATGGCGGCTCTAAGTCGTTTCATCGCACGATCGGGAGAAAAGGGACTACCTTTCTTTAAACTTCTAAGGAGACACGAAAGTTTTGAGTGGTCGAATGAGGCAAACGCCGCCTTTGAGGATGTCAAGAGGTACCTTATGAGTGCTCCTATTCGGTCTCCGAGGCGGAAGAAATGCTCTTGGTTTACCTAGGCGCCACGCCACAGTGCAACAACAAGCGAGATGGTTGTAGAACGTGAAAATGTACAACGACCGGTTTACTACGTAAGTGAAGTTTACATGGACCTAAGGAGCGTTACCCTCGGGTCCAAAAGCTTCAGATGCCCTCCTCATGTCTTCGAGAAATGCGGCATTATTTTCAGCGCACAAACTAGTTGGCTGCCCGAGTTTCCTTGGGAGCGATCCTCGAGAATAGGGAAACAATGGACGATGGCAAAATGGTCGGTCGAACTTGGGGAGTTCGACATCCATTTTCGTCCCGAACGGCCGTTAAATCTCAGATCTTGGCGGACTTTGTCGCGAATGGACAAATCTGAACTGCTCAGATCCCCAAGACGATTCCCACGCACCAAAGGGGCTATGTACTTTGACGGTCGCTTACTTTAAGTGGCTCTGGGTCGGGTGGTCTGGTATCTCCCTACGGAGAGACCTTAAAGTATGCCATACAATTAAACTTTCGGGCCACTAATAATGTGGCGTATCTGAAGGTTTGCTAGTCGGTATCTGAGCAATGAAAGCGCTTGATTCGCCGACTACTCGTGAGAGGAGACTCTCAACTAGTCGTGAATCAAGTCGGTAAAGAGTACCAAAGGTGCTCTAACCCGACAATGTCTCGGTACTTATCGAAGCACGTAAGCTAGAAAAGCATTTTTTAGGTTTCGAGGCACAATTCATCCTCGAAGGATAATTTCTCGCATGAGACCGGCTTGCTCAATAGCTTCTTCCCGATCTGAAGTACCAAAAGGAGTCTTCTTGAACAACTCGAAGCCGTCTCTCGTCGAAGAGCCGAGACACCTCCTATTGAGACGGCCTCTCTAGAATACGAGGATACATGGATGGCGCCCATCTATGATTATCTTCAGAAGGGTTCTGTACCCGAAGACGATCTCGAGGCAGATCGCTTATCCCGAAAAGCCAAAATGTATACTTTGGTCGAAGGAGTTCTCTATAAACGAGGTATTTCAAGGGGTGCTCATGCGATGCATTCCGCAGAGCGAAGGATTAACACTCCTTCACGACATACATGGTGGCATTTGTGGAAATCATGCTTCCTAGCGTAACGGTCGGCAAGGCTTTTCGACAAGGTTTTTACTGGCCAATAGCCCTATACGATGCTAAAGAGTTGGTTAAAAAGTGTGTCCAGTGCCAGTTTCATAGCAGGCAAATACACCAACCAGCTCAGGCATTACAAACAATACCTCTATCTTGGCCTTTTGCAACCTGGGGTCTTGATATCCTGGGACCGTTTCCTAAAGCTCCAGGAGGTTTCGAGTTCCTTTTTGTGGCTATTGATACGTTCACAAAATGGATTGAAGCCGAACCTGTGACTGGGATAACAACGGAAGCAGCAAAACGGTTTATGATGAGATGCGTAATTACTCGATTTGGAGTACCAAGTCGAATAATTACAGATAATGGTAAGCAATTTTGAGCGCAAAATTTGGGAATTTTATGACGAGTTGGGTACCAAGTTATGTTATGCTTCATGGCCCATCCCCGAGTAATGGGGCAATGAACGTGCAAACGGCCAAATAATGAGAGGAATTAAAACTCGAGTCTTGACCCACTCATCAAACGCCGGGGCTTGGGTACAAGAATTACCCTCAGATATGGGCGATTCGTACAACTACCGATCAGACTCTGGAGAAACACCTTTCTTTTTAGTCTTTCTTTGAAGCTATGCTTCCTCCTAACTAATGATACGGTCAACACGAGTCTAAACATTCACGGACTCCAACCAGAACAAATTCGAGCAGATGATATTAATCTACTTGAAGAAAGGAGAAACCAGGCCCTAATTAGTTCGGCAATCTACCAACAAGCCTGCGAAGATACTACGATCGAAGGTTCAACCTCGCTGACCTTTGTCAGAGGTGACTTGGTATTGAGGCTTTGCCAATCCAAGTCTAATCGTAACAAACTTTCTCCCAAGTGGGAAGGTCCTTACAGTGGGTCGGGTTACTCGTCCATGGTCGATACGATTGGCAATGGAAGACGGCCGAGTTCTCTCGAATTCTTGGAACATCGACCGATTCGCAAGTTCTATGTGTAACTGACCATTCGGACAATAAAGAATCGGGTTTTTCTATCTCTATTGTCTTACTTTTGAGTAGTGCTTTCATTATTTTTCGACTATGTTTAAACACCAGTTTTCTTTTACTTTGGTCAAGGCGATAACATCACCTAGTCGAAGCCTCTCCTCTCGCATGTGGTCCACCTTAATCTTGCCCAATTGCCGGAAACCATTTCACAAGAGTCTTCTCTGGAATCTTCCGGCGACAACTAGGGCTTGAATCGCCAAGATCCATCTCCGACTCTTCCCATTCGAAACTTTCTCGCCATCTCTCGGAAGCAGAAATTTTGGGTCTAAAAAGAGGGCACAATTGGAGTGGCAATGAGAAGGCAAGAACGACTTCGGCGGAGAAGGCAAGAGCTTGAGGAACAAAGAGAGCAATTTGGGGAAAATTAAGATCTTAGGTTTTACCCTCCGGTGAGTATATATAATCGCGTACCTTGAGCCGGGCGTGACATTCAAGGGTCGCCACCGTCTCGGGAACCGCTTCAACAGATAAAGCTAAGCAAGCGCCGTTTGAGATTCCCCAGTGTGTCCGTTCGAGAAATTCAGGTTTGCGTTTACATCTCAAGCGAAATCACTTCCTTGGTTAGATCTTTTCAACCAAAGGAAATGATAATCTGAAAGTTCCTTCTTCCGATCACTATACTACGACCACCTTGTGATCGTAGAAATGCTTTTACGACCACTTGATAGTCGTAAGCAATTTTCTTGACCAAGCACATTTCGGTCAAAGTAGTATACAATCGAAGAGTTTTTCCTTCGATTATTTTCACGATCCTCTCATGATCGTGAAGACCATCTAGAACCCTTTACCAAGTAAGTTGCTTTCACTTGAAGCGGGGGCTAGATGACGAGGATATAATAATCCTCATTTTACCTTTTATCTATAATTTTTATTATAGGTAAATATGACGTCATGTGAACCCCCGAGTGTACCCTTAATGTTATGAAGGAAGAACCAAATGGATGGTCGTAAGTTCTTCTCGACCACCCCCATAGTCGTAAGTTATGCTACGACTATCCCATAGTCGTAAGTCTTGCTACGACTACCTCATAGTCGAGATTCCTCTACGACTAGGTCAGCCACGACCACCTTATAATCAAATGAACCCAGACAAGTGGGTCTTATTGATTAAGGGATTTAAACGATCATCATCTGCCGTTATTCTACGAGAATAATGGCACGTAATACCCCATTATCTCGGTATATAGTTTGTTGAGCGACGTGGAGGAATTAATACACGGTAATTACTACCAACATGCGCTCAATTCAGAGGTGATGAGGCGCCGCTTTACTCGAGTAGCTCGCCGCTCCTTCACGTACTATAAAAGGCGGCAACTAGAGAAAGGGAGAGAGGATCGAAGATCGAGCCATCAGGAATACAAGCACTATCTGTAATAGTCTTTGTTTTCCCCCTGATTGTTCAGTATACACTCAATACCATACACACACAGAGTAGGGTTGTTATTCTCTCCGGAGAAGGCCGAACTCGTATAAAAATTCCCGTGTCAATCTCTCTGCATGATTCTATTCTAGGAGACCCCCCGAATCAAACAATCTTTACGTAAGTTCGGTTCTAAAACACCGACAAGGATGATCTGTGATTATTGTAAGCAGTTGAATGATTAGTGGATTGATCAAATTAATTAGTGATTATTGTAAGCAGTTGAATGATTAGTGGATTGATCAAATTAATTAACTTCCTTTTTCAGGCATTTGAAGGTTAGCAGCATGTTAGCAGGTTTTAGAGTAGTAAGCCTTTAAGGTGGTTACATGCTGGTTGTGTTAGTTAACTCTCTTTGGTTAGTCAGTTTTCAGTCAGTAAATCCTTTTATGTTAAATTGTCTTTAATCTATTATATTATTGCAAATAAATTATAGCTTTACGCTGAAAAGGAACGATATAGCCATCTCCATTGTTTTAAGCCTACATGTAGCTATGCATAGGTTTGTTAACGTAAGTCTTGCGAGTACAATTTTTTGTACTCAACTACATTGTTTATTTTCTGCAAAGGAGGTTGACCCCCAAGGGGTTAACAGTTGTGAGACCGAATTCGACTTTAACTTCGATGACTAGCTTGGGCGTTTTCGATCGGTTGCCTTGTGGATAAGGGCAAACCGGTTGGCTTTTGTTTCAGCCATCTTATAGCAAGTGTTTCCGCTGCAGACTTAACCCTTTTGTATGGAACCTTATGTATGTGAATTATGTTGGAAATTATGAACTTTCGGTAATGTAATGACTTGCGTATGGAGTCGATGCTTAATTTTTGTATGGGTATGTGTACTGCATTTCTGGGAAGTACATATGCGCCGAGGCACGGGATATTTAGTTTGAAATTGTGGATATCATGGGGATATGTGCACGATCTTAGAATGATGTTACAATTAGCAATGTCGTTAAAGGTTTGTCGAATCACGAGTTTTCATCAAAGATTAAAGTGCTGTCAGGACAAGAGCGGTCAGACCGGCGTTGGGGGCGCGGTTAGACCGCCATACAATGGTCGAGCCTGCGTTGACGCGACGATCGGTGAAATGCGGTCGACCGCCATTCAATAGCGATCGACCGATTTTGTATTGTTCATCGGCCAAAAGTGGCGATGAGTGTTGGGTTAGGTCAAGTTCATGGGTTTCAGTGCATATGTGTTGCATGATGCATGTTTTGACTAACGAGAGTCAAGTTGTGAAGAACTTATTTCCAGAATCGATTTCTTTGTGCAGGTTGCTTGGAGGTCAATGACGGTCAACGGCGAGGATGATCGGGACTAAGCTTGGAGAGCTGAGGTCCAGAACGATCGGGGATGCCGAGTGAGGTCAATGGAGTCAAGCATGGCGCAAAAGGGACAAAGGTGACCGAACGGGCAGTTCGGTGCGAAGGGTTGGATCAAGCGGCGCAGGGGTCGATGCAAGTGCCATGGTGATTTCGGTGGGAGCCGAATGGGAGAGACTTGCCGACATGATGAGAGCCGCTGGATCAACCGACACGTGGCGAAGCATGGAAGTGCTTCACGCAGTGTGGACTCGGACTTCGAAAAAGATCAAGAAGGGGTATTTTGGTAATTTTACCAAATACCGCCTTGGTGACCTTTTGCCAACCCGCGGCGCAAGATGGCGCAAGGTGAAGCGGATTAGGTCAAGATGAGATGAAGACGACGCTTTAAAATACGTGCGTGAGTGAACCTGTTTGTATGTGGGCCTAACGGGTGCCCATTAAGGTTAATCTTCTAGAAGGTCTAAGCGTCCACTATAAATAGAGGAGGGAGGTGATTGCACCCCCTTCAACTCTTTCATTGTTTTGAAACCCTAGTTTGCTTAGGGAGAAGATAATTGGAGGTTAGGGTTCTAGAGAGTTGGATTTGATTTCGTGCTCATGTATTGAGTCTTTGTCCTCCTTGATGGAGTGGCTGTAAACCAATACCATATCAAAATCAATCCAAGGAAAGTTTCATCAAGATGAGTCTATTTGCTTTCCTTCTCTCTGTTTGGTGATTTTGAGTCTTTCTTTGATCCGCGAGTTTTTGCTTGGTTTCTTGTCTTGATCTAACTTGCTGTGACATGTGGGAACCCATCTAGGATCATCATTCACACACGAGCAAGTCTCTAGACCATATTTCGATTTTGACTCATTTTGGAGCAACCTTCGTTCAAACTGAAAAAGATAGGAACTTTGGCATGGATCTACGCGGTCCTTAATTGGAATAGGTTTCTAATATCTTATAGAAGGTGTGTCTCAAGTTCCGCAGAGTTTGCCCTTGTAGATCAAAAGTTAGGTCAATTTGCAATCTTGAACTCGGGCTGTTTTCACTGTTCTGCGTCAGGTGCGGTCAAACCACCACTATACCGTCGGTCAAACCGCCAAGCGGTCAGACCACTCCTTTGCCGTCGGTCAGAGACCTTGGCCGATCGACCAAGAATACACTTGACCGACCGCCCCTAGGGTTTGCGTTCGCGTTTTGGTCTTTTGCTTTGGGGGTTTTGGTTTGGATTGAATACAAGTCTTCCGCTGTATTTATAGATTGATCTTCATAGCTTCCATAGCTACTGGAGTGAAATTGGTGTTGAATCCGATCAAAGTGAAAAAGTGAGTGTGCTCCTATTCAACCCCCCCCTCTAGTCACATTTTCGGTCCAACAAGTGATATCAGAGCCCGATTTGTTCAATCTTGATCTTAACCGGTCACTGAACTTGGTGATGGATAAGTACTCGACCAAGCCGCATATCTTCGATGGGTTCGACTATGCCTATTGGAAGAATCGCATGTGAGTCTTCCTTCAGAGCGAAGGACAAGCTATATGAGAGGTTGTTCGAGCTCCGCTCGTTTTGCCCAAGGTTGCTTCGCCGGCTTTAGCAGCCCTCTTGGCAAACAACCATAAGGCTAAGAACCTCCTATATGCTAGGTTTGGTAGACAGAAGTACGATAGGATTTGTAACCTTGAGACCGCACATGAGATTTGGCACACCCTCGAAACTTACCATGAAGGATCGTCCCAGATCAAACAAGTGCGCCAGACGGTCTACAAGCGAGAGTATAACAAATTCGAGATGCGTCCTGGCGAGAGCATCGATGACGTTTTTACTCGCTTCAACAAGTGATCAATCAGATGAGAGCTGTTGACATTGAGTACTCTCAATCTGAGAATGCCACCCACCTCTTGGCTGCAATCAACACCAAGGAGTGGGAGATGAAGGCTACTGCCATTGAGGAGAACGTTGATCTCTCTAGTCTCACTTTGGAGCTGCTTTATAGCAAGCTCAAGACTCACGAGATCAAGAGAGGCAGCCTTCCTAAGAAGGATAACATGGCTTTGGTAGCTGATTCTTTGAAAAGAACTCCTGATGGTTCTTCTGAGTCTTCTTCTGGATTTTCTCTTGCGTGTTTATCTGCTATTCAAGAAGAAGAGTTTGAGAGTCTTCCTGAGGCTGATCTAGCCCTTTTAGCCAAGAAAGTCACACGGGCATATAACAATGTTAGAAACAAGAAGAGAGGTGGCCCTGTGACGTGCTATGAGTGTGGAGAGCTATATCACATCCGGGCAAACTGCCCCAAGCTGAAAGGTAAGGGCAACCGCAAAGATGAGAAACCTGCCTGGAAGAAGCCTCAGGGGAGCAAGCCCAAGTATGATGCTTCCAAGCTTATGAAGGCTGCTCACCGGGTCCTTGCCGCTTTTGGAGAGCAATCCATGAGCGATGTGGACTCCGGGAGCGAGGAGGACAAGGAGGAGGAGCTCCCTTAAGACAAGAAAGGGAAGGCCAAGGACTTTACCAGCATATGCTTCATGACCGACTCCGTCGACGCCAACGACAACGATGAGGTACCTCTCTCCTATGATGTTCTTTCTGCTAGATACGACAACATGTTTTAGCAACTCATGAGTCAGGATAAGGCATTAGAGTTTATCATGGCTAGGAACAAGGACTTAGAGTCACAAGTAGATAATTTAACTTTAGAACTTGTAAATGTTAAGACTCTTGAATCCGATAAATGTTCATCTTACCATGCTTTATACTCTAAATTTGCTAAACTGCAATCTGCTCATGATACTGCTTTGCACCAACTTGAAAATGTTAGGACTGGGCTAATTGATGTCAAATCTGCTCCCTATGAAAAATGCTTAGAGTCTAGTAAGTTGGATGCTTCTGATAATGTTAAATCTAGCTTTTGCTCTTTCTGCTTAGAACGTGAACATAAAGTTAAGGACATTTTGGAAGCAGTTAGAGCTAAATATGCCAAGCTTAACGACACAATTGAGTATATGCCTTGTGCCTCATGTGCAACCTATAAGCTTGAAGTTGCTCTTCTTAAGGAGAAACATGCTAGAGCCATTAAGGCCAAGAATTGTGAATCATGTGTTAAGAGCCATTAAGGCCAAGAATTGTGAATCATGTGTTAACTTTGGAAAAGAAAATGCTTACCTTAAGGACACATTAGAGAAATTCTCTAAAGGTAAGAAACAATTAAACATGATTCTGGACACATCTAAAACTCCTTATAAGAAGCAAAGGTTAGGATACAACTCTGCCATGGACAAATCCAGGTCTAATGTCATTCAGATCGTGGAAAATGACTTAGTTGAATTCACAACCCAACCTGCAAAAACAATTTTCAAATCTGCAGGCTTTGTCCAACCTTCTTTTGAGTCAAAAGGTGCTTCTCCCAGTGGTACCAAATACCATTGCACCTATTGCAATAAGAGTGGACATTTGGTTGAGTTCTGTTGGCGTAGGTTGAAGAACGCTAAGAAAAACATTGCTAGAATTTTATCTAATCAACCTAGAGCTTTTATGAGACATGGTCATTTAGAAAACAAGAAACCTAGAATAGGATTTATTTCACATGCTCATCATCATAATGTTCCTAGACAGGATGCTTCTCATGCTCTTATAACCATTGCTCATAATAGAACTTTGAATAAAATCAAGGATAGCACTTCTGTTTTGCATACTACTCGCAGATGTGTGTCTCAATACTGGGTTCCCAAGTCATCTTTAACCAACCCCAGTATTAAGACACATCGGTCTTTTGTGCCTTGATTTTCATGATCGTCGTGGAAGGAAGAAGAACACGTGGCTCGTTGACTCCGGCTGTTCACGCCACATGACCGGAGACTCAAGATGATTCACTTCCTTCACGCGCCGAGGGTGATGACTTCATCACCTTTGGAGATGATACACAAGGGCTTAATTGAAGGCAGGATCAATCAAGGTGAATGATGATTCAACTTGAAGGGCGTCGCCCTTGTGGACAAGCTAAGATACAACTTGCTTTCTGTTTCGCAGCTTCTTGATGATGGCTACGAAACTCGTTTTAAGAAAAATGCCTGTCGTGTGCTTAATTTTGCTTGTGAGCTTGTTTTTGGGATTTCTAGAGTTGGTAGAATCTTTGGAGCTGATTTTTCTGAATCTCTTGCTGGATCTCTCAAATGTTTAATTGCATCTTCTTCTGATATCTGGCTTTGGCACCGACATTTGGGGCACATTGGTTTTGATCATCTGACGCGAGTTAGCGGCTTTGATCTCATGAGAGGTTTGCCTAAACTCAAAGCCATCAAGAATGCTGTATGTGCGCCCTGTAGGTATGGCAAGCAAGTTGCCGCCTCACACACTTTATTGACTATGGTCATGACTGACGGACTAGGACAGTTGCTTCATATGGATACTGTTGGTCCTGCTAAGGTTCGGTCAGTCGGTGGCAAATCGTACATTCTTGTCATAGTAGATGATTTTTTGAGATACTCTTGGGTGTTCTTTCTTGCTTCGAAGGATGAGGCTTTTGATCATTATCATGATCTTGTTCTTCATTTGGCTTCTGAACTTTCTGGTGCCTTGAGAGCGATCCGCAGTGACAATGGCACGGAGTTCAAGAATGCTTCTTTTTCCTCTTTTTGTGCTGAGCGCGGTATTGAGCATCAGTTCTCTTCTCCGCACGTCCCTCAACAAAATGGCGTTGTGGAAAGGAAGAACAGGACCTTAGTCGAGATGGTTAGGACGATGCTAGATGAGTATAGCACACCAAGGAGGTTTTGGGCCGAAGCTATTGCTACAGCTTGCCATATTTCAAACCATGTCTTCTTGAGGCCGTCTTTGGGCAAGACTTCTTATGAGCTTCGTTTTAGTAGAAAACCCTCTGTGTCTCACTTTCGAGTCTTTGGATCAAAGTGTTTTATTCTCAAGACTGGAAACCTAGACAAATTTGAATCAAGGACTTGTGATGGTTTATTTCTGGGTTATCCTGCTTATTCGAGAGGTTTTCGGGTTTTTAATGTTTAAACTAACATTGTCCAGAAGACATGCAATGTCACTTTTAATGAGACTAGCCTTGGAGCTAGATCCGATGTTTCAGGTGACTTACAGGTGACGGAGAGCATTTTTGTTGAAGAAGATGAGGATGAATTTGATATTGCTCCTCCTTTATTGTCGATGTTCTGTCCAAGCTCAGAACACCACGATCGCTTCACCTCCAATTGAGACTCTCTTTGATCTTTATCATCGAGTAGTACTGAGGCCGAGGAGATGCTATCTCTCCCAGCGCCTCCTTGCACATTCAGAAGCAACATCCTCCGGATCTAATGATTGGTAATCTTCATGAGCGAGTCACTCGCTCCAGGTATCATGATCCGAGTCTCTTCTATCATTTTGCATTTGTAGCTTCTTTTGAACCCCGCGATATATCACATGCTTTATCTTATTCTAGCTGGGTCAATGTCATGCATGAGGAGTTAGAGAATTTTAAAAGAAACAAAGTCTAGAACCTTGTAGAACCTCCTAGTGGTCATAATGTTATAGGAACCCGTTGGGTGTTCAAAAATAAATAAAATGAGGATGGTTCTGTGGTTAGAAACAAGGCTAGGTTGGTAGCTCAGGACTTTAGCCAAGTTGAGGGGTTAGACTTTGATGAGACCTTTGCTCCTGTTGCTAAATTGGAAGCCATTCTTATTCTGCTTGCATTTGCTGCATCTAAGGGATTTAGGTTGCATCAAATGGATGTTAAGAGTGTCTTTCTGAATAGTTTTATAGAGGAGGAAGTGTATGTTAGACAACCCCCTGGCTTTGAGAATCCCAAGCACCCAGATCGTGTTTTTAAACTATCCAAAGCATTGTATGGTCTTAAGCAAGCCCCTAGAGCCTGGTATGATAGACTTAAGACCTTCTTGCTTAAGAATGATTTTGAAATGAGAAAGGTAGATAAGATTCTTTTCATTCTTAGGCATGGCAATGACTTCCTGCTTGTTCAGATTTACATGGATGATATTATCTTTGGTGGTTCCTCTCATGCTCTCGTTTTCAGTTTTTTTGAGACCGTGTCCAGGGAATTTGAGATGAGTATGATGGGAGAGCTCAACTACTTCCTGTGGCTTCAAATCAAGCAATGCAAGGAAGGGATCTTCATCCATCAGACGAAGTACACCAAGAATCTGCTCAAGCGCTTTGAGATGGGTGACTGCAAGCCGATCGCCACTCCCATGGCAACTTCGACTGCTTTGGATCCAGATGAGGAAGGAGAAGCTGTGGATCAACGCGAGTACCGCAGCATGATCGGCTCTCTCTTGTACCTGACGGCCTCAAGACCGGACATCCACTTCGCGGTCTGCCTCTACACGAGGTTTCAGGCATCTTCGAGGACTTCACATTGCCAAGCCGTTAAGCGCATCTTTAGGTACCTACACTCCACCCTCCAGTATGGCATTTGGTTTTTCTGTTCTTCTTCGCTGTCCATTCGGGGGTTTTCTGATTCTGATTTTGCGGGCTGTCGGCTAGATAGGAAGAGTACCTCTGGCACTTATCATTTCTTAGGCACTTCTTTTGTCTCTTGGTCATCTAGGAAGCAGTCCTCTGTTGCACAATCCTTCTTGAAATTTGAATATGTAGTTGCTAAGTTGTCAGAGTCGATTTTGTGGATGGTGTCCACTCTTAAGGACTTTGGGTTAAATTTTGCTAGTATTTCTCTTTTCTGTGATAACACTTCTGCTATTAACATTGCTAAAAACCCAGTGCAACATTCTAGAACCAAGCACATAGACATTCGCTATCACTTCCTTAGAGACCATGTAGAGAAGGGTGATATTGTGCTGCATTTTGTGGAGTCCGAGGCTCAGTTAGCCGATATCCTCACCAAGCGTTTAGACCCAACAAGGTTTGCCACCTTGAGAAGCGAGTTAGGGGTAATTTATCCCTATGGGTTGGTTTGAGGGGGAGTTGGATCTTTTCTGATCTTACCTTGTTCATCTGATCTTTTCTTGATCTTCTTTTGAACTTTTTGATCCTTTTTTGACCTTTTTAGGCTTTTTGAGCTTTTCTTGCATCTCATTGTATCATATTGGATTCATATGAAAAATACAAAAAGATGCATTGTAATATAAGCCCTTCTGCTTATCTTTTAAAATTGATAAAGCTTTGCTTATTACCCTTTGGAGCTTTAGTATTTCAATTCTTGCTCAATGCCATGTCTAGTTCTTTGACTTGCTAGAATTATCATGATTTCGCATGTGTAGCTAAGTCTTGCTGAATGAGCTAGAACTCTAAAACAACTTGAACTAAAAACTGTAATTTGTGGATGTTTTAGCTAGTTGCGCAATTAGTGTTCCTTTTGTGATATTAGCCTTGTCAAAATTGCTTTGTTAGCTCTTGAATCTAAAATTGATCATTACTTGAGCTTCTTGTTCTTCTAAGAATCTAAAACTGCTCTAATGAAAAATTGAAAAATCAAATTTCAAGATTGTGTTGTGCTTAAAATGTGCCAAACTACTCTCACGAGACTGCATGTCATAGACATGAACTTGGAGATAGTTTGATGATCCAGACGATCTCATGGGGACTGCTTGTCAAAACTAACATAAACCTCAAGATTTGTTGCCCTAGTAGAAGCTTAGGAAGAGTTTGTGGATGGCTCCTAGTCTAGGATCTTCTTCACTAAGATATACCTTTAATCAACTTCTGGTCGAAACTTAGGAAGAGTTTGTGGATGGCTCCTAGTCCAGGATCTTCTTCACTAAGTTAGATCATTAATCAACTTTAATATTCATTGCAAATGAAAAATTGTTGAAAAATGGGCGTTTGAGCTAAATTGAGCAAGATGATTCAATTCAGGACATGTTTGTCTCTTAATGTGGTCATTGTTAGTTTTTTGATCTCACATTAACATTTTGACATGGTCAGTATCATTTTAGGATCCCTGTTGATGAACTTGCTAAATTTGAAGATTTGCTTAAATTGATAAAATTCATTGCTTTATATTGAGCCTTCGAGCTTAGCTTTGATATATATGTCTTAACATGATCTTGCTAGCGCCTTCAGGCTTGAGATGTTCTTGTGCAATATTAGAAATGCTAGCTTGTTCTTTTGGGTAATCTCTAAAGCTTCTTGTATTCAAAAATTAAAAAATACAAAAAATGAAGCCACTCTATTGCATTTCATGCATGCTCTCTCTTATGCTTTTTCCTCAATTCTGCATTTGTTATCTCTAGACGAGAGGAATACGTGATTCCTTGATGACTCCATTGTCAAAGGGGGAGAAGAAGTAACAAAAAATATTAAAGAGTCCAGCCTTTTGGAGAAAATTGGAGAATTTGAAATTTTCTGAAATTTGAGGATCATAGTGAGGGGGAGTATCTTATTTGCATTCTTATGGTCTTATTGCCATTTCTGAACTTGAATTGCGATTCTTGCAAACTCACAATGATCAAAGGTCACATTGAAGCTTAAGTGAGATTTTGACTCCTTTCTGGAAAATGAAGCTTTCTTGCTTTCTTTTGCCTTATCTCACTGGCCTATACTTTTCTGAAGCCAACTTGGTCATTTCCATTGCTTTCTCTTGCATTTGGACCAAGTTGTGCTTTTGTGCGAAAACATCGAGTTTTTACTTTTCAAACCTCAAAATTTGCATTTGTGGGAAATTGCCAATGTGTTTATCAAGGAGGAGATTGTGGATATCATGGAGATATGTGCACGATCTTAGGATGATGTTACAATTGGCAATGTCGTTAAAGGTTTGTCGAATCACGAGTTTTCGTCAAAGATTAAAGTCTTTGTCAGGGCGGGAGTGGTCGGACCGGCGTTAGGCGTGATCGACCGCCTATGATCGAGCCGGCGTTGTGGCTAGCGTTTAGATCGAAGTTGTGGTCGGACCCGACCATTCAATGGCGGTCTGACCAATTTTGTACTGTTCATCAGCCAAAAGTGGCGATGAGTGTTAGGTTAGGTCAAGTTAATGGGTTTCAGTGCATATGTGTTGCATGATGCATGTTTTGACTGACGTGGGTCAAGTTGTGAAGAATTTGTTCCCAGAATTGATTTCTTTGTCTATTGTTGTGCAGGTTGCTTGGAGGTCAATGACGGTCAACGACGAGGATGATCGGGACTAAGCTTGGAGAGCTGAGGTCCAAAACGATCGGGGATGCCAGGTGAGGTCAATAGAGTCAAGCATGGTGCAAAAGGGACAAAGGTGACCGAACGGGCAGTTCGGTGTGATGGGTTGCATCAAGCGGCACGGGGGTCGGAGCAAGTGCCATGATGGTTTCGGTGGGAGCCGGATGGGAGAGACTTGCCGACATGATGAAAGCCGCTAGATCAACCGACACGTGGCGAAGCATGGAAGTGCTTCCCGCAGTTTGGACTCGGTCTTCGAAAAAGATCGAGAAGGGGTATTTTGGTAATTTTGCCAAATACCGCCTTGGTGACCTTTTGCCAACCCGCGGCGCAAGATGGCGCAAGGAGAAGCGGATTAGGTCAAGAGGAGATGAAGGTAGCGCTTTAAAATGCGTGTGTGAGTTAACCCGTTTGTGTGTGGGCCTAACGGGTGCCATTAAGGTTAATCTTCTAGATGGTCTAAACCTCTACTATAAATAGAGGAGGGAGGTGGCTGCATCCCCTTCAACCCTTTCATTGTTTTGAAACCCTAGTTTGCTTAGGGAGTAGATAGTTGGAGGTTAGGGTTCTAGAGAGTTGTATTTGATTTCGTGCTCATGTATTGAGTCTTTGTCCTCCTTAATGGAGTGGTTGTAAACCAATGCCATATCAAAATCAATCCAAGGAAAGTTTCCTCAAAATGAGTCTATTTGCTTTCCTTCTCTCTATTTGGTGATTTTGAGTCTTTCTTTGATCCGCGAGTTTTTGCTTGGTTTCTTGCCTTGATCTGACTTGCAGTGACATGTGGGAACCCATCTAGGATCATCTTGATCATCATTCACCCACGAGCAAGTCCCTATATCATATTTCGATTTTGACTCGTTTTGGAGCAACCTTCGTTCAAACTGAAAAAGATAGGAACTTTGGCATGGATCTATGCGATCCTTGATTGGAATAGGTTCCTAATATTTTATAGAAGGTGTGTCTCAAGTTTCGTGGAGTTTGCCCTTGTAGATCAAAAGTTAGATCAATTTGCAATCTTGAACTCGGGCTGTTTTCACTATTCTGCGTCAGGTGCGGTCAGACCACCACTATACCGCCGGTCAAATCGCCAAGCGTCGGGCAAAACACGGTGCCCCGTCCTCAAGCTCCACTGCCACTAAGGCCGCCGACGGCTGAACCTCACCCTTTGTAGGCCGTGTTGCAACCACGTGCACCTGCAGGGCAGCAAGGTGGCCTCCGCAAAGCTGAGGTCACTTGCTTCTATTGCCACAACAAGGGACACTACGTCAGCAGATGTCCAGTGAAGAAGGAGGCAGCCAACCGCCCTAATCAGGGGCAAGTACAAGGACAAGGACGTGATCATCCCCCAGCTCAGAGGGCAGCCTAGCAAGTTCAGAAGGTTGCTCGTGGGCAAGTGAACCATATATCCACCGGGGAAGTGCAGGAGACACCCGACGTCGTGTTGGGTATGCTTCTTGTCGACTCTCGTCCTGCTATAGTTTTATTCGACTCTGGAGGTTCGCATTCTTTTGTATCGCATTCCTTTCTTATCACAATCCTTTGCTGCACCTGGTGGTTATCAATTTGCTCCTATACATGCCTTTTTAATTATTCACTCTTTGGGTCGGGATTGAGAACTGAAAACGAGTGTTAGGAATGGAATTTCTGGCACATCTTATCCTCCTCAACCCAGTGAGTTGAGTGTTACACTTGGCTTAGATTGGCTCTTCCAACACCTGGGGACCATTCGATTGTGCCAGGAAAATTCATCTTCCTCACAAGTCCCTTTGGCCTATAAATTGGACTTGCCTACTGCACTTTCAGGGGTACGCGATATATTCCACGTGTTCCAGTTGGATAAATGCCTTTGTGTTCCAATCAAGCAAGCTCCACTGGAAGTTCTTGGAGTACAAGAAGATCTGACCAATCCTGAGCATCCTATCTGTATCCTTGAAAAGGCTGAACGGAGGACAAGGAATCGTGCCATCAAATTACTTAAAGTTTAGTGGACAAAAAATACCGAGAATGAAGCAACATGAGAACAGGAGGATCGCCTTCGTGCGGACTACCCATCCTTCTTTTCCGAGTAAATGGAATCTCGGGACGAGATTCTTGTGGGGGGGGGGGGGTTGTAGCATCCCAAACTCGGGTTTGTGTTTCAAATGTATAAAAATGAGAATAAATTAAAACTTTTCATATATCATGCTGTCATTTGAATTTTCTGGAAATTCTTTCAAAGGATTTCTTATTTTCAAAGATCTAATGTTTCATTTAACAAGAAGCATAGTCTTTGAAAACTTCTAAATCAATTCTTGTTATAATCCCCTAGGATTATTTTTCCTAAATTCTAGATCACCTTGGTGACTCCTCTGAAAAATTTCATAATTTTTAGAAATTATTTTCTATTCTTAAGAGAACAGTCAAACCAGTTTGACACTTGGTCAAAACCCTAGGGCAGACCTTGTGAAATTTCTAGAGATCAATGTAATGCATGAAAATCTCTAGAAAATTTATACAATGTTTTTCCTAGTGTCCTAAACCTCCTGTAAAAATTTCATAAATTTTTGAGCTTAGAAACCCTATCTACAAATTCCTTTCTCCTCTCAGCCTTTTTATTCAAAATAAGAAAACACTGTTCCTCCGACCGACGGGACCTGACCAACTCGGTCCGGCTCGACCCTTGGTCCGACCGGACCAGACCCAACCCATCCCTCTTCCTCTACGGCTGACCAGCTGGGCCCACTCGCAGGGTCCTTCTTCCACGTGTCTTGTGGCCTTGCTAACGCAGCCTTCGGTCTTTGCATGTGCGCCCCAAGACGGCCCTCAGCCACGCCACGCCGCCTCGCTTCGCCCATGGCGCGGCCGCCCTCGCTCCCTCCGCCCTCTCCTACAAAGGCCCAGCCGAGAGCACCTTTCCCCGGTTCTCTTTTCCCCTCCCACCTTTCCTTTTTCTCCACCGAGCCAAGGAAGAACCGCACCGGCCGCCACGCGCCATTTCATCTCCCCCACCGCTCCATCGAGCTGCGCCGCCAGACGACCGTGTAAAGACGCGCAGCACGACTCCTCGAACGAGAACACTCAACCAATTGGAAGCCCCGTCCACCGGAGCGTCACGCCGACCTCGTCTTCCCCGTCACCGGCCAAACCGCCATTTCCGCCGCCGTTCGCCACCGGGTGAGCCCCCATTCGATTTCCCTCCGTGGGAGCACCCCCTCGCTGCCCCGGACCTCCTCCCACCACCCACCGGAGCTCTCCCTCGCCATGGCGCCGCCCCCGCGATGCTCCCGCCGTCGGCTCTCCAACGACATCCTCGGCCTTGACCGGCCACCGGATTGGGTTCCCCACACCCGGCCGACCGCCATGCGTGCGCTAACCCCCTTCCTCTCCCACTCCGTCGCCGTCGCCTTGGTTCTTCCCGCGCCCGGCCGCCGTGCATCGTCGTTTGACCGCCTCGGTGCCGCCCAACCGGCGACCTCACCACCCCCTTGGATCGCCCTTCCCTTGCGGTTCCATTTTCCACACTCACGGCCGCCGCCGGTGTCTCCCCTCGCCGGCGCAAGCACCACCCGAGCCGCCCCCTAGCTCTCTGCTATTTCCCTTGTGCTCAAGTGCGACAATGGTTGTTCAATTAGGATTCACTAAGCAGTAACAGGCAGTGAAATATTCATTCTTGTAGATGAGATTGTATATATTGTTGTTTAGGATGATCTGTGATTATTGTAAGCAGTTGAATGATTAGTGGATTGATCAAATTAATTAACTTCCTTTTTCAGGCATTTGAAGGTTAGCAGCATGTTAGCTGGTTTTAGAGTAGTAAGCCTTTAAGTTGGTTACATGCTGGTTGTGTTAGTTAACTCTCTTTGGTTAGTCAGTTTTCAGTCAGTAAATCCTTTTCACTTGGGCATAAGTGCTTACGGTTCTGAATGTTCAGAAATCGGCAAAGGGGCAATCTTTCTCCTATTTATGTCTTGTGATCAGAATTAGTATTCACTGTGTTGTGGCTTAGAGTTCAGTTTAATGGATGATATTGATCTGTAGGATTTTCTGCTAAGCATGCTCTTGTTCCTTGTTAGATCAATTAGTGTTTGGATTAGGCATTTAGAAGATAGTCTTTTAGTAACAAGTGAGCTTATTATAGAGTTGTAAGGCAGTAAGGTTTTATTTTGCATGCTGAGGTTTAGTTAGCTTTCACTTATTAGTAAATAGTGACTGACTTGAGTACTTGGGGCACTCTTAGTTAATATGACTTTAGCATAAGATTTTAGCAGCATAAGGTTGGCATGAGTTTAACCAGTTTTCATTTGTTGTATGCTTAGAAGTCTAGTCAGTTTGTGGGTTAGCAAAACTATTAGGTAAGGTGACTGTTAATCCATAACTTCAATGACAATATTTTTTCTTGTTGGTTGATTTTGAATTTTTGGTTTATTCGATGTTATTCGTTCTTATTGGTTCTTCTCGGTTCTTTCGATAGGTACCGACAATAATATTGAATACGAAAGTGATCCTCAACAGCAAGTGGAATATCTCCAGCAAGATAAGCAGTTCTCCATTGATGCACGTTGATCATATTATTTACGCATGCTAATATTTCAATGTTTCAAGTGTATGTATGCATACTATGTTGACTAGTATTTCTCAATCGCGATAGTTTATCTTATTAGTTAAATGAATTGTTGGTAAACATCCATTCCTCTACTACTGAGCTTAGGATTATATCTGCTGTGATTTAGAGCTCGCTAGATGGGCTCTAGTCACTTTACTTATAATGTATGCGGGTTGTCGCTTAGCCATGCTTAGAACGGTAGTCTGGGGATCATCGCCTCGGCGATGGTCATTTACAACTTCACTCTAAATTAATTGAGCCACGGTGCTCATGTATGTATCTTATTTGGAAAAACTAAAAATAAAAATAAAATATTTCAGACTTGAGCACATTGGTTGGCTGGTGTGCTTTTGGGTGTGTGCTTGGTGCCCGGGTCAACAAGGACCGAACATCTTATTACACTAAACCAAGCATTATTGCGTGCAAACACATGAGGGACATATGGGACCCTCTTGACTTAGTACCTTGGGAGGTGTTAATTAATGAGTCGCCGGTGGTAGATGTAGGAGAAAAATGTTTTGTTATCAATTGTTGTAGGCCATGTGCGGGGTGGGATCCTGGTAAAGTTCCCACACCCGGAGGAGGATCGGCGGTTCTTATAGCTGAAAGATGTCTCCGACACAACGTGTGGGTCCCTGCGGAAGCTCAGGTAAGGTGGTACATGGAGGATTAACCCCATACGTGCGACTCTTAATTAACTCATTCCCTTGGAAAACGTCTCGTAGGATTTAGCCGTGCCGGCATACCTAAGGAAGTGTGCTTAATAGCTTGGCAAAAAGGCGCTCTGACATGTGGGTAAAGTTGTATACCCCTGCAGGGTTAAATCTATTCGAATAGCCACGTCCTTGGTTATGGACACGCTTGGGGAGGTCTTTGGAGAGTTAGACTAAAACATTTGATAAAACTTGAAATTGGGTGGTACGAATGGGTAATTCGTGCTATTGTGGTGGCTTTGGGAAGCCACATCTAGGATGATGATTATGTCTATAATTACTGTCTCATTGTTATTTGGTCAATTAAAAACTGTTTTGACAAATTGCCTTTAATCTATTACATTATTGCAAATAAATTATGGCTTTACGCTGAAAAGGAACTATATAGCCATCTCCATTGTTTTAAGCCTGCATGTAGCTATGTATAGGTTTGTTAACGTAAGTCTTGCGAGTACAATTTTTTGTACTCAACTGCATTGTTTATTTGCTGCAGAGGAGGTTGACACCCAAGGGATTAACAGTTGTGAGACCGACTTCGACTTTAACTTCGACGACTAGCTTGGGCATTTCCGGTCGGTTGCCTTGTGGGTAAGGGCAAACCGGTTGGCTTTTATTTCAGCCATCTTATGGCAAGTGTTTCCGCTGTAGACTTAACTCTTTTGTTTGGAACCTTATGTATGTGAATTATGTTGGAAATTATGAACTTTCGGTAATGTAATGACTTGCGTATAGAGTTGATGCTTAATTTTTGTATGGAGTATGTGTACTGTATTTCTGTGAAGTACATATGCACCGAGGCATGAGATATTTAGTTTGAAATGCTAGAGTCAAGTGGATGGCTAAGCATTACGAGCTAAATACCTCGGGGTCTCACATCTCCCCAGCACGAACAGCGGCAAGGGCCTCCAACAAGGTCACACAAGGGTGGCGTACCAGCAACTGAGCATGAGTCTGCTCATACTCAGCCCGGAGATGGGTCAAGTGGTCGTAGATATGACAAAAAGTCTAGGTGAGACTGCAGACGCTGACAACACTGACACGTGTGGCAAACATCCGGTCCCAAAGAGTCAATTTGACGTCATATCGCAGACAATTGGGCATAGAACTCGTCCACAGTAGCATCTCCCTGTTGTAGCGACTGCTCTTGACGGACGATAGAAAGATACAACGAATCACCAGACGGCTTATAGCGATTGCGCAAATGTGTCCACATCAACTGTGTTGAAGCCAAACCAACCACATCCCCAGTGAATTGCACCTCCATGCTTGCAACCAGAATAGCAGAGGCATGAGCACCCTGATCAATCTATGTCTTGTAGGCAGCATACTAAGTCTGAAAAGTCTCCATGGCATCCTCAAAAACCTTAGATGCCTTTGTATGAGCATCTTCGGATGCATCCTTCGGAAGTACAGGCTCAGCAAGCGGAGCAGGGCGAGGCAGACAAGACAACTCACCGGTAAGAAACTCCCAAAGACGCTGACCACACATGTGGAGGCGCATATGCTGAAACCAATCCCGATAATTGAGACCATTGAAGATCACCGAGCAGCAAGGAACATAAACAGTGCCCATTGGTAGACGACACTGGACAGCGTGGCGACCAAGGTAACGAAGTCTAACAGGTGGCGCTGGACGGCGCGGCGGTTAGAACGACGTACTGATATTTTTTTTTCTTTCTTTTTTCTCTTTTTTTTCTTTCTTTTTTCTTTTTTTTCGGCTGGCTTCTTAATAGGCCACTCAGTTAAAACGGCCTATTCTCATCAGAAGCGCGCGGGAACCCTAGTTCCCCTTCTTTGTTGCTCTAGTGGTGGCGGGTGGCTCTGGCGACAGCTCTCCGGCGAGCATAAGCAAAGCGGGCAACAGGCAGCGTCTCAGGCGCCCCTGAAGGCGGCGGCAGGAAGCGGCGAAGCTGACGGTGGTCCTGAAGCGCCGAGTGGTGCGCGTGACTCCGGGTCGCCCCGAAGTGGTGGTGCGGTCACAACCGCGCGGAGGCGGTGGGAGACCGAGAGGGCGCCTAGTGACAGGGAGGCCAGCGGCAGCCCGAGCTGGCGCACAACCACGCGGAGGCGGCGGCAGCCCGAAGAGCACACGGTGCTTGCAAATCGGGAAGAAGCCGAGGAAGACCAGGCGCCCAGAGGAGATCAGCAGCAGCGACTGGCGACGACAAGCGATGGGTGGTGCGACGACAAGCGAGGGGTGGCAGAGGACACAGGAAGGGCGGCGACCGGCAGAAAGACCGGTGGCGACAACTGTAAGACCGTAACCCTAACCTCGCTCTGATACCATGTTATGAATAGCACTTGTATTCATTATGAGGCCAATGGACCAATATATATACAAGTACAGGGTGGTATATATGCCAGTGGTAGAGCCAGGATTTTGACGATGGGGGTGCGAACTTAAGACACATCCGTTCCATAACTATGAACTAAGCTCTAAATTTTAAGAATTAGCCCTTGGTATTGGTAACGACACAAGTAAATCAACTAATCAAGAGTCATTTTAACCCACAAACTAGACAATAAGCAAATCATAGTTCCAAACACATGGAACCAAATCACTAAATAGTAAGCACTAAGCAACCACACCACATAATCCAGAATCAAGAACTAGAAGGGCTGCCGACTGCTAGGAAGGGGAGGGCTGACCATAGTGTCCATACATCAATGATCAATCAACTCAGTGAGAACAATAACATCACTACATCAGTAGATTCAGTACATCACCCATTCACAGACCACTACCAAAGCACAGGGGAGGAAGCACCGGAGCAGGATGGAGACTGGAGAGGGGGTAGGATAGTAGCATCACCCCTAGAACCGGTCAACCGGCGATGGCGGATGGCAGTTAGCACACGTACGCGGACGGCGGCCGGCCGCCGGCGGTCGGAGGCCAAGCCGACCGTAGGCAAGCCGAGAGCTCAGCTCGCAGGAGGCTGGCGGCAGGCGGGCCGTGACGCAGTGAGCGTGCGGCACCGCCGGCATTGCCGACCGGCCGAGCAGCCGAGGTAGGCGCTCGCCGCCCTCGCCACGGTAGGCATGTGGGAAGCGCCAGGCGCCAAGGGAGGCCGAGCAGCAGGAGGCCGAGGCGACATCGACGGCGGCAGAGGACAAGCGGCCGGTGGCGGGTGGCGGCGCCAAAGCTCGATGCGGCAGACCAAGATCTGGAGTCTGGAGACCAAAGAGAGAAATGGAGAGAGATAAGAGGAGAGGCAAAGCAAAAGCCAAGAGGAAACGCTTGGGTGGGGAGCTCCAACCAAAAGACTAGCGACTTGCGGAAGCAGTGGGCTTGATTTTCATCTGTTGGGCTGGGCCGAATAACAAATGGGCTGCTAGGAGTTGAGAGTATATATGTTAGTATATGTAGTGTATACTTTATGTATTAAAGGGGGTACATATCAGATTTTTGTGCAAAATTTTTTGGGGGTGCGACTGTACCCCCATGCACCTACTGTAGCTCCGCCCCTGGTATATGCAAGGAACCCCTTATATAACCGGAAAAATACATATACATCTAACACATCTAACAGCACGATTGAGATACGTCGAGTTCCACATGCTTACAATTTCTCTCTATATAGTAAATTCTATCTTCGGACATTCATATTTTTTTCCATAAGAGTTTTTCACGTAAAATATACGTCTTCCGTTTATGCTATTCGTCGTTCGTTTCATAACACCTATTATCATAGCGTAGGGATCCGATCGAGAGAGAAAATCGTCGGTTCGGCGTTTCGTCGTATTGGCGAGTTGCAATCCAAGATGGCTCAGTGACTGCGCGTCTCTGTCTGTCGTCAAAACCAAAGAGGGAAAAGAAAAGGAATCGCGAGCAAGCCGAGCCCAGCATCCATAGGAACCCAAGGAGCAGGAAGTCACACCCGAGGAGGACAGAAGTTGTCGGCCAGATCTTTTGGTGGATTGGTTTTTTTTGTGATTTCGACGGCTTTTGCTACGCGCGCACGTAAGGCCTTGGTAATCTTTCCAAACTTCGCTATGTACAGCTGAAGAAGGCTACCACGAAGCTTCCAGCGTTTTTTCGCTTCATGTTGTGGAAGGCTCGTATATAACTCTTTGTAACCTTAATCAGAAACAAGAAAGAAACTCCTGATATGAATGGAGCCATCGTGATTCGGCTCCCAGTGACATAGGTTTTGCAGAACTTCGTAAACAAATTCTCGTGTCTCTCATGTGCTTGCTGTGATTGTTCTCTCGCGCAAAGAGTTATCATCGGTTCCAACAATTGGTATCAGAGCGAGTTTGAGATAGCGACGTCAGGTGCTAGATTCGAAGTAGTGCAGTTCGACGGGAGTGGTAACTTTGGATTGTGGCGAGCGAGGTGAAGTATCTGGCATATGGCGAGGATGTTCCAAGGGTCGGCGGCGAAGCCGAAGACAATGGAGGATGATGATTGGGAGGAGTTGAAGGAGCAGGCAGCCGCAATCATACGACTATGTCTTTCAAATCAGGTCATGTATCATGTGATGGATATGACCACGCCGAAAAAAATCTGGGACAAGTTGCAGGCTCAGTTTTATGTCCAAATCCCTAACAAACAAGTTGTATATGAAGCAGAGGATGTACGGGCTAAAGATGTAGGAGGGTTCTGATCTTACACAACATGAATGTCTTCAATAAGGTGATCACTAATCTAGGGCGTTTGTAGGTGAAGATCGCAGACGAAGACAATTTGATTATTCTGTTGTGTTCATTGCTACCTTCCTACGAACACTTGGTCAACACAACATAGAGGGAGATACTATCAAGGTTGATGAGATTATCGCGGCCCTGTTGGCACATAATCAACGAAAGTTGAACGCAAGGGAGAGCTCTCAAGGTGATAATTTGTATACAAAGGGTGGTCGTGAAAGGAAACAAGACAAGGAGAGATATAGAAGACGTAAGTCCAGATCAAAGTCAATGAGCAGAAAGAATATCGAGTGCTACAAGAGCAAGGAGATGGGGCATATGAAGAGGGATTGTCCAAAATTGAAATAACAGAATGGTGGGAAGCGTGATGAGAAGACTGTGAATGTGGCTAGGAGGTCAGTTTCAAATGCTCTGCAGCGGCGCGCGTGAGAACCGTCTCCGCGCCGTGGAGGTCGGCGCCATGCGCCCCCTGCTCGACCTCATGGCCGACCCGGAGTTCGGCATGGTGGACAAGGCCGCCTACGTCCTCCACTCCCTGGTGGGCGCCTCCGAGGGCTGCTCCACCGCCGTTGAGGAGGGCGGCATCCCCGCCCTCGTGGATATGGTGGAGGTTGGCACCTTGCGGCAAAAAGAGATCGCCACCCTCTCCCTCCTCCAGATCCATGAGGACAACGCCGTCTACCGCACCATGGTCACCCGCGAGGAGTTGGACGCGGGGAGTTGGACGTGTCCATGTCAAGCCAGCGGCCGCAGGCGCGTCTCACCGGGCGTCGGGTGCTGTGGCGCAGAAGGTGCCAGGCGCAGGCGCTCGGCCGCCAGTGGCGCTAACAGCTACCGAGGCACATGGATGGTGGCGTGGCACGGACGCCTCGGCCACCAGGCGCAAGCGCTGGGCACTCATTGCCAGGCGCTCGCCCGCCGGTCTTGAGGCACTGGTGGCAGGGCGCTTGGAGCGCGAGGGTGTTAGATATGATTTTGAATTTATTAGTGTTTTTTCATGCTAGTCAGTTTGGTGATGTATTGGCTTAGCTTGTTGTATGACACTAATCATGTAGATGTGAAGCTTGTGGGTGCGACCCAGATGTTGTTACATTTAGCTTTTGTGCGGCTAGCTAGCATCCCATGCAAGAGCTCGTGACTAGAAAAGGGTCTGGAATGTAGTAGTAGTAACATGGGGCCTCATTTGGCAGCTTTTGTGTAGCTAGCTAGCATCCCATGCGTGCAGATGCCGGCCGGGAGAGATCCCATCTCAAAAGGTGTGCGCCACTCCCAAGGCTAGGCCTCATTCATGCATGAGCCATCGATCACACATTGACGTTGGAGTAGAAAACATTGGGATGTAGTGCAAGTGCTCACGAAAACGACGCGGGCGCCAGGGCGCGAGGCGGCCGCGAGCTAGGCGTAGGGCGCCTAGAGGGCGCGGACGGCTGTGAGCTAGGCGTCGTGCGGGCATAGGGTGCCGGGGCACGCATATGGGCGTGAAGGGCGCGTAGGATTTTTAGGCGTGGTTTGCTGTCGGGACCTAAAAATGTAATTCTGAACTCACACAGTGGCAACATCGATGAAATATCATTTTTATATACAAAGATGACTAATAAATAGGCAAATAATAATAAATATCATAGTAAAGACCTTAAGGTCAAAGCTTACAATTAATGCCTCAGAAGGCGAATAGCTCAATTAAGCTGCAACGGAACGTAATGGAATAACTTCAGTGAAGCCCATCCATATGCCCATAGACAATCTGCTGGGGTACAGTGGCGGACCCAGGATTTTCAGGATGGGTGTTCGGAGTTATAAAAATATTGATCAGTACAGTACAAAACATAAAGATCCACAATAGTAATAATGAAAGTACTAATTGTTTGTACTGGAGATAACATTTCAATTCTCAAATAATTCAAAGAAATTACAAAATAATTAAGAAAAATACAATTTAACTCGACGATGCTTCATGCCTTGGAAGCGAGATATGACGTCATCGTCCTTAACTTGCAGGAAAAATTCTCGCTCAAGAAATGGGACCAAGTAGTCATTCAAGTATTACTCACCCATTCTATTTCTTAGCTTATTTTTCACATACTTCATTGAAGAAAATACTCTCTCAAGTCTCAACACTAGCAGTTGCTACGAGAAGAATTAGCATCAATTTGATAAGCTTATAAACAATTTTATAATGAAGGTTCTTCTTTGATTGAACAAGCACAATTGATAGCTCGACAAGATTTTTCACTTTTCTAAACCTTACATCTCTACGCATATCTGTAATGAAGTGTACAAGTTGAAAGGGAAGATGTATCAATTCTGTGCTTGAGAAATCTTTAGGATAAAATGAGCAAGTCTAACCAAGTTTTTCTTGTCATAAGCAGCGAATGGATCAGCAGGATTGAATGAAGACATGCAAAGAAGCAAATCCGTGTTTACCTCATCAAACATGTCATTAAGCTCTCGAAGTTGTCTATCAACGACACTTAAAAATATTTCAACATGGAAGCGATGTAGATTCTTGACTTTTTTTTAAGAACCTTTTGAATCTTGCAACCAGCTTATAGAAATCATCTATTTTAGCAACCTTGATGCCATGCTTCACACAAAATGAAGCGACATCATGGGTGGGATCCCCAACGAGTATCACCCAGCCTACCTAGACCCATCTCCTGATTCAAACCCCGGTCAGTTTCAATGTCACCCAATTCTAATGCCTCTACACAGTAAAGAGTAAAAAATATACAAAATTAAATCAGGATAGTAAATCAAAAGCAAAGCGCCAAATATTGAAACATGCATGAATAAAGCAAAAACTGTCTAATTCGTTTGCCAATCTCCAAAATGATAGGAGCTTAGCAGCTCAGCCTATGCAATTATATTCTAAATAATCTTCAAGAGAACTAGATGGCCAATAGGGGAATTTCTTTTTTCAAAACGATGCCACGGCCCACAGTGGCTATTACAGTTAGTTGCTACTTTATTTTTTGTAATTAGAACAGTACATTGCCACTGTGCTGTCAGGGGAGAGCGGTTAAATAATCTTGCCTACCCTTTTGTTAATGAATTTAAACTAGCTTTTTAGTCCAATTCCATTGCTACATTCATTATTTCCATCCTTTTCTACCACAGCATCTTACCATGAATGGGCTTGGCACTTGGCAGATTGGGCCTTAGGAGTAGGGTGCGTCCAGGCGTCCGGCCGGCCGTGACTCCGTGCGTGATATCACTGTTGTAAAAATCAGTCGTGACGGCCGATTAGTCGGCCGTTTAATCGAGTCGGCGGAAAACCGCCACGTATACATGAATCGAACACGATTAACACTTGCGAGCGCCAAATCGACGCATTATCCGATTAGTCGGTAGTTTTGCATAATCGCCCGCATAATCCGATTAAGCGGTAGGCTAATCGGCCGTCATGACCGATTTTACAACACATTCCTAATGCACAAGGCGGCGAAGTTGAAAATGGTGAGTCGCAAGGTGAAGAAAGAATGGGAGCTTGGGGTTATACTTTTGAAGTGTCAACTTCAAGAGCGAAGAGATCTCTTGGAAGTGAAGGAAGAAATCGAAGAAAGCGTACAAAAAAGTTGTCGCACAGAGCATCGTGCAGTCGTGGTTCCAAATCTACACTACTAGCAATTGATGAAAGTGAGAGTGACAAGGAGTTGGTTGCCTCTGAAGAGGATTTCCTTGCTTCTAATGAGCCTGAGACCGAAATGTCTGGTGGTGATGTTGTGCTTGACAATGATTCAGACTAAGTGATTCTCTCGTAGTTGTGGGTCATTTTGTGTACTTAAATTTAAAACTTAGTTCTTTTGGTTGTTGTCTCGTCAGTGTGTTAAGTTAGTCTAGTCTATGTGACAATGCATGTTTTTAATCTATTACCTAAACTCGTTGCAAGAAGTACTTTGGTGCAGAACTATAATAGTCTGCCAATCAATCTTGTTATCTTTTGAGTTAGTAATGAAGTTATCATGTACAATTGAAGGGTGGTACAAGTTTCTTTGATAGTATTGACAATATAATGTGTTCAAATATCTCCGAAACTAGTATTATCATCAAATGTGTGAGAACGTCAAATTATCCGCATAATTCTAATTAATCATCCGTATTCCGATTATTCGCTTGGCGGTACCCTATCCGTTCAATAACCGTATTCTGTTTTTTTACAACACTGGGTGAGATATTGCTTGGGCCCTCATTAGGCGTTGGGCAAGGGCAGCTCGCCGAGTCTTGAGTGCTCACGCACCGAGCCATGTAAATTTGGGCTCATTGTGAAGCCTTGGCGTGGTGTGGTGTGGTCTTGACGATCTGCGAGTCTACAAAGGAGCAATGAGGCGAGGACATTACACATCGAAGAACACAATTTCCAGTATATACATGTAATATATCCTATATATATTGAGTTTTTGCTCAAAAAATTTGGGTGTTCAGCTGAACACCCATGAACCTAGGAGGACCCGCCCCTGCTGGGGTAGCGCGACCTAGTTCTCCACGATCCTTGAAGTAGACCTTGCTGACTGGCGATTCTTTCACATCTGTTGATTGATTATAGCAAGCATGAGTACACAACCGTACTCGCAAGTCATACCACATAATGCAATTATACATGATGGCTTATTCCAAAGGAATGGCTTCTGTTGTTATTTTGTAGAAATGCAACATTTGCAATTGAATACAAATAATATATTAAAAGCATAAAGTAAAACAAATAACAATATTAATTTATCAGTTGTTTTCACAAAGACATATAGCCTAATCAAGTTATTCACACAGCCATATGACTTAGATCACACAGCTGTCCCTTCCCAACTAGTTTTATGAAAATCTACCCCTCGTGTGAAATCCCCGAGCATGGCCTTGACCGCAGACGCGGCTATTCAAATAGATTGATTTAACACTCTGCAGAGTTTGTACACTTTACCCACAAGATGCAATCAACCTGTACTGAGCTGATCACAACAAAATCTTTCAGAAACTTCATCTCAAGCATTGATACTCCCGATGTGCTTTGTCGTCATGCCAACCCTAATACAGTGCTTTGGCATAACACATACCGTTGGACAGGGACACAGTGAACCGCCCCGTGATGTGCTACTTGGTAGAATACACCTCCACCCATCACTGAGTATCTAACCTACAACCTGAGTAATCAATGTCAAGACTCTGTAACCTACTAAGTTAGGCTCGTCCCATACCAGGCATGTGGTCGTACAGTAAGGCTCAGTTCAATAGCGTACAAAGTTAAGTTCTTAATTGACCAAGGCAAGACTTCCAATTTCTAACTAAGATACACAGATTATTATTCCCATTCACATAGTTCCATCAGTTCACATAGTATCCACCACTTGCCTCAGTCTAAATCATTTCCCACCCTGTTGGTTAAGTGCAACATATGCCATCAACGAGTGATAGCACATAGTACACACAGTTTTATCACATAGTTATATAATCATTTAGTCAGGTTTATATTTGTAATTCACATGAGATGATAAATCGTAGCATGACTAAGCAATCTAGTCGTATCTAACCAACCCACGTTGGTGCTACAATAATACCAACTAAATAATGAACCAATCTAGGGTGACAAAAGGTTATGACATAACAAATAGACAAGGTGGATATAACAAATTGGATTAATAACTAAACCCAAAAGCATTTAAATAAATACTTAAAGTAAATGCAATAATTTGAATCAAAGTAATTTTAGAAAACTAGGATTCAATATGATCAAAGGTATAACTTGCCTTGCTATAGCAATGATGATCTTATTTATCTGTGATCTTCTATCTCCTTGACCTTTCGCTCCTTCGGACGATTCCGGGACTTCAACGTCTAACGAGAAAGAAAGCGCAAAACAAACTAAATTCAAAAGACAAATCAAATAAACTCCAAATTAAAATTTAATGGTACTGAAAGGTAGATAATGAATTTATATGAATTTAGAAACTTAAATGGGCTCAATCGGAATTCGGACAAAGAAGATATGGCTCTCGGAAGATTGAAATTCACATAAAATGATGAAATTGAGAGAGAAAAGAATATTCAGAGAATATTCCTTTGGATTATAAATAAATAAAAAGAATTGGAGACTTACAAGTGGGGTCCACTGGTAAGTGAGAGAGAAACAAAGGTAGTGAATGACATGTGGGACCAATTGGATAATTGAATTTCAGAAATTAAATAAATTTCCGAAAAAGGACAAAGAGGATGACAGGTGGGGCCATTGGTCCATAGACCAAGTCCACGGACTAGGGTTTGGGTTCATAGTAGATTAGGTCTATGCAACAGTGCTGACAAGGTGTGGTCTACACGTAAGTGAATAGGCCCATGGTGAACCATGTCTACTCGAGTAGTTTAGGGTTATGTGTATGCCATGTGTGTATGGATGCTGAGGTGGCAAAGGGGTGACAACTGACATGGCGTGTACGTGGCAAGATGGTGGCGATCACATGGCAAGGTGGCAATGATGCCTACGTGTCATGCACTTGGCAGTGACATGGAGGCCACGGAGGATGGAATAACAACATGGCCATGAGGTGGCAACATTGTTGTGCTGACAAGGTGTGAACTTGGCATGCTAACGTGCAGCTAGGTAGTCTGGTGACATGGCCCTCATGAGGTGGCATGATCTGAGTTTGAATGGATCTGGACCACAGGATCGATCACCACAAGAGACAAAAGAGAGGGAGAGTTCGGCCCACACGAAAGAGAGATAACCGCAGTGGGGCAGCCCTGGCCTTCTCGGTCGACCTCGTCGGCAGCAATCGGTGGTCGGGGAAATTTCGGCAAGGGCAAAAACGGAATGGTGGCATTGCCCTAATGCTGAGGGAGGCAGCGGCTTGGTTCGGGATGCACCGAGCCTCGCCGGCGATGAAGACAAGCGGCGGTGGAAACCGACGAGTGTGGCGGGGAAGCTTTGTGGCCGGAGAAGACAACTCGACCGAGGGGAAACAATTAGAAGGAGTAGAGGAAGGCGTGGTAGGGAGGAATTGGTCCGGTGGTTACCACGAGCGGTGAACCAAACCCAACAGTGGCACGCCAGTGTTGGGGAAGATGAAGTTGGGGCCGACGATGGACGATGCGGGAGCTCCACCGGTGGCGGGACTCGGAGGAGGAGGACGGTGCGGCTTCCATGACGCGGGCGCGATAGCTCGGGCGGCTCCAACGACGGAGAACAGCATGGCGGGCGCAGCACTGGAGTTGGAGAAGATGGCTCGGCGACGGGGCTTGGCGGCGGTGGCTAGGGCACGAGGGGCGGCGACACAAGGCGTGGCGGACGCGCACTAAGGCGGCGCTTTTATAGCGCCTTGGGAGGCGGGTAGGGCACGGACTCCCAGGCGGCGATGGCGAAACACGTTGTGCACGCAAGGGAGGCGGCTCGGGCTGACGGGTGGGGCCCTGAGCAAAGCCGGCGCTAGGGTTAGGCGGTGGCAAGAAATTTGGCGGTCTGTTGTCAAGCTAAGCGGAGCAAGGTGAGGGAAGGAGGCAAGGTGGGCCAGAGCGAAAAGCGACTAGGCCGGTGGAGAGAGGTAGTGGATTGGGCCAAGCCAAATTCAGCCCAAGCTGAATTTCAGAATTAGAAACGATTTAGGAATTTAAACAAAAGCTGAAAATCCGAATGAGCTCAAATAAATACCAAATAAATTCCAAAAAATCCAAGAAAATACACAAAAATTCCTTAGAGCACAAGGAACCCAACTAAAACTGTCTTTCTTTAAATTGATGTTTAGATTAGTCAAATTAAATATTTTTAATTTAGAAAATTCCTAATTAAGCTTTATTAATTTAAATAAAATTGGTGAAATTTTCCAGGGACCTAAACTACTCAAAAGATTTTTGAAAAGCCAAATTTTGGGATGTTACATTTGGTGTTGTTAGTGTTGGAGCCATAAAATTTCACTCTTTACATAACTTTATGTGCCTATTGGTGTTCTTTTGATGAGTACTTATCCCTTTTTATTGCTGTCATCGTAGGTTTTTCCCGCTTCGCCGCCATGACCAAGGATTGCGACCTATTCCACCGGGGAAAGGGGGACAAGGACAGGGCTAAGACAGCCGCGATGGAGCTGCCATGCAACGATCTTGATGAGGATGTCGAGATCCTCGACGACGGCCCTGGCAAGGAGGCTCTTGTGGGGGTCGAGCCTTCCTTGCTCACTAAGGTGGAGAAGGTGGCGCTGGTGGCACCTGGGAGCCACCTCACACTGAACGACGTCCGGTGGCTAGGGCCGAACAAGCGCCCCTGCCCCACAAAGGGGTACACCGTCGCACTCAAAGCTTGGTTTGAGGTCGGCTTGGGGCTTTCGATCCATCCCTTCATCCGGACCCTTGTGAAGTACTATCAGGTTGAGCTCTCGCACTTCTCGCCCAACCTCTTTGCTAGGGTGAGAGTGTTCCTATGGGCTGTGGCTGTGCGAGACGGCAATTTAGGGTAGGCGTCTGAAGCCTACCATCGCGGCCTTCGACTACTTCTTCCATCTCCAACAGTCAAATGGGAGGTTCGGACCGCTAGGCTCGTTGATCTCGACTATTCAGCATCAGGGTGAGTATCCTGTCCATGCCACTAAGTATAAGTGGAGCCACCCCGGAAAGAAGTGGTTTTACTTGAAGGTGGAGGGCTTTCCATATAACGACAGCCAGCCCAAGATCTCCCAGGATGGCTATCCTGAGATTCCCTCTCTCACGGATGCTGACTGGGAGTTTGTTCGTGCTACATCCGATGTTCGTAAGTGGAGCGGCGTTCGGGATTTGATGGAGAAGATGACCCTTTTGGATGCTAGCCCCCTGGTTGATGAGAAGCGCGACTACTTGATGATCTCCAAGAGCAAAGGTGTGCACGGCTTGGCTAGTTTCCTTCTTTACTTGTGGTTTGTCCTTGATTTGTGAATCTAAATCAACTTTTCAACTCTGTGCAGTGCGCTCTCCCAAGAGGGCAATTGAGGAGGCTGACTGGATCCTCGAGGAGATTACTGTCACCGAGTACGAGGCACTTGAGGAGGCCGGCATTTCTGATGGCCGGGGGTGTAACAGCATTGCCAACAGCTTGAAGTTAGTGATGCCTCCTTGAGACAAACTTGTCCTTGATCCATCGAAGAGGAAGAAGGCCAAGGTGTTGGATCCAGAAGGCACTGCCAGGGACCCTCCTCGGAAGGGTTAGTTGACGACGAAGGCTTCTGCTGCAGGAGCGAGGCCTCCTACTACGGGAGCGAAGCATCCCCTAACAGGTGACTTCGGTCCTCGTGCTCCCGGTACCGCACGTCCTCCCTCGGGGCATCTCCACATCCTACTGCCCCTGGCCATGCTTCGTGTAGGGAGAAGCTTCAGGATCTAAAGGCACTTCAGAGGTCATCTTTGTAGAAGAGGAAGAGGGAGCCCTCTAGCGGTGATCACTCTTGTGTTCACACCACTGAGCCCAAGCGCGGGGTTGCTAGGGAGCCTCCTTAGAGCCGCGGGACTTCTTAGGCCACATCCTCTTCTTTGGGATCCAGCTCTGCATCTCCCACAGGCTCTAGCTCTGCCGGGTCCCTTGTACGCAGGGTGGAGGAGCAGCTAGAGGAGGGAGAGTTGGGCTCGACCCCTCGCAGTGGTTCGGAGGCACCCGCCATCCAGTATTGTGACGCCTTCAATTCTCTCTTCGGGGATGAAGGTTAGGCGCATTTTTATTTTTGCTTACCTTTGTTCATTTGTTGCTCATTGTCCATTAATATTTTTTGTTTGTCAGATGTTGCTGAGGTAGAAGCACAGGCTGGTGATGCGGGGAATGCGGTGCCCGAGGTTTGGGGCCCAAGAGGAAAGAAGGCCCCTCCCAGCCTCGAGGTTCAAGTGCACGATTATCGTGATGAGGTCACGAGCTATTCCTCCAGTGAGTTGCCTTCTTACGCCGTCCTACTCATCGATGATAATGATGCAGTAGCGCAGATTCGTTGTCTCACTGAGGGGCGTGTCAATAATTACATGGCTCGCTTCCGTAGTACGCGAGACGTTGGAGAGATCTCCCAGCTTCTCAGGGATCAGCTGGGCACTGCTATAAATCTCTACTTCCAGGTATCTTTGCAGTTATTACCTTCCTCTGCCCAATACCTGCTTTTCAATCATCCTCTAACGCTGACATTTTGCATGCTCTCTGCAGGCCACTTCCATCTCTAACATCATTAGGGATGAAGCCCCCCGAATCATAGAGGTGATGTTTCAGGAGGTGGTAGCTAAGGCTCGGCGGAGTGCCCCACTATTGGATGATGACATGCTGGAGTCTGCAGAGGAGCAGCTGAAGGCTGCAGAGGAAAAACTGCAGATTGCTGAAGACAAGTTGAAAGCTACTGAGGAGAAGTTGAAAGTTTCAGAGGAGAAGGCTATGGTCATTCAACATGTGAATGTGAGCTTGGAGGAGGACGTGACCAAGTCCTGGCAGCGGCTGAACCACTTCTTCGAACTCCAGGAGATCGCCCTAGCTGCACAGAGGTCCTTGGAGAGCTTGGGAGCTAAGATTGCCCCAGTCCCATTAGGGGTGACGAGGCCAGAGGTGTGGGTTCCCCTCCTTGAGGAGCGAGTTCGTCTATTCACCCAGGCTGCAGAGGACCAGACCCAGTCCTTCACCGCAGCAGTTTTGACAGCTGGGGCCCTTGCCATTTCCCATCGTTGTGACGGTTTAGGCAAGGAGGCGGTGAGCAAGGGCCTACGTGGCTCCTTTACTCTAGAGGTGAAGAAGGCGTCCCCAGGGGAGCGAGCTGCGCTGAGACCCCTTGCGGCAGAGTTCGTGAAGAGTGTTGCTTCATCCCTGGCCCCGAGAGTTCATGTGCCTTCTCCAGTAGACGGCGAGCGTGACGCCCTAGCCAGCGTATGACTTCTGCCGATATGTTCTGCTTAGTAGAGACTCTGTAGTCATATCATGCAGACCTGCTTAGCGTTCTCTTTTTGGTAGATGAGTTAAGCCTGACAACTTATGTAGCCTCCAACACAAGAGTATGGTTACGTTTGCATTTGCATCTATTATGAAAATGATATGACGATGTTATGCTTTATTCAGGACATGTTTAAGAAGGTGATTGGCATCAAATATAAGCAGTGTGCACCGAGGGGCCGAGCGCTTGGCCGATTGAACCCTGCCTTATGAGGATAGCCCATGGAGGGCGGGCGGTTTAGCATTGGGTATGATCATTGTGGGGCACTTCAATCCCCAGATAGGTTCCCTTTCCGCCCCAGCCTTAGTTGGGCGAGGTAACCGTTTTAGACACCTTTTGAAAGGTGTGGGTGCCTTACTTGTGAGGCCTTTGGTATGCCAGATGTAATAAGGGCACGCTCCTGTGCTCACTGAGAAGGCATGCCTCTCAGGACCTATAAATATTCTTGATTTGTATGACTATTCTGTTCGCAAATAAGCATTCCCGAGGGATGTGAGTGTGTTAGGCACAGTTGGCCTTTGCTTGCGTTAGAGTAAGGCGAGGAGTGACCCGGAGGTCGTTCGGCATATAGCCTGGAGGATGAAGGGGGACTAATCCTTAGCATATCCATAGACTCGGGCGCTAGGCCCAAGCTGTCACTTGCGCCCTGGGTCCAGCAGGATGCAAGCCACCATAGCGGAGGCGACGGACGCCCAAGCCGCTTAGGTCTTTTGTTAGGGGAGACCACGGGGGTCGTGCGCCCCACATATCACGGGGGTGACACCCTTTGTAAGGGAAGGGTTAACGATAGCTTGAGTTTCTTAAGCGAGACTTATGACATTAGTAGGTAAGGACAGCTCCTCAACAGCAGCGTGTTAGGAGCAAGTCCTTACAATTAGTTGCAAGCACGCTAGTTAGATGATATCCTGAAATGGTGTAACCTCCTGACAACATTGTGTTAGAGGGTGGTCTTCTAACAGCAACGTGTTAGAAGGCAAACCTTTCAATCGCCGACGAACATGTATTTGGGAACACACACACAAAACAGGCCCACCCCTTAACAGTTGCGTGTTAAGGGACTACCCCGGAATCATATCATAATTGCATACATGAAGTGATCATGCAGGAATCTCATGTTTTCATTGCATTGAGCAAGATGGTGTTTACACATTGATAGGTGCCACGGAGGGCATACAATAGGGTCTTAAGCGTAAAACTTGCAGAGCTTATCCGCATTCTATGCATGCTTCAGCTGCTTGTCTTCCAGGGTAGCAAGTCGGTAAGCACTTGATCCTAGGACTGAGGAGACGTGGTAGGGGCCTTCCCACTTGGGGTGAAGCTTCCCTTGAGCTGTTGGTTCGGTGACCCTTTTGAGCACATGGTCGTCAAGGAGGAATGTGCATTCCTTCATCTTGCTGTTGTAGAACCGGGCGGCCTCCTGCTCGTAAGCAGCATGCTTAAGGAGGGCTTAGTCGCGGATTTCCTCAACAAAGTCTACCTCAATCCTGTGGTTGTCCTCGTTTTGGGTGAAACTAATAGGTGATGGCCCTGAGAGCATTTCCACTTGGAGGGAGCGGTGGTGGATTTGGCGCAGGAGGACAAACCGCCTCAGACACGAGCGAGAACGGAGTCCTCCCAGTGGCACGACTGGGGGTCGTGCGTAATCCCCATAGGACGTTGAGGAGCTCCTCCGCTCAGGTTCCTTGCTTGAGGGTACTTGCCATGAGGCGACGTCGTATGCCTTGTAGGATTAACCCATTAGATCTTTCCACGGCCCTGTTGGTTTTTGGATGTGCCACCGATGCGAACCAAAGGGTGGTTCCAATGGAGTCGCATAAATCCCTGAAGGAGGAGGAGGCATCAAATTGAGTGTCGTTGTCCATTGTGAATTCCTTGGGAACCCCGAAGCGACACACGATATTCTTCCAAAAGAACTTCTATACGGAATGAGATGTGATGGAGGCCAGGGGTTCCGCCTCCACCCACTTGGTGAAGTAATCCACTGATACCACCTCATGCTTGTAGCCCCCTTGCCCGGTGGGAATGACCCGAGCAGGTCCATTCCCCATAGGGAAAACGGCTAGGTGATCGGTATGGTGTGAAGGGGGTTAGCAGAAGCGTTGTGGTTGGCTGCCATCCTTTGGTGCCCCTTACATTTCCTGAGAACGTCAAGGGCATCTTGCACCATCGTGTGCCAATACCCAATAGAAGCCTTGCCGGAGTGTTTTGGTTGCGGTTGCCCTTGGCACAATGTGAGAGCCGCAGAGGCCCTCATGCACATCAAGGAGAAGGGAAATGCCTTCTTCTCTTGTGATACACTTGAGAAGGGCAGATGCTCTGTGCTTGTAAAGCTTTCCTTCAATGATCACATAAGCCTTGGCTTTGGAGAGTAGCCTACGGGCCATTATTGCATCCCCAGGCTCCTCTTCTCCCTGTATGCACTTGATGATAGGAGTCATTCAGGAGGGAGGAAGGACTGAAGTCTCGTTGACCTCCAGAGGTAGTTCAGGATCGGACACTTCTTCCACTAATGGTGTTTTCAGTACTTCAAAGAAGACTTCTGGAGGAAGGGGTTCCTAAGAGCCTGTGGCATGAGCCAGGCGGTCTGCTCGGTGATTATCTCAGCGGAGGATCCGACGAGCTTCAAGTCCGGCAAAGTGGTATTCCATCTTCCTCACTTTGTCCAAGTATTTGGCCATTTTTTGATCAAGGCATTGATATATTTTATCCATCTGATTGACAACCAACTGGGAATCCCCTAAGATGAGGAGGCGTCGGACCCCCATGGCCTTAGCAAGGTGTAGACCCAAGAGCAATGCTTCATATTCGGCCATATTTGTTTGTGGGATTGAAGGATAAGTGAGCCACAAACTCAAGTGCCTTCCCTTCCGAGCTTACCAAGACAATCCCTACACCCCCTCCTGACAAACGCTTGGATTCATCGAAGTATAACGTCCAATGCTTGCTAGGCGTGTTTGGGCTGCTTGCTGGTGCTTCATGGTCGACTGGGGGCGTAGCCCATTCAGCCACGAAATCGGCGAGGGCCTGAGATTTAACAGAAGTCTTCCCCACGAGCCTGAGGGAGAAAGGTGCTAGTTTCGTGGCCCATTTTGCTATTCTTCCTGTGGCCTCTTTGTTCACCATCACCTCATTGAGGGGGTAGTTTGTTGGAACGGTGATAGAATGTCCCAAGAAGTAGTGACGAAGCTTTCTTGAGGCCATGAGTAGAGCATAGCATATTTTCTCTATCTGTGTGTACCTTGTCTTTGCGCCTGCCAGGGCTTCACTGACATAATATACTGGGTGCTGAACTCGTTCTTTCTCCTTGACCAAGACGGCGCTCACTGCGACAGGGGTTGCAGCGAGGTACAAGAGTAGTACATTTCCTTGTCTTGGACTTGTGAGGAGCAGAGGGGCTGCCAGGTAGGCTTTTAGGTCTTCGAAGGACTTCTGGGCTTCAACAGTCCATAGGAAGCCTTCAAGCTTATGGAGAATCTTGAAGAAGGGGAGGCCCTTTTCCGCTGAACGTGACAGAAGCGTCCAAGCACAGCCATGCGCCCCATGAGGCGCTGGACGTCCTCGGTGGACCAGGGTGGTTCCATGTCTAGGATCGCGCGAATCTTTTCAGGATTTGCTTCGATGCCCCGCTGTGAGACTAGGAACCCTAGGAGCTTTCCTCTCTTTACTCCGAAGGTGTATTTTTCAGGGTTTAGTTTGACACCGAATTTGCGAAGGCTGACGAAGGTCTCTTGGAGATCTTCAATATGTGACGAAGCTTGAATGCTTTTTACGACAGCGTCATCGACATAAACCTCCACATTGCGACCCAACTGGTCTTTGAGGATGAGGCAGACAAGATGCTGGAAGGTGGCTCTAGCATTCTTCAACCCAAAAGGCATGCGCAAGGAGCAAAAAGCGCCTACAGGGGTGATGAAGATTGTTTTTCCGCGTCTTCTTTTGACATGTGGACCTGATGATACCCTGAGTATGCGTCCAAAAAAATCATCAACTCACATACAGCGGTGGAGTCAACAAGTTGGTCGATGCGCGGGAGTGGGTAGTCGTCCGTCGGGCACGCCTTGTTGAGGTCGGTGAAGTCGATGCACATGTGCCACTTGTCGCTAGACTGTTTTACTAAAACAAGATTGGCCAGCCATTCTGGATGCCAAACCTCCCGAACGAGGCCGGCCTTTGAGAGCTTGTCAATTTCATCTTTAATGGCCTGGCATCGCTCTGAAGAGAGTTTTTGGAGCTTTTGCTTTACTGGAGGGCACTCAGGTCTCACTGCAAGGTGATGCTGGATCACCTCCCGAGGGATGCCTGTCATGTCTGACGGTGTCCATGCGAACACGTCAGCGTTGGATTTTAAGAACTCCACGAGCTCTTTCTCCATTTCTCCTGGGAGATCAACCCCGATTCTAAGATACCGCGTGTTGTCCTAGTCGAAGAGTCGTACTTCATGCAAGTCCCCCTCCGAACTAGGCTTAAGACAACATCTCGCTGGGGGGATACGTCCTTGGCGTGCCCTGGTGAGAGAGGAGAGCGCACTCCTCCCTTTGACTCCTTAGCCTCGAGAAAGTTGATGTCGCTGGAGTTAGTTGCCACTTTGTGGTATAGACGGCGAGCTAAGTCTTGATCACCCCTCACGGAGATGACCCCGCAAGAGCTAGTATCTTTAAGCACAGGTAGTTTTGATGAACCACTACGCAGAAGCAGTTGAGAGTTTCCCTTCCCATGATAGCATTGAACGGGGACTCGATGTCAACGACATCGAACCTGACGACCTCTGTCCGGTGATTCTCCTATGTTCCGAATGTCATGAGGAGTTTGATCCTCCCAAGGGGTTGAATGGATTTTTCTGGTACGAAGCCGGTAAGAGGGCGATCAGGTGGCAGCAGGATGCCATGATGATAGCCCCCCCTGTGACTCCCACAATTCCTTTAGTGCACACATGTAGAGTATATCCGCAGAGCTTCCACCGTCGATGAGGATACGGGAAACCTCGCAATTGTATATTGTGGCAGTTACTAAGAGGGTGTCATCATGAGGGAACCTTAATCCTTTTGTGTCATCAGCTGTGAAGCTAAGAGGAATGCTTGCCCATTTGGGAGAGACGCTTTGAGGAGGCTCCCCTACGACGTTGACCTCTCGGGCGAACTCCTTCCATTGGCGCTTTGACGCATGCCCAGAGGCCGAGCCCCCTATTATGACGTTTACTTATCTTTGCGGAGCTTGGAAAGGGAGTTCATACTCGACATCTTGCAGGTGCTTCCCGGGGGGTAGATCACCAGGGGCCTATGCTGGGGGCAGTGGAATTGCCTGAAGGGGCATCGCCTCTGCAGCCGTGGGATGTGGTGGTGACCCTTGGCGCGGCTCGAGGCCGCGTTTGAGGAGTTTCGCCACTTCAACGGCGTATTGGCGGCACTCATTCGTATCATGCCCGCGCATCTTGTGGTAGACACACCAGCGTCCGTCTCCTTGATTTGGGTTGATCCTTTTTTCATTGCGGCCTTCATCAGGACATCCTTTTTAGTGGGCTTTAGGCCTTGATTCCTTCTTGGGTCCTCTAGTGAAGTTGCCCCCGTGTTCCTGCGTAGGTGCGTCGGTCATGATGAGGACTTTGGAGTCACGTTCGCCACCGGAGTGATCCCTCCGGTCCTTGCCCCTCTTCCCGGAGGAGCCTTTTGACTTCCTCCCAGGGGAGATGCTTTCATCCTACGAGCGAAACCCCTTCTTGGCTAGGTCATCTTCTTCTCCTCGGGTGTATTTTTCCACAATCTCGAAGAGCTCATGGTTCATCCTCGGGGGATCTCTCCCAAGCGTGTGATTGAGTTCTCCCGGGAGCAGCCCTTCCTTGCATGCATTGATAACCGTGGAGTTTGGGGCATCTGCCACTTGGCTTCACACTTTAGAAAAGCGCTTAAGAAATTCTCTTGTGGATTCACCCTTCTGCTGCTTAACAGTAAATAGTTGGTTGGGGAGCATGGGCCGCTTATAGCTTCCTTGAAAATTCACGCTAAACTCTTCCCTCAGCTGGTCCCAAGAATATATGGAGCCTTTCTTTTGGTTGAAGAACCAGGAACGTGCCGTTTCGGAGAGGAACAGCGGGAGGCAGTTACACATCTCTACTTCTCCACCTCCCTAGCCCGAATCATTGTGGAGTATACTTCCAGGAACTGCATGAGGTCAGAATCCCCATCGTAAGGCCTGAGGTTAGGCTGGAGGAACTTCGGGTGAAAAGGAGTGTTGCAGATGTCTCGGGCGAGAGGGTTCCCAGTCTCCAGGATGCCCCTATCCCTTTGCACGCGAGGTGATGGTGATCACGCGGTGCGACGGCGGCGGTAGTGGGGCTCTCCTGAGCTGGAAGAGCTAGATGCCTGTCGGTAGCGGCGATGGTGGAAGCGCATTGGCGAGTTGGAGCGCCCATGTCGACTTGCAGCTTGATGTGGCCGGGAGATTAGTGATTCAACATCCATTTCTTCACAGCGGTGGCGACCACGCTCCCCAGCGAATCCGATTGGTGGCACAGGGACACGCCTAGTGCCCGCAGAGTACATGCTCTTCTAACCGCCTTGGCCACAACCTCCTTGATGTGAATCCTTATGACTTGGCGAGTGCCCTTGGGCTATGATGGGTGGAATGATTCGCTCGCCTGAAGGTGCTGAAGGGGGCACTGGGGGAGAAACAACTTTTGGTCCTACGGGCTCCCTAGTTGCCCATGGCCATGTAACACCTTGGGGGTGGAGCCCTGCATTAACTGGAGGGAGCTGGTTTACCATCTCTGTGTGCAGGCGGAGGAGCTTGAAGAGGGGGCCGCAGAGCGCCCATTCCAGAGGGTATGAACTCTCACAAGGATTAAGACAAAACTCTCATGGATAATATATACTTGAATACAAGTCCAGTAAAACATATAAAACATGTTGAAACATGAATGGTAATAAGATAACATTACATGGTAAGTTGACAATATCATGTTAGGATGTAAAAAAGAGTTTTCCTTAATGGTTAACTATCTATCTATAAAGCAGATAAGTGCAGCAACCTATAGAAACTCACCTCTATCCATGTCGTCCCTGGAGATTCATTTCATATCTCATCAGTGAACACAACTAGTAACATTTGCGGTTTTCATGTCAAGCAGATAAGAGCAGCAACCTGTAGAAACCCACCTATATCCATGAAACACTTACATAGTGTTATTTATCCTAAGAATAGATGGTGATCAGACTTACTATTAACAGACAGCTATTTGTTAAGATCCTCTCCAAGAGGCAACCAAATTGCCTCCCTCAGATTGGCACTTCTTAAGGTTGTATCAATGTGTTTTTTCAACAGTACACCCTGCATCATACGTATCGAAAACAAAAAATGTGTTTAGGAACATACCATGCAGCAGTCACACCCAAACACAACCCCATTCCCCACCTCCAGATCTATCGATCGATCCATCCAGTCAGTAGTCATAGAGGGAAAGACAGTAAGACAGCAAGGCCAAGGGTGTCCAAACCGACCATCAAGCTAGCTAGCTAGGTAGCCCACATTGCAACTCGGTTCACATGAATACCAACAGCACAAACCAATAGATCTGTCTTACCTCGATCGACATCACCGGTATCGATGGTGAGGTAGCCGAGGCTGAGGTCGATGGAGCTAGAGGTAGCCGGGGGAGGTCGGTGAGGTAGCCGGGTCGCGACGCCGGAGGAGGAAGAGGGAAGGCCTTGATGTCACCCAGATTTGTGGCATACGGTGACCGCAAAAGACACTCTTATCGTCTGAGTGTCTTGTGCAAAGGAACCGTGGTGTCACAACCGCCGATTCACGGAAGAATGGCGGCGGCGGCGATGGGGTCACTCGGGTGGGGAGGGGAATGGACGAGAGTAAGGCCACTGTGGAGTGACGAGTTAGAGCGCAAACCCTAGCGGGCTCCTACTAATAAAAGAGACTTATCACAGTCGGTTCTATTATGGAACCGTCTGTGATATGGTCTCATAACACAGACGGTTCATTATTAAAGCCGTCTGTGAAGTATCACAGATGGTTGTTTGTTGAAAACCGTTTGTGATATTTCGAAATATCACAGACGGTTATTGTTAAGAACCGTCTGTGATACTTCACAGACGGTTTTCATAATGAACCATCTATGATATTACCTCTTCACATACGGTTTTTAGCACAGCTAGTAACACAAACGGTCGTAAAACCAAAAACCGTTTGTGATTATATGTAATACAGACGGTTTTGGTCAACCGTCTGTGATGAGGCGTCCAGTATTAGCCTTTTTGTAGTAATACATCTTTCCTTTTATCTCTAAAAATATCTCCAAGAAATTCTCTTTCATGCGTAATACACACACATGCAATGCATGGCTGATTAGTTGCATCTACATGCATGCACGCATCTCGTTTTCCTCTGGGTTCCCATGTAAAACCTCATGACCCATATGTACACAGGCCCACGCGCAAGTCCACATGCCGCTTGACACGGCACACATGCATGCACCTCATGTGTCACGTATTTTATGCTTTCCTCGTGCACGACAAGTTTTTCTTTGTTATTGTCAATAATCTGTGCACAAGAATTATTAGAAACACAAATATTATTAGTAGACGGTATTTGCACCGCATCAGGCGCTACTGCGGTTGCTGCTGCGCTAATGGAGGACGATCCACGACCTACACGAGAAATGTCATTGGTTGTTGGAAGAGACAATCGGTGCCGGGGACATTGGACGATCGACTACGACCATTACATCGATGCGCTCGACGTTGGATCAAGTTGCTCTAACTCTTCTTCCACTGCACTGCGTGTCTAGTTGTAACGATTTATGATCTCTTGCTTGCATGGCTTCCTGGTTTGAGTGATAGAATTTTTAAATTGCCAGCTAGTATAGCCTACCGCATCCATTCACTTTATTGGCATAAAGAATTATGATATCACTGCAGGAAGGCCCAACATACAGATATTCATTGAGGTAGCACAAAGAACATTTTTTCCGGTGGTTATTTTTATTGTTCACTTATGAGCCGTGACACCAGAACAGAGTGTGATAGGAAATGAACAAGATTGAACCATATACGCAGACCGTGCAGGACCCTCAAGAACAGCTTGCTCTCACAAAGAAGAGGCTTGCAGTAAGTAATGCTTAGTCGTGGTTAAATGCATATGCAAATTAGTGCCATAACTCATAAGACCATTTTATGCAACTTATGGAGCAGTGATGTTTCACCTGCACTCCTGCAGATATAAGGATACTCACTTGGATGGACTGGTGAAGGATGCATGGGACCAGCCTGCTTTGAGCAAAATAAATGGCTGTACGTAGTACAGTAAACAAGGATATGTATGCACGCACATTGTACAATGACTGGCTTATGAGCGCTGACTGACAAACAGTGGTGCAAGTGGGGCGGGCTGTGGACAGCCCGTGCCCACCTTGCGCTGACCACTTCACAGTTGCGGCTGTTGCGGGCTAGCAACGCATCGCTGCATGCACCAAAGGTGGGTTTGGCGGCAGCCCACAACACATCGATGCCAAGAGCGTCCAACCCAGGTCGCCGTGCTCTAGGTTGACGACGGCGCCAGGTGCTCTACCCGGGTTGACCTCGACAACGGCGACAGCCCTATCTGGGACGAGAAGCTCGTCCTCCGCTCCGCCCGCCCGCCAGCATCAACGACGCCGCCCTTCAGACGACGCTGTCACGCCTAACGCCGCAGGGCGCTCAAGTTGCTTGCTCGGCCCGCCCGCCTCCCTCTCGCGACATCTGGACGACACCGAGATCGCGGCGCGCCTCCCGCTCCCTCTGAAGCGCCCGCCGCCTCGAGACGCGCGTGGCGCGACGAGGGCGTGGTTGGGGCGGTTGGCGCTGACAAGCAACAAGGCCGATGAGGCCGGCGAGGGGCGGGACTCCTCAAGGAGATGGGCGCGGAGGGTGGAGGCGGAGGCGGAGGTGTGAGGAGGAGGAGGTGGTGTGGTCGGAGGAAGGAGAGGAGGGAGTTGAGGAGGAGGGAGGTGATGCGGGAGGCGGGAGGAGGTAGTCATCGATGAAGGAGAGGAGGAGGGGCCTGAGGTGAGAGGGGAGGTCGCAGCGGGGGAGGGAGGAGACGGCGAGGTCGAGGAGTGGGAGGGGGAGCCATCGGTCGCGGCGAGGAGAGGAGAAGTCGTCGAGGAGCTGCTCCCACTCCTGCGGCGAGAGGGAAGCGGGGGTGGTGGGTGCACTACTACAGAAAAGGTCTTCACAGACGGTTCAAAAACGTCATCACAGACGGTTTCGTGAGCCGTCTGAGTTTATGGGTTAGTGATGACATAAGGTCATTACAGACGGTTTTCGAACCGTCTGTGATGCATGCTATCACAGGCGGATATTAACTGAGAACTATCTGTGATATAATGTCTATCACAGACGGTTCGTGTTAAGAACCGTCTGTGATAACTGTCTATCGCAGACGGTTCGTGTTTAGAACCGTCTATGATATATAAATTATATAAATAAAACCTCCAAGCAATGGTTGCTTGTGCCTTTAAAACGGCTTTATATATATATATATATATATATATATATATATATATATATATATATATATATATATATATATATATATATATATATATATATATATATATATATATATATATATATATTATTCATCGTTTTAGTCTTCAACCATGTCAGTAAGTGAGGAGGATGTACGGGTCATCGAAGCTCAAGCACATTCAAGAAGTGAGGCTACAAGATAAGGCGCGTGACATTACAATTATAGGTAATTGACTTGACATCAAGAACTGTACCATTGTAATGTCACGTGCCCTCTTGCAGCCTACTACTTGAATCAAGGGCTCGATGAGAGGTTGCCCGTGACAGCTTGTCTCATCCTCCTCACGTAATCCCAATCAAAAGGGTCAGACTATAACTATATATATATATATATATATATATATATATATATATATATATATATATATATATATATATATATATATATATATATATATATATATATATATATATACCTGCTTTCACTCGAAGTATGTACTCCCACTTCCAATATACCACTTAAACGAGCATATTATACTTCTTTATCACTTTCAAAGATACTTAGATACCAACTATAAGATACTCCAATGCGATTTGATTGAAAAAATTAATTGGACACCTTTATTTGTTTCTATATACCCTTTTCATATATAAAAGAAGTATATACACAAATTTTGCTATAAAAAGTGAAATTTGATGAAATTTTTAATGGAACTCACTTTGGAGTATCTTATAATCATTATTGGAGTATGCTCAAATTAATAAAGAGATATCATAATACAATTTAAGTGGTATATAAGAGGTGGGAGTACGTACTCCTAGGAGTACCATACCATTTTTCTATACACACACACACACACACACACACACACACACACACACACACACGAAACCGGTTTTAAAGGCACAAGCAGCCACTGCTTGGAGGTTTTATCGAGAAGAGATGAGGAATAGAATGGTAGGACGTATACGTACCTGGGACGCAAGGGAGGAGAACTTGACCTGGGACACAAATATGAAAAGTTAATTGCAGCCAAGCCCCATCCGAACCACATCGATCCCATGTAAGCTAATCAAGCACAAAGAACCAGCATCAATAACCCTCAGTACCCATCAGAGAGCATTAACCAAACCCACCATTTTGCCCCATCCATTTTTGTCAATCTGAACCCACAGCATGAACTAAGCAAGATACACAGAATGCACATACACCAATAGCCCTCAGTTTACATCATAGAGCAAGGGGGCTATTAATATGAACTAATTATCAATTCAATTTCGAATAAGACTATTAACATCATTACATCACAGAGAGCAAGGGACTATTAATATGAACTAATTATCAATTCAATTTCAAAGATAAGACTATTAACATCATTGAGCGGTTCAAACCCGCCACCACACCAAGAGTAGTAGAGAGGGAGTAAGGTAGGGTGATACCTCAAGACAACAAGTAACCACGGTGGCGACCCTACCACCAGCACAACCCTCATCCATCTCCATCACCTTGCATAAATCACACAAACATCAGGACACAACTTAAGGCTCAAGCATAAAAATTAAACTCAACAAAAGACATTAAGCTAACAGATCTAAAGAAAAATAGAGGGAGGGGGGGGAAAGCAAATCCAGGGGAGCCACGGCCCGAGCGCAGGAGGCCGAGCAGGAGAACCAAGCCATGGCGGCAAGAAAGTACACGCTGGGCCAAGCCATGGCGGCGTTATCAGAAGTTGTGGCATTGTTTTCGAATCGCACAAGACACTACATCATACGAGTGTCTTGGGCAGTAGTGTCTTGTGCAGTGCAGAGTGGTGTCACAACCGGCGGCGACGGCGATGGCGACGGGGTCGGGCGGCAGCGTCGAGGTGGGGAGGGGAACGGACGAGAGTAAATGCGCTGGGGAGTGACGAGTTAGGGCGGGCACAAACCCTAGCGGTGCTGGGGAGTGACAAGAGTTAGGGCGAGCGCAAACCCTAGCGGCCGAGCTCCTACTAATAAAGAGACTTATCACAAACGGTTCTATTATGGAACCGTCAATGATAATTATCACAGACGGTTCCATAATGGAATCGTCTGTGATATACTGCATATCACCGATGGTTCCATAATAGAACCGTCTGTGAAATGGTTTTTTCTCAAGTATATTTATCTTGTATATACACTTACATGACATGAAGAAAATTACATGTTTATATGTCAATTTTGTCATTTAAATCTTCAATGAAAATTTGCTTTTAACTATATATATATATATATATATATATATATAGAGTAATAATTCAACATATAAGTAATATAGTAACTTGACCTCCAAACTTTTTTTTTTATTTTGGAATTTTCATATGGCCAAACAGAGTGGCTACCGCACAAAAAGATTAAAAAAAGTATAAACCTATAAATAAACAAAGTTTTCTAGTGGCGGAGGTAGGTCGCTATCTCCGTCTTTAATACTTCATAAGCAGGCGTCAGATCGAACAGTTCCTAATCATCGTGAACGAAGCTCGAATGCGCCCACTCACGACGCTTGTTCGAAAGTGTCTCAAAGACTTTGATCGTTGAACTAAGAAGAATTGAGCCCATAGGCTCTCTTCCTTGCTTGAGGGTCTCGGCCGTCGACTCGGCCGCTTCGCCGCCGACACGCGAAATCCAAATGACGGCAAGCCTCCCCGAGACGCAACGCGTTTTGGAGGACCACGCCGATGACGCAGTAAATTCGCCGAAAGTGGGAGATCACCCGGAAAACACGGCGGAGGAGGATGTTAAGACGACGGAAGGTGGCCATCACCTGCTCCGGCAAATTCTCGGTCGGTAGAGGAGTGAAGACATTGTTGAAACAGTGTTCTTCCGCAGCACGGTTCAGCGTACAACGAGAGAGGTGCTCGTACAGTGCGGCCAGGTAGGCCATCAATGCTGGCGAGAAGGAATTAGAGGCAGCCATTTCTGTTTTTTTATAAGTATGTGGGATGATCATCTTCGATGGCGGATGATCCTTTTTTATAAAACAAGGAATAAATTCGAAGCATGAGACGAAGAGACGCATCGGGGAGCCGAAGCGGATGCGACGAAGAGACACATCGGTGACGAAGAAACTCATCGGGCTTTCAACCGGGAGCTGTAGCAATATTATCACAGACGGTTATAACAAAAAAACCGTCTGTGATATGTAGTAATATCACAGACGGTTATTGTTAAGAACTGTCTGTGATGTTTCACAAACGGTTCTTTGTTGAAAACCATTTGTGATATGTAGAATTATCACAAACGGTTATTAACAAGAACCGTTTGTGATATTTCACATACTGTTTTAGCTATGAACCGTTTGTGATATTACCTCTTCACGAGCGGTTTTTAGCGTAGATAAGAATACGACGGTCTCTAAACCAAAACCGCTCAGGATTGCAGATAATACAGACGGTTTTGGTCAACCGTCTGTGATGAGGCGTCTAGTATTAGCCTTTTTGTAGTAGTGGTGGGGGCTTGAGGGACGGCTGTTGGTCCATCGCTGGCGACCGGAGAGGGGGAAGGATGCCATGGGAGATGAGAGAGAGAGAGAGAGAGAGAGCTCTATCAGTGATTTTTCTTTTCCCCAGCCAGTGAGAAAGAAAGAAGGAATGATGGAGTTAGCCACCCACCCACCCCACTCGATGCAACTAGCTCATTTTCTTTTGGGGAAATTGGCTCAGTAACATTGCGTTCGGGCGTATTTAGAGGAACGACATCGCTTTCGTGACGCACTGCAAAATAACATCGTGAACGCTCAAAAATTATAGAAATAACATCGCCGTCAGTTTAGCACCCGTTAGTCGACGTTGCACGGGTAAAAAGTCATATATGCCCTTTCTTTCTTCTTCTCAAAAAACAAGCAACTTCTGCACGGCCCCTTTGTCATACAAAGAACAGAGAGGAGCTCTGATCGCAGAAGAAGAGGCGCCTTTAATCGGGAAGAAAGAGTGATGGCAACACAAGGGGAAGAGGGGAAGAAGGAGAGCGCAAGACGGCTTCGGTGTGTCGAGGGGAACTCATCAATGCGGGCCGTGTGGGCAAAGGGCGGCCGAGCCGCTTTGGCGACATGGCTACCGGCGCATGAAAGGTTCTGCGTACAAGGCCGCAGGAGACAGAGAGGAAGTGAGTGGTGGGGAAGAAAGGGAGGAGAGATAGGTGTTTCACCCGAGAGGAATCGATCGGTGGCTTGTCAGGTGAGGAGTATCGTCCGTGGGCCGAAGCTCACCGCTGGCCCAAAAGTCGCTGCCGCCATTGGAGCAAGGAGCGAGTTCGCCGCGCTGCCGTTGCAAAGCCTCTCCGTCGATTATGTTCGCATCAACAGGAGCGTCTCGATGCCGCCAAGCTTCGGGAGGGGTCAATTGGAGCAAGGAGTCATCGTCGCCAAGATCTCAAGCATTTTCCCCCTCCTCTGTCGCCGCCGTTCAACCGTCGATTTCTTTGCCGTCGGTGAGTCTCGAGTGCCACCGTCCACCTCCCTAGCTTAGACATTCCATGTTCTAGCCCGTGCTCCCTTCCCCTTCGCTGGAGGAGCTCTCCCGTGCCTTTTCGCTGGAGAAGCTACCTTGGCCGCCGCCTTCTTCTTCGTCGCCGATGAACCATCGGTTTCTTGGTCAAACTATCCACGTCAGAATCTTCACCGCATCTTGCTCTCGCGATTAAGACTCCATCACCGCCGCGCCTCTGTCGCGGTGACCTTCGGTCCCCGAACGCCATAGCTAGATTGCTAAGGTGTCGCCGACGGCACGCCACCACCGCCATGTTAGCCTTGTCACCGCGTGTTCCGTTCTAGTCGGCCGCCGGTGGCAACACATGTGACGAGCATCGAGCCAATGAAGGGTAATTCTGCATTAAAATTGTATTCTCACATCACACCTCCTTCTTGTTAAAGTTGGATGGAAAAACTGACGGCGATGTTATTTCTCTTATTTTCGAGCGTTCACGATGTTATTTTGCAGCCCGTCACGAACGGAGTGTCATTCCTCTAATTACGCCCGAACGCGATGCTACTGAGCCAATTTCCCCTTTTCTTTTCCCCACTGGGCTAGTGGGCTGGGCCACGGGCAATGCAGGCCGGACTGCACGTCTCTGCTTTCGGATGACGGGTTAGCGGGCTAATTTTAGAGGGTTTATTTTGCAGGGTGGGCTCGCGGCGAAGTGGCCCGCCCCACTTACATCCCTACAAACAACGCGTCATCAGGATCGCAGTCGCAAAACTCCCACGATCACGGTGTGTCGCACAACACAACCAGGCTACACCGGCCGCAACGTGACGAGCAGGAGCGCGCGGCTGGCTTGCCCGGCATCCGAGCCAACCTACCGACCACTCGCCGGCGGGCGGTGGCCGTCTGGCCGAGGCTTCACACGCGCGTTACAGCCCACGCAAGGACCTCTCCACCGTCCCACTCCCGCGCTTGTCGTTGGTTGCCCGCGCACAGTGCTCTCATGCATGGATCCTCTCCCGCACGCGCTCTCAGCTGTCGGTCGAGCCTCCGACTCCGATGTCACCGGCTCGATCGCGCGACATGCCTACATACATAGTACTAACGCGCGCGCTCACCAACTTTCTAACGCGAGTTTTCAAGGGCCATAGCCCATAGCCGGTCGGTCGCAGGCAATCGCTTCAACTTCAAGTGTGCCGAGGACGGAGCGTTGCTTGATTGGCTCGCGACGCCTTCCTGCGTGCAGCCCGTCTGGGCTTGAACCCATGCCTTCCTGTGTGCAGCCTGTCTGGGCTCGAACCCAGTACGCCTCACCATTTAGGTGGTTTTAAGAATAGTACACCCATACTACAATGGTTGAAACGCATGTTCACGCTCCGTGAGGTCTAAACCACTACGCTAGATTAGAGCATGTGTTAAGAACACACCCATATATGTGTGCGTGGGTGTGTCCGGCTTGTACTCTCAGAAAAAAAAAACTTCAATTGTGCCGTCCGTTGTTTTCACCTCATCACGTATTCGCATTCTTCAATTATTTTGGTCAAAGGGGAACATTCGAATTCTGTCTCTTCAGATGAAATCGCCACTTTCCTATACAGCATACGCATGTTAATTCTCAGCAACATCAGTTAACAACCAAATGTAACTTCCAACCGATGGAACAGATCACGTCAATTTTCATCCCAGCAAGAAGGCACGCGTCTCAACTTTCAAGCAGAAACTGTGAATGCAGTTTGCACTGCTAGTCTGCTACAGGTGGACCAGATCTCTCCTATAATCTCATCAGGGTGCCAACGAGAAAAGGATGTGCACGAACGTTTATTGGATTGATTCGTCCAGATGTTTCTATTGTAAAGGGTAATAGTAGCACAACTTCCAGATTATGCATGAAAAATTAGAAAGAAAACAGTACAATTAGACCAAGTACCAACAAGAAACATAAAACAGGTTGCCAGTTGAATGGAACAGTACAAAGCCATACATTGCTGCAACATGTGTGGACAGACTTCAGATCCGAAGGCTAGCAAGGTTCATTTGATGGACTTGACCCAAATATGGTGATTTGATGTTTACTGCAGAACCCGCATGCTAACAGGATTGTTCAGACAGAAACTCCTGTTTTTAGTAATGAAGGCATTTGTTGCATCAGTCTTTGTGCAGAATTTTACCAGCACCATTCTTATGGGCTCTGGGACACCAGGTCTGTGCAGCAGCCATGGATGGAATCAGGTAAGGATGAAAGGAACGAATCAAATCCTAGCAAAACAAGGATGGCTGCCCAAATCCTTACCTGAGAAAGCTTTCAAATGGCGGAGGTTCAAAGTTGGTGCCACACAAAAATCGTTCTATGTCCTCTGGAGGGGCATTTCGAGGGACTCCTTGCAATAGTATCTGGGTAGACCCATACAGCAAAAAAAAAACATTATGATTGTTTCCGCACAAATCAATTAGAAGATATCAATAACTGCATATGAATCGCAAGCACAAGAGCATGAATAACTGGAAAGGGGGAAAAGGGACTTTCTTCTCCTTATTGTACTTCTTGATATTTGCCCAATCAATAGCATTGGAAAAGATGAGAGATAAAGCTACACTTGCTTGCTGAAAGACAATTTCTTCCAAGTTTTACTTGGCTATCTTGTGGGTGATTCAAACCTAATTGTGTAGCAGAATCACAAATCCATTACACACATCTACTATAAATGCAAAACTATCACTTACAGCTTTTCCATCATAAGACTGCTTGAGATCCCACTCATCACGATTCATCTGTTATATCAGAGTCGAAAATATATCAGTATTTTGGCATTTACTGAAACCAAACGAGAAAACTGATAAAAACAAGCTTTGCCTTACCCTCTCAAGCTTGTACAGGCGACCCTGACTTGTTTGCCTGATTGCTGTGTTAAATGATGCCATTGAAGGAAACCTCAATAAACTGGTCAAGTGGAAACACTTTTCAGGTCAATAAGCACATCCAGAAAAAGGACAGCACAAAATTACTGACTCAGGTATTTGATTGCGGATCTATACCAATGTCATAATAACAAGTACAGAAGAATTAAACAAGGCATGTCATACGTTTAAGTTTTAACATAAAGACAAAGAGATTTTTTTTTATAGGAGGAAACCAGCTACTCTTGTTTAAAGCCTTAGCATCATGCAGAACAATAACATCAATGAAGAATGAACTATATTTTCCACATATCAAGCATTCAAGGAAAAGTACATGTGCATGCACATATTAGCCAGCAAAACATAACATAAGTGTTCACTTTGGTACACTGCACGAACAGATCATGACTCTACACCACGCAGACAGACGAACAAAGGATAGTCAGGACTCAGGACTCAGGAACAAGTTGGCCTACAAAATCAGACAAGGCTTGATGAAAGACTTATGACGGTATCCATGCAACAACCAGAAACAAGGTTCACATTTTAACTATTGTCCTAAGAGGCTAAAAGTAGTACAAAGAATGAGCTGCTGTACCTGGTTGGAACCTCACAAGCATTATTGAATTCAATAGGAATTAGTATAAACTGCTTGTGCATATGCAGCCCAAAATTCAAGTGAAAACAAGGTGTGTAAATAGACCATATTAATATTGCATGCCAAAGAACAGAAAGATGGGGAGAAAGGGAACCGTACGCGCCCATTGGATAATATCCCCTGTTGTAATCAATCTTCACATCATCCAGCGACAATTCACATTTGTCAAGGTAATGGATAATGTCGGTTTTCAGCATGTTCTTGCCAAGACGGTTGCCTCCAGAAATAACACTGTAGAACCTTCCATAGGCCAAGCCTGTTGCAGTATATCAATATTACTGAAATCTAAAACATGATGGTGTAGAACTACAAGTACATCTCAAAGTGTTTCAAAAGTTATAACACAATGACACTTGCAGCTACCTACATTTGTTACCATGGATAATGCAACACTTTTTTGGATTAATAGCAGAAATCGCTGAAGTCTAAATGCCAGATAGCGTGATCAAGTATATTTACAGCCAAAACAATTGTAATAAATCGAGACTAGCAGCATGTTAGCTCCAGATATCAATAGCATAGTGGAGGAAACCACAGGCCACAAGCCAACAGCATTCAAGCTAACAACACAAGAAAAGCCAAGAGATGAACAGCAAATTCCTACTCCTGAGCTCAGCAAGCAGGCTACAAGAACACATGGAAAATGAACCAGTTTGAATAATGGAACATGCGAACAGCTAAATGATATTTTCAATTGGTATTTCTATCAGTTAAGAATGCCGATACTTAATGATATTAAAATCGGCAGCTGCACCTAATAAACCTTTTTTTTTTCTGTTTTCTCTTTACACGCATCTCAAATACATGACATTCCGTGTTCAGTCCATGTGCCTGTTCTCTCAATAGAAATGAAAAAATCCAACAAAGTTCATTATACCTCAGAAGTAGGGACAGTCAAAATTGCATAAAGCAGAGACATAACACTCGAATTGACATGGTCATTATGACGGGAGATAAAACTGTCCTCTTCAAGTGTTTCCCCCTTTACTTCCATCATTATGCCTATGCTAGTGCCTAGTAGGAAGTGAACACAGCAGCAATGGCTCCTAAAATTGATTCATTTTGCTCTAGCTTACACCTCACGAACTTGCAGTTCCAGTGTCTGCCCATTGCAAGCACTACAAAAAGCTCCAGTCTTAACGCCCCTACGGAAGCAGTGCCGCCTTTCCTCAGGTTCGTAGTCAGGTTTCGCATTTACCGATTTCAGGTGGCACACCCCCCTCACAAGCACCACTCGACGATACTGGTTGCAATGTCGCTGCATAATGTTCTACAATAGGATCGCAACACTATCTCGTATTTTAGAGGTTGTGGTTTCCATTTCCAAACGTTCGACACTGGTAATACGAGATATTCGCACCAACAAGGCCTTAAAAAAATCAAATATTTCATCACCGCGACCTCACAAGGAATTATCACCACATGATCGCGGCCTAATCCATCATCCTACATTCCTACCCTTCTTCTAAGGCAGGAACAGAACACTAAACCCTAAACCTCCCAACGAACAAACGAACGAACAAAATAGAGAAGAAACACCAGAGTAAAAAAAAGTAGCAGATACGAGGACGCGAGAGCTACCTTCGCCGGACGACTTGAGGAAAGAGTCGTCCTGCGACCCCGCGGTGGCGCCGGCGGCTTCGCCGGATGCGTCCGTGGAGAAGAGACGAGAGGACGCCGGCGCAAATGCGGCCGAACGCGAGGAGGGTGAGGAGGAGACCCCAGATGCGGTGACGGCGCGACGGAGGGCGGCGGCCGCGAGCCTCGACATGTCTCCGGCGGCGCGGCGGCGGAACAGGAGAGGAACGGCGTAGGGCGGAGTTGATTGGGGGACTCAGGAGATAGGAGCACGACGCGAATGAACCCCGGATCTGACTCGTGTTGGTAAATCATCAATGGGCTTAATTAGGCCCATTTAATTGGATTATCCAATGGGCCTATGTTGGTTCTTCGTTAACTAATGGGCTTTACGACTTATGCCGCTGCTGCAGTACGCCAACATGATCAGATTACGTAACCTTGGAGTGCGCCTCTACACTTCCACAGCTAGTTCGACAAGAATGTGATTCGCACATCGAGAACGGACAAAACAAGTTCGCTTTCTCTTTCCCTGGGAGGACGACGACGGCGAAGAAGAGCGAGCACCTGCCTGCGACGACGCGACGCTAGGCGGGCTGCGTCTGAGCTCCGACTCCCCACCTTACCGCCAAACCGTAGGGCTCGCCGCGTCCGTAGCATGAGGCGGCCGTCGCCGATCTCGCCTCGCCGCCGCCTCCTCGTCGTCCTACTCGTCTCCCTCTGCTCGATTCCTGGTGAGATCTGGCTCTTACCTCTCTGGAGATGGGTTTCTTTTTCGAATTAAAGCAATAGTTTAAAAGCGTGGATAATTGACCGAATTAATTTACCGTATTCCCTTTTCCTTTTTAAGAAATATGTGTATTTGCCTCGATGGTTACTTCGATGAGAAGTAGCCATTTTTCTGTCCGTGTTTTCTAATGGATTTGTGGCTAGCGAAAAATTGGCCGCAAGGTAAGGTCTGAGGTGTGATTAACATCTGGAGTTAGTACTGGCGTTGCCGTTAGGGGAAGGAGAATTAATGATTTATGGACTTGTGAAAAGCAATTTTAGATATGAAAGTAAAATTGGCCTCATTGGTTTATCAGCAATAGGACCAGCAATGTAAAGAGGTTATGCGGCACGTTTGGAAAGGAAAACAAGCTAAGGGTTATCAAGAGTAGTAGTATTAATGATGAAATATTTCCAAAGATGGTACTTGCGATCAAACAGTTAGGTTTTCTCCTGATCGGAATCGGATTATCCGAGTCAGAACAATCAGTATTGTGGTGTATGTGTTGGTTATCCCGAAGGAAATATTTTGTTCAGACATCATAAGTTGAGGAAAGTATTGCAATGTTCTGTTCACAACTAATACTCAATATGAACCCAATGGTATTCTTGCTTTACATGTTCCATGCTTGTGGGTATTGTTGTTGTGAACTATTTGAGCACATTGGTCTTAGTATATTATTGAAAATGTCAATAATGATTTGCCTCTTTCGTGGCAATGAATTGCAAGTATTTTCTGGTTCTCTTTGTTTAGGCTTAGGTTTTTTGGCTTATAGATTAAAGCCAGCTTTTTGGCTTAATCAGCCTATAAGCCTCTAAGCTTTTAAGCGAAACTTTGTCGTTTGGTAGTCAGCCTTTTTGTAGGATATTGGCTTATTGAGTTGTGTGTGAAGGATGAAATGTCTGAAATGCCCTTAAGAGTTTAAAGGACCTTGTTAAGCATGTACTTAAACTGATTTTTTTCATGGGACCTGAAAATATGACGATACATGCATTTGTACATATGAAACAAAATGGATATCACTCGTAGTGCATGTATGTATTTATTTTGGACATTGTGCAACTGAAGAAATTAATATAGAAAGGCCAATATCAGCCAACCAAACAAAATAACATAGTAACAAAATAATATTTAATCATATATGATGCAATTATCTTGTCACCGCAACATGTATATATCATACTAATGTAATCTATTTAACCTCTTGCGGCCATTAAAGAAGTAGCAATAATATCACGAAAGACACCCATATCTCCATCATCGATTGCTGATCCATTAACATTGTGTCCTCCAAATGATCTAGTTTGTCTATCATTTTGATCATAATCTTCGTTAAGATCACATCTCTCAAAAAGTTCATCACATAAAGCACTATCTCTAATGAAGTTGTGTAGCGCCATCCATGCAATTATAATTTTCGTTTGAATCTTCATTTTGTAACTTGGCAACGTTAACAAGATTCTCCACTTCATCTTCAACACGCCAAAGGAACGCTCAATTACATTGCGAAGGGACGAGTGAGCGTGATTGAACACCTCGTATTTCCCACTCGGTTGTCGACCATGGCGAAATTCTGGTAGATGGTCCTTTTGTCCTTTGTAAGGAGCTAGATAGCCCTTTCGATTGGGATAACCCGTATCAACAAGGTAATATCTTCCTACATACATGAAACCTATAAATGTTGACAATACAAATTTGGAATGTTATCATAATAATTATTTATATGATTAAAGAAGCTAATTACCTTTAGGAGGATATGGAAATCGGTTCGAATACTTGTCCAAAGTGTTATTGAAAATCCTTGTGTCATGCGCTGAACTCGGCCATCCGGCGACAACAAAGGTAAACCTCATGTCAAAGTCACACACTGCCATCACGTTTTGAGACGTATATCTATGACGACTAGTGTGGACAACCTGCTCATCCGCTGGAACAACAACAGAGACATTTGTGCCATCAATTGCACCTATGCAATTGTTAAAATGCGGCGTGAAGCGATTATCTTGAAGTCTTGGATGCACTGCTATGAACTCCGGATCCGTTGGTCTAATATTATCTTCAGATAAAAGATAGACACATTGCAAGACTTCACCAAACTTTCTATTGATTGTTTTCGTTGACCTTTTGAAGTGGTTTTGAACTTGACTAACTGACTGAGAGCCACCAACTATCAACAAGATCATAGTCACAGATTCTACGGAAATCATAGTTCTAGTTTATTTCAAGCCATAATTTGCAACCAAAGTTTCATGCAAACTATCAAAAAAGAACAAAAAAAAAGATATAATCTTTCTTCATCTTGGGATCAAACATCCTCCTGAGCCAATTCATCTTTACTTCATCGGTCTTCATGGTGACAAACATTTCCCGATTTTCTAGTTTAGTAAAGAGCCTTGTCGCAATGAAGTGTTCATCACTTCCTTCTACTACCCCAGTCTGAATAGCTATATAGCATCCGCTACGGATGGACCACCTGAATAGGGCCTTTTGCCATAATGTCCACCATGCGCTTGAAATCTCTAGCGATGGGATTTTTCTTGTTCTTCTTTGGGCTAGGATTAATATTATTTGCCCTGCGCTTCGCAACGACCTTCGGTTTCGTGCAGACTACCTCATTGTTCTCCCCATCAGCGGCGGCGTCTTCCTCGCCGTCCTCCGAACAAACAATGTCAACAACGGTTTGATCTTCTTGTGTAGGCTCACCCGGGATGGCTAAAGTGTTACCTGTAACATGAGCCTTGTCAAACATGCAGTCCATATCATCTAGGTTCAACATGCAGTCCATATCATCTAGGTTCTCAGGTGGTCCATCACGAAAATGTTTAGGATATTGCTGAAAATAATTAAAAAAAACTGAAGTTAGCAAAAAATAAAATATGAGATCATAAACATTAATAAATAGACGTTTCTGCAATAACTACCTTGTGCTCCTTCCACCGAGCATCGGATGCAGATATAGTTCCTTTTTTATGATCCCAACCAAGCCCAGTTGCTTTCTGTTTCAAATAGTTCCACAAGTTGTATTCTTTTTTCAATGTTTCCCACTTATTTTTTAGTTGTTTTTTGTCGTGCTTTTTCCCGGTCCTTTCAAAAAACTTCTTTTGGAGGCTCGCGTAACCCGCGGTATTCAAACATCTCAATGGCCTATTCCCAGCACCAACTTCCTCAGCACAGATCTGACAAAATGCCCTGTTGCCAAATGCATCCCAATTTGCCTTGCTGATAGCAACTAGTTCCATCTATACAATTTACATGATGATTTATAATTTGTAAGGGCATAATATAATGATCAAAAGGTGCAGTTGGATTCAAAAAGTGTAGATACATTGTCATGATCCCTCCCTGGCCTCTTGTGCAGCAGGAGCGCAAGTGTGCAACATCAGCACAGATACTGAATATTATCTTAGTTTGCTACTCCCAAGAGTCACAAACTCAGAAGCTCAAGGTGTTAACAAAAAAATTTAAGGTGTACGTGCTTGTGTAGACTAGTCATGTTACCATGAGAGAACACATGCATAACTTGTGGCACCGAACTGGATTCTCTTGCGCTGCTGCGATACTGATTTTTTACAGGGGCCACTTAAAAATTCAGAATGGTGAGTGACGATGCAATCTTATCTAGGCAGACAATAACAGAGTCGGATCAAATTAGGACGATGATACTATACTTGTAATACCATCTCTGACCTTGTTGGTTGAGACTCGAGAGTTGGCATAACCTGATTGTTACGGAATTGTACATTTCAAAGGATTTAATGGTCCTCTTTGGCCTGCGATAGGCACTACTAGACTATAATCCAGATAATTAGTTGCTGTTGATTTTTGTGATAACCCAAAATTACTCACGATCCTTCAAGGTTAGACAGAGCAGCAAAACAAGTTCGGTCTGGTTTGAATGCTTTACTAAAAACACACATGAGAACAGCTAGCAGTGCCCGGTAATCCAACAAGTCAGCCGGCATGAATACATCAAGCCGATGAGCACCTCCAACAAAGAAGCAAGCCATGAATGATCGATTAAGGCACATCCTAATATGTAGTAATACTATAGCTTGCAGCAATCCATGCCAGTCCATGCTATCATTGATCAATAATTCAAGGATGATTTCAAAAACAAAACTCAATTGGACTCACCTTCGTTCTAGGAGGCGTCTGTCTGCAGAGGAGAAGGCGTCGGGAGGCAGAGTCGAGGCGAGGTAGGCGCGACGGCCGGGAGGCGAGTCGATCTGAGGCGAGCAGCGTCGGGAGGCGGAGTTTGGGCAGGAGGCGCGCCGTCGGGAGGAGATGAGGCGGCGGCGATGGGGATGGCGAGATGGGAGGCGACAAGATTCGGAGGAGATGGAGGCGGCACGCCGGGAGGAGAGATGGGGGCGGCGGCGTCGAGGATGGGGCGGCGGTGATGGGGATAGGGAACGGGAGGGGGAGGCAGCGTCGTCGGGAGGGAGATGGGAGGCGGCGGAGCAGGAGGCGTCGGGTTGGGGAACGGGAGCAGGAGGCGTCGGGTTGGGGAACGGGAGTAGGAGCGTCGGGTTGGGGAAGATTGGAATTGATGGAAAAAAAACGAAACGGTTTGCAATTATATACCAATGGTATTTTGAGAGTAATTTTAACGAAGTTCGGTGGCAAAAAGATATTCTATTCCGCAAAATCCAAAAAAAGCATATTTCCCATGGCTTATGGCTTTTAGGTTTAAATTGGCTTAAGCTTTTTATAAGCCGGATAAAAAAACCACTCTTTTGTTTAGGCTTGAGCTTTTTTGCTTTTAAACCAGACAAAAAGCCTAAACAAACAGGGCCTCTATCTGGGGGAAACAAGGATTGTTATACTAGAAATATAATTTAAATGTGCTCGTTGTTGAACATCCATTGGGTTTAGCAATTATGCTAACACAATTCAGGGTAGCCTTACAGCTGTCTATTTTTTAGCTACTTATATGGTGTAGTTTCATTAAAGATGTCAGTAATTGCGCTCTGCACAGGTGATGTTTTGAATTCTCCTGTTGTTATAGCTGCAAACATGGAATAGAAATGAGAGATTGCGTTTTACAAGCTACATTACAACAGAAATGATGTGATGAGGTCAAGGAATCATCAGCAGTAGGGGTGTGTTATGATCCTTAGATCATAGTGGTAAACATCACCGGGAGGATAGCCCTGTGATCTAAGGATCACGGCAGGTCTCAGGACCACGATGACGTTGCATTGCTGCCCCACGCAGCTTGTCCATGCCACTGATGCCTCCTACAACGTCAAGATACGTCAAGGGACCGCAGTCCTTGTTGCTGTTTATTGGAGCTTTGCGGACCATCTTCCATGCAATGTTCCGCCGGCGCCACGACCTCTTGTCAACATGAGGTCTCCTAAAGCTTTAGCCATGGCCATCACCACAGCTCGAGGACAAGCTGTCGCGAAAGAAGGGTAGTAGTGTCATGGGCCGGGGACACTGTTTACGTGTATGAACAGCACCCCGAGTACTGTAGCACCATGATTAGGAAGGGATCACCTTCCCTAATAAGAATATCTATTTTTCTAAATAGTTGATTAGTTTCCTTGTATAGGGATTAGTTAATCGGAAAGTTATCTATTAGTTAGTAGGGTCATCTATTAGTTAGAAATGTTATCATTTAGATTGATTTTATTTATAATTGTTAGAAGAACCCTCTATATAAAGAGATTTATTGTAATCGCCGGCATTAAGCAATGAGAATACAATAGTCTAAGTCTCAAATCTCCATCGTTTCCCCAACCTATAGTCTTCCCTATCCCCTAGCAGCCGATGCTGCCCAGTTATCCTCCCGGTGATGTTTACTCCTATGATCTAAGGATCATAACAAAAATCCTTGTTAATTGCAGCCATTTTTTTGAGTTATCATTTATGATACTTGGACAGGGTTGTTAAACTTCATATATTCCTTCTGTTACCCTCAGTCCCTCACTAATTCTTTTGTGCATCACTGATTATACTTAATTTTGTAGGGATTTTTTCATTGAGGCTCGTAACACTTGACACCATTGATATATTTACTACTCATGAATGGTTCCCCAGCAAACCAACTGTATATTTCCGTTGCAATGAGGAGAACAAGACGTATTTGCCTGACGTGAAGGAGGCAAATTTGATATATACTTTTAAGGGTGAAGAATCATGGCAGGTTATTCAAACTGCTTGTGTAGCTTATGGGTGGCTTCCTTTCATGTAGTTCATGCTTGAGGCTGGTCATCGCTATTTGTGGTGTTCTTATTTATCTTTCTTCGTTAGCACTACGTTACGCAATGAATAATATATATATATCCTTTTGGCAGCCCTTAACAGAACTTCCAGAAAAGAAATGCAAACGGTGTGGTTTGTACGAAGAGGATACATTTAAACTTGATGATGTGTTTGATGAATGGGAGTTGTGTTCTAGTGATTTCAAAGACGGCAAGTACACCCGTATCAAGGAAGGCCAGTTCAATGCCACTTTCCTATGCCAAAACTGTACTGCCTCTGCTGGTACGGCTCATATCCAATACCTATAATTTCTGTTAAGACTTTTTCCATAAATTTCTCGAGCTAGCTAAATTAACAGTTGCTTTTCTCTTGTCCAGATAACTCTTTGCAGCATAATTGATATTGATTTTGCTCTTAAATTGGTAGATTGCTCATTGTTAAAGAAATGCCTTGTGTTTGTGTTCCACGTAGCTATTGCTCAAGATGTTTCTCTCTACCCTACCAGGTGATTCTGCAACCCATCAGTCTAGCTCGGAGAAGGAAGCTAAGAAGATATCTGTTGTGGTTATCATAATAGTCAGTGTTCTTGCTTCAGTCATTGTCATCACCGCCTTGTTCGTGGGCTACAAGTACTGGCAGAAGAAGAAGAGGGAGCGAGATCAGGCACGATTCCTCAAGCTCTTCGAGGAGGGAGACGACATTGAAGATGAACTGGACCTTAGCAATGAACTTTAAGACGGCACATACAGTCTGACACTCTGACCTCCAACCCTCAGATGAATTCTCCACGTTGTCGTGTATAAAATGGGCAATTTGTGCTTCAAAATTTTGTTATGTACAGCATCTCCACAGTTGGAAGAAATGACTGAAAAAAAAAGTATGCTTCAATTCATAGCAGTTATCCCCAAATACAGTGTGCATCTTTTACACAGCCAGCACGTCTCACAACAGTTAGCACTTAGCAGTATCTCAGTTACAATAGAACAGTGAACGAAAAACTAGCACATCACACATCAGTCTTCGTCGTATGCCTCGCGTTCCCCCTTGTCTGTCAGATTGCCATGCTTATCCAAGTAGCCGGCGGCGACCAGCTGGCCGGCTACATTCTCCAGTACTGCCGGCTCCACTGCTGGGTCAAAAACCTCAAAGCCCGGCATGGCATCTGCGGCGTGCCTCTTAAGCATGAGCACGAACTTGGCGAGGGCGCCATCTCGCCTGATATGTGGAACGGTGTGCTCGTCGAGACCAGGGTGCTCCTTCTCCATGTAAAGCCGGTAGCATCGCCCCGGGCCGGCGAAGCCGGCCATCGTCGCCCGCCTGGCTGCCGTCTCCTTGGAGATCCTCTCAAGCGGCTCTTCCGAGATCAGGCCGGGGTCGACGACGTACATGATCCCGCGGACCAGGACGGCCGTCTCGGCCACGTCGGTCGCCAGAACGACTCTCCTCGAGCCATCGGGCACGGGCGCGTTAAGCATAGTGTCTGTGAGCTCTGCCGGGAGGTGGTCGTGGATGTAGCGCGTGACCAGCCCGGGCAGGTCGAGCTGCTTCAGCCTGGCCTTGGCCTGCTCGATGTTGACGTTCTCCGGCAAGAACGCCAGCACGTCGCCGGGCGGCTGCGACGCGTGGATGGCCGCCACCTCGTCGACCACCGCGCCTACCATGTCGAGCGTGGGCCCAGTCGAGTAGTGCACCTCGACCGGGTGCGCCGCGCGCAGGCACGCGACGATCGGCGCGCCGAAGAACTCGAAGAGCATGTCGTCGGCCGGCCCGCCGGCAGTGCAGATCACCACCCTGCAGTGCCCCATGCTCCCCGTCTCCACGGAGGCCTTGGCCATCCCGAGGAGGACATCGGTGCTGAGAGTGCGCTCGTGCGCCTCGTCGATGACGACGGCGCCGAAACTGGCGAGGACCGGCGACCGGGCGCCGAACACGTCAACGAGCCGCCGGGTGGTCGTGAACACGACGTCCCGCTCCCACTCCTCGCCGGCCCTCGCCGCGGCCACGGTCGCCGCGAAGCGGCGAGGCTGCGCGCAGACGACCGGGCCGTAGCCGTTGGTGACGAGGTACCGGGGGAGCACCGACGACTTGCCGGAGCCTGGGCTGGCGGAGACGACGACGACCTGGTGGTTGGCAAGGTACCCAAGGATGGTCGGCATCTGGTGGTAGATCGCCGGAAGCGGTGCCTCGGGCTCGGGTTCTTGCGCAGCGCCGGCCATGACCGAAAAATTGCGGGAAGCCACGAGGCGTACGCGAAACAAACGGGTCGGTGAGTCGGTTTAGTTTATCGGCCGGAGTCCGGGGCGAATCCGACACGGAGATTGACTCGGACTGCGTGTGTTCTCCTATGATTTCCTGATTGCGTACTAGGCTGCGGGCTTCCAAAGATTGTACGAGGATAGTCCTCGATTTTATGGGAATATGGGCCAGGGCAGGCCGAGCTTTGGTTCGTCGGCTGCTCCGGCTATGGTGTCTGAGTTGACTCCGAATCCGACCCAACAGTAGAATTAGCCCAATTTCATTGCTTTCTTCTTTTCGAGAGTAAGGCCGAGGCCACCACAGAAAGGAAGAAACCGAAAACGTAGCCCCAAACTGAGCTGATTGAAACACGGGAGAAATGTGTGGTTTTCTTGTCACTGCTCCATCCTCTCTCCCAAAAAAACTTGCCACTGCTCCAGCCGTACAGCGCTGGATAGAATCCAGTGTACAACTACCTCTGAACTACTTATCTCAAAAGTCGATAAACAAAGGAAAAAGGCTCGAGGAAAGAAGTAGAACAGTCAGCAACCAACGCACGACAGACGTGTTTTGACTCAGGCCGTGTGGAACGAAGAATTTTGCAAAATCTTACAGAAATTGAACATTTTTTGTGAAAATCTTGTAAAATTCGTGTGAAATTCTTACGTTCCAATGGGCCCTAACATTTCAGGGAACAAAGCTCCTCTCCTTTTAGAATGACAATTCATGTAACTTGCCCAAACTCCAAAGAAACTATTGTTGCTGCAGCCAGACGAGCTTGGTATAAGGGCCTGTTCGGGCAGTTTCGGTTTTGAATTTTTGCTCGGAAAAACTAGGAGCCGTTCTTAACGGGTAGCTTTCTCCAGCCGTTTTTCCTGAAGCCGAAAGTTGCCCGGGGCAGCTTCTTGCAGCTTCGGAGAGTTTGCCTTCCAAGATCGCTCATAAAGTTGGGAGTTATTTACCTGACATTGCCACTTGACAAAATCAGCCACCTCACCCCTCTCGAACCCTAACCCTAGCCTCGCGCCCCTCCGCCCGCACGCTCACGCCTCTACCCTCCTCCTTGCGGTCTGTCGTCTCTCCTCCCTCCTCCTCGCGTGCCACCTTCGCCCGCACCTCTTCCCTCCTTGGCAACGCTCCGGCCGGCCTCCTCCCTCTCCTTTCTCCCACTTCGTCTTCGCCGCCGACCATGTGGGCCGCTAACGAGGATTAAATTCATAAATATTAATCAAAATCCACATAGTAGGATCCAAAAGGTCGCTCGATAGGTAACCTGGTCGGAAAGGGTCATGTACCCATTACACGACCAGATGACTGCTCGCTGAAGTTTTGAACTGGCACTTGGACTCAGTTCCAAGTTTATCCCTTTCATGTGACGAATGGAACATATGTCTTAATTATTCCATTCCATACGACGTTTTCGACCCTAAGTCACCGATAATAACCACTATATAGTTATTGTCTCTTACTGACATCAACCGTATAGTCAGTTGGCATTTCACCAACTATCACTGTTCCTCCGACCAGACGCAACGCTTCCAAAGGGCACTGCTCCTAGGAATAATTGCCACAACGTCGTCAGTTATTTAAAGGATAATACAAACGGCAAAAAGGAGGGGACATGACATTCGATTCGATCAAGCCCAAGGCAATCAGAAGACAATCAGATTCAAATAGTACATCCAGTGTAATTATGGCTAGTCTGTCGTCTTATTTAAGGCACTCCTTGTAAAGATCCAGTTCATTACAATAAAGAGCAACTCATTCTTATCCAAGAACTCTTTGTCATTTTCCTCTTTTTTATTTTGTAAGATCGGCGACTTGATCGTCGACAGCCGCCGGATCCGACCATTGTCATCATCACCGGTGTCGTCATGATGCACCTCCCCTACCACCAACGCCGCCTCGGTGCACCTTCCCTACCGCTGGTATCGCCATTGTCTGTGTGTATATGTATACTTTACATGCAGATGTATGTTTTTTTGGTGCTATCTTTGCTAAATCATTTTTTGTGTTGAAAAATGTGTATATGACTTGTATCTGTATGTTAATCTCTGGACAATACATGGTACGTAACTAGCATGTCTTATCTCCATCTAATACAACAATACCTCAATAAATGAAGAGCTTGTACAAGAAAAATACCATGCCTAGCACTAGTCTCCATGCACACCCAACGGCAAGGATTGCATGTGTATATTCTCATTGTCGTTAGTTATCTTTATTGTTGTTAATTGTTGTCATCTGTCTTAGGGGTATTTCAAACATTTTTTAACTTAGAAGTTTCAGTCAATCTATCTAAAAATCAAACTACGAAACATTAAACATCTCCAGCCCAGTAATTTAGACTTATGCATGCCAAACAGACCCTTGGCAATGGCTCGCGTTAATGCCTAGAGCTACTACTAGATTGAAGTGAAATTATCTCAATGAAGAAGAACCTCACGAGAATCTTTCTTGCGTTGGGATTACTCCACCGTGCCAAATCATGATGTGAAAGTTTGGATCTCATCAATCGTATTACCGGTATTTTTCTGTGGCGATTTCAGAGGCTCAGCCGTTTATGTGAGCTGAGGAGTCGGAGTTGGTTGGTTAGCATCATATAAATTAGGTTAGCTCAGACAGTTCAAATTCTTTCTACTTAAATACGTTGTACCAGGAAAATAATCTTCTCTCTCCATGTCTGATGTGTTTATACTGAAGCCAGGATGGTGTGTAAACTATGATGTGACCAGGTATTCAGGCAGCAGATGCTTGATGTGATCAGGTATGCAGGTAGGTCTACCTGGAAAGCACGCATCAGGATAAAATAATGCAAAGTAATTCGATGCAAAATCTTATTCTGCCATGGGAGAATATGTAACCGCAAGTTTTGGCTCCAGCGCTGGTGCTGGTGTGTGTGACAAGCATGTGATTCCAAATATCAACCAGGCCCAGCAAAGAAAAGAATCGAGGGACGGCAGTACGGCACACAAGTCTTGCTCGCCTGAAGCGACAAATGGTACAAGCAAATTGAAAGACTACGTATAAAAAAAAATCCTATACACAACTCTTGCTCGCCTGATGCGACAAATGGTACAAGCAAATTGAAAGACTACGTAGAAAAAAATCGTATCTCTGTTGGACCTTTGCTGCGATATACGTATCCTATATTGCCATGATCGTTTCAGAGCGTCTCATAGGACGGAGATGATACTAGATGATACTAGGTGGTCCTCCTCGCTATATTTTTCTAGCTTGTCCCTACTTGCATACCAACATAAAATTGATTTGGTTTCAAAAGGAAAAACATAAAATTTAATTTCGAAATTAAGTGCGCACTTAAAAAAGCAGCTCTGTTAAATAAACAAATATTTAAGACTAGTGGCGGAGCCAGAACTTTTTCGAAGCCTGAGCAAGCTCACGGCTATGACTACGCCACGAGTCTACGGCCAATCACTCGTCTCCCAAGTTCGGCTGTGAAGCGTGAACCAAAGCCCGGACAAGTGCTCGGGCTGGAGGGGTGCTGGATCCGCCAGTGTTTAAGACTCTGTTAGACATTGTGATAAGGACATCAAACCTCCGGATACGACCGCTACTTCACGTATCAAACAAAAGTTCAAGTTGGACACATTCTCGAATCTAATTCGGCTTTCAGAGACAAGATCGGCTTCAAATATGTATAACTTTCACATACGGAGTCTGTTTGAGGTCCACGAGTACTTGATGGAGAGCTTATCTTGTCCTCTTTCTAACAGATCTGGTCTCACCTCTAAATTCCTTCTGTGCGCACCGTAATCGTCATAAAAAGGTGCTACGTCACCTATTTGGGCCAAATTGGACCTTGTAATGTTTGGGCCCAAGGAAAGACGCCACTCTAGGCGGCCCATACTGTTCACAAGGCACTATTCACATGCGAACAGTGCCATAAATAGTACCAACCCTATTTCTTAGCTTTGTGCGGCTCCCCCTGCCCTATTCAAGGACGTTGCACCCATCTAGTTTTCTTTGATTTTGTTTAGTTAAAAGTTAGCTTCATTGCAATTTCGTGTATTGGCTTGTGTCGATTAAACCAACCATAATACCGCTATAGAATCCCAACTTTATCAAAAAAAAATCAATCCTATTTGCAATTTCAGATTGCTTATTATCTTATTCTTGCGTGTTCTTCGATTGCATGCAGGAATAGACCTTTGTGGTCAGGTCAACCGCGTTCTTGGCGCGGTTCATAACGATTCGAAGTGTGGTTTAGTAATTGCTTGGTGTTCTGGTCATGACCGGTTAGAAGCTTGTATCGTTAAAGTCGTTCTTCTCCAAATCGAAGTTATCATCCTATTAGAAGATCGGGACACCCATTGTCTCATCAAGTGGTATTAGAGCTAAAGTTGATCGGTAGGAATTCTTGTATCTCTAATTTTGTTTCGGTTTTTAATACCTATAGTTCAAAAAAAAATTGCCCTACAAAAAGAATTAATCTCCACTGTCCAAACCCCGTTGTGCCTTTCAATCTGTTAGTTTTTGTTTGCTAAATTGAATTTGTGTCCGTTTTAGCTTTGTCTAATTGCTGGTCATATTTTTGGTCCTATAAAATCCAAAAAAAAACAAAAATTGAATCCCTAGCTCATCCATCACGTCCTAAACCCAAAAATAAGCTCCAAAAGAAATTCCCCATTCCAAATCCATCTAGAACACTCTAAACCCAAATTTTCAATTTCGGCCAGAATACTCCCTTTTTTGCCGCTGCCACGAAAATCGACATAACTTTTGATTCTCTCATCCTTTTTGAGTGAAACCACCGCCACTAGATCAAGAATTTGAGTATCCATGTGCCTGTAAAATATCACTTCAATCCAAAAAGGAGGTCAAATTTTATACGCGGTGAAAATGACCCAATTTTCTGTTTGAATTTGAAACTGTCTGCACTTGTTATTTTTGTGCGAAGTTTTTCGTCGGTATTAAGAAAGTGGCCCCAAAACAAAAAATGTAGAAAATGCCGTCAGGAAATAGAGAAAAAAGAATCATTGAAAAAGAGGCAACTAACAAAAAGTTACGGCCAAAATACCGACGTACTATCCAGTGGACATAAAACTACAGTTTTCAGTATTGGGTCAAGACTTATGCTATTCACTTCCAAATGCATTATATTGAATTATCTTGTATCTACCGCTCCTATACATTGTTATACACTTGTTTTAGCCTTCATCCATCCTTGGTTGATTAGCAACATAGGCTAAGTGCTAGATACGAACTATAATTTGATTATATGCAATTTCTGAAATTAACTTATTGTTCTCCTTGCTACCTAATATTAAACCTGTCCAAGCTACATTTTCTACTAACCAAGCAGATCATGTCGAACCGACCCTTGCAATCGCTCTACTCATTACTTGAGTCAATTTTATCACGAACTAGCCACCTGTTGCACTACCTGTTTGCATTGGTAAGAACTTGCAAGAGCTTGAGCGTGTGACCTGATAAACTCCACCTCCTAGTAGTTGATAGGAACATATACATGTGATTTGTTTGCTTGTTTTCTACTAACAATGACAGGTTGGTTGAAGTTGGTAGATTATGATGATATCGCGGGCATATTTGAACTTAAAGGAAAACAACTACCAGCATACATCTTGCCACTCACCGTTGAGAGTACGTCGTTGGACTACTTCCTATGGGCTACTATATTAGATAGCTACTTTGAAAGATAGGACCTTAATACTTATGAGAAGATGAGCATGGCAAGGACGGCACTGATCGAGTGATCGGTGATGTTCAACATTGGTGGTCGAATCTCAAGTACCACTACATGTACACATGGGAGGAGATGAAGAAGAAATTACGATATCGTTTTGTACCTTCACCACCCACGGCCACAAGCGAGGAGCAACCTAAGGTAACTGAAAATACTTACATTGTTTTAGATCCTACTCCATCCACAGATACCGCCAAGACGCTTGAAGAGATGAAGGATGATCTGGCGCATCTTATGTCATTAGAGGAGAAGTTTGAGGTACACACAGTATCTGATGATGACGATAATGACGAAAGTACTGCTTTGGTGCTACAGCAAGACATAAAGCAACCTTGTGAGTATATACTTGTTGTAGTGCAATATTTTGATATTCCTTGTGTTGACTTGAATGAACCATATACTAATATGAATTCTCATAATTTTGCACATGTCGAATTAATTACACATAAGGAAGTATTTGATAGAATATCTCATACTGAAGCTTTGTGCTATATCATGCTTAATGAGTCCGTTAATTTGGAATATGCTACGGAGAAAGTTTATGAAATTTCATCTCTAAATTCTCTTTCGAGCACCTACACCTACTGTTTTAAATTAATTAGAGGTTATGGTGTAGACAATCAAATTCTGGTATATCGAATATGCATAACTTGTGATCACATAAATGAATTAAAGCTTGCTGTTTTGAACAACAATTCTTATGTGATGAATAACTCTACTATATACTTCACTTATACTTGCAAATTGAGTTGCACACTGAATACTATGAGAAAATGTATCTTTGTTGATTTGATGCATGCACACTCACCTTTAATTTGCAAAGTGTTCTCTATTTCTTTGCCATCTGCTGTTGCTAACATTCTGCAGAAAAGATCATCATGCATTGCTACAAGTTTTCAAGCTTTTCTTCGAGCTAGACGATGAGCTTGAGTCGAGGACGACTCAAATGCAAGCAGGGGAGGATGATGAGGACATCAACCCTCTGGATACGACTGTTACTCCACGTACCAAACAAGAGTTCAAGCTGAACACATTCTGGAATCCAATTCGGCCTCCAGAGACAGGACCGATTTCAAATATGCATAACTTTCACATACGGGGCTCGTTTGAGGTCCACAAGTACTTGATGGAAAGCTTACCTCATCCTCTTTCCAACAAATCCGGTCTCACCTCTAAATTCCTTCTATGCACACCGCAATCGCCAAAAGAAGATGTTACGTTACCTACTTGGGCCAAATTGGACCTTGTAATGCTTGGGCCCAAGGGAAGGCGGACCATACTGTTCACAAGGCAATATTCAAGCATGAACAGTGCCATGAATAGTATCAACCCCTATTTCTTAGTTTTGTGCGGCTCCCCCTGCCCTATTTAAGGAGGCCGCACCCCTCTAATTTTCTTGGATTTTGTTTAGTTCAAAGTTAGCTTCATTGCAACTTCGTGTGTTGGCTTGTGTCGATTAGACTAACAATCGTACCGCTACAGAATCTCAACTTTATCAAATATTTCAATCATATTTGCAATTCCAGATTGCTTATTATCTTGTTCTTGCGTGTTTTTCGATTGTATACAGAAATAGATCTTTGTGGTCAGGTCAACCACGTTCTTGGTACGGTTGATAACGACTCGGAGTGTGATTTAGCGATTGCTTGGTGTTCTAGTCGTGACCGGTTAGAAGCATACATCGTCAAAGTCGTTCTCCTCCAAATCGAAATTATCATCCTATCGGAAGATCGGGACACCCATTGTCTCATCACATTGCAATTGTTTTTTTCTTTCTAAAATCACTTATTTCTTTTTCTATTTTTTTCTATACTAATTATTTGAAAAAAAAAACCATTGTCTCATCACATTGCGATTGTTTTTTTTCTCTAAAATCACTTATTTCTTTTTATATTTTTCCTACACTAATTATTTGAAAAAAGCTTGTTGAAGCTATATAACATCAAAGTTTTACTGGAATTGCTTAAGATCCGCATAACTGACTGGATTTCACACCACATAGCAGCAAACCATCGCAACCGTAACTTATTAACGCGCGCATCAAGCTGATTGAAACAGCATCAACGTGTCGTTTTCTCCTTTGTCATGATCTCTCTTTTGGGTTGTTTATCAGTCTAGTCTTAGAGAGGTCCTCGTTGCTTGCTTCTCTGACAAGTCTACAGCCCTAGAGAACTGTGGTTTGTTTATCAGTCTAGTCTTAGAGAGGTCCTCGTTGCTTGCTTCTCTGACAAGTCTACAGCCCTAGAGATCTGTGGTTTGTTTATCAGTCTAGGCTTAGACAGGTCCTCGATGCTTGCTTCTATGACAAGTCTACAGCCCTAGAGAACTCACTCCGTGCAAGTAAGCTTACTTGGATAACGGATCCCTTATGACTAACGAGTGTTCACACAAGCAACATATTTTTTTTTAGAACTCACGGGCGCGAGTTGCCTGTTGGTGGCGCGAGTGTGTTTGTTCTCATCTGGGTTTAATTATCCCTAGGATCGGCGCGGTGTACCTTATTTATTTAAAGTACATATGAATACGCGTTCAGTGATTTTTTTCACGTGCCCGCACTCTATAAGTTTGTGTGAATGCGTGCGTAGTTTGTGTGAGTACGTGTCCGTTTGTGTGAGCGAGCGTGGAGTGCATGCTCATTATACTCTTGGAAAGGTAGAAGAAACCAATAAGCTAAAATGTGTATTTAGGCTTGTTTGTAAACTTGTGATATGCTCGGCAACTTGGCATCGACCGGTCAGCCAGCTTTATTCCCACTCAGGACACCTCCACGAGATGCTGCCGGGGATGCCGCCTAAAATGATTCGGTGGCTTCCGTTGCCGTTATCTGCTCGTTTCTTTACTCCTTTCCGGCCTCCAGGACACTGTTATAATCACAGGCAGTTAGAGCTGATGTGCGCACGGTGCTTCTTTTTCAACGCGATCTTCCACGGCACGCAGCATGCTCTCGTTGTAGTGCAGTGAAGATGAGTTGTTGGCATGTATTGAGATCACCCTATGCGTTGGAGTGAGTCGATAATTAGTTTACTTTTTTCCTGTGATTTTCCTTTCGATGTGTTTTTTTTTCATAGATTGGTATAGTTGATTTTTTGTCTTTTAATTTTTAAACTGCCACGAAACATTATTTCGCTGAATACGCAATAATACATTTCCATTTGTTTTACATGCATGGCGCTCGTGATGTCTCTATGCACACATCTCGCGCATCCTCTCTTTGTTCAGTTAGTTAGTTACTATCACAAGCATATGAAGAAAAATTCTATGGGGCGGGGTCTCACCATGAGGCCCCGCCCATCCACCGTCCACTCTCCCCCTCCCCCCTGATCCAAAGGCCCGGAGAGGGGTGCCTCACGGGGGCGTGCCCCAGAGAAATATTTGCCCAAGCATATGCTCGACTTCATCAATGCAACAAATGAGATTGTGTAGGTATCTATCCATTACTGTTTTTATGGTATCACAAGCTCACAGTCAGAAGACTCATCCTCGGTTCCCTATCTTCCACTATCCACCGTGGACAAGCTACCTTGGACTTATGGCTACCGCACCGAGCCACTTTCTTGTATCGCTTCTTCTCTCCCATTAGATATCCATTCCCTTCAGCTTGATTTAATATGTTTCTTCACACGCAACCATCACAAACAAAACCTTTGTGAATGCCATCAAATTGCTAGTTTCTTCTACTTTCTTCCCGACGGCTGACCGACTGTTCCGCATCAACATCGTCGCGCTGGCTCCACCCAAGCGAGTGGCGACCACTCCCCCGTAGGTATACAACTGGCCTCCTACTTCTTTGACTTGCGAGGCCCTGATGCTATCGTGACCACATCTATGTTGGCCTCCAATCCTCCTCGCCACTCTTTAGTCTTTGGTCTTCAACGTAGTTGGTTTCTGTCTACCGAAACAATATTTTTTGATTTGACAGTACACCATGTTAGGAAAGCAAGAGATTCCAAAGGATTACAGTGAAAATAACCCAATTTCAATTCTTCTAGTGCATAATTACACGCTATTCAGTGCAGCCTACATAGCCACGCATGCTGTGCTACGAAAGATCCACCACTTCTAGGATCATTCAAAGCGGGTGGGCCAGGCGGCACTGATCAGAGCCTACCACCTCCCGAGGCGGAGGGGGGCGGGGGTGGTCCAGAACAGAAGGGTCCGGGGTCCCCAGGGCGAGATGGACAGGTCAAGGCCATAATAGCGTCGTTAAGAAGTAACGTGCAGCTTAATAGGAGCAAAATTATCAAAAGTGAGATCAGAAAAATCATCACAAGTTCAGAAATCACAATGTAACCTGGAGCATGTTTGATGTATTAATAGGAGCAAATGTGATAGAAAACATGTCTCAATAGTACAAGGAATAATTGATGTCGACCAACTTTCGATAGTTACGGACAATCACATAAATAAGAATTCATTTATGCATAAGATTCAATATCTGCGGGTAATACCGTGTGAAATGAATCAACAACTAGCCAAAAACAGCCTAATTAACAACAACAAAAAAATCCACAAATTTCCAGTGGTTCACGTAAAAAAATAATAAGAGGGTGAGAGGAATAGTTCATACTCAGACTTGGGAGTTATCGGCAGAGGAGAAAGGCGTCAACGGCTGTCGATGCGCGGAGGCGGCGGATAAGGGGCGTCACCGTCGACGCTTGGCAGCAGAGCAAAATCGTCGGTAGCTGTCAGCGGAGGAGTAGAGGCGTTAGCGGCGGCTTGGCGTATCGTTTGTTTTGCTTCAGGGTGAGGGTCGAAGGATGGAGCACTCCACAGCCTCCGCCGCGGTGATGGTGGACAGTGGGTAGTGGATGGAGACTAGAGAGGTAGCGGAGTGGGAGCCGGGACGACAAAGGCGGCAGCCGATGGCAACGAGTGGCCTTGGTTGGGGTCGGGGATTGGGGAGGTGTGGCTAGGCCGCCAGGGATGGTGCCGGTTGTGGTCTTGAGGTGGGGAATGGGGATAATGTTTGGGGTGGGTGGGCTATTGGACTCAATGGTGGGATGGATTTTGACATTAGGCCAAGGGCGAGGGGAGGGAACCTGGAATTTGAGAGGTGTGGTGGAAGGGATACATGGGCTATGAAAATATTGACGAGAAAAATCAAGCTATTCGAGCTCGGCTCATCAAAGCTCGCAAGCTTGGCCTCAGGCTTGAATTCGGCTCGTATAGCATTTAGAGCCAACCTCGAAGGAAGCCTAGAAGAAACCGAGCTCAAGTAGTTTGTGGAGGCCGATGTTTCCTTATAGCCCTAAGCTCAAGACCGACACGAGATCCATGCCTCGGTAGTATGTGCTGTGCTTCACTGGTCTTGTGCCATCGCCAATTGCTCGCTGGAGAAACCAGTCGTACCGTAGAACCGACGATGGCCACGACTGTATTGCTGTTGCAACCGAGTTTTTGGCCGTATTGGCACAAAAGCACCATGTATTTGCAAGAATGGTCGTCATCGTTCGGTATTTGCAAAAATGTCACCCCACCGCGCAACCACCGTGCGACATGCTTTTTGGAGTTGACAAGTGGGTAAACATACTTCAAATGCTAAAAACGATTCAAAATTTGAATTCCCGATGCCCTTTTTATGCTGAAATATGAATTTTTAGTGAATTTTGTAATTTCTGAGGGTTTATGTGCTAAATTTCAATTCTTAGAAATGTTTCGCGTAATTTTTAGTAAAACCAGGGCCTATTTGCAAATATTCGATATTTCTTTTTCTTTTCTTTTCCCGATTCTTCCCCTTTTTCTTCTTCCAGGTTTTGGGCCTCGCCTTTTCCTTTCGACCCACCAATGCACATGCCAGCTTTTACAAGACTAGGCGCTAGGGGAAACCCTAGCGCTACTCGGTGTGGTGGCAACGCAAAGACGCTGGCTCGTGGGCAACTGATTGCATCGCGGTGCCGCATTGTCGGAGACCACGTGGCGAACGCGGTGGCGGAGCCAGTCGACAGTATGTAAAGCGGTGTAGAGACGACTTTGGTAAGACGACGACGAGCGGTCAGCGGCTTAACGGAGGCGGGTAGCAGCGTCGCTATGTGCGCCTGTTGCAAGAAGACGGCGACGATCGAAAGCACGATGGCGTATGAATGGCAAGCGATCGATGAGATCCTTTCGGTAGCTCGCGCGGCGGCGTCTGCAGCAGTCGGTAACCGTGCAGCCGATTACGAGACTTCGGCCGACGACGCCGCGCAGAGTTCAACTTAGCGCAGCGGAGGTCCGTCTGGTCGGGGCGATGGCGCTGCTCACATCGTCTTGGCGAAGGCGATCATACAGGCGGCTAGCTCGCGTGGGGCGAGTAGGTCTGCTTGCGTCTTGGGCAAAGAATGGCTGGCCGTCGTCGGTTTTTTTTTTTCTTTTCATTCAATCTACAGTGCAATCAACATCTACCTTTTTATGTAATCTACCGATCAGCTTGGCCGACGACTCCAAGTCGGCTAGCGGTAGATTAGAGCGGATTTGCATCGTAGAAAATAATCTAGAAAGCAAAATTTGCGAATTTGAAAGCGATCTAGAAAGGTGATTCAATCTACGAGTGTCGTGCTTCGATGATTACCTTTGGTCGGAGAAGATCGTGTTGAGGAACCGTCGCTGGCGAATCAAGTCCGATCAATCACCTCTTAGAGGAAGGAGAATCGCACATATAGAGTACAGACAATAAAATGACACAAAGATATGGGGAAACTCTTTCTTTATTCTTACTCTCAACAACAGCTTGTATAATGATTAGGGACCCCTGTATATAGACTACAGAGATGAGTAGCCCACCATGGACGAAGGCCGGCCAGCACAGACCCCGGTTTCTCAACACTATCAACCATCCCGTCTGCGAAATGCGCATTGTACTGTACTACTGCGCAAAATATCAAGCAACACTCACATTTGCCTGCCCTAACGACAGTGACACAACCGCCTCCCTCCATCCCCACATTGATCGCGTGTACCACCCTTACTAACTCCCGCACCCACAAAATGCGGCCCCTATAAATTAGTAATAGCAATAGCAGGTACCACACAGTCCAGGGCCTACCCTACCCTAGCCGACACAGGGCCTACCACATTGACAGTTGCGATCGACCCATTTCTCCGCGTGTCAGACCCAGGACTGCGTAAACCCCCACTATTATCTATGAAGATAATGCAGTTTGTGTTGCACAAGTGCAGATGAGTTATGTGAAGAGTCATCTCACAAAGCACATCAACCACAAGTTCTTCTATGCTCATGAATTGCAAAAGATGGACGAAATTAAAGTACTGCATACTAAGTCATGTGAAAATTATGCAGATTTATTCACTAAATCGCTTCCAGTATCTAGCTTTGAAAGGTGCATACGTAGAACTGGACTGATAAGACTTAGAGAAGTGCAGAATTCAGGGGGGATCTTCACGAACTCAATATTAAAACTTGATCACGAAGATCGAGTACGTAAAGAATAAATCCTGGAGATTAAATAAAATTGGGTGGAATGTACTCTTTTTTCCTTAACGAGTTTTCCTTAAGTTTCTTAGCTAAGGTTTTAATAGGGCAATTCGTGCAGTATAACAGAACTTGTTTCTTGTACTCTTTCTCCAAATTTTTTTCACTAGGTTTTTATTGAGTTTTGACGAGACTTGAACATGACGGATAAATGCCCAAGGATGATGTTAAGAAACCGGGCCCAGGCCAAGCAGGCCTGGTTCATGGTGAGCTCCTCTTTCCGACCAGTAGCATATATAAAAGAAGATATCAATCATTGTACTACAGTTTTACAAAAGAGCAATAAAGAGAAGTCAGAAGTTCCCTCATACTTCTGTGTTCAATCTACTATTTTATTCTTATATTCTTGCATTATTCTTATAATTCTAAATTTATCTATAAAGTAATCGTTTGGATTGAAGTCGTCAGCGATGTTTCCTTCCACACGTGCGACTACGCAAAATATCAAACAGCTCACGTTTGCCTGCCCTAACGGCGGCGACGCAACGCCGCAACCGCCTCCCTCCGTCCCCACAGTGATCGCGTGTACCACCCTCACCAACTCCCGCACCCACAAAACGCGGCCCCCATAAATTAACCAACTCCCGCACCCACAAAACGCGGCCTCCATAAATTAGTAACAGTAATAGCAGGAACCACACGGCCCAGGGCCCACCCTACCCCAGCCGGCACAGGGCCTACCGCTTTGACGGTCGCGATCGACCCATTTTGTCCGCGTGTCGGACCCAGGACCACCCGATCGGTCCCATGGTGCACTAGGGCAGGCAGGCTGGTACAAAGCTAGACGTGGACTCCGGGAACCTCCTGGAAGGCACGCACCGCTTCCCCCGATAATAAGTATTAGAAAAACAAACGAAAGGCAGGGGACAAGCCATGGTGGTGTGAGGAGAGGCAAGGCATCAGTGAGCAGATGAGATTGGTGGGAGTGGGACAGGTGAGGAAGGAAGCGAGGAAAGAAGGAAGAGAGGGAGGAAGATTGTGAGTGGTTGGCACGTCGCCGTCCCGCGCCACTGCTCGCTCTAGTGCGCTCTTTTTAATCCCCCGCCGCACCCGCTGGGCATCGTCTTCTTCTTGTTCAGGCCGCGCGCACTGAGCGAGCTCTCTCCGCCTGACTGGAGAGACGGGTAATCAGGTACTTGGAGGCTTTTATTGTTCTTTTCTTGGCTGTATTGAAACGATGCTGTCTGTTGGGGACGAAGATGGGGGAGGGGGGAGGCTAGCTTTGTCCCGTGGTTTTGTGGATCGATCTTGTTCTGAGTTTTGGCGTTTTCTTTAATTCTTTTGGAGGGCGAGTGTTGGAGTTATCCTAGGAGAGATTGATGAATTCCCAGCGGTATATTGGGATGCTTCTCTCTCACGTAAGCGTGTGATCCCTTTTTTTCGCCTGGGGTTGTAGATTTGCTTGTGTGTCTGGGGCAAGTTTTCAGGTGTCCCTTTTTTTTTGGCACAGCACGGCAGCGATGCAAGCGAGAGTTGTTCTTGCGTCGCTGTTGCTCTTTTTGTTTGCTGAGAATTAGTACCAGTTAAATTGCGAGTGATTGCTTTGTAAGTTACTTCTGATTGCGATCTTGTTGTGCGCATCCTGCCTTCAATGAATTGGGCTGTGGTGTTAAGAAAGCAATAACTTTTGCTTGGAAGATTAATAATGGAGTACTACTAGTGTTTGCTTTTAACTGTTCCTGTAAGTGTACGGTCGATTCATCATTAACGCTTGTTAGATTTATCTGTAGCTTCAGCTCAGCAACCGCTTTGATTCTTTTTGTAGAAGACTCGCACGCCTTGAATTAATTTTGCAATAAAGGAATTTTCTCTTGGGGTTACAAGAAGACAATGAATTCTCTATTAGCATGCTAGTAATGTATGATCTGGTTGTTTATTTTCGGTTGGTATGCACCACTTGCCGTGCTTTCTTGTGCTCTTGTTATTCTGCCTTGTTTGGGGGATTGACTACAGTTTGTACCAGAGGTCGCAGATTATTGGCTGGTTGTCCGCGACACGGCAAGATGTCGGTAGCCAATAAGGAAGAGGTACTTGAAAGTCCATTCTGGTTGCTTGATGTCTCTTTCCACCTCTGTATGTATATAAATTGCGGATGTTCTATGAGCAGGTTTGCAGTCATACACTTGGACTGTTCGTTGAGCCGGCTGTTGGTGTGCCTATTAAGAAAAGGCCAGTTTTAGTGTCTGATAAATCAGTTCCATCTGGAGCGCTCTCGATGAAGCCGTCATCTCCAGCGACGGGGATGTCCATTTCAGCTTCAGGGGCGGGCTGTAGCAAGGAGTCCTTGAATAGATCTAGATCAGATACAAACGTAATCGCCAAAGGTAAGGGGATCACTAATTCCTGGGACCAAAACCATGCCGACAGGTCTTTTATTCCATCCGTGACCGAGAAGAAAGGAGTGCTAGTTAATGGCTCAAGTGAGATGCCCTCTAGCGGAGAGAGTGATAGAGGGAGCGTTGCTCCGGTTGACGAATCACAGAATCAGACGTTTTTCACTTTGGATTTGCAGTTAGCATCTCGCCGGAATGGCAAAATGAACTATAGTTCTGTTGTCAAGGAAGAGAAAGTAGATCAGGGTTATTCTGTATTTCCTACAGCCGAACTTCCCAAGGACGTTCAAAGAAGTGAAATGAAATCTTCTAGCAGTAACTTCGGGAAACTTTCTAATTTGGATCTCAATGTACCATTGGATCCAGTCGATTCACTTGAAGGCTTGCCTACAATGCATGAAGGCAGTAGTAGACTCCATCATACGACAGTTGAGCATCAGAAAGCGCAGCTTCCCCTAGTGGCACCAGTTTCTACAATAAGTGGTGGACTGAGTCGAAATATTGACAGCACTCTGAACCTGTCCAATGCATATGGACTTTCTAGTAAGTGTGGGGCAGCTGATGTTACCTTAGATTTGCAACTTAAACCACCAGCTAGACCTGAGCTAGGCATAAACTGGAAAGGACTTGCTCCAGCTCCAGAACTTAGTCTCTCTCTATTTGGTAAGCACACAGATGAGCCTAAGGATCCGAGTGTTCCTGATGCTGTAGTTAAATCTGAACCTGTTGGAAGTGCCAAAAAAATCAGTGGGGAGGTTGCTACACCAGGGTCAGATAAATCACCAGTCGAGAAGATTGTGAAACTTGTGCCCTGCAATGCAAGCCCTCAGAGGAGTACACCATCAACTGTTTCTGGAAATGAGAAGCAACCATCCAATAGTTCGGTGAAGAACGAGCCTGAAGAACCTTTCCAGCAACTAATTCAAAACAATGTAGAAAAGGAACCTATGTTTGAACAGCAAAGTGTTGGACTAGCTAGCAATTGCGCTGAATTTGAAAAAACCGACGATACACACCAAGTCTTCAGTAAAGCTGGATTTGATTTGAATTCTGAAATTTTTCTGAATAACAGTATCCGTAATGGACCGGAGGTAGCTACTGATAGTGTTCCAGTACCAACTGACAGGTTGGATGATGTTGTCCGCACACAGACCATGCCTGCTGTTCCTGAAGTTAAGAAATTTGTCAAGCGTGAAGAAATCATAACTGCCATACCAAGTTCTGCGATTACTACAGCACGTGGTCAGCCCACACCTTACATTGTAAAATCATTGCATTTGGAAGGTGCCGTTGCCAGCCCTGCTGTTGGATTATGTGAATCAGCCAGTCAGCCCCCCATTTGTTCTTCAGAACCTGCATGCTGTAATCCTAATGAGGCTGCTGCTGATTTCAAACCAACAGTCAGTCATGTTCATGCTCATGAAGATGTGACATGCAAGCCTTGTGAGGCCAACGAAGCTTGTGATGTATCCCGAAGTTCCTCCAACCCTCCAGCTGAAGCTTTGGTTTTTAATTCTCGGGACCATACTGTGTTTGATGGTATGTCACAGGGGAGTGCTGAAATGGACTGTTCAGATGATGATAATACTTCACAGTTACCTACTACCAACAAGCCTCATGTTGAATCATTGGGAAACAGCCAAATCACTGAAGCTAATAGCTTATGCACAGAGCTACAAAAAGAACATGACAGCGATACACATCAGGACTGTTCATCTGTGACAAATAAGGTTTACATGCAGGGCGCTGACGATGACAAGCGTATTAATATCAAAGTTGGTATTGCCACTCATTCAGGCAAGGAGGGCCATCAAAATGAGGTTTTTGTTAATGGAAAATTCAAAGACAAACAATTGTTGACATCAGATAAGAATTCTCCAGTGAATAATACTGACGTTGCCATGCAAGATGTTAAGATTGCCACAGGTTTCAGTTCAACGGATCTCAGAAGATCATCAGATTTGGTAACTTCAGCTTCCCCTAAAATAGAATCTACTAGGCAATCTCATAAGACATTGAATAACTGCCTTGAGAATAGTAGGAGCCCAGTGATAACGTCAAAAAGGAGCCAGTCTCCACATGGTAAGCAAGCTGCTAATTGTAGTGAGGACAATGCAAAAAATGTTGCTATAAAGAGTGAGCGTGGGACAGAAAGCGAAGAGGTTGTTAGAGAGTCTGATTTACACCTAAAGGATTTGGTCCTGGGCGAAGATTCACATCTTGATGGAGCTTCGAGCAGTCAACCACAGAATGAATGTACAAATGCGAAGTCGGCATCTGAAAGGTCAGAATATGAAAAATCCAAACCTGACTCTTGCAGGACGTCTTCTGTACAGAATGAAAGAGATGGACAGGTTGATGGGTCACATTGGCAAGATGTGGGGTATGCTTATGTGAATAGGTATGATTCTTGTCATTTGTTTATTTTGTGGCCATACCGCAGTAAGCATGACTACATTTCCCCCCGCATATGGTGCGTAGGTTTGTTGGGTTTTATGTTTGACTGGAATTACAGAAGCTTTGTTTTTTTCCCTTTTCTTTTTTGCTTGTTTTACAGGAATGAAAGATGGGAGAGGTTCATGGAGTCTGAGCAAGAGAAGAGCAAAGGAGAATACCAAGGTGGCAGACATGCATCTGACATGATCAATCAACGAAGGGCAGACCACCGTTATGGTGGTCGTGGTGCTGGGTCTCGTGATCATCCAAGGAACTTCCGAGGTCCAAGAATGAACAATGAGTCTGAAATTGCCTTTGCTGATGAACCTATTATTGGCAGAAGGCGCCCATTCAAAGATGACATTGGGCACTTGCACCGAATTCCGAATAGGCGGCGGCGTTCACCGCCAATGAACAATCAAATGCATGGCAGCCTCATGAGAGATATGGACCTTGACAGATTTTCTGGAAGAGAGAGTCCAGATACCCCGGATGACATGATGGAAGAGAGGTTTTTTATACCACATTCCCATCCACAGCATGCACAAGGTGATCATGCATTTATTCATAGAGAGAGGAGCCATTCACCTTTACAAAGAAGGGGTGGTGCTATGCATTTCCATCATCGGGGACGATCACCTGAAGCGATGCTCAGGTCACCACCATTAATCAGAACTGAGAGACCATACATACCTCACCGACGTCACACCCGGCGCCATGGTTCACCTTTCGAGCGAATAGGACATGATGAGAGGGGTATGCAGAGAAACATGAGAAGGTGCGGAGTGCATCAAGGTGTGGAAGGTGACACCTTTGAGCCACCTTTGCACCCTGCTCAACTAGCTGAACTACATGCAGAAGCTGAACTTACAGAGAGAAGGAAGTTTGGATATAGGAGAGGGTATCAACGATCCTTGGAAGAGAGCCCCGTCACCGACGAAGAGGAGATGCTTTCCTACCATGGAGAGGGTGACATGGAATTTGCCGAAGGTGGCGGTGGTCCACGGGAGCTAGATGGCCGCTTCAGGAGCAGAATGGAGCACAGAGCGAGGGGTGAGCAAGAAGATGGCTACAGGTACCGTGGTCCTCAAGGGTGGCGTAATGGCAACTCTAATGGCGATAGACCAAAAAGGAGGAGGTACTGACCTAGTCACAATGGTCCTCAAGGGTGGCGTGATGGCAACTCTAATGGCAGTAGACCAATAAGGAGGAGCTACTGACCTAGTCACAACTGCGACATCTATGAATCTAAACTAATACACGGTGGCCTTTTGGTGGACTGGTTCGTGCATGTGCGCCATCGTAGCCCAGAAGTATTTTGCAACCATATTCTCTCCATATATTGGTTTGTTTATTGCGTTCTTTCTCAGGAAATATGCTGCAGCTTAACATCTACGAGCACCCGCGGCTTCTAAAACTAGCTCTCCATAAATGCTTATATATATATATATATATACACTGATGAGCATCGTGTGGCTGTAAGCGTTGGATCCTGCTTGATATAAGGTCAGAGTTTGCATGTAGGCGAGACTGACATTTCAGGCAAAATCGAAGTAAACGAGGACTTGTCTCCGGCATGTGTTTTGCTTGGCTTGAATTGAGCAAGGAGAAGAAGATTCTCTGTGGGCTGAAGCTACTTGCATGGTATTGGTACTTGGTAGGGGGCCCCTTGTACTAAAGTGACTTCTCTCTAATTTGCTTTTGAGTTGATCTTAAAAGGCAGATGGGATAGTGGGATACCCGTGTGTGGTTTCTTGTTGCTATCTTGGACATGACCTTGTTTATTTAATGGGTGTAACGACCGGGCTATTTGCATCAAATAGATGTCTGGCTGGCGCTGTCATTTTGGGGACCCATCGATCCCGTCATGGTGGGGATAAAGGTGAGCAACTTGTCATGAGGACAACATAGACTTGGCTGGAATTTCACATGATTTATGCTGTCTTGGGCGTGGATGGATGGAGCTGTGAAGCAGCTCTGTGCTCCTGCGAGTCAAGTCAATGTAAAGAAATACCGATATGTACTTGACTTGTCAATAGTTGGTCGCCTGTTTTGTAGTCAGTTTCCGTTGCTGCGGGCCAGGCAATGCAAATTATGCTCAACTCTGCATGGTATGGATGTGTACGGATGCCATTGACGTCCGTGGCCCGTGGGTTTAAGATAATATCGTAACGCGGGGCTTGACCGGCATTGCGTGTAGACGCCGGGCGGACGGACGAGGAGTCGTCTGCTTTTGGACAAACTGCGTTCTCTGCGTGAGTAATCGCTTGCTCTCTTAGCTTATTGAGTCGGCGAATAGCGAGACGGACGAGGACCAACTATTCGTAATGACTGGGAGAATCGGGGAAGCTGTTTGTGCGTTGGATCTATCACGCATCATTTCTGCAGCTCCTCGTCTATCCTGTGCTGCGATTGCACCAAACACTATTTCCTAATTATCTCAAGGATGACAGCCTCAACGAAAACTTCTTCTCGCAACAATGCGGGGGTTGGAGTTGGATTAAACGACTGTAAAAAATTAAGCCTTTTTTTTAATAACATGGTTAAGCAAATTTCAGTTTTTTTTTTTGGCACAACACAGCTTGTCGATACCATACAGTTACACGAGGTAATTACAAAAAGGAAGCAGCCTACCAAAAACCAAGATCCACGAAGGGCTCATTCGCCGCTCGCCAGCGGCTTGGTCGCCACCGGTCCCGGCCAGACGCTGATCCGCTCCTTCTCGTACTTGACGAACACCGCGCCAGCCGCGGCGATCGTGTGACTGCGGAACAGTGGTCGCCGGTGGTGGTACTCGCGAGGAACTCTCGAGCCGAAGCTCCACCAGCCGATCACCGCGAAGCCGCTGTTGAACCGCTTCATTGACGCGGTGAAACCGAACTCGACGGCACGCCGACGGCGGATCGGGCTCCGCAGCGGCACCGATGGGAGTGTGATGACCTTGGACTCGTGGCGGCCTTTTCTCTTGCGCGATCGCGATCGACCGCTTCTTGGGCCCGACGCGGGACTTGATGCGCATGACGCGTTCCTCCAAGTCGAGGTTCGTTGTGGCCTTATTGCTAGGGTGGCGTCGTCGTCGAGGCCGTGGGGGGGCATGTACCGCCGAGTGCCCCGGGGGGTGTGTGGGGGCATATAAATTGGAGAGCGGTGTTGCCATTGCTCCCCGGTGTAAGATCGAGGTGGCCGACTAGAGGGGGGGTGAATAGGCGTTTTAAATTCCTTTAGGCTCTAAAAAACCGATTTCTAATGCGGAAGCTAATACAAATATGGTTTTGCACAATTAAAACCTAAATCAACTAGGTTCCCCTAAGTGCACAAACAATACAAGTCTATTAATAAGTATATCAATTAAGCATATGACTTGTAAGCTAATCAATTCTAGCAATGATGAATAGCACAACGAACAATTGCAATCATACACAATGAATAAGCAATTTAATACAAGGTATATAAATTGCACAATGTAAAGCAAGCATTCATACACAATGAATGTAAATGCAATAGTAAGGCACAAGGATGCAAACCACAATGGACACGGTTATGTTTCTCAGTGGTGAATCGGAGACTTGCGGTCTCCCTAATCCACGTTGAGAAACCCAAACTAATTGGGCGGCTCCACGAATTAAGCCTTCCTCCGAGGATCAAATACCTCGCTCACTTGGGTTGCTCTTTCCTCCACTCCGGAGATGGCGAGCACCACGCCACTCACAAACCGCCTGGTCTTCTCACAATCTTCTTTGAGAAGCTCACGGCAAGACGACGCCCACGCCGTGTAGGTATCGGCAAACACCAAGAGTAACAAGACTCTAACTCTCACTTGAACCAATCAAGTGTCAAAGCTCTATGGATACGAAATCCACAACCTAAGGCAACACATGCACTTAGGGTTTGCTCTCTAACCTCACTAAGTGCAACACATGCACAAAAGAGTATGAGAGGCTTGCACTAGCTCAATAGAACTCAAAGGGGCACCAGCAACTCTCCCTCACACGGCCAAGGTGGGTATTTATAGCCCACACACAAAAACTAGCCGTTGGGAGAAGTTTGTGAAAACTCACCGAGGTCGGACTAACCGCAGCAAAAGCCGGTCGATCCGCACCCCTCCAACGGTCGAAAACTAGCCGTTGGGGCACGGCCGGTCGACCATGCAGTAAAGCCGGTCAGACCGCTCTGGCCGGTCGAGACCGCTCAAAGCACGCCGGTCGAGACCGCCGGCAATTTTCCAAAATGTCGTTCTCGAAATCGACCGGGTCCTTGACCCGGAGGCCGGTCGAGATCACGCCACCATTTTCCAGAAAAACACCACGCACTGGAAAAAGCTGACCGCGGGCATAACCCGCGAGTCCGGTCAGTCCGGGCTTAAGCCTCCGGTCAGACCGAGGTCCGGTCAGACCGCCCGCTTAACTGCGGTCAGACCGCTCCAGACAACAAAACAAGATTTTTGCATTCCTTTTCAACACAAATTTGCAAAACACATTTGCAAACAATATGAAATGTAAACAAGGCATGTAGGCAAGATTCTCAACTAGTTGCAAAACACATTTGTAAACTTTTAGAATCATCCCACCAATTGCACTTCGCTTCAACTCAATTTGCAAAACACATTTGCGAAATTGACACGCGATGCAAACAAGGATTCATGTGAGATTCTCAACAAGTTGCAAAACACATTTGCAAACTTTTAGAATCACACTCCAAGGAATAAGGTACATGGACTTACACCATTAGCAAAACACATTTGCAAACTCAAGTCACATGCTACAAGGATTATCCATGAGCCACAACTATTTGCAAAACACATTCGCAAATCTTGGCAACATGTTAAGGTGAGCTAGAGCAAACACAATGAGCTATCAACACATGACAAACTCAAGCTACTAGTCAAAGACCCCTCTTAATAGTACGGCAACCTATACTAGCAATCCGGTCTCCCAACCAAACACCGAGACCGGTAAAAGACTAGGAACACATCCTTAGCCCTAGCTAGTCTAACCTCCTTGAATGTTAGTCATAATAGATTTGGGCACCCAAATAGCCCTAACAATAAGCTTTGGTGAACTAACCATTCTAGCAAACACATTGCCATACTTATCCTTCCTAAGCAAATAATCATTATTATAAATAGTTGGCTTAGGAGTGATACCTTTGGGACATTCCTTACTAAAATGTCCTTTCTCCCGGCAATTGTAGCAAGTAGGGCTTTTGCTTCCCCTTGATATCTTCTTATCTTGATCAATTCCGGTTTGCCTCTTCTTTGATGACATTGACTTGTCATCCATTTGATTTGGGCACACCGAGGCAATGTAACCATTCTTCTTACATCCAAAGCACTTGACATTTTTGAATTGTCTTCCATTTTGCTTTGGGATGCTCTTCACCTTCTTCTTGGTGGTGAAACCAAGTCCTATCTTTTCATTTATCTTGTTTGGGCATACGGAGGCAAGATGTCCCTTTTGATAACAATCAAGACATTTGATATTCTTCGTGTGTCTTGCATTGTGCCTCATCTTACTATTCTCCTTCTTCTTCTTGGGAGTAAAGCCAATACCACTCTTATCTTGTAAGCATATTTGCTTGCTCAATATTTCATCGAGAGTGGCCTTCCCTTTGTAGCTTCTTTCCAAGTCAATTGTCAATTTCTTGACTTGGGCCTTGAGCTCATTATTTTCCTCTACAAGGTTAGTATCACAAGACATAGAAGAAATAGAAGCATCTATATTTGAGCAACAAGGTATATCAATTAAATCATCACAAGAAGTGGATACATTAGTTTTAGATGAATTGCAAGGGGTAGGAGCAATACAAGGCAAATCATCTAATAGATCACATGTAATCCCTATATCCACTTTAGAGCTAGTATAACTTTTAAGAAGGAGGGTTTCATGTTCATTCTTTAGAACATCATAGTTATTTTGAAGCAAATTAAATTCTTTCTTCATAACTTTGAATTTTGAAACCTCCTTTCCCATAAAAATATTTTGCTCTTCTAATATATCAATCAACTCATTATATGAAGGCTCATCATTATTATCATCATTGTTTACCTTCTTTTTACCTTTTGCCATAAAGCAATGAGGCGATATTGAAGGAGTTGATAGTTCATCATCGTTGGAGCTAGAAGTTGATGTGGAGAGGCTTGTGGACTCTTCATCGTCGGAGTTAGAGATTGAGCATTCTTCTCCCGACGTCCATTCTTGTATGCAATCATCACTAGTGGAAGTGGACCTTTCATAATATTCTTGAAGACGGGTCCACATCTCATGAACATTCTTGAGATCACATATGGCATCAAACACATCTACACTCAAAGCACTAAATAAGGCGTTAATTGCTTGAGCGTTGAGATGTAAGCATTTCTCTTCCTCTTTTGTTGGAGCAAATTGATCCAATGGAGGAGAAAAGTCAATATCTACAATTCGCCATATATTTAGGCCCATGGCCTTAAAATAACATGACATGCGGATTTTCCAATGAGCATAATTTGTGCCATCAAATTTAGGTGCTTCACCTAGGTGCACAATTTTACTAGTCGCCATCCTTTACTCTCTAGACGGTTAAGTCTAATAAATGAGAGACCAAGCTCTGATACCACTTGTAAGATCGAGGTGGCCGACTAGAGGGGGGGTGAATAGGCGTTTTAAATTCCTTTAGGCTCTAAAAAACCGATTTCTAATGCGGAAGCTAATACAAATATGGTTTTGCACAATTAAAGCCTAAATCAACTAGGTTCCCCTAAGTGCACCAACAATACAAGTCTATTAATAAGTATATCAATTAAGCATATGACTTGTAAGCTAATCAATTCTAGCAATGATGAATAGCACAACGAACAATTGCAATCATACACAATGAATAAGCAATTTAATACAAGGTATATAAATTGCACAATGTAAAGCAAGCATTCATACACAATGAATGTAAATGCAATAGTAAGGCACAAGGATGCAAACCACAATGGACACGGTTATGTTTTACCGTGGTGAATCGGAGACTTGCGGTCTCCCTAATCCACGTTGAGGAAACCCAAACTAATTGGGCGGCTCCACAATTAAGCCTTCCTCCGAGGATCAAATACCTCGCTCCACTTGGGTTGCTCTTTCCTCCACTCCGGAGATGGCGAGCACCACGCCACTCACAAACCGCCTGGGTCTTCTCACAATCTTCTTTGAGAAGCTCACCGGCAAGACGACGCCCACGCCTGTAGGTATCGGCAAACACCAAGAGTAACAAGACTCTAACTCTCACTTGAACCAATCAAGTGTCAAAGCTCTATGGATACGAAATCCACAACCTAAGGCAACACATGCACTTAGGGTTTGCTCTCTAACCTCACTAAGTGCAACACATGCACAAAAGAGTATGAGAGGCTTGCACTAGCTCAATAGAACTCAAAGGGGCACCAAAGAACTCTCCCTCACACGGCCAAGGTGGGTATTTATAGCCCACACACAAAAACTAGCCGTTGGGAGAAGTTTGTGAAAACTTCAGAGGCCGGACTAACCGCAGGCAAAAGCCCGGTCAGTCCGCACCCCCTCCAACGGTCAGAAAACTAGCCGTTGGGGCACGGCCGGTCTGACCGCAGGCAAAAGCCCGGTCAGACCGCTCTGGCCGGTCAGACCGCTCAAAGCACGCCGGTCAGACCGCTCAGCAATTTTCCAAAATGTCGTTCTCTGGAAAAAACTGACCGGGTCCTTGACCCGGGAGGCCGGTCAGACCGCGCTCACAACTCCGGTCAGACCGCGCCACCATTTTCCAGAAAAACACCACGCACTGGAAAAAGCTGACCGCGGGCATAACCCGCGAGTCCGGTCAGTCCGGGCTTAAGCCTCCGGTCAGACCGCCCGCTTAACTGCGGTCAGACCGCTCCAGACAACAAAACAAGATTTTTGCATTCCTTTTCAACACAAATTTGCAAAACACATTTGCAAACAATATGAAATGTAAACAAGGCATGTAGGCAAGATTCTCAACTAGTTGCAAAACACATTTGCAAACTTTTAGAATCATCCCACCAATTGCACTTCGCTTCAACTCAATTTGCAAAACACATTTGCGAAATTGACACGCGATGCAAACAAGGATTCATGTGAGATTCTCAACAAGTTGCAAAACACATTTGCAAACTTTTAGAATCACACTCCAAGGAATAAGGTACATGGACTTACACCATTTGCAAAACACATTTGCAAACTCAAGTCACATGCTACAAGGATTATCCATGAGCCACAACTATTTGCAAAACACATTCGCAAATCTTAGCAACATGTTAAGGTGAGCTAGAGCAAACACAATGAGCTATCAACACATGACAAACTCAAGCTACTAGTCAAAGACCCCTCTTAATAGTACGGCAACCTATACTAGCAATCCGGTCTCCCAACCAAACACCGAGACCGGTAAAAGACTAGGAACACATCCTTAGCCCTAGCTAGTCATACCTTTGCCTTGCGCAAACACTTGAAGCTTGATGACGCACATCCTCACTTCAAGTCCGGTTCTTGACTTGATATGCATCAACTCATGATGCATCCTTCACTTGACCTTCATCAACACATGATGAAGCTTTACTTCGGATCTTGACTTGATGCTCATCAACACATGATGACATCTTCCATCCCGAGTCTTGATATGCATCAACACATGATGCACTCTTCACTTGACATCCATCAACTCATGATGGGTCTTCACTTGACTTGATGATCAACACATGATCATCTCTTCTTGACTTGATGACTATCAACACATGATGTCATCCCAAGTCATCAACCACCGAACATAACCTATTCATCCAACTCATGGAAAATGTTAGTTCCACGATATGATTATCATTAATTACCACAACATACCATTAACTCATAATGGCGGGACAAGATACCACAATCTTTCCTCATTGGTAATTGATGATAACCACTTCAATAGCAAATAATTGAATAGAGTTTGGTATGAGTATATAAGCACTATATAAGTTATATATACTCAACATGAGTGTATCTGAACTACACAAGTCGATTAACTCAAGAATACATGAGCATATATAAACTACATAAGTCTCATATACTCATATGAATATATTAACTACACAAGTTAAACATATTCAAAGATATGTGAGTACACATGAACTACACAAGTTATGTTCTACTCACATATAAGTATATATAGACTACACAAGTCTTATACACTCTTATGAATAGATTAACTACATAAATTAAACATATTCAAGAATATGTGAGCACACATAAACTACACAAGTTATGTTATACTCACATATAAGTGTATATAGACTACACAAGTCATATATACACACTTGAATATACTAACTACATAAGTTATATATATTCAAGAATATGAGCATATATAAACTACATAAGTTATATATACTCACATGAATATATTAACTACACAAGTTAAATATATTCAAGGATATGAGTATATACTGAACTACACAAGTTATATATATACTCATATGAATATATTAACTACACAAGTTAAATACATTCAAGAATATATGAACTACACAAGTCTCATATACTCATATGAATAAATTAACTATGCAAGTTAAATATATTCAAAGGACATGTTTCAAAGTAAAGATCCCAATTGTATATGGACAAGGAAATATGGATCAATACTAATGAAACCACAAAACATAGATTGAGTTCCCCCTAAATGTGTGCATACACAAATGTGTAATGGAAACATATGCACATATTCAAGTTAGACTTTTGGTGGAGTTCAACCTATATTTTGGATCCGAGGAATGCAACAAGATATATGAATACAAACCTCTTTGTTCATTCTACTTTGTATTCTTTATATCCAAACGAGACTAAACATGATATAACAAATAGAAATGTTAGTCTCACAAATAGATTCATCATTATGAATGCATACCTGTTTGGATTTTCCTTTTGTTTATCCAATGAATTGGATTTGTCATTAATCACATGCATGCCTTCATGATTATTACTTTTATATCCAAATAAGACTACACAATATGTATATCAATGAAAGTGTTAGTCTCACAATGAGATTTGTCATTAATCACCAAAACCCCATTAACACATAATGGTAGGTCTAGATTCTTCACCCGGGTGCATGCACGCACTAGCGCTTCATGTTCTTCGCCGCGGGGGAGCGTGGCTCCTTGGCTGGCCAAATGGGCCGGGCCTACAAAGCCGGCCCGAGGCCTGGCACTGTAGACCCGGCTCAAGCACGGTATGGTCCATATTGTTCGTGGGTCGGTGCGAGAGCTTGGGCCGTGCTTGGGCCGCCACCTCAGCACGGTGGGTCGGCCTGGCACAGCACAAACAGCGTCGGGCCGTGCCAGGCATGGTCCGGAGAGCCAAGGCCAACGGCATTGCGCGCCAGCACCGGCATGGAGGAAGAAGGGCGGGGCGACTCGGGAGGAGGCCGGAGCGGAGAGAGAAGATAGGGCCGGGGAGGCGGCACCGGGGAGGCGGCTTGGTGGCCGGCGTTGGCGTTGCGGACGAGTGTAGGATCAAGGATAACCGACTAGAGGGGGGTGAATTGGAGGTTTTTAAACTTTTTAACAATTTAACAATTTAGCCAATTAAAACTTAGTCTAAACAAGTTATACTTCTAGCTAAGCAATTCAATCACAATAAACAAGCTAGAGATAAAAATGCCAAAAGTAAAGACTAGAGATAACCACAAAGACACGACGATGTTTTTCCCGTGGTTTCGAAGACTTGCCGGTCTTCACTGGTCCACGTTGAAGAAGCTTGACACCTCAAGCCGGCTCTACGAATTAAGCATTCCCTTCATTCACTATGGTTGTTCTTCCTTCGCTCCGGAGATGGTGAACACCGAACCACTCACAAGATTGCATCGGACCTCTTCACAATCTTCTTTGAAGAGACCACCGTGCTCCACCACCAAACCGTCTAGGAGTGTGGCAACACTCCAAGAGTAATAGATCAAAGGTCTTCACTTGACGACACTCAAGTGCAAATGGATCAACTAGAAGTATGAATGCACTTGAATGTATTTCAACAAGCTCCCAATGAATGCACAAGAATGTTTTTGAGTGTTGAGTGAATGCTTAAAGCTCTAAAGGCTCTATGGATGTTAAATGGGCACTAGCTGCTTGTACAAGAGCAGTTAGGGGGGGGGTATTGATAACCCCCACCAACAATTTGACCGTTGGGGACGAAACCCCAACTTCTCAAAGAAAATCGGAACGACCGCAGTCTATTGAGCGGTACGACCGCACCTCTGATTGAGCACAGTCAACAGCTAGAACATATACTAAAAATGAACAAACTAGCCGTTGATTTACCAGTCCAATGAACGACCGCAGCAAACAAGCTGACGTCTGAACTCCCGGCCGTTCGCATTTACGAGCGGTACGACCGAAAGTAGGGTTTCACAATTTGCTGAAGATTACAAGCATTCTGGAAATTTTGTACCGCCATATAAAAAAACGGAATAATCGTAGGCCGGTACAACCGTTCCCAAGCGCGGAACGTCCGATTTTCAAATTGAGTTTTTGAGCAGATTTACACTTGTTCTGTTTTTATTGAACCGCCTCACAAATTTCAGTACGACCGCACATCGGTACGATCGATTGTCACGGGCGGTACGACCGATTTCCATAAGAGATTCTGAGGCAAATTGCATCGCTTCTGGTTTTCTTGAACCGCAAACTAAAATTCGGAAAGGCTGCAATGCGGTGTGACCGTTCAAGGAGCCGGTCGTTCCGCTTGAACACTTAGTTGGCTGTTGCCTTCAAAATACGGTACTACCGCCAAGTAAAGTCTAGTCATACCGCTTCAAGCGGTACGACCGCAATTATAACTGCGGTACTACCGATTTTGGACAGAAGCACTTAATGCTTTTAAAATTCAATTTCAAGTTTAAATTCAAATGCATGCATGATCCTAAATTGATCCATATGGCACAAGAGCATGCTATCAAGCTACTAACCATGATCCCTCTTAATAGTACGGTATTTATCCTATAATCCGGTCTTCCAACCAAAACTCATAAGACCGGTAAAATAGAAAAAGGGAACCTAGACTACTTGTACCTTGTCTTTGAGCCAAAAGATCTTCATGAAGTCATTTTGCATGCAACTTTGCATCAATACGTTCACCAATGGGATTTAACATTGTAAATACTCAATAAACACATTAATCCCATGTTCACATATTATCATTAATTACCAAAATAATTTTTAGGGGCCTAGATGCTTTCAACGAGGATCGAGGAGGTAGCTCGGCGTTGCGCCATTGTGGACGGGGAGGAGGTGAGGAGAGGCGGCTCGACGGTGCGGTCCATGCGGACGAGGAGGCGGTAGTGCGTCGTGCAACACTGTCACGACGCGTGCGGGCGAGGCAAGGGGAGAAGAAGGAACAGGGCGGGCAGGCAGGGCAAGCCAGGCAGGGGCGGGGGCAGCCGGGCCATGGCGTGCTTGTGGGTCATGCCTGGCACGGCACGACCCAAAAATAATCCGGTCGTTGGGGATTTTAGTCTTTTTTATCGATTTTGACCGTTGGGGTCTTTAAAAATAGGAAACAAAATTAAAAAATCCTGATTTTTTTTCTATAAATAGCCACCATATCCCTCCTCATTCAGCACCCCTTCATTCTTCATTCTCTCTTTGAAATTCTGTTGTGCAAATTTAAATTTGTATTGAGCTAATTTGACAAAATTCAAAAAAATTGTGCCAGAATTTGGAAATTTCAATTTTCGGCAGCAAGTCAGCGAAAGAGGTACAATACTATTTTTTGCATACTTTTATTATTAGTGTTTGTTATGTCGAGGATTTACCATTAGGCTTTGACGAGTCTGTTTTTCCCAAAATTACATTAGGACTGCGCATAATCCTAGATTTTCTTCCGTTTCTAGACAGACAATAACTAGGGGTTCTAGAAAATACTATAATGAACGTCATAATAAAATAAATGAACTATTTAGTACATGCACATTTTTGGTGGCCCTGACCTCGGACATATAGAGTGGTCGGGTTAGGAAGGATTACCTTAGTGTAGTTGTGCATTATGTTATTGACGACTGGGTAATGGAGAAAAGGATCATAGATTTGAAATTAATTGATGTAGCATACACGGGTGAGAATATTGCGAACTTTATTATCAAAGTCGTGTAAGACTTTGGTCTTACAGACAAAATATTCGCAATTACTTTAGACAATGCCACTTTAAACTCTAGGGCCATGGACATTCTTACTCTAGTGTTGAGTACATATGCCGATTCCTTCTTGCTACATCAACGATGCGTTTGTCATATTATCAACCTTATAGTCAAATATGGTTTGAAGAGGTTGAGTCCGTATATTAAAGCTTTTTATGATGCGATTTCTTTCTTCAATAATTCTAACGTAAGAATAGCACAATATAAGAACTTTTGCAAGGTGATGGGTATACGTCCAAGAAAGTTCGGTTTGGATATGGAGTTAAAGTAGAACTCTACTTACCTCATGCTTAAGAATCTTTTATCATACTAGAGCACTTTTTCTGTTTTTATTCAAACACACTATCATAGCACTGACGATAGTATACTATTAACTGAGCAACATTAGTTCGTTACTGAGAAGATACTGTCATTTTTAGAAATTTTTTATGAGGCAACTGTTGCTTTGTCCATTGTCTACTATCCAACATCTCCTATTATTGTGCATACTATTTTATGGATTGCTACTCAATTGAAAATGTATGAAAATGACTTAGTTTTACGCAATGCCATTGTTTCCATGAAATCTAAATACCTTAAACATTGGAGAGAAATCCTTTACCTATAAACATTTGCATTTCTTTTAGATCCTATGGCTAAAATTGATGCACTTGGTACTATACTTAATCTTCTTAGTGATGCTACGGGGCTAGACTATACTGACTATTTTGTAGAAGTTTTTTCTCGGTTATACGAGGTTTACCAAAGGTATTAAAATAAGTTCTGGGGAGTTCGCTCGCAACGACCTCCAGTAACCCTCGCCTGGAGTGAGAAGACAAATATGCGGGGCACGATTTTCGATGCCTCTTCATCTATGTCCATGTCCAGGTCTTCTTCTTCTTCTACACCTGCTCAGCCAAGACCTATAAAGGATGGGGAACTATCCACCTATCTGGACAGCGATACGATGAATTTCAACTCAGAAGGTTTCGACATCTTGCAATGGTGTCAAGCACATAAGTTAACATATCCCGTGCTATCCATACTTGCTCGTGATTTGTTACCTGTTCCTGTCTCTACGGTTTCCTCCGAGTCTGCTTTCAGTCTTTCTGGAAGAATATTGGAGTAGAGAAGAACAAATCTCACAAGTGAGATAGTGGAGATCCTTCTAACTGTGAAGGACTGAGAACAAGCTGATTCAACACAACACTGTGTGGAAAATCCAGAGTTGTCGGAGGTGTTCGAAAATTTGTACTCAGACAATGACAGTAGCACCGACACGTAGAACAATGATGTATTATATATGTAGAGTTATAGGTTGTACTCTTTTTCCTTTGACATGGTTTTCTCATTTTGAGTTTTTATTTGGCGTATGTTTTAATGAGGCAACCAATTGGACATTAATAAAACTCTTTATTACATTTTCAATACAATTGTCTCATTTTTTTTTCAATTTTCATGTCTACTTCTGAATTTAGCCATTTTTACAAAACAGGTAATCAAGAACACTATAGCTATACAAATTTCTAAAAGGACAGAAGCTAGCATACCTATCTCAGTGTTCAAGACTGCAACAGATAATAAAGCTAACCAAGTAACAAGTGCGAGATAGCCATACCTAAATTAAGTGGAAGAAGCAACAGCAGCAGGAGTCTTGATGAGGTCGTCGTTCGTCATGACGTAGTGGACGTTATGGTAGTAGTCGTGCAGTTGATGTAGACGTAACAGAGAATCGGATGAAGAGGAAGTAACAAGCAGTCGCGCGAACGCTCTCCAAAAACCTTATTCGTCCTCGCTCATGCAAACCTTCAAGGACGAAGGTTCTGGAGGCCTGCTCTCCCGGTGCGGCCGTATACGCGCCTCGCTGGGATGGAGATCGCCAGAGGCAGCAACAAACAGTAGAGTTATGTCTTAGTCTTTCGTAGAGAGGAGAGGATTAGAGAAGAACCGATACTCTGTTATTTTTTATAGCCAAAAATAAAGAGACTAGAGGCTTTTAATTTGCTAAGGAAACGGTCGCCATTGATTCGCCATCAACCAGTGTTAACCATAGCCATTGCTCACTAGTAACTGAACCGTTACTACCAGTCGTTTGTTAATGTCATTTACTACGAGTCGGTGCGTTTCGATTTTTGAGTAGATAAAGAAAACGCGCGTCACACTCGGGACACGCCATACGCATCTTGTACACAAGACACCCACACACACTGCACCACTCGGCTCCGCGAGCAAGCGAGCGCGTGTATTGGCTCTCTCCAATTTCACAAGGGGGGCTACCACGTTCCACCTTATAAAATAGTGTAACTCCTCTTCATCCCTCCATGTGGGACTAAACAGTTTTAGCATGTGCACATGGGCCTTTGAGATTTTTCATGAATTAATTAGAATTAAAATTAGGCCTAGCCCGTATTAATTCCAACAATCCCCCACCAGATCCCAAGGGCACATGTCAAATGCCTTCATCCACAGTATTGTTTTAATATACCGGTGTTTTGATGGAGACTAGTTAACGTTGAACATCCATCTAGAACAGAAACTACACTTATCCACAACTGCACAATGGACTAAGCCTTGAATTGGCAGTTTTGTGTGAATAAGTTTCACTTAAGTGCTTAACTGATACTAGGCTGCGAGACATCCCCGCGGGTTGGAGCATATAAGTCATACTCCTGGCCTATTCATGAGCTTCCTAGAAATTACACTATTTTATAGACTGTGACTAGCAGTCGGGCTCATATATGTGTGTTCTTTTAAGACTGCTCTGTAGGACAACATCTTTGCTTAAACAAGCCACAATACACATTAAGATAAAAATTAACCTGCCATACAGATTTAGGAGAGAATTGCATCTCCAATGGAGTGGGTTTATAAAGGTACTCTCCTCCCAGTTAACCAATAACTTGTTTCACCAATCGTACTTCACGGGATCTCTGATCACATATGATGGGTTACCACTATGGTATAACTTACGTGGGTCTCAAACCCATCTCCCTCGATGCATTGTCTATCACATTCCGTGATAAATCATTTGTGAAGGGATCTGCCAGATTCTTAGCTGTTTGGATATAATCCAAAGCTATTACTCCAAAGTTTCTCATTTTCCTGACAGACTTCAGTCTTCTCTTCACATGTCTTGATGCCTTCATATTATCCTTAGAATTGTTCACCTTGACGATCACAGTCTGATTGTCACAGTTCATCAGAATAGCCGGTACCGGTTTTTCAACCACCGGTAAATCCATCAAGAGCTCACGAAGCCATTCAGCTTCAACAATGGCAGTATCTAATGCTGTGAGTTCTGTTTCCATTGTTGACCTCGTTAAGATGGTCTGCTTGTAAGACTTCCATGAAACAACGCCATCTCCAAGTATGAAGACATATCCACTTATGGCCTTAATCTCATCAGCATCATATATCCAGTTTGAATTGCTATAACCCTCCAGTAACCTGGGGTACCCGGTATAATGAATGCCATAGCTCATAGTACCCTTTAGATAGCGTATTACCCTCTCAAGAGTATGTCAATGATCATCTCCCGGATTGGAAACAAAACGGCTTAGTTTGCTCACAGCAAACGAGATGTCAGGCCTGGTACCGCTAGCTAAATACATGAGTGAACCAATTATCTGAGAATATCACAATTGATCTCTGGCTATTCTCCAATTCTTCCTAAGCAACACGCTAGGATCATAAGGTGTTGGAGAGAATTTGTAGTCACTGTAACCAAAACGACTCAGAACCTTTTCCACATAATGGGATTGAAACAATGTAATCCGACCATCATCACCTCTCAACAGTTTGATGTGCAAGATAACATCAGCTACTCCCATATCTTTCATCTCAAAATTTTGAGACAAGAAATCCTTGACCTCCTTAATCGCATTAAGGTTGGTCCCAAAGATCAGTATGTCATCAACATACAGACATAGAATGACTCCCTCGCCCCCACCATGGCGATAATACACACATCTGTCAGCTTCATTCACAATAAAGCCTGCAGATGTTTAAGACTATACAAAGATTTCAACAACTTGCACATCTTTCCTTTTTGACCATCTACTACAAATCCACCTGGTTGTTTCATGAAAATTTCCTCGTCCAACTCCGTCTTAACGTCCATCTGATGAACGAAAAGACCGTGTGAGGCAGCTAGAGATAGCAGTACTCGAATAGTGGTCAATCTAGCCACAGGTGAATAAGTATCAAAGAAATCTTCGTCTTTCTTTTGGGTATAACCCTTGGCCACAAGCCGTGCCTTGTACTTCTCGATAGTACCATCAGGCCTAAGCTTCTTTTTGAACACCCAGTTACATCCTACAGGTTTATAACCATAAGGACGCTCAATGATCTCCCAAGTTCCATTAGAGATAATGGAATCCATTTCAGTACGGATTGCTTCCTTCCAGTATTCTGCACCTGAAGAAGCATATGCTTTAGAAATGGTACTTGGAGTATCATCCACAAGGTACATAATGAAATCAGGACAAAAAGACTTTGCAGTCTTTTGTCTTTTACTCTTCCTTAGAGTTTCATGTCTTCCTCCTCAGAAATTTGTTCAGGGGGTTTGCTCAAAATATTTCATTGGAATGGCAGGTTCAGGAGTTGTATCAGGCTCCTGACTCGATAAACTAGGCATATCTTTCATCGGAAAAATATCCTCAAAGAATGTAGCATCTTTGGACTCCATAATTGTACTGACAAGCACGTCAGGTACTCCAGATTTCACCACTAGAAATCTATATCTAACGCTATGGTGAGCATAGCCTAGAAAGACGCAATCCACGATTTTGGTCCAAGCTTACGCTTTTTTGGAATTGGCACATTGACTTTCGCCCAACAACCCCAAGTGCGCAAGTATGAAAGTGATAGTCATTTCTTCTCCCATTGTTCATATGGGGTTATCTCTTTATTCTTTATGGGAATCCTGTTTAGGACATGACATGAAGTCAATATAGCCTCCCCCACCATGCTTTGGAAAGACCCACTGTGTCTAACATGGCGTTAACCAAATCAGTTAGAGTGCGGTTCTTTCTTTCAACAACCCCGTTTGACTGGGGTGGATAGGGAGGCGTCCTCTCATGGATTATACCATATTCCTCACAGAATAAATTGAACTCATTAGAAAAGTACTCGCCGCCACAATCAGACCTAACCCTTTTGATTTTCCTTTCATGTTGGTTCTCAGCTTCTGCCTTATAGATTTTAAAGTAGTGAAAAGTTTCATCTTTAGTTTTCAAAAGATACACATAGCAGAACCTAGTGGAGTCATCAATCAAAGTCATGAAATATCTCTTACCACTTTTTGTCAACACACCATTCATCTCACATAGATCTGAATAAGTGAGTTCTAATAGTGCCAAGTTTCTTACCTCCGCGACCTTATGAGACTTACGATGCTACTTTGATTGCACACAAACTTGACACTTAGAACCTTTAGTAAGGGTGAATTTCGGGATTAACTCTAAACTGGCTAACCGCATCATGCAACCAAAATTTATGTGACAAAGTCGTGAATACCGAATAGTAGTCTTATTACCACTGCAAACATGGTTCACAACATTATTACACAAATCTGAAAGAGATAGGCGGAACAAGCCTCCGCACATATAGCATTTACCAACAAATTGTCCATACTTGGACACTACAAATTTATTGGACTCAAATATCAGTCTAAAGCCATCTCTACACAGAAGAGATCCACTGATGAGATTCTTATTGATGGATGGCACATGATGTACGTTCTTCAGTTGCACAATCTTCCCCGAAGTAAACTTCAGATCGACCGTGCCAACACCATGGACAATGGCATGTGACCCGTTCCCCATTAGAACGGCTAAATCCCGAGTGACCTGGTAAGAAGAGAACAATGAAATATCAGCACACACATGTATATTAGCACCAGTGTCTATCCACCAATCGGTAGATTGACATACGGAAATAACAGTAGGTAAATTACCATACCCTGATGTTCCCGTCTCAGTAGTACCAACAATAATATTAGCAGACTTGGAATTCTGCCCTTGCTGATTCTTCCCACCCTTGCGTTGGCTGCAATCCTTGGCTCAATGACCAGGTTCGCCACACACAAAGCAAAGACCATCCTTTGTGTCCTTTTTCTTCTTCTTGAAGCTAGTTGTTTGTGCAATCTTGTTCTTGCCTTTGAATTTTTGAGCTTGGTCATTCTTCTTCTGCATCATATTAGCACTAGAATATCCCTCATTACCTCTAGTGTGTGTATCTTTTACCCTCGCCTTCTCTTTAGCATTAAGAGACCCAATGAAATTTGTAACAAAAAACTCTTGCCTCTTGTGTTTCAGAGAAGTTGCAAAATTCCTCCAAGAAGGAGAAAGCTTGGCAATAATGGCTCCCGCGACAAACTTGTCCGGTAACACACACTTGAAGTGCTCAAGTTCTGTGGCCATGGATTGTATCTCATGAGCCTGTTCAACTACAGAACGGCTATCAATTATTCTATAGTCATGTTATTGCTTCATGAGATACAATTCACTGCCTGCATCCGAAACCCCAAACTTGGCCTCGAGTGTATCCCACATCTCTTTCCCAATTTTAATCACCATGTATGCATCAACTAACTTCTCACCAAGAACACTAACCACGACACCTTTAAAGAGGTTATCAGTAGCTTCGAACACTTGCTCCTGTTCAGGAGTAAGTGTTCCTTCAGGCTTGCCATTTGCCACATGGAAAACGTTCATGGCAGTTAGCTAAAACACCATCTTGGTGCACCACCTCTTGTAATTCGCACCATCAAACTCAGAGAGTTTGAGCGCAGCAGCAAAGCCAGTTGACGAAAAATACCTAGAATAAGGTTATTGGATTGTAGAATATATAAGCATTTTTCGAATTACTTTATTCTAGAAATATGCTAGATAAATCATGGAAATTACTCCAGCCATTTTCACAAAGAAGGTAATCAAGAACACTATAGCTATACGAATTTCAAGAAGGACAAAAGCTAGCATACCTATCTCAGTGTTGAAGACTACAACAGATAATAAAGCTAACCAAGTAACAAGTGCGAGATAGCCATACCCAGATTCAGTGGAAGAAGCAGCAGCAGCAGGAGTCTTGATGAAGTCGTCGTTCGTCATAGCGTAGTGGATGTCGTGGTAGTAGTCGTGCAGTTAATGTAGACGTAGCAGAGAATCGGATGAAGATGAAGCAACGAGTAGTCGCGCGAACGCTCCCGAAAAACCGTATTCGTCCTCGCTCGTGCAAGCCTTCAAGGACGAAGGTTCCGGAGGCCTGCTCTCCTGGTACGGCTGTACACGCGCCTCGCCGGGATGGAGATCGCCAGAGACAGCAACAAACAGTAGAGTTCTGTCTTAGTCTTTCATAGAGAGGAGAGGATTAGAGAAGAACCAGTACCCTATTCTTTTTTATAGCAAAAAACAAAGAGGTCAAAGGCTTTTAATTCGTCGGTCGCTATTGATTCGCCATCAACCAGTGTTAACCGCAGCCATTACTCATTAGTAACTGAACCGTTATTACCAGCCATTCGTTAATGTTAGGCGCGCACACACACAAACAAATGGCGCGGCACGGCACGGCTCGGCGCGGCTCAGCGAGCGAGCGAGCACGTGTATTGGCTCTCTCCAATTCCACAAGAGGGGTTACCGCGTTACACCTTATAAAATGGTGTAACTCCTCTTCATCTCTTCATGTAAGACTAAACAGTTTTAGTACATGTATATAGGTCTTTGAGATTTTTTAAGAATTAATTAGAATTAAAATTAGATCTAGACCGTATTAATTCCAACACATTCATGCATGATTTGGGTTGGATTGACCGCGGCATGCAATGCATCGCAGAGCGCGAACCATGTGGCGTTCTCGTTGGTCTATGCACTGGAGCTCGAGGACAAGCTGAGGGCGCGGGAGCGCGACGCCGCGGAGGCGCACGCAAAGAGCGCGAGGGTGGCGGCGATGCGGGAGTTCTTGGGATCCAGGGACTCAGGGAGTACGCGCGTGCTCGCGATGCGCGAGTGGTAGTACGAGCGCGGCATGGAGGGCAAGAAGAGCATTTTTCTTCTCCGCCGCGCGCCGTGCTCGGGAATCGCTATCTGCCCCGCATCGGGCAGAGGAAGACGAGTGGTCGAAGGGCGCGGCGAATGACAAGAGCTCTTGCCCCATTTTCAGTAGAAAAAAGACAGACAAGTGGTAAGCAACGGCATTTTGTATTGTTTCTTGTTGCAGATCCTCAGCCTTTGCAGAGGATCGCACTACCCTGCTTTTAGGATGGGTCTTAGCTTATTACGTTCGAAACGAATAGCGCAATTCTACGACTACAGTAGATATGCTTGGGTAGAAACTCAAAACAGTGTAGGACATTCAGCTAGATGAAAAGACAGTTGAACATGTTTATATGTAATCTAAGCTGGTCAGCATCGAGTTCTACTTCTAGGAAAAAAGGATCGAGTGCCACCAAACCAGCTGATATGAATCGATACCATGAACCTTTTTTTTTATTTTGGCCCCTGGCGCCACTCATTTGTAAAAATCGCCCTCGTGCCGTTTTATTTGCAAATCCAGTCCTCCTCCCTCTCTTACCGCGGTCGGTGAGTGCGAAACGTGGGTGTTCAGCACGAATCTCCGCGGGAAAGGGCGGCGACCGCGGAATCGGGGGGGGGGGGTTTCCGCGCTCAGCCACCGCGAAAAGAGCCTTCCCGCGCTCATGCACCGTGACAAGCGGCCAATCCCGCGCTGTGCCAGCCTCCCGTGCCTTTCCGCACTCTCGAGTGGGGAAAGTGATCTTCCCCACTCACCGACCGCGGAAGGTGAGGGAGAGGGTTTAGATTTGCAAATAAAATGAAAGAGGGTCTAGATTTGTAATTGAGTGGCGTCGGGGTTAAAATAAAAAAATTCCGATACCATGACCCTTCTGACGATAAAGTAAAAAATGCGCGCTAGGTTTGATTTAATTATTTTATTCTAGGTTAGGGCTTGATAGAAAAAAGGTTTAGTCCAATGTTATACTGTTATATAGCCTCTCCATCCATTCAATTGTCAAAACGGTGAGGCCATTGATTAGAGGATTACCGGCGACTCATCCATGCATACGGAATTGACAAGTCGGTATGCGTTTTACAACTTAATTATGTCAATGGCGTTTCTAGCCTTACTTAACTATGCCAATGTCCTTGTACTCTGTGTGAACTCGTACGTGGATGAGGTAGCACACCGTAGCAGAGGAGCGCTGACTTCTGACTCACGATGGAGATTATTGGCACATCTGCTCTGCTCCCATAAAAGTCATGCGGTTTTGCTAGTTTTAAGTTGTTTGTAATTTTCTGAAGTTTAAGTTATTTGTTGTGATCATTGAATTTGTGTAGAGATTGATGTGTCATATGATTAGATATTTATCTAATGGATGTCATATGATTGGATATTAATTCAATAGATGAAAAATATGACTTATACTTAAGAAAATTTTAGGTAACTTATGAATAAACAGTCCCAAAGTCATGAACAATGACTCACGATGGAGGTAGCACATGCATGCCCAGTAACCTATGGGCACTATAATAACCTAATTAAATTTGAGCATGCAGTTGGCTTACATCAGATTAGTGGAGAACGCAAGAATTTATTATAGACAGGAAACTTTCGCATCAATTAGCCAGGCAGAAAATTTGTTAAATCAGCACCAGCCTGCAGCATACATGCACGTGCAGTCGATCAGTTGATAGCCCAGAAGTAGACGACTAGTGCCAATGTCAATTCCATGCACACTAATTAAGTTATGGGAAATAGTAATACTCAGACGTTCGGATGAGCACTTTTCCGGACGCATTCTCACCCACTCACTACTATTCACTCATCACCGACTGCTCACTGCCACTCGTTTCTTATCCTTGCTCCCCCGTTCCCGTTCCCCTTCTCCCTACCGCTTTCCTCTTCCGACCCACCGTAGCGAGGCGAGCGAATTCACATGGAGCATCGCGCACTAGCACAAGCCACCTCCGCCTCGCCATTCGCCAACCCATCTCCTTCCTCCGCCGCCACTCCCACTCCTCGCATGGCAGACACACCGCTCGAGACCTTCCGCCACCACGATGCGGGCCGCCGCCTCTAGCTCCTCCAAGTCTCCAACCTCCGGCTTGGGATCCAAGCATGAGGCGAGTACCTAGCGTCTGGCGAGGCGGCCGAGCGGGACGCTGGGTTCGGCTTGGGCGGACCAGATCGACCCCAAGAGTCTCGACGAGTAGCTAGAGCACCACCTCGGCCGCCCGGAGCGGTTCGTGCCCGCCGTCGCCCAGCCCGGGAGCCGCCGCGACGAGTCCACGAGGCTGGGGGAGGAGTCGCAGCAGCTGGGAGGCCAGAGAAGTTAATCTCAGATGCTGTGCCCTTTTGAGCATTCGATGTATGTGTCGGGTTCTTCACTTTTGTAGCACACGTTCTTCATTTTTTGAGATATCCACCCCGGTTCTTCATTGCAATGAGAGAAGCTAATTTTTTAATATGTTGCAACGATTGGAAAAAAAATGTTGCAAACGTCTTCATTTTTTGTTGTATCTAGCACACGCGCATGTTGGATGCTGGAGGTCGGAAGTTCTAGATAGACGGCTGGAAAGCATCTACCATAATCCAACGTCAGCAAGCTGCGTACGATGGCTAGCGCTCAGACGTACGTCCGAGCGCTCAGACGTACGTCCGAGCGCTAGTCGCTCCCATGATTTTTTGATATATTGCATCAAGTGAAAAAAAAAATACTGCACCGCTTTTTTCTTATGTGTTGTATCGGACTGTACGATGGAAGTCTCGCATCGTATGTTGCGCCCTTATGTTATTCCTACAAGTATATGCGTATGCTAATTAAGTTGCTCGCCATGACGCCATCATACCGAGTAAAAGATGTTTTTTCACCATGAATAGAAGATGCTCGCTACAAATTATTTTTTTACCAAAAAAAATGGGACAGAGAGATAAATTAATGTAGATCCGTAAGAAGAATGAGTATTACCAGTGTGTTACAATTCGTAGAAAACTGTACGATTACTGCTCTACAAAAACGAATGTATATAGTAGTACGTGACTGTAAAACAGTAGCGCGTGAGACGATCAAAGTGCACGAACTGCGCAGAGTACCTCCTCTATAATTTACGACAGAATCTTTAACTCGCGGATACAGCTAGCATACGCATGCTTGAACAGTTGGACGCATGCACGCGAAGTTTGCACCGATCGATCACCTCCTCTGGTTCTTTCTCCTCAGCACGAGCGTGAGGTAGAAGAGGGCCCGGAAGAGGAACCCCCACGCGACGGTGACCCAGAGGCAGCTCCACTTGCTGAGGTCGGTCACGGCCTGCTTCCTCAGTATGTCCGGCCCCGTGGTGATGCACGAGCTGCTGTTGAAGTCGATCCGCATGGACCTGCTCATGGCGTTGAGCGTGTTCACCTTGGTCGCCTCCGGCAACTTCCCCATCGGCGTCCCGTCGAACATCTGCACCCCGCGCATGAAGCACTTGCCGGGGTTGGCGCCGAACTCGTTCTGCATCACCGCCTCGTACGGGTACTTGATCAGCGACAGGTAGTGGAACCATATCCAGTAGTCCGGGATGCGGTCTCGGGTCACGAAGAAGCCGCTGAAGAGCAGGAAGTAGGCCAGCACGGCGACCACCACGGTGTACCCGATGATCACGTGCGGGACCACGCCGGAGAGGAAGGTGACGAAACCGCTCCCTGCCCAGAAGGACGCCAGCACGATGAGCACGAAGAAGAGGAAGCCCTCGGCGCCGCCCGCGAGCCCCACGGCGAAGAAGGTGATGGCCGCGAAGGCGAGGGAGAGCACGACGAGAGGAGGGAAGGCGACGATGGCGTTGGAGAGGGTGTAGGAGGACCGCCGGTAAGCGTTGTGCGCCGTCTCTCGGAGGAATATGTAGCGCTCGATGAGGAAGACGGGCAGCGCGTCGGCGCTGGTGTAGAACATGGTGGACATGGCGATGGCGAAGAAGCCGAACCGCTCGTTCACGCCCTTGGGCGTGTTGTCAAGCCGCCAGAACACCGTGGCCAGGATGAACGCGGTCACCACCACCGTGCCGAGCCGGATCAGGAACAGCTCCGGCGTGCGCCGCGTGTTGGTGAAAGCTCGCCGCGTCAGCACCCACACCTCCACCCACCACGGGTTCGCGTACGTCGCCACTTCTGTTGTCGCCGCCGCCGCCGTGCCGGTGCTGCCGGTGCTCGTGCCGGACGCCAGCTTGCCGCGGGCGATGCTTATGCTGATGGCCTCCTTAAGCGACAGAGACGGCTTGTCGTGTGGGGCCGTGCTTGCCGCCGAGACGGCACGGGACAGAGGCTTCTCTTGCCACGACTTGCTGAAATCCACTAGCTCCTTGGTTCCGGCCGGGGTGCCCTCGAGCTCACGTATGTGGTCGAGCGCAAACTCGGCCGGGTTCTCGCCGTCGGGGATCGGGTGGCCGAACTCCGAGAAGAACAGAGGCAGGACGGCCGGTGGGCCGTAGTACACCGTCCGACCGCGGGAGAGGAACAGGAGGCGGTCGAGGAGGCCGAGGATGCGGTAGCTCGGCTGGTGGATGGACATGATCACGACGCTGCCGCTCTGCGCGATGCGCTGAAGCACCTTCACCACCATGAACGCGCTGGTGGAGTCGAGGCCGGAGGTGGGCTCGTCGAGGAACAGGATGATGGGGTCGTGGATGATGTCGATGCCGATGGACACGCGCCGGCGCTCTCCGCCGGACACGCCGCGGCGGCCCTCGTCGCCGATGATGGTGTTGGCCGCGGCGCGCAGGCCGAGCTGGTCGACGAGCGCCTGGACGCGGCTCTTCTTCTTGGACGTGGAGACCGAGCGCGGGAGGCGGAACTCGGCCGAGTACATGAGCGTCTCGGTGACGGTGAGCATCGGGTAGAGGAGGTCGTCCTGCATGACGTACGCCGAGATGACCTTGAGCAGGCGGCCGTCGAGGGCCTCCCCGTTGAGTGTGACGGCGCCGTGGAGGCTCTCGCGCTGGATCCGGTCGGCGAGCGCGTCGATGAGCGTGCTCTTGCCGGCGCCGCTCGCGCCGAGCACGGCCAGGATCTCCCCCTCCCGCGCCTCCCCGGAGATGCCGTCAAGCAGCGTCCTCATCCTCGTGCTCTCACCTTGATGAGTTGTTGTAGTCGTGTCGGTCGTCTCGACCTGGTTGCTCCGGCGGAATGACCTCCTCGGCCGAATGATGCTGTAAGTCAGGTCGTCGAAGGCCAGCACGAAGTGGACGGCCGGGCGGCTGACGAAGTCAAGTGTGGTATTGTCATCGCCGTTGTTGCTGTCCGTTGGCTGCACGTCGACGACGAGGTGCCCGGACGTGTCTGCGGTGGTAGCCTTAGACACCGAGCCAGGCGAACGGATCGCGAGAAGCTGGTTGAGGGTGGTGGCAGCGCAGCTTTCGTTGGAGCGCGTGTGACAGGGCAGGAGGTCGGCGCGTGGCGCGTCCCCGGCCTCCTCCATCGACGACGCCCTCCGGCCGCCGAAGCCACTCGACATGGTTACACTTGCACCACCACCACGAATACGTTCAATCGTTCACGTACTAGCTACAAAATGCAGGAGAGTATGGGTGTCGCAAAGTCTGAACTTAAGCCATGCATGTCACGACTCACGGTGCTCACCAGTGCATGGCCGAGGCTGAGGGCAGTAGGAGAATCAATCATGTAAGAGCTACAAGGTTTGGTGATGGCTATGAAACTCTCGTGTTGTGCTTGCTTGTGTGCGTGTATATATGGACGCGACGGGCTACTATAACTCAAGCTTGCCGCTCGCATCCTACAAACGGAGTTCAAACTTAAAACTCCCGTAGTTTATGCACGCGGTAGAGACTTTGCTTGGCAGGGTTTGCGTATCTGACCAACCTTGCATGCGTGCCTTCCTTAATATTTTGCAGGCCAAGACACCTTTAATCAGGGGCAGATTCGGGACAAAAAAATGAGTGAAGGCATCTGTATACAAGCAAGTTAAAACTAGTGGAGACACCAATCGTAAAAATTAGTCCAGTACCATTGCGAATCAAAATTAAGTAGCTTTCACTACTACAGAAAATGTCTTTACAGATGGTTCAAAAACATCATCACAGACGGTTTCGTGAGCCGTCTGAGTTTATGGGTCAGTGATGACATGATGTCATCACAGACAGTTTTCGAACCGTCTGTGATGCGTACTATCACGGACGGTTATTAACTCAGAACCGTCTGTGATAGCTGACTATCAGCAACCAACCATTCCTTGATGTCAAGTCCAATTACCTATCGACGAGATCTAGGTAATTGTATATCCACGTGCTCTCCTGGCAACCATGCTTCTTGAACTTGCAGGCTCGGTAAGGTTGCCCGTGGCTGCTGTCTCATCCTCCCCACGACCCCCCAAAAGTGGCTGGGATAGTGGCTTCATGTATTAGCAACCAACCATTCCTTGATGCCAAGTCCAATTACATATCGACAAGATCCAGGTAATTGTACATCCATGCGCTCTCCTGGCAGCCATGCTTCTTAAACTTGCAGGCTCGATGAGGTTGCCCGTGGCTGCTATCTCATCCTCCTCACGACCCCCCGAAAGTGGCTGGGGACTACGAACAATATATATAGTATATATATGAAGCCGGTTTTAAAGGCACAAGCAGACACTGCTTGGAGACTTTATAGAGAAGAGATCAGGAATAGAATGGTAGGACGTACTTGAGACGCAAGGGAGGAGAACTTGACCAGCATTAACACGGTTACACAGACAAAGGTGAAATGAATGGTGAGAGACAGGTGAAGTGGTGTTGTAGTAGTTTTTGACTTATTTGGTCTTGTTTTCGAATAGAATACACACCAATTAATAAATAATTTGTATGTTAATTGTAGCTTTACAAATTAGCCCAACCTTTACAAATCTAAAAAGCTAATTGCAACTAAGCCCCATCCGAACCACATCTCATGTAAGCTAACCAAGCACAAAGTGTTGGAAATATGCCTTAGAGGCAATCATAGAGATGATTATATTTCATTATATTCATAATATTGGATAATATGTTATCTTGTTCCCAGAATAATAACGTTAATATTTATTATCAAGTATGTGACTTGATTGTGAAACTCTATATTTCTGCGATGATTATTCTTAAACATTCCCTAGTCAGAAACATATGAGGACACATACGAATAGACTAGCATATGTATTGGTTGATGACTATGTTTCATAGGTCATGGATATGTATATATCAAACCAATAATATGGACACATGTTAGAGAACATGATGTTGGATCAGACCCACCTTGAGACACTATTGAGATTGTTATAATTCTATGTGTCGTTAGTTGGTCTCAAGCAATGATGATGTATAATCCTTAGACCTGAGATCAACATGGTTTCCTACATGTGTAATAGCACTCTTAGGGGTTGCCAAACGCTGTTCGTAACTGGGTAGTTATAAAGGTAGCTTTCGGGTATGCTATGAAACATGCAAATGAATGTGACTGGTCGGATATGAGATTTGCCCCTCCTAACATAACAGGAGATATGTCTCCGGGCCCCTTGTTGTGCTCGGATATAGAAAGTGCATGGCCATGCCACTAGTGGTCGAATTGTTCGACCACGTAAAGTTATCCAACACTCGATCGAGAAAGTATTGAACAGTCCATGGGTGAGACCACATCTCACCTAGAGTTCAACCAGATATCGTGAGGCAAAGGGAGAATACACGAGTTGGTCGCTTAGTTCAATCAGTTACGAACTGGTCATATGGAGATACGAGCTGGTCGTAGACTGGTCGAACGTAATCACGAAGTGGTCGTAATCTGGTCGTAAGGAGTTACGAACTGGTCGTGACCAAATACGAACTGGTCGTATAGAGATAGGACCTAGTTGTAAGTGATAAGGAACTGGTCGTAGATCATGTTGCATTAAGGTTCGTCCGATATAATTTGTGTGTATTCGGGAATCGCTATGTTCTGCTAGGAACCGCTACGACTCGTGGTCGGAAAGGGTTTTCGAGTCACAACCGATTACACATAAACCTAACGGGTCACACACTTAACGGGTTGGAACAAACCAGTACGGATACGATTCGTCAAACGTGTTCGGATAGGATCCGTCATGGGTACTATATAAGGAGATGCATGAGGCTGTGTGGGAGTGACGAGTTGACATGAGTTGCTCTACCGAAACCCTAGCCGCCATCTTCCTGGGAGCTCTGTCGTGCGACTTGGTGCTAGTACATCGGCGTTCGGTTGTTCCTTCCCTAGACATGTGGATACCATAGAGGCGCTACTGCGACTGTTGCACTTGAGGATGATCCGCAATCTTCACACGAAACTGCAGAGGTTGCTGAAGGAGACGATCGACTCACGAGGATGCTGGACGATCGACTACAACTACTGCATCGACGTGCTCGATGTTGGTCGATCGACTACGACCACTGCATCGACGCGCTCTACGTTGGACAAGGCTGCTCCAACTCTTCTTCCGCTGCTCTGCGCGTCTGGTGGTAACGATCTGTGATCATCTACTTGCTTGGCTGGCTGGTTTGCGTGGTAGAAAATTTTGTTTTGTAGCTATCATAGCCTACCCGTAGCTCAATACAAAGAACTAGCATCAATAACCCTCAGTATCCATCAGAGAGTATTAATCAAACCCACCATTTTGTCCCATTCATTTTTGTCAATCTGAACCCACAACATGAACTAAGCAAGATGCACATAATGCACATACACCAATAGCCCTCAGTTTACATCACAGAGCAAGGGGACTATTAGTATGAACTAATTATCAATTCAATTTTAGCATAAGACTATTAACATCATTGAGTAGTTCAACAGCAAGACAGCAAGACCAAGGGTGTCCAAACCCACCACACCAGTAGTAGCCCTCAGCATCCATCGCAGAGCGCTAGCCATTTTCATCATAGAGCAGGGGTAGAGACAGAGAGGGAGTAAGAGAGGGTGATACCTCAGTACAGCGCAACCATGGCGGCGACCCTACCACCAGCACAACACTCATCCATCTCCTTCACCTTGCATAAAATCACACAAACATCAAGACACAACTTAAGGCTAAAGCATAAAAATCAAACTCAACAAAAGACATTAAGCTAACAGAGAGGAGAGTTGAGGGAGAATGGGGAAAGCAAAGCTAGGGGAGCAGGGCCCGAGCACAGGAGGTCGAGCAGGCGCAGGCCACGCTGGAGAACCAAGCCAGGGATGCGGGCAGGCAGTAGGTGCAGGTGGCGGCGCCGGCGACACGCGGGGGCCAAGCCCACTAGTTTTGGTGGCGGCGTCACCGTAGTTGTGGCACGACCCTGACACTACATAAGACACTCCTATCGTTCGAGTGTCTTGTGCAGTGCAGCGTGATGTCACAACTGGCGGCGACGGGAAGAAGGGCGGCAGCGACGACAGGGTCAAGCGGCGGTGTCGAGGTCGAGGGCACTCGGGCGGGGAGGGAAACGGACGAGAGTAAGGGCGTTGGGGAGTGACGAGTTAGGAAGCAAACCCTATCGAGCTCCTACTAATAAAGAGATGGAACCGTCTATGATATGGTTGTTCTCAAGTTCTATGTTTTGAGCATATTAATTATCATGTATACATTTACATGACATGAAGAAATTGCAGGTTTATATGTCAATTTTGTCATTTAAATACTGCTTAAAATTTGCTATTTGTTCCACTAAACTGTCTGTACATATATAGTTCAACTATAATATAGTAACTTCACCTCCAAACTAGATTTTTTTTTTTCATTTTGGAATTTACATATGGTCAAACAGCGTGGCTAGTCACTTTTTACAAAGATTCAAAAAAAAGTAGAAACCTAAATAAACAAAGTTTTTTTGAAACCTAGCTAAATAAACAAAGTTTTTCTAGTGGCGGAGGTAGGCTACTATCTCCGTCTTCAAAACTTCGTAGGCTGCGGCATCGGCATCGGATGGTTTGTGATTATCAGTGAACGAAGCCCAAAATGTATCCACCTGCTGACGCGCTCGTTTGAGTGTCTCCTAAAGACCCTCGGACTGTTGAATCAAGAAGAATTGAGCCCATTGGCTCTCTTCCCTTCCTTGAGGGGTCTCGGCATGGTCAATTCGGTCGCCTGCCACCTCGATTAAGCAGTCTAATTGATGGCAAGCCTCCTGGAGACGTGCAACATCGTTGTGGAGGACCACGTCGATGACGCGGTACACTCACCGGAAGTGAGAGATCACCCGGAAGACGCAGCAGAGGAGGATGTCAAGACGGCGGAAGGTAGCCATCACCTGCTCCGGCAAATCCTCGGGCAGAGGAGTGAGGACACTGTTGAAATTACAGTGTCCTTCTGCAGCATCCGCCAACGTATGGCCGAAGAGGTGCTTGTACAGCATGGCCAGGAAGGCCATCAATGTCGGCGACAAGGAAACAGAAGAGGGAGCCATTTCTGCTTTAGAAGTATATATATTGTCGAGTTATATGTGGGGCTGATCTTTGATGGCGGATGATCTTTTTTTTATAAAACAATGAATAAATTTGGCACGTGAGACGAAGAGATGCATCGGGGAGCATTGAAGCGGCATTGATGTGACGAAGAGAAGCATCAGCGACGAAGAAACTCAATAGGCGACGATGAAACTCATCGGGAACTGTAGCGATATTATGACAGACAGTTCGTGTTAAGAACCGTTTGTGAAGATGACAGACAGTTGTTTGTTGAAAACCGTCTGTGATATTTCGAAATATCACAGACGGTTATTGTTAAGAATCGTCTGTGATACTTCACAGACGGTTTTCATCATGAACCGTCTGTGATATTACCTCTTCACAGACGGTTTTTATCGCAGCCAGTAACACAAACGGTCTCTAAACCAAAACCGTCTGTGATTGCATGTAATACAGATGGTTTTGATAAACCGTCTGTGATAAAGCGTTTAGTATTAGCCTTTTTATAGCAGTGTTTGATTCGTTGGCGTGGCACTTCACATTTTGTTCGGAAGTTCCTACCTCCTGCCTTCTATCTGCTTGGTGTGCCATTGGCAAGTGAGAAGTGGGAGAAAGTACGCGCTCCTAGGAGTACGATACCATTTTCATACACACACAATATTTTCTTGATAGGATTTTTAGGGCATTTTTGGTGTTTTAAGATAAACATCAGAAATGTTTGGAACCAAAATACATCTTAAGGAAACGCTATTGAATGACAAGTTTTGGTTGGAGAAAATCAAAATCATAATACGCCGTGACGGCCTTGGAAACGTAAATTCAAATACATCTTAAGGAAAAAACATTGTCCTTTTATTTTGCAAGCCGCCTCCTTTCTTTCTAACCATATCCAACTAGCAGGCATCCCGCGTATTTGTACAGACAGATTTGTTTCAAAATTTATATAAATGCTTGAGAATATATTTACGTATCTTGTTGATTATTTAGATTTTTAAGATACCCTAAACATGAGAGATGACAATAGAAGCATAAAGGGAAATACAACATAAATAACGTAATTGAAGTATGAGTTTCGATGGAAGAAAATCATTTAGCACGATAAGTTATCAAAACTTTTTTTTTTGGAAAAGTAAGCAAGCTTGAACAAGCATGCATTGGTGGCGAATACTGAAACATTACTTCAAGAAGTGATCACCGCCAAATCGTTTTGTAAGCGTATATTTTATGCCAGTAACCATTCCGAGATAATTTGGAATAAGCCAGCGTAGGAACTGAGGAAGTTCAAATGCTGACATGTATAGGAGTGCGCAACGTTTCAGCATTATGTATTGACATCTTCAAAGTAACAAATCTAAAATACAGACATCTTATGTCATAGTAGTACGACTGAAAACAAATGATATTAGCATGTCAGAGTAGCGAGTGACAAGGACATTCCCCATTGACATTTTGATGGGCAAAACGGGATCTAACCATCGAATAATCCATCGCATTACCGTTGCATTTCTGCACATGGAACTGCATGCATAGCTCGGTCTTGGTCAGAGTTTCTTGGTGGTGAAGGTAGCCGCAGTTTTCATTATATCAAATTATTCATAATTAACTACGCGTTAAGGTTCATTTGATTAGCGTTAAACTGTGATATTTCGTGCATTACTGTTTTGACCATGGTACACGATGTCTAACGAAATACTAGCGACGTTATATTACTTACGTTGCTGCAGAACTTCGTTCAGAAGAAATTAATACTATATGAATTCCATTGTTAATTCAGGCCATCGTCACCACGGATACATTTTGTAGAGACCCGGTTAATTAGTCACAAATGCTCAAGTATAATTGTCACTCTCTCGTGAAAAATAAAATTGTTAATCTCTAACCGCCTAAACTTCTCAGAATGAGATGTTTAGTGTTTAGTAAGCCTATATCAAAATATTTTGGTTTCGAGCCATGCTTGATTTATTCACCTGGGAAAAGAAATAGTTGCACTGTCGAAGGTTTTGCAACGGGGAGTGAATATTGTAAGAGTTACAATTGCTGATTTTTTTTATTTTTTATTGAAAAACAGGCTTAAGGACTGCCTATTAAATTAATATAGCAGAAAACAGAGCACGAAGACCCGAAGGTCCGATATTTTTACACGGCATTATGCTCTCCAAGCAAATCGCCCCCACCAAGTTCTAGGCTTTTCCTTCTTCCCTTATCTTTGCGGGCAACTTCGAAGTGGAGGGCAACTCCGAAGTGGATGCGAAATCTTCTGTTGAAAATTTTAGCGTTGTGCTCCTTCCAGATTTCCCAGGTGATTAGCGTGACCATAGTGGTCATCACTCTTGATGGCAGTTGGCCCAATTTACTCACTTTTGACCACCATTTTGTGATATCTAGACTCGGTTCCCAATGTGATGGCTTGACCGACGCACAACTACGCCAATCTGCTATGAGGCCCCACACTCGTCGGGAATATCTACACTCTTCTAGGAGATGTAGGACTGTTTCATTTGCTTGTCTACAGAGAGGGCACGTGCCCTAATTTGACCAACCCCGCACTTAGTCTGTCCGACGTCCAAATCCTGTTCTGGATGGCCAACTACGCGAATTGCCCCTCCAGATTATCCTGTTGGCCGTAGAACCTAACAATTGCTGATCTTGAAAGAAACCTATGGATCAATTGGTAACCTTGGGGGTTGGTTGGTGCTCTGTGTCCATCGTTGACGAGATTAATTTACACCGACCCATTGTGTTCAGCGGCGCCTGCATGCGATCTCTCTGCCTCAGCATAAGAAACTTCCTTTGCTTGTGTAGTTAGCGCGGGTCTATGCAAATTCCTGGTAAGTTCAGAGTTCAAGCGACGGAAGCGAGCTGCACGCAACTTAATCGATGGTCTTTGCTGCATTCAGTAGCGGACATGACTGTATTTTGGCAAGTAGAATATGTTGAGCAGGTAAGTTAGCTACCAGTTTGATCAGAAAGAACTCAGCAGTTGATTTCAGAAAGAAAGAAAGAACTCAGCAGTTGGTCCAAGCACGCCCGCTTGATTGAAAAGCGCTTGGCCGGTGAACCTGTCTCATCCACGGTAATCGGATGCATCTGCCTGTGTTATTCTGCATTTCTGCTGTATGGCTGTATCATTCAGAGCAATCAGCACGACAGTCGACAATTTTACCAACCTGCTTACCATTCCAGCGGCAGGGCAACCACCTGTTTCTTGGCAAGAACTGAACCTACTAGACTGGAATTGCAGTTGAGGGGATTATCATTAGTTTATTGCTAGTGATTCAGCTGGTAAGTGGCAAAAACAAACTAACAAGTCAGTAGCCACGTACTATTCTTGACTGTTTTACCTTGTACTGTTGTACAAAGATATCGCAAACGGATCCGTTTAGCAAGAAATGTGCATATCGGGGTGTCAAATAGTTTTTTCTTGTTCTAAAAAAAGTAGTGTTTCCTAAAAAAAATTACGTAGTCAAATCCCTGTGTACACAGCGTACTTGTGGACCTTGTGATAACATGGACCCAAATCTGCAATGAGCCCGACCTGCATTCCGCTGCATACCAGTAAAAAGGCTGCGGCCTAAGAACAAATAGGATGGGCCTGTGGAAACTAACAATCCTAAACTACTCATAGTTTACATGGGTTGACACTATGCTAACGTTTCTTCTGCAGATCGGGCCGAGGCACAGGACCCAGGTCTATTCTTCACCGGGCTTTGGTACAATTGACAATTGACACCCAGCACAGATAAAAAAGGAAGGCATGGCCGTAAAGCGAGTATCCGAGGCTATTTACTTCTTCTTTCTGATGGAGTTCGTGAGCAGAAATTACATCACCCCTGCGAATTGCAATCCCTGCATCTATTCTATCTATCTATTATATTATTAAAGCGATAGAAAAAACCCACCATGTTCGCTCTCAAGGGCTAGAAATTCTCACGTTAATCGGTGAAAAAAAAGAAACATCCACACCGCTGATTATGATGGGTTCAGATTATAATGATCTAAAATAAAGAAAAGAGTCTATGTCGGTACAATATAGAAATAAGAGTTCATCTCAAGTACAACATAAAAATAACTGAAATTAGAAATAAAAATAAAATAAAATAAAATAAAAATAGCAACTTAATTTTGATACAAATTCCTAAGTAAAATCACTAGATAAACATAATTTGGAATAAAATAAAAAATCAATAATTGGATTAGTACACTAATTCCAACAAAAATAACTCAATTCGAATAAAAAACAAAATAAAAATAGCAAATTGATTTTGATACTAATTCCTAAGTAAAATTCCTAAAAATATATATAATTCAAAATAATGTTTTTGATTAGTATACTAATTCCAACAAAAATACCTATATTTTGGAATTAAAAATAAAATAAGAAATTTGATTTCGATATGGATTCCAAAATAAAAACCCTAATAATCAGAATTCATAATAATTTTTATAAAAATTAACAATTGGATTAGTATACTAATTCCAACAAAATATAATTGAAATTTGGGATAAAAATAAAAAGAAAATTTGCAATACGATTTTCATATGAATTCCAAAGTAAAATATTTAAATAACTAAAATTCGAACAAAAAAGATAAAATAACATTATCAACTTTATTTACATGCTAATTCCTAAGTAAAATCCTAAATAAATATAACCATGAATAAAAATTAAACAAAAATTGCAATTAGATTGTTGTATGAATTTCAAAAAAATTGCTATTTAGAATAAAAAAATTAAAATTGGCAATTTGATTTTGACACTAATTCCAAATTAAAATACATAAATAAAGTTAATTCGGTATAAAAATTAAATAAAAAATAACAATTGGATTAGTATATGAATTCCAACAAAAAATAACTTAAATTAGGGACAAAAATAAAAGAAAGTTTGAAATTCTATTTCCATACGAATTCATCCACACCGTTGATTATGGTGGGTACAGATTATAACTATCTAGATTAAAGGAAAGAGTTTATGTCAGGTACAATATAGAAATAAGAGTCAATCTCAAGTATAACGTAAAATAACTGAAATTCAGAATATAAAAAAACATAAAATTAGCATATTAATTTTGATACGAATTCCTAAGTAAAATCACTATATAAACAAAATTCAAATAAAAAATAGTAGTTGGATTAGTACACGAATTCCATAAAAAACAACTGAATTCGGAATAAAAAACAAAATAAAAATAGAAAATTTATTTTGATGCTAATTCCTAAGTAAAATTCCTAAAAATATATAATTCAAAATAAATTTTAATGATTAGTATACAAATTCCAACAAAAATACCTATATTTTGGAATTAAAAATAAAATAACAAATTTGATTTCAAAGACTAATTCCAAAATAAAAACCCTAATAATTGTAATTCACAATAAATTTTATAAAAAATTAGAAATTGATTAGTATACTAATTCCAACAAAAATAATTGAAATTTGGGATTTAAAAAAGAAAATTTACAATTTGATTTCTATATGAATTCCAAAGTAAAATAATTAAATAAATAAAATTCTGAACAAAACAAATAAAAATATCAATTTGATTTACATACTAATTCCAAAGTAAAATCCTAAATAAATATAACCAAGAATAAAAATTAAACAAAAATTACAATCGGATTGTTGTATGAATTTCAACAAAAATAATGGCTATTTGGAATAAAAATTAAAATTGGCAATTTGATTTTGATGCAAATTCTAAATTAAAATCCATAAATAAATTTAATTCGCATAAAAATTAACAATTGAATTAGTATATGAATTCCAACAAAAAATAACTTAAATTAGGGACAAAAATAAAAGAAAATTTGAAATTATATTTCCATATGAATTCCAAAGTAAAATCCCTGAATAACTAAAATTTTGAATAAATTAAATATAAGTTATAATGAGGATACCACGAGTGGTGTCGGATGATACCACAAAAGAGTGCAATAATGTCGATCTGTCCTACAAGAAGATATTGATCCACAAGGAAACGAAGAGTCGTGGCAGCGACGATGAAGATAAGAACAATATCATGCTGCTCACCTTAGCCATTCTACGAGAACAATGTCGTGCTACTCGCTGGAGCTACCGAAGCGAAAGGCCGGAGTCGAAGGAGCCAAGTGTTGTGACGATAAGTGGTGAGCATTAGCGTTGTTGAAGAAGTCAGTGGCCAAAGAAGCTTAATGATGGGGAAGCCCTAGCAAAGAGGAGATAAAGCTTTGCATTGAAGATGAACTATCGATGATATGGGGTTATCGCGTAGCTAGGAGCTGCCATCATTGTTGACACGGCGTCGCCGGCAATGGCGAAAAGATTCTCCATATCGTTAGACAGTGACTAAAGCAGACACACTGGCATCAGTGAAGATGGGAGGTCATAGTAGTTAGTAAGGAAGCCACATCGTTGAATTGGACAACGTCGAAGAGGAGCGACCAACATGGTAGAAGAAGACATCGAGCAAGTATAATATCGTCATGTGTATATACTTGCATGCATCCATATGAATATAAACACGAGCGTACATAAACAAAGGAGGAAAGAGCTAAGAGCAGAGATGGCGCAATAGTAAGGAATAAGCTCGGGGCCACCAGAGAAAGTACGGAGGTTGTCCCCGGCAAGGATCAGCGATATTTGCACGTATGCATGTTGATATCACAACGGTTAGTATTAAACAATAATAGGAGAGAAGTAGAAGATAACTATGTGGTAAAGTATTGTATCGGAAGGGGTAGCAGCTGAGAGATATCAATCAAGAATTGGACTTGCTGTTGGAGATTGAAGCAGAAAAACTGTGGCGGGGAGAAGAGATAGAAGACACACGGTTCGATAGGGCAACCGACATGAGGGAAGATAAGTTCGAGGTAGGTCACCCATGGTGCATTAGTGTACACGTGGGCAAGGTACTCTAATGCATGTAAACTAATAAGATAATTTATTGTATATATAATCAACGTAATGCTTGAGATTAACAGAAGTATATGTGCATACAAATATTTTGAAAAAGAGTAACCAGTGGAGAAAAAAATAAGGACATGCAGCTACATGATGCATACATGATGAAAAGTGGTTAATTTATTGTGCTAGATATTTTCTTCCATCAAAACTCATACATCAGTTACATTCCTTAAGTTGTGTTTTTCTTAAAGTTTCTATTGTCATTTCTAATGTTTACGACGTTTTGAAAATCTAAATAGCTACGAGATATGTAAATATATTATCAAGTATCTAAGTTATATTATTTGATATTAAAAATTTTAAAACAAATCTATCCGCGTAAATACTCGAGACACCGTGCTAGTTCTCTGAAAAGGAAGAAAAAAGAGGGAAAAACTTGTCACCTGAGCAATTGGCGCAAGCAGCAACATCGTACAAATCTATAACTTGTTATCTGCCCATACACAGAATATGTCTTCCGCCATCTGTGTGATAACAGGCGCAACAACCTACAACAACCAACAAACGTCATGTATCTCTAGGAACACGCGTCTCTTAACTTCTTGTTCCATATTTCGAAGCATCTTAGAAGTAGGAATTAGCTTTTCTTGCTTGCTAAGCCTCGTTTCTGCTCACCAAACATACGTACTCTAATATGCGTCACAACAATACCTTTCGAGTAGTTTTTCTACTGTTGTTATCGACTACACAGGTTTACTGTGTGCCCAAAAGAAGGCTCAATGAATCAAAGGAAGGGCTTTGGCAATTTTGTCATCTTATTGACACGGGAATTATGGAAAGAGCGAAATACATGAGTCTTCAACAATAAGTATAACCCTTTGTCTGTCATCATAAGTTGCATCTGGTACGAAAATGCTTTATAGCAATTAGCAGGAATGAAGGTTTCCTTATTATGAAGCAGGAGTTATAAGCTTCGTTGCTGAAGTTTGTCACCGTATTTATGTTAACTATAGCTCATGGTTTTTTTTGTTTTTTCCGCTCGCGGTTCTGAACCTTATAATAGTGTTGTACTTTTTCTCTTCCTCTTTAATATAAAGCTACGCTTTGGTGTGTTCTCGAGGGAAAAAAACTATACGCCCAAACAAGCTCGAATGCTCTGTGCTCAAAGTTTCAAACCGCTTGAGTTAAAAAAAAAACTGGAACCTTGTAATCGGGAAGTAAAAAAGAGAGAGAAAAAGATCATATCGTCCGATAACAATTTCAACTTGCCATGATAACGTACAACTTACAGCAAGTTTACACGCGCTGAATAACTCCCGTTTCATCTTAATCATATGCCGTTAATTAAAGATCGAAAAAAAACACGAAAATTACAACTTACAAGAGAAGACCAACCAATAGTCCCACATCGCTTGCACCAACGAAGCCGACGGGGTCCAAGAAGGCGATCCGATCGAACCGCGCGCGCCTTGCCGTACTCTACCTCCTCTTGTTCCTGCTCCCGAGCAGCAGCGAGACGTAGAAGAGGATGCGGTAGAGGAAGCCCCACGCGACGGTGATCCAGAGGCACTCCCACTTGGTGAGGTCGGTGACGGCCTGCTGCGCCAGGAAGTCGGGCCCCGTGGTGATGCACGTCCCCGTGCCGATGTCCACGCCGAGCGACGCGCTCATGGCCCGCAGCACCCGCACCTTCACCGCCGCCGGCAGCACGGCCAGCGGCGTGCTGTCGAACATCTGCACCCCGCGCACGAAGCACCGACCCGGGTCGCTGAACTCGTTCTGCATCACCGCCTCGTACGGGTACTTGACCAGCGACGCGTAGTGGAACCATATCCAGTACGGCGGGATCCTGTCCCGAGTGATGAAGAAGCCGCTGAAGAGCAGGAAGTAGGCCAGCGTCGACACCACCACGGGGAAGCCCAGCATCACGTGCGTCACCACGCCGGACAGGAACGTCGCGAACCCGCTCCCCGCCCAGAAGGAGGCCAGCACGATGGCCACGAAGAAGAAGAAGCCCTCGGCGCCGCCGGCGAGCCCAACGGCGAAGAAGGTGGTGAGCGCGAAGGCGAAGGAGAGGACGATGAGCGAGGGGAAGCCGACGATGGTGTGGGAGAGCACGTACGAGGAGCGGCGGTACGCGTTGTAGGCCGTCTCTCGGAGGAAGATGTAGCGCTCGTTGAGGAACACCGGCAGCGCGTCGGAGCAGGTGAAGAACATGGTGGACATGGCGATGGCGAAGAAGCCCAGCCGCTCCTGCACGCCCTTGGGCGAGTCGTCCAGGCGCCAGAAGATGGTCGCCAGGATGAACCCCGTGACCAGCACCGCGGCCAGGCGGATGATGAGGATCTCCGGCGTGCGCACCGTATTGATGAACGCGCGCCGGGTCAGCACCCCCATCTCGATCCAGAACGGGTTCCCGAACTTGGGCACCGACGGTGCCGGCGCCGAAGACTCCGAGGGCACCGCAACCGTGCTGGCGGTGGCGCCGGACACGAGCTTCCCGCGCGAGATGCTGGCGCTGATGGCCTCCTCCAGGGAGAGCGACGGGTTCTCGCCGTGCCCGTCGTCGGGGTGCTTCATCTTGGGGGCCATGCGCTTCTGCCACGACTTGTTGTGCTCGACGAGGTCCCTGGCCCCGTCCGGCATGGTCTCGAGCTCCTTGATGAGGTCGAGCGCGAACTCCGTCGGGTTCTCGTTGTCCGGGATGGGCTTGCCGAAGTCCAGGAAGAAGGACGGCAGCGCGCTCGGCGGGCCGTAGTACACCGTCTGGCCGCGTGAGAGGAACAGGAGGCGGTCGAGGAGCCCGAGGATGCGGTAGCTCGGCTGGTGGATGGACATGACCACCACGCTGCCGCTCTGCGCGATGCGCTGCAGCACCTTCACCACCATGAAGGCGCTGGTGGAGTCGAGCCCCGAGGTGGGCTCGTCGAGGAACAGCACGATGGGATCGTGGATGATGTCCACGCCGATGGACACGCGCCGGCGCTCGCCTCCCGACACGCCGCGGTGCCCCTCGTCACCGATGATGGTGTTGGCCGCGTTGCGCAGGCCGAGCTGGTCGATGAGCGCCTGCACGCGCTTCTTTTTCTCCTTGGTGGGGAGGGAGCGCGGCAGGCGGAACTCGGCGGCGAACATGAGCGTCTCCTCGACGGTGAGCATCGGGTAGAGGAGGTCGTCCTGCATCACGTACGCCGAGATGATCTTGAGCAGGTTGCTGCCGATGGAGTCGCCGTTGAGCGTGACGGAGCCGTGTAGGCTCTCCTTCACGATGCGGTTGGCGAGCGCGTCGATGAGCGTGCTCTTGCCGGACCCGCTTGCGCCGAGCACCGCCATGATCTCGCCCTCCCGGGCCTCCCCGGAGATGTTGTCGAGCAGCGTCTTCATCCGGGGCACCTCGGGCTCCGGCTCCCCGCGCCGGAAGAGCAGCGCCGGCAGGCACGACCCTTTCTTCCGCTGCTTGACGCTGTACGCGAGGTCGGTGAACTTGAGCACGAACGGCAGCAGCGGGCCGTCGCTGCCACCGGTGTGCGTGTGGTCGCTCTCGCTCCCGGTGTACCCCAGCATGGAGCCGCCGAGCTCGATGGTGTAGTGCGACGGCGACGAGTTGGGCGACGACGCGGCGCTGCGCGCGTCGTTGACGCGCTTCAGGAGCTGCGCGAGCGTAAAAGACGAGTGCTTCGTGGGCGAGGATGGCTGCGGCGACAGCATGGCGCCGTGCGGCTGGTGGTAGTGGTGGTGGTGCAAGTGGAGGAAGCCGCTGCGCGGGATATCCTCGGCCTCCTCCATCGGCGACGACCTTCGGTCAAAGAACGGCAGCTTGTCGACAAACCGCGACATCGTGCTAGGTGCTCCGCTCCGCTCCGCCCGGCAAGCCCAGACTCCCTTATATATCTCCGCCGCTATATATTTTACCACGCGCACAGGCCACCTTGTCGTGCCTGCCGCGGCAAGAGAGAACTGGTGATGTTGGTTTGGACTCTCAACAACTGTAGCAGTAACCATCCTTATAGCCTGTAGCTCCCCACTTGAGTAGTCAACCCGAAACTAGCAGAGTTTGGTGAGGGGAGATTGGCTGCTTCGTGGGGTTTCTTCATGTTAGTTGGAACTGGTTAAGTTGGCAAGGAGGCGAAGAAGCTAGGAGAAACTGAGAGAGAAATGGGGGAAATAGCGGCGGCAGCTTGGGTTTAGGAGGGGGTCAAGGTGGTGGTTGCGGTGGGTGGAGCTCAGTTGTGTGCGTGCGCGCAAGAAATGGCGCGGAGGTGGTTAATTGTAGCTCAGCCAAAGCTCACCAAATGGGTAGCTAACACTAGAAGCACTGGGCTAGTTGCCTAGTTAGCTGCAAAAAGTATACCCAAAAAATGTGGGGAGGGTTGGGGGTGTGGTGTTGGCCAAAGTCAGGAAATGTGGAGGCAGAATTTAATCAACTGGCACTCTTTTGGAATGCCTCATTGGATGGCCCATTCCCAATTTTCTAGTTTTGTTAGTTTCTTTTTGGAGATGGAAATGTGTTTACAGCACGTGATGTTCGGTTTTTTTTTTTTGCACTGTGATGGTGATTGATTAATGCATAATGAGTTATGGACTTCCCTTGCAGAACTAGATAGATTATGTTCTCTGACATCTTCATTATCCAGTGATAATCTAAAGGTGGGGAATTTGCTCAATTTGTTGCTTTGAATGATCCTGTTAGGTGCATTGGTGCAAAGCCTTGCATGCCAGTAACTTGTTTAGCGTAGTACTACGTGACTATAAATCTTAAACAATAGCACATGGCAGCCGCTCTGTTCAAAATCATGGTCTGCGAAGCTTGCAAGTTTGGTTTCTTGTTGCAGCGGTGAAGGGGACGAAGCATTCTTTTATAATCTTCGGCTCTTTACGTGGGCATGGCTCGCGGCGTTGGCACAGCGTGCAGCTGGGAGGCGGTGAACAAATCATCTTCAAGTGATCAAGTCTAACCATCAACATTTCAAAATTCTAGAGCTCCACGAGGAGCATATTAAGGTTACCAGGACCACGACATGGAAAAATGACACTGATCGGTGTATAGATCGGAATTTCATAGAATCATGATCATGAAGGTAGGATCGCATAGAATTAGATAGGATTGTGCTCAGGATAAGTAGGGTCATGATCCTGACAACAAACTATATAAGCATATAAAATTTTATTATACCTATTGCTAATTTAGGTTACAATAGTTTAATTTGCTTTGTTTTTGCTGTCTACATGTTGTTCTAAGGTAACAAAAAGTAAGCTTAATTGCATGTAAATTGAATAAGTGTACCCAAATTTATGAAATTAAATTAAAAAATTCAATATTTCTACACTAGCCTGTATGTCTAAAAACATAATTCAATTTTTATATAAAATATATATACTTTTAAAAATCTGATAGAATCGTGATTCTACGATGTGATCCTATGATCCGATCCTGCCAGACAAAAAAGATCCCACCTAGGATTACGGTCCTCACAACCTTATATACTCTTCTGTTTGTGTTTGTCAGATACTGAATAATCTGATCTTTTTTTTTCTTCCTTTACAGGCGACATACACGAAGATTTTCGGGTGTCCCATGTTACATTTCAAGCGACTCATTACGAATTTACAATCATAGTCTGACCCAACACTACCTAACCAAGTCAACCCAAAGTTGACCATCTGCATACTTGACAAATCAGATCATTTCTTACGCTCCAAACAGAACGGAAACGACAAGGTGGTGTCTAGCCAGTAATCGAGTATTTTTTGGTCTAGGGCACTCGAATTTTTCAGCCGTCCGATTATGATCTGAATCCCACAACAAAAAAAACCGGATGCACAACGTTGTATCCCCACTCCACTGCGTGTTTCTGATTACCTTTTCCCGTACCATGCTAATGGGTCGGATTTGTTATGTGTTTAGCGTTTGTGGGCTACTTTGTGTTTTTTGTACAAGCACTTTGTGTCTACGGTCTTATTTTTTGTTTGGACTTTCTGGTTTTCCCCCCGGCTATTTATTTATGCCCCCACAGAAACTAGAAAACTTAGGCCCAAAAAAAAACATGAGTTCATGCTGTTTTGTGCGTACAATCATGCAACATCCTATCACACCCGATGCCAGTAGCAAAGTCAATTAATTTTGCAATAGCTCAGGGTAAGTAGAAAAAAATGGTTGGCAATTCTCTCTCTCCGGCTTAACTAACAGGACAGGTTTTACATACACATGTTGCCCTGGCTCAATTGACAAAACATGCAACTCTACGGTCAGTTATCCGTGTGGAATGGACGTGAGACACGTGACATCGCTAAAGTGTATGCATATTTTTTTTACAGATAACAAATATGTGATATACATGAAGTAAAGTATGTAAAAACTACAGTAATATGTTGTACAAAAGAAGCGATAAACATGACAACATGTGCCAGGTCCTGCCATGGATATCAGAAATGCATTGCCATCCTAAAAAATACACAAGGATATTATCAGGTACACGTTGTGTGAAAACAGAAAAGGTACACAAGGATATTATCATTAACAAACATATTACAACCAAGAACTTCATTTATCTTGCACAAAAAATTTACAAAAGTTCAATTAAGTTTTGACAAAAAATGAAGTAAATAAATTTAGTATATAAATCATGTAAAATAAATTTTGGCACACCAATTTGCTTCAATCTACAAAGAATAGAGGTAACATAAAACAAAATAAACAACAAAAAATCTCATGGCGCAAAGAAAGTCACGAATACCATGCTGCGTCGAATGGACACAAAAATCGAGTACTACCTATCAAACTAGCACACGAGTACCAATTAGAAAATTCCAAAAAAAGGCCACCCAGAGAAAATAAGTTTAAATCATAATTTCATCATAGAATTATACAATATTTACATTTTTAAAAATGTAAATTATATTACAAAATTATATAATATAAGTTCCACAAACATAGAATAAAGGATAGAAAATAATTCAGAAAATATTTCACTAATAAAACAACGCTACGAATGTCCACCTAAGATCATAGTCGTCAATTTCATTCTAGATGTCATTCCGATTTGCCTCTTAGAATGGAACGCTTCGATACCGGGCTATACCGATATACCTTTTTGGGGTATATAAATTCTTTTTTAAAATATTTTTATTGTATGCACCCCAAGTTTTATATAGAAATATATTTTTGTGTAACAGCAAATACACATTTATGAAACAAATTTAGCTTAAACATAAATAGTTAAAGCGATACAAATGAACTTACATACATGGTTACTCGTAGTTGTAGCCGTACCTTTTGCATAGTACAAATCAAAAGTAGAGAGAGAAAGATGCGAGCAGACAGAAGTTGGGACTGTTTTGGCCCTGTAGCACAAATTAATTCCTAATTTGGCCCCCTTAGCGTCGAAATTCAGATTTGCCTCGAAACACGTCCGCCATCCCGACGACAAGAATCGAGGTCATGGGTCTTCTGCCCCCCACCAGTAGATGAAGATGTCACGACACCGACGACGACTCCTTGTCAACCCTTAAAATGGAAAAATGTTTAGGGTTTGCAGAAATGGATAAAAAATGTTTACGGTCTGCAGAAATGGGAAAAAGTTAGGGTTTCGAGCGGAATGGAATTAGGGTTTCCAGTTTGGGTTAGCACATGTACGAATACAAAAAAAATTTCAGTCATTTCAATTAGGGTTTCAGCGGGCACTGATATTTGTAAAAAAACATTCATTAAGAAATATGAGCACTGAGGTTTGTAAATTAGGGTTTCATTTACTGCAAAGAAAAGAAAAAAATGTTTAGGGTTTGCAGAAATGGGGAAAAAATTAGGGTTTCGAGCGGAATGGAATTAGGGTTTCCAGTTTGGGTTAGCGCTTGTACGAATACGAAATTTTCTTCAGCCATTTCAATTAGGGTTTCAACGGGCACTGATATTTGAAAAAAAAAACATTCATTAAGAAATATGGGCATCGAGTTTTGTAAATTAGGGTTTTATTTTCTGCAAAATCAGGGTTTCGTCATGATTCAATATTGTTTGTTGACGGAAATGAGTTTAGAAAATTACTAAACTTTTTGTGGAGCCTCCCGTCACATTGTTGTTGTTTCTGTAATTTTTCTATTATTTGATTCGTTCTGAGAAAGGATGATTGATAAGCATATCAGACGAGGTATAACCTTGATGATATCGTCCAAGCAAACTTTGTGTGCTGAAATACTCGTTGTCTTTTAGAAGTGGGATAAAAAGGACCAGTACTATTGGAGTCTCTCCTCGATGGAGTCGTCCGAACGTATACGCGTATATAGCCAAGCAGAATATGATTGAAGGGGCTGAGAACGCTCGTTGTGATTATGAAGATGCCCTAAAACATGGACGATTCGATGTCGGTGTGAATAGTTATTTCTAGGATTCCACTAGAAGAGGCATACTTGCAATATAGGTTTGCTTTGATGGCGTAGCGGAGACACGGAACCAGAACTACATTAGAGTCCGCGGACAGAAGCACGTTACACGTAGTGACATGGCATGATGGTTCGGCTAATTGCTTTAGTCATCCTCGCTACTACTACGGTACAATGCGACACAAGCATCCGGACCATATAAGTATACATGCCTTTAGGGGATAGTAAAAAACATGGAGGGTAGGACAGGGGACTACTACGTAATGACATGGCCTACTGTGTGGACCGGGGCCATTTTCCCTTTCTTGCTAGCTCGGCGTTGAACTCCTCGCCGGCCTTCCCCTTCCCCTTGTCGCGGGAGTGTTCACGTCGGGCTGGTATATCGAAGTCGTCCATGTCCTGCGATTCTATGATGTAAGTGCACCGCATATTTAAAATCGTAAGAATGATGTAAATTATTCATAACTCACGTCGTTGATACGGATTACGCCCGGGCGACCGGATATGCTGTGGCGGCCGGGCTCAGACGGATGAGCCTTTCCCTTGCCCTTGTCACGAGATTGTCCACGTCGGGTTGGTATGTCGAAGTCGTCCATGTCCTGCGATTCTATGATGTAAGTGCACCGTATAGTGAAAATCGTAAGAATGATGTAAATTCTTCGTAACTCACGTCGTGGATACGGATTATGCCCGGGTGACTGGATACGCTGTGGCGGTCTGGCTCAGCCGCATGAGCCTTTCCCTTACCCTTGTCGCGGGACTGTCCACGTTGGGCTGGTATGTCGAAGTCGTCCATGTCCTGTGATTCTATGATGTAAGTACACCGTACTGTGCAAAACGTAATAAAGATGTAAATTCTTGATAACTCACGTCGTCGATATGGATTACGCCCGAACGACCACTGGGCACCTTCGGTGCCTCCTCAGTAGGGTCCGGTACGTAAGGTTTCCACTCCACGAAGTTCTCGGCCCGCACCGAGTAGTTGAAGATGTACCTGTTGGATGAATGCCTGTCGTACATCTCGGGCCGTCGATCCTTTGGAAGAAGTGGCGGCAAGATCTCGGCCGCCATTACATGGGGATGAAGTTAAAAATTTAAGGAATTCAATGCTGGGAGAGGAAAATCGATGCGCGCGAAAGAAACGCTTACGAGGTAGTGCCCGCACGTGTAGTATGCCCACGCGGCGGTGTCTGGGTGTGTGGACTAAATGATCTCTGCCGGTTCGCCACACACACACTGCGGGATCGAAAAACGTGGTGGTACTAGAGCATCTTTCATTGATTTATCTGGGTATTGTACCTGTTTCCTCTTCTGCTTAAGCCACTTTTGCTTCTGCAACATCCTTGCGTAGGAGTTTGCCGAAGAGTCCATAGCTAGATATGTATTGTGCAGTGTTGGGTTTGGTTCAACCCCCTTTTATAAGCCCCATGGTTGGCATGGTGTGGTTAATTTCATACAGAGTCCTGTCTTTTAATTCTGAAAACCTGAGCTGAGGAGGTAGAGTGTTGTCATGTCGATCTAGAAAGCTGGCGAGGCATAGTGTTGTCACATCTTACTTTGCAGTGAGAAGTTATGTCTTGTTTTGCAGAGTGCTGTCTTATCGGTCTGAAAAGCTGGCGAGGTAGAGTGTTGTCACGTCTTTCTTTGCACAGTCTTGTCTTTTCGGTTTTAAAAGCTGGCGAGGCTGTCAGGGTTGTCAAGTCGATCTAAAAAGCCTAACCCTAAACTGCGCAAAGCTGTGTCCTTTGGTCTTCTCACTGCACAAAGCTGCCCCGTGTGGTCATGTCACTGCGCAAGGCTGTCTCCTTTGGTCTTGTCACTGCGCAAAGCTGCCCCGTGTGGTCTTGTCACTGCGTAAAGCTGCCCCGTGTGGTCATGTCACTTCGCAAGGCTGTCTCCTTTGGTCTTATCACTGGGCAAAGCTGCCCCGTGTGCTCTTGTCTCTGCGCAACACAGCAGCCCCGTCTGGTCTTGTCATCTGCAAGCTAATACATTACCCGCTTTGTTAGCCCCCCTGTAGGATCAAGGATAACCGACTAGAGGGGGGGTGAATAGGAGGTTTTTAAACTTTTTGACAATTTAACAATTTTAGTTAATTATTTACTTAGTCTAAACAAGACATAATTCTAGCTAAGCAATTTATCACAATAGACAAGCTAGAAATATAAATGCGGAAATGTAAAGACTAGAAATGACCACAATGACACAAGGATGTTTTTCCCGTGGTATCGAAGACTTGCCGGTCTTCACTAGTCCACGTTGAGGAAGCTTGATCAACTCAAGCCGGCTCCACAAATTAAGCCTTCCCTCAATCACTAGTGGTAGCTCTTCTCCTCTCCGGATAGGCGAGCTCCAACCTTCACAAATGCCCGGGCCTTCTCACAATCTCCTTTGAGAAGATCACTGAACCAAACTCCAAGCCGTCTAGGAGACGGCAATCTCCAAGAGTAATAGAGCAAGAGATCTTCACTTGAAAGCGCTCTAATGCCACAAAGATCAAACTCAAATAAATGCTCTTGGAAAAACCTCAACTACCTTTACAAAAGGAAATGAATGCTCTCAATGAGTAGGAAACAATGCAAAGGGCTCAAGAGATGTTAAATGAGGTTCAACAACACTTCTAGTTGCGATGGGTGAGGTATTTATAGCCTCCACCCATTGCACTAGCCGCCGCAGCACGAAATCCCCAATTTTTCAGTAGCGGTCAAACCGCAGCACTCGTCTTGATCGATCCGCCCTTGCAGTAACGGTCGATCGTAACGCATTAAATGCACTGAAAAATAGCCGTTACACGGGGGTCCGGTCAAACCGCAGGTGAATGCGCGGTTAGTCCGGTCTACAGAAAAACGGAAAACGTTTAAAGCACCTGCTGGAAAAAGCTGACCGCTTGGAGGGACCGAAAGTGCGGTCGAAGACTTATACTGCGTGATCATCCTACCGACAAAATCATCTGAAAAACCCTCTCGAAAAAGTTGACGCGTCCAAGACCCGGGGTGCGGTCGATCCGATTTTTGCCGTCGGTTAGTCCGGCCTAGAGGATTTTCAGCAAAACCGAAAACGACCCCTTTCTGGAAAATGCTGACCGCCTTCTTTGGTCTGGCACTCCGGTCAGTCCGGCCAAATAACGTCGGTCAGTCCGGCCTCAAAAGAATTTCAACAAATTTAAATTGAGGCCAAACCAAAAACAAATCCAAGATTAAACCAAATAAGATTTGAGCAATTGTGGCATCGTTCACTTTCAAGGTACTCACTTCTTGGACCCTCTTTATAATACGGATGTTTAGCCTATAACCCGGTCTTCCAACCAATTCACCTAAGATCGGTAAAATGAAAAGATCCTAGACTATTGTACCTTGTCTTTGAGCCAAATGATCTTCATGTAATCCTTTCGCGTACAATTCCCGGTCATCAAAAGCACCAATAGGACTTAACCTTGTAAACACTCAATAAACACGTTAATCCCATAATCACATATTATCATTAATTACCAAAACAATTTTTAGGGGCCTAGATGCTTTCGATCTCCCCCTTTTTGGTAATTGTTGACAATACACCTAATATGTGAGAGAATGATTGTTTTGAATATACTATGAGTGTATATTCGTTTGATGACTTAACAACGAAATAATTCTTGCAATAAGCTTAAATGAGTTTTGAGAATTTTTCCTTGTTAAATCCTGTTTTAAAGAAAGCTCCCCCTAAACATGTGCATATAAAAGGTAGAGAATTTTGCAAGCACATGGAGATTTTTAGAGAATTTTGGCGGAGTTTCTTTTACATGATGGAACTTGAGGAAATGCAACAATATATAATATTATAAACATAGCATTTCAAGAGAGTAATATAAGCATAAGATTAACCAACAAGTTCATCAAGATAACATTAAACTTATAGCAAAGTCTTGAACCGACTACAAGCATACATGATCATTCAACCAAGCTCATAGACGATAAAGCATTAAGCTTTCATATAAGAGGTTCAATAAGCTTACATCAATAACAAAAGAGAGCAATAAGCTTATCCTCTAACTATTACACACAAAAGTCCAACAAGCATTCAACATCCATAATAGATATCTAATATAGAATATATAGGACTATATAGCACTTCTCCCCCTTTGGCATCAACTACCAAAAGCTACGAAGTAGGGGGAGGAGGAGGAGCTGCAGTCGACGTGGAAGGAGCTGTAGGAGGATCAATGCGTCGACGCCGAGAATAAGTGACAGTCTGCTCGATCGACGAGACGCAAGTGGTCATCTCAGCCATGTCAGTCTGAATCCCTGAAACCAACCCAACCATCTGATCTAGACGCTGAAGCACAACTGAGTTGGACTGCTCCACGGCAGCCTGGCGAGAATCCAAAGACTGAGTAGTGCTCTCTAGAGCATCCATGCGATGATCAAGAACCTCCAAGCGACGATCCTTTGTGATCAAACGAGACACTATCGTGTTGATGCCAGTATGCAGAACCTCCAACAACAGCGGATCAAGTCCACCCTGCTGCTGAGGAGCAGGCTGAGGAGAAGCTGGAGCATCAACAACTGGGTGAAGAGGCCTGTTCCTCAAATCTCTCTGGTGGTCACCTTCTGGCTTGTATTGCTTGTGAGGAAAGGGAGTGGCACCATCGAAGTCAGTGGTCCTCAAAATGAGCTTCATGATGTAAGGTGCATAATACATTCTTTTTCCCAAATCACCTTGGCAAGATTGCAACTCAGTCAAGATTAAATGCATAATATCAAATTTCTTTCCTTGCATCACATAATCTATGACATTCCAGGCATGACCTCGAATAGCATCATTGTTGCCGCTCCTGGGCAAGATAGTGGCCCTGATAATCCTGTTAATGACACTAGGTAGAGGTCTCAGACCGGCAACCTTACCAGGGACAACTCCAACATGAGTAGGCTCATAGAACTGTGTCTGCTCTGGAGTCTGCAGCGCGGGCTCAAGGTGAATCTTGACATACTCACGTGCTGGCAGATTGAGGGCCTCCTCAAAGTGACGCTTGGTGGCCGTGTAGCGCACCGAGCCTGTCATCCATGTCACAGTGGCCAAGGTAGATGGAATGTAAACAGTGGCATAAAACTGACGGATTACCTCCTCATTGAAGTTACACTTGATGCTAACAATTCCATCCAGGCTAGCATTGTGAAAACGAGAGTACAAACTCGCATACCGAGTTTGCTCATTGAGATATGTCCAATCAATGTATTTCTGAATAGCAAACTGCTTGTGAAGCACCACATGATTGTAGCAATCTTCCTGAAATATTGAGTGAAATCTCTCATCTGTGGCTGACCTCGGCTGCTCATATGGTGATTGCTTCCTGAGTTGCTTGAAATCATCATTCCGGATAGAGCGAAGATCCACTCGAGGCTCAGGTGGAAACTCTACATCAGCATCATCTTCTTCGTCCAAATGCTCACTGGCGCTAGGTATAGAGGATAGAGATGGCGAGGAGTCCGCTTCGTCGCTGTCGGAATGCTCAACAGGAGGACGATGGGTAGCCTTTCGGGGATGACGAGATGAAGATGCCTCGGGATCGGCAACGGTCTTGGTCCTTGCCATGATCACTGGAGAGATAGACAAGACCAAACAAGGAGTGAGAATTGAAAGGAATAATGATTGACAACTCGACAAAACAGAAGCTTTCTTTGTCGGGGCGGCCTAACCGCAGTAGTTGGTCGGTCATCCATGATAGTAGCGGATCGGCAGCAAGACAACACGTCGGTTAGTCCGACCTTGAACGAAAAAACTAGGGTTTTGTCAGATTTCGACCGAATCTTCACAATGCAGGTTAATAATCGACAATCAAGTGAGTATAGATGACAAAGGGGGCATACTCAAAGTCGATTAACGTTCAAAGAGCAGATTAAGAGAAGATTAAAGAGGAATCGATCGAAATTGAGAGTAGATGACCTTGCGGTGACGTCGGTGAAGAAGAGGAGCCGGTGGCGAGAGGAGGGCGTCCGGTGGTGAGGAGGAGCAACCGGCGGCGTGGAGGCAAGGAGGCGCTCCAAGGGTGGCGACGCGGTTGAAGAGAAGAGCGAAATCGTCGGAGAGATAGGAAAAGAGAAAGGGGGCGAAACGACGGGTCGGTGGAGAGTTAAAGAAGGAAACTGATGAGCATTAAGCGCTATGCTTGTGGATGACCGAGGTAAAGCTCGGTCGATCCGGGCACAAGCTTCTTGAGTTGACAGTAGTTAAGCCGTGAGTTGACCGACCGAGGATTTTGAGATGTTTTTAGCAGAAATTTTGTGTTGTCTTTGCTCCATAGAGTTAGCACACAACATAAAAACCATCTTGGAGCAATTTCAACGAGATTAGATCAACAAACGAGTGTTGAACATAGATTTTTAGGGAAATAGAGCAATTTTTGAAGAAAAACGATTTGAATGAGTTAAAAGAAGTAAACAACGAGATTTGGTACTTGTGAGGATATGTATGAGTATGATATACTATTTTGAGGCAATATATGAGATAAAACTTTGCCTAAACAGCAATACTCATTTTATGCTAGAATTGACACAAGTGAATTTTTCAGGTTTTGGGCTAGTTTTGAGTGAGATTCAAACTTAAACAAGTTTGAATTGGTTGAGAGTTTGAAAAACCTTTGAATATGAAAAAGGTCACGAATAACCATCTTTAGATTTTTCCTTTTGGGAGCAAGATCAAATTCCTTTTGGGATCACTTTTGGGTGAAAAACCGTTTTTGGTCAAAAATAAGATATATAAGAAACTAGTTTTGGCCAAAACTTGATTTTTCTTTTAAGATAGATAATTTTGAGATCTTTTCAACCAAAAACCTTTGAAATACACTAGAGAATAGATGTAGCTAGTTTTTCAAGAGGTTTGATTTATAAAAACCAAAATTTGACTTTTTGACCAAAAGGATTGGTTTTTGAAAACGCATTCTAGCATGTTTTGTTGATATGTGCACAATTAGAGATGTGGTATACATAGTGATTGTATAACACTCCCTCTGAATGTGTTTCCCATCTTAGTTCTTGAATCAGGAGAATCACGAGAGAAAAATGTATTCCAACCAGATTTCAGAAACATAATGTAATCAAATGACATTAGAAAAATCTATGACATTTAATTCATTCCTCAACTTGCAAAAGCGGCCCTCATCTAAAGGTTTTGTGAAAATGTCTGCTAATTGGTCTTCGGTTCTTATGTGGCTAATTTCAATATCTCCCTTGCTCACATGATCTCTCAAGAAATGGTGGCGAATATCTATATGCTTGGTTCTTGAGTGTTGAACATGGTTATTAGCAATTTTCACGGCACTATCATTGTCACACAAAAGAGGCATTTTATCAAATTTAATTCCCTAATCCATCAATGTTTGCCTCATCCATAGCAATTGAGCACAACAACTTCCCGCGGAAACATATTCGGCTTCGGCGGTGGATAAAGCTACGGAGTTTTATTTCTTGGATGACCATGATACTAAAGATCTTCCTAAGAATTGACAACTACCTGAGGTGCTTTTTCTATCCACTTTGCAACCCGCATAATCGGAATCGGAATATCCAATTAAATCAAATTTAACACCTTTAGGGAACCATAGGCTAATGCTAGAGAAATGCTTTAAATGACATTCTTTTGGGGAAGCTTGAAAACGAGCACACATACAAACACTAAACATGATATCGGGCCTAGATGCGGTAAGATAAAGCAAGCTACCAATCATGGATCTATAAAGCTTTAAATCTACCGATTTACCTCCCTCATTTAGATCAAGATGACCATTTGTAGCCATGGGAGTCTTGACGGGCTTCGCGTCTTCCATGCCAAATCTTTTAAGTAAATCCTTCACGTACTTGGCTTGACTTATGAAAGTATCATCCTTGAGTTGCTTGATTTGAGGTCCAAGGAAATAGCTTAATTCTCCAGTCATTGACATTTCAAATTCCCTAGACATCATATCACCAAATTCTTTGCAAAAATCTTGATTAGTAGACCTAAAAATAATATCATCAACATAAATTTGACATAGAAAGAAATCATCATCTAAAACTTTAGTAAATAAAGTTGAATCAATTTTCCCGATTTTGAATCCTTTTGAGACTAGAAAACCTCTAAGGCGTTTATATCATGCTCTAGGAGCTTGTTTAAGACCATAGAGCGCCTTGGAGAGTTTATAGACATGATTTGGATTTTTAGGATCTTCAAAACCGGGAGGTTGTTCAACAAAGACAAGTTCGGATATTTTACCATTTAAGAATGCACTTTTGACATCCATTTGAAATAATTTAATATCAAAGCATGATGCAAAGGCAAGTAATATCCGAATTGACTCAAGTCTAGCTACGGGGGCGAAAGTTTCACTAAAATCCAAAACTTCAACTTGTGAATATCCTTGAGTGACCAATCTTGCTTTGTTTCGAATAACTAACCCATTTTCATCTTGCTTGTTCCTAAAGACCCATTTAGTACCAATAATATTGTGTTCTTTGGGTCGATCCACCAATGTCCAAACTTCATTTCGGGCGAAATTATTGAGTTCTTCATGCATCGTATTTACCCAAGCCGGATCGTCAAGTGCTTCTTCTACATGCTTTGGCTCAATAGAAGAGACAAAAGAGTAATGTTCACAAAAAGAAGCAACACGAGAGCGAGTTTGAACACCCTTACTTACGTCACCCAATATTTGATCTATTGAATGATCCTTTGTAATTGCATTGTGGATTCTTGGTGGTAGGTTTGATTGTTGATCATCTTCCTTGTTATCCTCTTCAATGATTTGTACTTGACTTGTGGAAGATGTGGGTGATTCAACTTGAGTGGAAGATGATGGATTGTCTTCGGGCTTGATGTCGCCTATTTGCATATGTTTCATTGCTTTTCTTAAGGCTTCATCACCTACATCATCCAAATTCTCATGCTCTTCTTGAGAGCAATTAGTTTCATCAAATTGCACACCATGCTTTTCTTCAACTAAACCGGAGTTTTTGTTAAAGACACGATAAGCCTTGCTATTTGAAGAATAACCAAGCAAGAAACCAACATCACAACGACTATCAAATTTTGAAAGACGAACACCCTTCTTCAAAATGTAACATTTGCAACCAAAAACATGAAAGTAAGAGATGTTCGGTTTTCTACCTACAATAAGCTCATAGGAAGTCTTTTTCAAAAGACGGTGCAAATAGAGACGATTTATGGCATGACAAGCGGTATTAATAGCTTCCGCCCAAAAGATATCGGAAGTATTATATTCATCAAGCGTTGTCCTAGCCATTTCAATTAATGTACGATTTTTCCTTTCTACTACTCCATTTTGCTCCGGAGTGTAGGTTGTGGAAAGTTCATGTTTTATTCCAAGTTCATCACAAAAGTCTTCAACTTTAGTATTCTTGAACTCGGAACCATTATCACTACGGATTTTTTTAATTTTGAAATCAAATTCATTTTGGGCCCTTTTTGCAAAGCTTTTGAAAATCCCGGAGGTTTCACTTTTGTCATCTAGGAAGAATACCCATGTATATCTAGAGTAATCATCCACAATGACTAAACAATAGCTATTTCCCCTGATACTCTTATAGGTTGTTGGCCCAAACAAATCCATATGTAAGAGTTCCAATGGTCTAGAAGTTGACATGATACTTTTGAAAGGATGAGAATTAGCGACTTGTTTACCGGCTTGACAAGCACTACAAAGTCTATTTTTCTCGAATTTCACATCTTTCAAGCCAACAACTAAATCATGTTTGAAAAGCTTTTTTAGTTGAATCATTCCAACATGAGCTAACCTTCTATGCCAAAGCCAACCCAAGGAGGTTTTTGCCATTAAACAAGTTTTTAAACATGACTCACTTGAACTAAAATCAACTAAGTAAAGATTTCCAAACCTAAAGCCTTTGAAAGCTAAAGAGCTATCTTTTGCATTAGAGATGGTAACACCTCCACTAGAGAATGAACAAATTAGTCCAAGATCACATATTTGAGCAACAGATAGCAAGTTAAAGTTTAATGATTCTACTAGAGAAACATTAGAAATGGAAAGGTCATTTGAGATAGCAATTTTACCTAATCCTAATACCTTTCCTTTGCTATTATCGCCAAAAGTGATCTTGTCTATATCTTTTCCATTCTCGAATGTGGTGAACATTTTTCTATCACCGGTCATGTGTCGAGTGCATCCACTATCAAGCACCCAATGTCTTCCACCGGTTTTATAGTTCACCTACAAAACAAGAATCAACTTCTTTTAAGTACCCAAATTTGTTTGGGTCCTTGGAGGTTAGTAACCAAGGATTTAGGCACCTAAATAGCATTCTTTTTAGCACCTAAAATTGAAGTGCCAATAAAATGAGCAATTATTTCACCATTCTTAGCCCTTTTAAGCACATAGCATGAATCATATATACCAAGTGATGGAACCTTATCCTTAGGATAATTTTATTGCACATGTCCTATTTCCCGACACTTTTGGCAATACATACCATTTTGCCTCATAAACCTTGTGGGCTTATTTACCGGCTTCTTACCTTTCTTAGGTATATACCCAAGACCTTTCTTGTTGAATGAGCACCTTTGCTCACTCAAAAGCTTGTCAAGAGTGGCCTTACCCTTGAAACATATTTCCAAGCTCTTGCTTAGCTTGGTCACTTGTTCTTTTAGCTCATTGTTCTCATGAACAAGTTTTGCATCATTTTGCTCAACAATATCATGATTAGCATCAACATTAGAGCAACATGGCATTGCAAGTAGGTCATCACATGAAGTAGATACACTAGTCTTAGCAATTTCTACACTAGGTATTTCATCAACAATATTGCATGTAATTCCTACGCTAGAACAAGATTTATTTGAATATTCTTGGTTAAACAAGTTATGAGCTTCCTTTAGCTCCTTATAAAAATCTTTTAGAGAATTGTATTCCTTATTTAAGATCTTATATTTTGATTTTTCTTTTCCAAGATATTCACTTAATTCATCAAGCATATCCATTAATTCATCATAAGTTAGTTCATCACCATTAATGGATTTTACCTTATCTCCTTTTGCCATAAAGCAAGTAGGAGTGAAGAATAGCGATGGAGCTTCTTTGATGGCGATGCCGACTAGTCCCTTCTTCTTGAGGGACTCTTCCTCATTGGAGTCGGAGTCGGAGTCGCTTGACTCATCATTTGAATCCCACTCTCCAATGTAGGCTTCATTTTTGCCATCCTTGTGAAGCTTCTTGAAAAACTTCTTTTTGCCGTTGTATTCCTTCTTCTTGAATGGCTTGCCCTTGTCATCCTTCTTTTCGGGGCAACGAGAGGCAATGTGCCCCTTTTCTTCACAATTATAGCATCGAATATTGCTATATCTCTTCTTGTCATTTGAGGATTGCCCCTTCTTGAACTTGTCAAAGTTATAGCTTCTATTAGAGCGTCTCTTCACGACTCTCTTCATTCTTCTCACAAGGAGTGCATACTCCTCATCGGATTCATCTTCTTCATCCTCATCATCACTTGATTCCGCTTTTGCTTTGAAAGCAATAATCTTCTTCTTTGAGGAAGATGTTTCCAAGAGCTCTTCCTTGTCCTTTTTGAATAACTCATTTGTGATGAGATTTCCCAAGAGCCCCGTTGGTGTCATTCTTGGCAACTCGGGTGAGTTGAGAAATAGCATCACCAACGTCTCATATTTATCCGGAAGAGCCCTAAGCATCTTGCGAACAATATCAACATCAAGAAGGTTAGTCCCAAGGCCTTTGAGCTCATTCACAATGTTGTTGAGTCTTGAATACATCTCATTGATGTTTTCATGAGGCAACATTATGAATGTCTCATATTTAATTCGAAGTCTATGCAATTTGGCTTCTTTGACCGTGGATGTTCCCTTATGGATTTCCGAGAGGGTGGTCCAAATTTCATGAGCGGTTTCTAAGTTGCTCACTCTATTGAACTCATCCGCGTTCAAAGCGCCAAAGAGAGCGTTCATAGCTTGGGCATCTAAATGAGCATTACGCTCCTCTTGCTCCGTGGGGAGTAGTGGATTAAGAGGCATGACGTAACCCTTATTTACGATTTTCTAAATTCTCGGACTCATAGCCTTTAAATAAATTGACATTTTTATTTTCCAATAAGCATAATTTGAGCCATCAAAGAGAGGTGTCTTTCCTATAGCAATTCTCTCACTAGCCATCATTTTCTCTCTTAGACGATTAAGTCTAAATCAATGAGAGACCAAGCTCTGATACCACTTGTAGGATCAAGGATAACCAACTAGAGGGGGGTGAATAGGAGGTTTTTAAACTTTTTGACAATTTAACAATTTTAGCCAATTATTTACTTAGTCTAGGCAAGACATAATTCTAGCTAAGCAATTTATCACAATAGACAAGCTAGAAATATAAATGCGGAAATGTAAAGACTAGAAATGACCACAATAACACAAGTATGTTTTTCCCGTGGTATCGAAGACTTGCCGGTCTTCACTAGTCCACGTTGAGGAAGCTTGATCAACTCAAGCCGGCTCCACAAATTAAGCCTTCCCTCGATCACTAGTGGTAGCTCTTCTCCTCTCCGGATAGGCGAGCTCCAACCTTCACAAATGCCCGGGCCTTCTCACAATCTCCTTTGAGAAGATCACCGAACCAAACTCCAAGCCGTCTAGGAGACGGCAATCTCCAAGAGTAATAGAGCAAGAGATCTTCACTTGAAAGCGCTCTAATGCCACAAAGATCAAACTCAAATAAATGCTCTTAGAAAAACCTCAACTACCTTTGCAAAAGGAAATGAATGCTCTCAATGAGTAAGAAACAATGCAAAGGGCTCAAGAGATGTTAAATGAGGTTCAACAACACTTCTAGTTGCGGTGGGTGAGGTATTTATAGCCTCCACCCACTGCACTAGCCGTTGGGGCACAAAATCCCCAATTTTTCAGGTAGCGGTCGGATCGCAGCACTCGTCTTGATCGATCCGGCCCTTGCCGTAACGATCGACTGTAACGCATTAAATGCACTGAAAAATAGCCGTTCTGAGGTCGGTCAAACCGCAGGTGAATGCGCGGTTAGTCCGGCCTACAGAAAAACGGAAAACGTTTAAAGCACCTGCTGGAAAAAGCTGACCGCTTGGAGGGACGAAAGTCGGTCGATCCGACTTATATATCGGTCGGTCAGGCCGACAAAATCATCTGAAAAACCCTCTCTGGAAAAAGTTGATCGCGTCTAAGACCCGGGGGTGCGGTCAGTCCGGCCTTTTGCCGTCGGTTAGTCCGGCCTAGAGGATTTTCAGCAAAACCGAAAACGACCCCTTTCTGGAAAATGCTGACCGCCTTCTTTGGTCCGGCACTCCGGTCAGTCCGGCCAAATAACGTCGGTCAGTCCAGCCTCAAAAGAATTTCAGCAAATTTAAATTGAGGCTAAACCAAAAACAAATCCAAGATTAAACCAAATAAGATTTGAGCAATTGTGGCATCGTTCACTTTCAAGGTACTCACTTCTTGGACCCTCTTTATAGTACGGATGTTTAGCCTATAACCTGGTCTTCCAACCAATTCACCTAAGACCGGTAAAATGAAAAGATCCTAGACTATTGTACCTTGTCTTTAAGCCAAATGATCTTCATCTAATCCTTTCGCGTGCAATTCCCGGTCATCAAAAGCACCAATGGGACTTAACCTTGTAAACACTCAATAAACACGTTAATCCCATATTCACATATTATCATTAATTACCAAAATAATTTTTAGGGGCCTAGATGCTTTCACCCCCGCGGGCAATAAAATACACACCCCACGCTCCGAAAGTAGGACCACTCAATCCTTCAAACTGTAGGAAGAATAACCTTCTCGATCATACACTAACATATCATGGCAGACGCCTAGGGACCAGTCCAACCGGGGTCGCCAAAGCAAGACCTTTACCTCGAAAGAAGGGAGGACTTCGGTCCTAACTACCGGTTGATGCCGAACAAGCGTGCTCAACCTAAGTGGCCGAAATGTGGACACGGGGAGGACGCTATCGTGCAGGTCATAGATGGCCCTTTCGATGGCGGACGGCGTTTCTTCCGATGCCCATACTCTGGGGTAAATAGTTGTGTTCATGTTACTACTAATACATCCTCCATACTAACCGTCCCTTGCAACAGATGGTGAAATGCAACTTTACCCACTGGATCAATCCTCCCCACGCTTACTATGTTGCGAGGCACGTGGATATATTGTGGAATTGAATATTTGATTTGGAGGCGCAAATTAACGATCTCAAGGAGCAAAATGATGACTTCCGCCAACAGATGCAGCGCGAGAGGGGCAACGAGGAGGTCGTGAACATAGGAAGTTCCTATGATCCCACATGCTGTTGCGCTAACCCTAGCTACATATGCGTGTGCCACTACAACGACGGCCAACCACGTCCGAGGCGCCCAACTGGAGAACACTCTATGTGGGTAGCGAGAGGCACCTTGTACCATTAGGCACGAGCGGAGAAGCTTGTACCTCGGTAGTCTCCCCTTCTGTACGCACTTATGTTCAATCTCCTAAAGCATGTAACTAAATGGTGAACGCGTCATTGCGGTTGCCTTTTATCGAGTTGACATGTTGCATCGATGTGTCGCATGCTTTAAGTTATAGACGTCGATATGCATTCGACAAACTCATTCATGGGTAGATAATGTTACTAGTTTATTCTCATTCATGATGGACTGCGATGCATAGATAAAGAGTGGACATTAAATCTCATTACAACTGATCTTCTACTTGGCAACAACAAGAAATAATAGAAGAAAGACCGCAAAACTAACTAGCTTAACTAATTTCTTAGCATGTTCTCAACTCTTTCCATCCTTTCATCCAGTCGTTTAAGTCTATTCTCTTCATTTTGCGTTGGTGGTTCAGAGGGTCGAGCCACTGGATGAAATGCGGCAACACCACGAGAGTCATCTTGCAAGGCTGCAATTTGCATTGCAATATCTTGAACCACTGGGATAGCTTCGTCAGCCCACTACCAAAACCGACATGTTGTGCTCTGAAAAGGAATTGCAGCTTCAAGTGAAAAAAAAACAACATGCTGTTTCGAATGAAATTGATCAGGAGTAAGTTACTGTAAGATTCGAACACTTCATGAACACTCGGGATGGATTCGTTGGTGTATGCGAGGTGAAAACATTCAACGGATCACTGCAATGAGGGCAAACCAGCTGTTGCCGCAGTGGTTGTAATTGTCTGCTCACTCGAAAGTTAGATGAGGTTGAAGACATCCCGTCTAAGACTGGAAGAAAGGAGAGGAGGAAATGAAGAGTGAGGTGAATGGCAACCAAAGCATCCATATATAGCATGCGGCTGAATTGAATTGGGTTGAAGGAAATTCGCGTCCGCGAGGTAGCGGGCCCGATGAGGAATCGTGTGGCAGCGTTGAAGGTAATTTCGTCCGCGAGGTAGCGGCCCGAGGAGAATCGTGTGGCGGCGTTGAAGGTAATTAGCGTCCGAGGTAGCGGGCAGGAGGAATCGTGTGGCGGCGTTGAAGGTAATTCAGCGTCCGCGAGGTAGCGGCCCAAGTTGTCATTTGTCTTGAATATTTGGAGAACATTTTGTGTCGATAAATCACAATGTCATCTCGCATAATCGGCACTACATAAATCACAATGGCACAATACACAATGATATTACATAACATGCATTACACGACCATGACATTAGTTATGGTACATCGCCCCGTCGCTTGCTTGGCGTAGAGCCGATCTGAGGAAGGTAAACTGTCGGGGAGGCGTATGTCTCGTAAGCCATAGTAGGGGTGTTGCGTGGGAGGCGTCGCAGTGTAGGTGTCCTGATCAAAGCTGAGCAGTCTGTCGATCCACTCGTGCTCATCCTGCAGGAAGGGTACTTGGTGAGTTAGTCATCGATTTATGCAACGGAAAAATTGCTGTAACTACGTTAAAGCGTACCTGCGTAGGTTGTTGTGTGGACGAGAATCCTCTTGACTAGTCAGTGCCCTGAGTAGGTTGTTATGTGGACGAGGATCCTCCTGACCAGTCTATGGAATCCCAGAAAGAACCACTCACACCGACATTGAATCCTCCATGTTTTAGGGCATCTTCATAATCACAAAGAGCATTCTCAGCCTCTTCAATTGCATTCTGTAGGAGCTCCATAAAGTACTCTGCTTTAACTACACCATACTGAAGTAATGTGATCAAGAACCGTAGCGACCAAGATATTATTATTTTCAATTCTCCCGTTTTTCAGAGTCTTTCCGAAAATGATAAATAATTTAAATTAATAGAATAAACTTCAATTATATTCAAAATTTTTTAATTAAAACTTTTCATGTCCAATTTTTTTTTCCGAATTTTCTGATTTATTTTTTATAATTGGTTTTTTTCCACTTTTCTTTTCTTTCTCTCTCCTTGTACACATTTCGAATTAAAAGCTAATCACATTGCTAACTACTAAGTCTATAAGTCAATAATTTTACATTGCTGACTACTAAGTCTTAAAATATTTCCTAACGCCCCCGATTATTTAATTAATGTAGTGAGTTTTATTGGCGATTAATTTTCTTATATATACTATGATTAATTTTATCGCCGGTCTACTGCTATTTGACTCGTACGTGGCTTAATTAAATACGTTGGTCTAAAAAAATACACCGCGTCGATATTTAATTTTACTAGTGCCTAATTACATTTGTTACTACTAAACTGTTAATAGTATTACTAATTTGCTACTTCCTAAATTTCCCCTTCTCACCTAATCTCATCCCTAATCCTTCCCTTTACTTAATCCACTTACTCTAATCTTCTCCTCACCTAATCCCTTCCATTTATCTCTCCCTTATCTTCTCACCACCGAAATGTCCTAGCTGCCATCCTTCCTTCCCAATCGTTCTTTCCTTCCCATTCCTCCTCCAAGGCTTCTCTCTCCCCTGGAGTTATCTCCTCACTGGAAGGTACATTGCTAACTCTATTTAATTTACAACACTAACAATAATAAGTCTTCTAAGTCAACTAATTACTAGCTAATCACATTGCTAACTACTAAGTCACACTAAGTCTTCTAATTTTATGTCCGAACACTAAGTCAAAATACACCAACTGCACAACTATAACTACTTAGTTGCTACAATAAGAAACTACAAATCATCTAATTATATCCTAATGACATTGCTAAAACTATAGCCGAATGCGAATGACACTTACCTTTTCTAGGTGCTCACAACACGATGCACAACTTCTGTAACTGAGCGAACTTCAACTTCTCTGGTTGCCTTCCTTCTCTTCCGCGAGCTCTCTTTCTCTGGCTCTCTTCCTCTCTTCCTCTCTGCCTTGCTTCCTGGCTTGCAAATGGAAATGGCATCGCTGAACTGCTGCGTTTGCGTTCTTCTCGATTAGGCAAAGAACAAGACGCAGAGCGACCAAAGCAAGCGACCATCGAAATTGGAGCGGCGGCGGCCAAGGCGTGAGCTTGGCGGCTTGTGGCGGGCGGGCGGACGCGGTGGCGAGGCGTGGCGGCCCGGCGGGCGGAGCGGCGGCGTGGCGTGGCGAGGGGCCAAGTCTTCGCTGTCTGGCAGCGGCAGAAGTCTTGTTGTCTTGAAACGCGACAACTTAGTTCTTCGCCGAGCCCCACTGTTAGCATGTAGATCTTTGCGACTGCAATGCAAGAGTGAGTTGCTTCAGTCGGGACGGCGACGTCGAGGAGGGGGCCAATCTGGAATTCTGACGCTAAGGGGGCTAGTTTAGGAATTAATTTGCTCTGAGGCCAAAGCAGGTCAAATTTCAAGCAGATGGACAGTAGTTTATGATTAATTTGGTTGGCCTCGAGGCTAGAGCGCTGAGGTCTTACAAGTGTGAGTTGAGCCCTTTCTCTCTCTCTTAAAGACTTTGATAGAACGGCGCTGAAACCGAAACGAATCTGGTTTCTTAAGTGGGTAAAAGCATGCACATCTGTTTGCTAGGCCGAATCGTGAAAAAAAAAGGAAGCATAGATCTCTGCGCTACATCCCACGGCCACAAAATTTGAGTGCTTCGAAACAAAAAAAAAACCTTAGTACCGTTTACCAATTTCCTACACATAATTAATGTATGACCTCCATGAGCAGCTGATCCTACACACGTTGAAGTGTTGAACTGTGTTGAGTTTGAGTTTGATACGAATTTTTTTTCTTACCTTAACTCATAGTTCTACTCCTATGTGGAGTCTTTCATGTATCACTATAAATATATATATATCTATAGTCCATAGGGAAGAGTAAGAGCTCTCGTAGCATCGATGACTATAGTACGTACAGAGTACCCTTTGTCTTGAGGGACCAAGAGATGGAGGAGCCGAAGGCTATGAGGAGTAAGTGTGTTGTATTATCAGTGAGAAGAATGAGGGAACCCCCTCTTACAAGCCCTTAGGGTCATATATATACGAGAGCAAGAAGAGACATTTATCTTCTTGTCTTTGCATTACATTGATGGAGAAAGGAACATTTTGGTATATTTTCGTGGGTATAGCCATATGTCTAACCTATGTACATGCTCATATTCCATAGGGCATACTGGGTATTCCTGGCGACCATAGGGGATCGGGCATGGCTACAACACCTCAAAGGCTATGCCTTAGCGGGGCGTCTCCGTGTCGACGACCTCTCCTCCACAGGCCTCACTTAGATGCACTACCTGCCTCGAAGGTTATGCCTCGGTGAGGCGATGCCTCGTTGAAGACCTTGACCCCACGGCCTCACTCCGACTCGCCGCTCACCTCGAAGGCTATGCCTTGGCGGTGCGGCTCCGCGTTGACAGCCTTGTCCCTACGGGCCTCACTCTGACGCGTTGCTTGCCTCTAAGGATATGCCTTGGCGGGCGGCTTCGCATCGACGACCTCGCCCTGACGCGTTGCCCGCCTTGAAGGCTATGCCTCGGCAAGGAAACGCCGTGTCAACGACCTTGCCCCCACGACCTCGCTCCGACGCACCGCCTGACTCGAAGGCTATGCCTCGGTGGGGCAGCTCCACGTCGACGATCTTGTCCCCATGGGCCTCTCTCTGATGCGCCGCCTCGAAGACTATGCCTCAGCGGGGTGGCTCCGTGTCGATGACCTCACCCCCACGGGCCTCGCTTCGACGCGCTGCTCGCCTCGAAGGCTATGCCTCGGTGGGGCGGCTTCATGTCGATGACCTTACCCCCGCGGGCCTCACGCCGATGCATCGCTTGCCTCGATGGCTATGCCTTGGTGGGGCGGCTCCGCATCAACAACCTCACCCCTACGGGCCTTGCCCCGACACGTCGCCCACCTCGAAGGCTATGCTTCAGCGGGGCGGCTTTGCGTCGACGACTTCGCCCCCACGAGCCTCGCTCCGACACGCTGCTCACCTCGAAGGATATGCCTCGGCGGGGTGGCTCCGCGTCGATGGCTACACCTCTATGTGTTGCCTACCTCAAGGCCATAGCCTCGGCAGGGTGGCCACAATGGCTCTGCCTCTACGCATCGCCTGCCTCGAGGCCATAGCCTCAGTGGGGTGACGACGACTGCACCTCCACGGGCCACGCTCCGACACGTCGACTGCCTCGAAGGTTGTACCAGGACAAGGCCACCTTTGTGGCATCATTGCTAAGAAGACCCGGGGTATTCTGATTCCCGAGGGGCTAGGGCGAAAGTCTATTGTGTTGCTCATCCCTCGAGACCTCAGAACTTGCAGACGGGGGAGTACTGTTGCAGTCATGCCCCATCTCCTAGGGTCGTCGGGAATACCCAATACGTCCTAGGGAATGTGAGCATATACATAGGCCAGACATATGGCTATACCCATGAAAATGTACTAAAATGCTCCTTTCTCCATCAATGTAAGGCAGGGGTAAGAAGGGAAATGTACCTTCTTGCTCCCCTGTACATATGGTCCCAAGGGAATGTAAGAGGTGGTTCCCTCTTTCTTCTCACTCATAATACAACACACTTTCTCCTCATAGCCTTCGGCTCCTCCATCTCTCGGTCCCTCAAGACAAAGGGTACTCTATACTCACTATCTAGTCTTCGATGTTAAGACAAGAGCTTCATTGTAAACACATCTTCATATAGTGATAGTGATATTACCTTTGTGCGTCTGTAGTTTTTCTTGAAAGGGTTTTCCACTTAAAATTTGTGTCGCTCGTTTCTATTTTTATGTGCATTATTTACAATAAGTGGTATCAGAACATATGAGGTTCAACTGGAAAAAAAATCATCGGATTGCGTCTCGCGAGTTGCGATCCATCAAGTCGACGTTTTCGGCGAGCAGCATCTCGTTTTGACGTCAAAACCGAAGCGAAAGAAAAATATTTCTGCGTGGAAGCAATCTCGGAATCGAATCCGACACCAAATATGAAGTGAAGTCCACATACAACCGGCGCCAAGTTCGAAGTAAAGTTTGAGTTGCAATCCGAATCGACGTCGAATTCTAAGATGTCTCCGTGTCGAAGACAAGGAGCAATTGTTTCTCCCATGCGGAATAAAGTAGGAATCGTAGCAGGTAGTGCACATGAGCAAGCGTACCAGCAACTCTGGTCTTCATTACTTCGTGTGCGCAAAAGTGTACCCAAGATTGAGGTATTCTTTTCTAGGTACACATAGATCTGTACCAGCAATTTTTGGGATTTTTTTGTATGGCTTTATGCAAATCTGCATATACAAAAGTGTTCCCAAGATTTCGGGTATTCTTTGCTAGGTACACATAGAAGTATGATCTTCCGCTGTTGGATCAAGACAAGAGGTTTTCTCTATGGCAAGTCAAGATGCGATGTGTTCTTGCACAACTTAATTTTGATGATGCTTTATTGGGGATCGACAAGATGTCCGCTGCATGGTCTCTTGAGGAGAAGCTAAGAAAAGATCTTAAGGCCTTATCACAGATTTATCTTTATCTATCAAATAATATTCTACATGTGGTTTTGAAGGAGAAGACCGCTGTTGTATTATGGTTGATACTGAAGCAGATTTGCATGACCAAAGATATGACCAGTAAGATGCATTTGAAGCAGAAGCTTTATTCGCACAATATGGCTAAAGGCGGATCATTATTTGGGTCTCGGATCTCGAGTCTATGGAGATAAAATATGATGATGAATATTTGGGTCTTATTCTTTTATGCTCGCTACCTAGTTCATACTCTACATTCAAAGATATTATTCTATATAGCCGAAATACTCTTACACTTAATGAAGTCTATGAAGCATTGCATGCGAAAGAAAAGATAAAACTTATGGGTTCGAGTGAAAGTTCAAATTCACATGTAGAAGGACTGGTTGTCCGTGGCAGGAAGCAGGGGAGGAGTTCAAACAACGATTCAAGATGCAAAAGCTCGAGCATACAAATGAAAATCTAAATCCAGAGGTAGGTACAAGTCGTGTAAGTATTGCAAGAAAAACGAACACGGCATATATAAGTGCCGGTGGGTGAAGAAAAGGGAGAAAAGGGATAACAATTTCAAGAAGGATCAACAAGAGGATGATGTTAAAGCTACCATTGTTACTAAGCAAGATTGTGATGAAGATGTTCTTGTTGCCTTTGCTGATGTCATACTTTCCACATGAGTCCAAATTGAGATTGGTTCGTGGATTATGAAGCTACGCCAAATGATTCTGTGTTGATGGGTGATAATTCACTATGAAATGTTGCAGACATTGGTTCTATCCAGATCAAGATGTTTGATAGCACCATCAGAACTCTGTCGGATGTTCTACACATTTCGGGTATGAAGAGAAATCTTATATCGCTGAGTACTCTTGATGCTAAGGGGTACAAGTATCAGGTGGAGGTGAAGTTTTGAAGATCTCTAAAGGCTCTATTGTTGTAATGAAAGGTGATATGAAAGCTGCCAACTTACATCATTTGCAAGGTACTACAATTTCAGAAAATGCTACTGTTGCCTCAAATAAATCATATGATTCTGATGCTACTAATATTTGGCATATGCTTATGTGGTTATGCAAAAGAGGACTCCTCGATGGTCAAAGCATCGACAAGTTGATGTTTAGTGAGCACTACGTCTTCGGCGAGCAAAAGAGGGTGAAGTTCAATACATCAATTTACTCTACAAAAAGCATATTGCATTATGTTCACTTTGATTTGTGGGGGGTGAATCCCGCGTTCCGTCCCTTGGATGTGTTGGCTACATGTTCACCATCATTAATGATTATTCAAGAAGATTATGGTCATATTTTGTGAAGCACAAATCGGATGTGTTCAAGACATTCAATGAGTGGAAGATTATGATTAAAAAGTAAACTGACAAGCATGTCAAGAAGCTATGTACTAATAATAGCCTGGAGTTCTGTTACGGAGAATTTAAAACTTTATACAGATCAGATGGCATTGTGAGACATTACATTATCCCAAGTACTCCTCAGCAAAATGGTGTGGCCGAACGCATGGACATAACCATTATAGAGAAGGCACATTGCATGCTATCTAACTTTGGCTTATCTAGGAGTTATTGGGTTGAAGCCACATCCACCGCTTGTTATTTGATCAATTGGTCACCCAACCTAGCAATTAATAAGAAGACTCCAATTGAGATATGATTTGGTTCTTCAGCAAATTATTCAAATTCGAGAATATTTAGTTGTCCTATTTATGCTCATGTTAACAATGGTAAATTAAAGCCTAAAGCCGCTAAGTGCATTTTTGTAACACCCTGATTTTCAGAGCCTTTTTTGAAGATTTCAAAATAAAAAGAACCATTTTGTTTTGATGAGAATTCAAAGCTTAACTTGAAATTTCAGGATGGATTTCAAATTGACTAACTCAAACTTCAACTAAAATTCCTTGATGATTGTTGAGTTTGTTGGAGATTTGGAGATCTTCCCCTTTTTCTGTGCTTGCTTTGCTCTCCTTTGGGCCAGACCTCCTTAGGTCTAACCACCCCCCCCCCCCGCAAGTGCTTGGACCATCCCGGGTCCAAACCTCCCTCTTTGATTCTTCCTTGGCTTAGACCTCCTCAGGACTAAACCTCCCTCATGTTCATTAGAACCCATTCTCTATTTTGTTGGAACCTCTCTAGGTTTCCTTGGACTTCTCCTCGTTTTGATCTCTGAAATGTTTTCCTTCTGGAAAATTCATACCGCAACAATCCGATATTACCGCCACACGGTACTACCGCTGTACAACTCGCAGTCGTACCGCTATAGGGAAAATCGAGAACCCATAAACATGTGTTCTGGAATTTCCTTACCACCATGTGACAGTCGGAATTACCTGATAACGGCAGTACCGCCCCCACCTTGCGGTGTTACCGTTTCTCAGGTCCTCTTGAAACCTATGATTAGACCTCCCCGTGTTCCTGGAACCATCTTAAAACTTATTTGGACTTCCCCGTGTCCTTCAGGACCTTTCCATGTCCTCTAGGACCTCATCCTTGTCCATTTGGACCTCCCTCGTACCTGTTCGAGCCCCCCCGTTTGGTCCGGACCTCTATCACTTGTGTACCGTTCGATTTGCCTTGGACGGTTTGATCTTGGTAAGGCGTTCGGATGGTCCGAACGTCCCAACCTCTCTGAGCCCTCAGATCTTTGCTGGACGATCTGATTTGTAGAGGCGTTCGGGTGGTCCGAACGTCCCAACCATTTTTGACCGCCCGATTCAGTTCAAAGGCTGAGATCTAGCGTTAGCTCTGATGGTCCGAACGACCCAATCACTTTGGGCGGTTTGATTGAAATCCAATGGCTCTCGCTTCTCCCACATCTTATCTCGCAACCGTCCAGACCTCCTCCTTTGTAGATCTGGCCGTTAAGACCTCCCCTTTGGAGATCTTACCCGTCAAGACCTCCTCCTCTGTAGATCTGGCCGTTAAGACCTCCCCTTTGGAGATCTTAACCGTCCAGACCTCCTCCTTTGTTAGATCTAGCCGTTAAGACCCCCCCTTTGGAGATCTTAACCGTCCAGATCTCCTCCTTTGTAGATCTGACCGTTAGGACCTCCCCTTTGGAGATCCTAACCGTTCAGACCTCCTCCTTGTTAGATTTGGCCGTTAAGACCTTCTCTTTGGAGATCTTAACCGTCCAGACCTCCTCCTTTGTAGATCTGGCCGTTAAGACCTCCCCTTTGGAGATCTTAACCGTCCAGACCTCCTCCTTTGTAGATCTGGCCGTTATGATCTCCCCTTTGAAGATCCTAACCGTTCAGACCTCCCCTTTTGTAGATCTGACCGTTAGGACCTCTCCTTTGGAGATCCTAACCATCCAGACCTCCCTTTGTTAGATCTGGCCGTTAGGACCTCCCCTTTGGAGATCCTAACCGTTCAGACCTCCCCCTTTGTAGATCTGACCGTTAGGACCTCCCCTTTGGAGATCCTAACCGTTCAGACCTTCGCCTTATTTAGATCTGACCGTTAGGACCTCCCCTTTGGAGATCTTAACCGTTCAGACCTCCCCCTTTGTAGTTCTGACCGTTAGGACCTCCCCTTTGGAGATCATAACCGTTCAGACCTCCCCTTTGTAGATCTGACCGTTAGGACCTCCCCTTTGGAGATCTTAACCGTCCAGACCTCCTCCCTTGTTAAATCTGACTGTTAGGACCTCCCCGTTGGAGATCCTAACCATCCAGACCTCCCCTTTGCACTTGATCTTGGCCATTGGACCTCCCTTTCGGAGATCCAACCGTCAGGACCTCCCCATGGTTGTGTCTTTTGGACCTCCTGTCCATAGGACCTCCCCTGGTCCTTTGCGGGACCTCCTCAATGTCTCCGCAGGACCTCCCCTTCAGGTCCTGGCTGTTCCCACTTGGCAGTCACACTCACTTTTCTTTATCCTTTGACTGTGTCCTTATGCCAAGGAAGTCTTCCCCCCATTTAATGCATGTTGTATCGCATTAAATGCTATCACTTTTGCAGCACCGTGTCATACTTTTTGGTCACATCCCTTACCTGCCTTCATGGTCCTTTTTACCAACTCCAGAACACCGTACTGTGGGAAATCTCATTGGTTCCAGCTATATATAGTTGGGGCAGCCCTTCCTCTCTCACTTTCTTCCTCATTTTCCCTCTCTGGCTCAACCGAGCAGTCCTTGGACCTCTCTCCAAGCTCTTTGGACCTCCTCCAGCAAGCTCCCTGGACCTCCTCCCGGTTGCCTACCCTCTCAGTTGGTTTTATATTGTAGGTTTATTGAAATTTTTTTGGATCTTGTTGGAGCTCTATTTGAGTTATTTGGTTTTTCACCGTGTAGATTGCGAAGGTCATGAGGATTAAGAGTTTCTTGAAGGAGAAGAAGAAGCTCAAGACTTTGAGCAAGACAAGTTACACTCTTGATCATATTGCACCCATTATTTCAACCTATGTATATTTCATTTCAAATGTTAATGCATTGCTTACTTTACTAAGGTATTTCAATGCCGTCTTTAAATTCATAGTTAGGCCTAATTTCCTTGGTATGACCACTATTGATCTTGAACCGAACATGTTATCACCCTAGACAAAACCCGGTTTGTGCAATACCGTGAACCAGGACATTTGAAAAACCAGAGCTTACCCATGCTTAGAGAAAAGAATCTTGATTTGGGAAGTTTTGGCCAAAAATATCACTTGTTCAAATGATTTGAGCCATGACATTGGTGTGTCATCGAGATTTCAACCATGGCATTGGTGTGTCATAGGGGGTTTTACAAATGACCATGGCATTGGTGTGCCATGGAGGCTTGAAAAGCAAAGAAATGAAAAATGGTTTTGGACTTGGGCGGCATTAGGTGTTTGGTTGGTGCAAGTCTATGCACGGGGGTTCGTGTGATCCGATGCCCCAGGGTTGAGGTGGCCGCCCGGGTCAGTTAAGGACCGGTCTGCGAGTGTATTTTGCTATGCCCTTATTGTGTAACCACATGTCCTGTGTGGGCAGGACCTGGCCAAATAATCTGCAAAGTTCCATCGCGGTTGATCCGGCTGGGGTGTGGGTGGTCTTTTATGGCCTGTCTTTTATGACTATGTAATTCCCACTGGCTCAAGAGGGCGCCCTAGGAAGGGGCGAAACCTTAGAGTGGATGGACTGTGGTGGAATGATGTATTTTAAAGGCCTTGTCACGTGCTCTAGACCTCTTACCATCGGCAGTGAGAGGTGGCAACGACGGTTGTCAAATAAACTAGAGAAGTCGTGTCATGTGGGTAAAGTGTACAACCTCTGCAAAGTGTAAAACTATTCGAATAGCCAGTATCATGATTATGGACATGCCGACAAAAGTTGCTCAAAGTTAGATCTCGGTTTTGGGTTTAAAAATGGCTAGTGATATGGTTTTGGATTTTATCCAAATTGGGCTTGGGCAGGGAGCCTTGTGACAGGAGGGTATCCTTCTCCATCTTGATGATGAATGTTATCCAACTGAAAAATAGAATTTACAAAAATGAATTTTAGACATGGTATAACTCCCTTGAAACTTAGTACTTGTAATTGAAACAAACTTGGCTTTATGCAAATCAACCATATTAAGCCTTCCCTTTGATATACCCATTATGCATGTCATCTTTGTTATTTGTGGGTGTAACTTGCGAAGCACAGATTGTTTTTATCGGACAGGGCGAAAGATCCGAACCCTCGTGTTCATACACGATCCAGATTTCCGGTGTACGATTACAAAAATGATAACATAACCAAATCTCGCATTTCATTAATAGTAAATCGAGTTCGATACAATTGGGCATGAAGCCAAATAAAGAAGTAAATAACAATGAGTAAAAAGATAGTAGTAGGCGAGCGATCCGCCACAGTAATAAATGCGGGGCGTAACCTAAGCGTCGGTGTCCTCACCGTCCGATAATAGTCTTCTCACGAAATTTTGTTTGCATAAAGCAAGTATGAGCACAACTACTGGTGCTCGCAAGTTACACCAATATGGAATTGTAATGCATGCATAAGGTAAACAAAGGACATTGGCGGGGTTATTTTATGTAAGCGGCGGTTTTAATTTAAATAGTCATAATAGATTGCAAGGCCATTTTCATACAATAATTAAAATCATATTTTAAATGACAATTGAATAATGTGGATAACCTCCAAGAAAGGTGATGGATATCCTCCAGTCACAATGGCTAACCGCCCAATTTTCCCACAGGACTAACCATCCTGAAAACATCTGTTGAAATCACTTTTAAAACCAAAAACAAGTCTAACTCAAAGTGGCTTTGCTAGCATGTCCATGATCATGACGCTGCTATTCAATAGTTTTCTACTCTGCGAGTTTGTGCACTTTACCCACACGAGATATTATACCCTTTGTGTCGGCCAATCCACGCTTCCTAAGGCATGTGACAGAGCAAATATCACAAGGCCGTTACAATGATCTACCTCACAATACTCATGCGCTAAGGTTTCGCTTCCATTGGACTAACCATCCTCAGGAGCCCCTCTTGCGCCATGTGGGACTCTTGTCTAACCAACACCCACTCATACAACATGGCACGAATATCTATGAGGTATCCCAAATTATTAAGCGAGTCCTTCCCATACAGGACATGTGGTGGTACGTTTTGGCATAGCAAAGGCAGCTCAAAGGCGGTCCTTAATCGGCAGGCGTCTTTCCAATTAAACCACGGGCTTTAATCCTAACCAGATTAAACCGTGCATAAACTCGCACCCACCTTTCATCCGTTCGCCCAAGTCCAAACCATCTTTATTTTATTTAGTAAAACCCTTTACAATAACACTATGGTAAAACAATACCATAGGTTCAAGTTTAAACAAATTTGTAATGATTTGGCTTGGCTAAATCCTCCCAAAATCAAAATCATGGTTTGAGCATTTGCTAAGCATTTCCAAACAATTTATCTATGGTGACAAGGATGACATTTCAATATTCAAAGTTGGCCATACAACAACAAATGGAATACTAAGCATTTAAACAAGGTATTAACATAATTGACTAAAAATATGCATGCAATAATAATTTTAAAACTGAATTAAATAACTTTAACATAGTAGGTGCAACATGGTCAAAGTGTAACTTGCCTTCGCTGAAGTCTTGAAATTCTAATTCTTCGGAAGAATCAAATTCCCCGGAATCGTCGTATTCTAAACGTGGAAAAACACAAATCAATTGAAATTCAAATAAAATTAAGATGGCAGTTTAAACTAACTCCAAATAAAATAATTATATTTTATTTGGCTAGATAATAATTTTATAAGACTTTATAAGTTTGAAACACTCAATTTGGAATTAGGGAATAAAAGATATGAATTTTACAAGTTTAAATCCTAAATTTGCAATTTAAATAATTTTAACTTAAAAATGACAGTTTAAACTAATTCCAAATAAACAAATTTTAATTTATTAAGCTAGATAATATTTTTATAAAATTTTAGAAATTTAATTCACTAAATTTGGAGTTGGAATTCAGATGATATGAATTTTACAAATTTTAATCTAAATTTGGAATTTAAATGGATTTCTAAATTCTAAAACAGAACTAAACTGAACTCCAAATTGAATAACTATATTTTATTTAGTTAGATAATAATTTTCTAAGATTTTAGCAATTTGAATCATCTAATTTGGAGTTAGGATGCAAAAGTTATGAACTTTACAAATTTAATCCTAAATCATTATTTAAACAATTTCCTAATTATTTTTCTAAAGGAAATTCTAATTATTGCGCAAGGTGGACGCCGGTGGAATTTCGAATTTAAATTAATTTAAAATGATTTACGACAGTGGGGCCTCGTGTCGAGAGAGACACGATCCATGTGGACCAAGTCCACGGACCCTAGCTATAGGAGGTGGCGCGTGTGTGTGTGGCGTGGCGCCATGTCGGCACTAGAGGCGGCGTGGCGCCCACGTGGCTGCGAGGTGGCGCCACGGTGGCGCCGGCGTGGGCGAGCCACGTGAACCTCGGCGGCGGCGCTCGGGTTCAATGAACCGTGAACGGCGGCGATCTAGACCCGGCGAGGGTACGAGGAGAAAGAGGGAACGCGAGGGTTACGATGCGCCACCCACGCGACGAGGAGAAGACGGAGGTGGCCGGCGGCGGCGAAGAAGCGGCGGCGAAGCCGGGTTGTCGGCGGCGACGAGCTCCGGGGTCCTCTGCGAGGCGAGGCGCGCCGGGATCGCGTGAAAACAGCGATGCCGATGGTGGCACGGCGAGGACGCTGGCGATGGCAATGGCGCCAATCGGCAATGGCGTCTTTGCGGTGGCCGACGGCGGCGATCTCCAATCCGGCGCATGAGAGAAAAGAGGAGAGTGAGTGATGGTGGCGGGGTGAGGATGCTTGCGCACGGGGCTCCCATTATAGGGGCGGGCGGTCCTAAGCGGTCTGACAGCGTGGAGGTCGTGGGTGACGATTCTGGCGGTCGTCGCCCTCGAGAAGGGAAAAGGTGGGGTTAAATGGCGGCGTGGGGCGCGAGTCTCGCAAGACGCACGTGGGTCATGCGGCGATTGAGGCGCCCGTTAGCGGCTCGCCCGGCATGAAATGGCGGAGTCGGGCGCGGTCTGTCGTCGGCGCGAGGAAGACGAGACGAGGAGGAAGACAAAGGTCGCGAGGTTGGATCGGCATCGACGCCGAGATAGCTTGGGGACGTGGAAGCGGTGGTCGTTAGATTGAGATCATGCGGTGGAGGAAGTGTGACTTGGCGGGCAAGGCTTGGTAGGAAAAGAAAAAACGAAATGGGCAAGACAGAGACTTTCGGCCCAATGACTGTTTAGAGTTTTAAATTGATTTTCTAATTTGAATATTTCGATTAATTCATTTAGGCTCGAGAAAATAGCAGATTAAACCTAAAATTCTAGGAAAATTCTGGATGATTCTAAAATTATACTGGACTCAAATAAAATAATTCTAACTTAAAGTTGATAATAGATTTTGGATTTAAATTTTCTTTTTAGCTTTCAACAATTTAAACAATAGTTTTTAAATTTCAGAAAATTCACAAATTCAAATAAGTTTTAAACTCTAACAAAAATTCAAATTTTGGGCTGTTACAGTTGTGCTCATACTTACTTGATTGATGAATTGAGCAGGAGAAGACTTCTTTGATGATGAGGAGGACCAAATCAATTAGGCCGCGCCCTCCAACCAATCACCTGTGCTGTAATGGATGGAGTCTATCTTTATGGTTTTCCCGCTGTGTATTTTGCTCTTGGTTGCTGGAGCATGTAAGCAACCCCTTGTAAACAACTCTCTTTTGTTATAAATAAAGCCTTTTGTGGATGTATATGTTATCACTTGTTTTTGCTGTGAGAACTAGCCATTGATCCATGGGACTGGTTCGAATCACAGGAGGATTAGGACTTTTCCAAGTCCCATGACCTCCTCGGGTTGGTCTCTGGACCTCCCCCTGGTTCGGTCGTGGCTCTTGGGGAGGTCCTGAGCCTCAAGACCTCCTCGGGTCAGTTCCCTGGACCTCCAAGAGGTCATTTGGACCTCTGGGAGGCTCAGGGTGGACCTTGAGAGGTCCTTAGGACCTCTGGGAGGTCCTGACGGACTCCCAGGGAGGTCTTGAAGGACCCCTCGGGTGAGGCCCTTGGCCAGGTCGTCACAATTTTCCTTGGTTATAAACCTGGTGTGAAAGGATATAAATTATGGAATCCTGAAACTAGAAAGATGGTTATTAGCAGAAGTGTTACTTTTGATGAATATACTGTAACACCCTACCTATTCGGAAGCCAAGATGTTACCTAAAAGACTAATTTACAACAACAAATACAGAATAAATTCAATAATATCTCAACTATTAGCATTAAGAGATCAACATCTATTAGAACGAATGCATGAATAAATAATTTGAATCCAACAACTTAACATAAATCCCAAATATCCAAGTCTACTGAATCAACTAAGATAGTTCCATCAATAGGCTAATCAAATGTCACAAGCAGTTATTTAATCAACCATATCATAGAGAAAGATAACATCCATCATCAAAGTCTATTTATTACAATTCGACGCCTAACGAATGAAAGACAAGGACAAAATTCATATTATTGAAGATTGAATATTGTGAAGTGAATGCCATGTGCGTGTCTACTCCCTTTCAAGAATGCCATCAACAACGATCATCTAGAATAAACAAATACGGGCAAGAATGAGTCTAAGACTCAGCAAGTACAAAGAATAATATGAACTACAAATGAATATGAACAAGATAGTCTTATTAAAGAATATGAACACAGAACCGAAGGAAACATATGAATGAATGGAATACACTTCTACTTATACCGGTATAGCCAGTGACACACCTGTCGGTGTTCACCTAGGCCCGCATTTATCAAAATACGGGGATCCAAGGCCCGTATGAAGAACGTTTCATATGGAGATCCAAATCTGCCCACATTGGAATGGTGGGTCTTACGTGCCCATACTGGAATTGATGGGTCTTTACATTCCACTCCCATGGAAGAAACATGAACAATGAATGAATGGAATGAATCACGAATAATGAAAGACATCATCTCATTAACCATGGATTAACGAATGTGAAAAGAATATAAAGCATTGAATCTACTCATGGATCACAGAAATAACAGTATGAACAACAAGCACTCGGCATTCACCAACAATAAGAATTACAAGGTACTTGCCTTCCGCTCTGCGAAGCATTATGAGGCAAGACGGATGCCGCTACACTTGAAATCCCCCCTCCTACACAATTTATATATTTGAATAAGGAACCACGTGAACAGGACATCACTCGAAATGCTTAATCGCAGCATCCTAAACCCAAGGTTCACAAAGTCGATCTACTCAATTAAACCGACAGTCTAGCAGGACAACAATCTGGACAACAGTACTAAACAAATCATAACTTTTGATATTAGACTTGAAACGGAGTGAGCTCAGATCCTAAGAAAACATAACGAAAATATCCACAAAAGTCTAGTTGGTGAAATCTCCCAATTCGGCCAAAAACCTAAGTTAACAATCTTATGAAAGTCGAACATCCAAACTGTCTAACATAACCACATAGCAGTAGAGAAATAGTCATATCTTTTGTTCTACAAATCCAAATTGAGTGTTCTTTATCAATATGGAAAGGTTAACAAAAAAACTCCAACAACCTGGTTGGGTGGAAACCCTAAAATTGCCCTTAATTTAATCATAACTTAATAGACAAATTGACAGTTAAATCACGTCAGATATTCAGGACAGCAGGAATGAATCTATCATATCTTTTGAACCGTAATTTGGAATTGAGTGTTCTTGGCGGATACGGAAATCTAAGAATGATTTCCATAAAACTCTAGGATATGGAAATCTCAAATTTAGCCTTTAAGAACATGAAATCAGCCGCACAACATACTGGACAGATCTGTTCTACTAGCAGCGGAATTCGATCCAACAAACCTAATCGAATTCGCATCTACTATGAATCAAACAGCGAAGAAAGCCCTTCGTTACCCTTGAATACTCGCAGGAAGACGATGATCAATCTCCCAAAGAATATCCCCTTCTACACCTTCTCCCTTCCTTCTTTTGGTCGGCCACCAAGGTAGCAGCACCAATGGAAGGATCGGTTGGATATGCAGGCAGGAGGAGGCGGCTTGGAGATGACCTTGGAGGGGCGGCACCAGGGAGATGAGATGCCAGGAAGGGAGAGGAAATGGTGTGGCGGCTGCCCTTGGGGAGAGGGAGGCGCAAGAGGTAGGGGGAAGGAATAGTGGCGGCCAGGGTTTAGGAGGGGAAAGGGTGGCGCCCCCCCTCTTCCATATGGCCGGCCCCCTCTTGGGCCTTCTGGGCCATGGCCTAGGGCCCAAGTTGGCGAAATTTCACCGAAAAGTCCCTTTTTACTTCCACTATTCGCTTGTTGATTACTTCCTTTGCTAGAAGAAATTCGAAATTGAATAAATTCCCTTTTCCGAATAAGGTTCTCTCTAATCGAGTTTCGGGATATTACATTCTACCCCCCTTAACAGAATTCGACCCCGAATTCTAACCGACGAAATGAACACAAGAACAAATTGCCACATAATTGGAAACAACGAATTAACACGTACCAGAAGCAAACAGGTCCGGATATTGCTCGCGCATGCGAGACTCTAGCTCCCAAGTGGCCTCTCTCTCAGACTGATGAGACCAAAGAACCTTGACATACTTCAAAGTCTTGTTCCTCAGAACCCGCTCTGACTCTTCCAAAATTTTCACTGGCTGGGACTCAAAGGTAAGATCTTGTTCAATGCTCAATGGCTCCAATGGAATAGCATGCTTTGGGTCTCTTAGAAATTTCCTCAACATGGATACATGAAATACATTGTGAACTCCGTGCATGGACTCAGGAATATCCAAGCGATAAGCCAATTTCCCAATTCGTGCCACGCAAGGTAGTTAGAGTCGAGATCCTGAGTCAGATCGATTTGCCTCCGGTAGGATCGAATCGTAGAATCGACGATTCTACGGATTTGTAAAAATACACATATTTAACATCTATACTATAAGTTTGTATGATTCTTATAAGGTTTACCACTTACTTATTACCAAAAAAGGGGTAAAACACTTCTTATCACACAACAGAAAAGCATAATGGTACTGACATGATGGGTGATATAGTTTTGTACTACAGAAGAATAGCCAATGGTCTTGACTAGTTTACTACAATTAATGAGAAATGTTCACAAGTTTTGTAAATCAATATCTAATTGTAACGCTTGCATGTTCCTTAAAAGCAGCTAGATATACTACATGAATAAAACTAGCTTATCATTATCAAGCTCAAGATTGCTCATGTCATAATTCATAATATAGACATTTGTACTAGCATTACCACACTGATATAATATTTTGCATGCTCCTTATTTATTTATAGTTTCAATCTCAGAAATTAATATCAACAAATTTTGCTCTAAAACAAAATATCAGCAAAGCTGGGCCTCTAAAAAAAATTGCAATTTTTTTTTTGCGACTCTACCACAATTCTACACGATTCTACCCTTTGGATCGCGACTCTACCATGATTCTACCTGATTCCGATCCACAGTGCGATCTGGATCGACAAGCCGTCGTGGGATCGTAGAATCGTACGACTTAATGAGTAGGATCATGATTTTAACTACCTTAGTGCCACGATTGGAAATAGTCCTACGTACCTTGGGCTGAGCTTCCCTTTGGTACCAAAACGCACTACGCCTCTGGTAGGCGATACTCTCAAAAGAACCTCGTCCTCCACTTCGAATTCCAAATCCCGCCTTCTCACATCTGCATAGCTCTTCGGCTCGGCTCGAGCAACTAATGATTCTTCCTAATCTCTGCTACTTCGCCACAGTTTTGACCCAATCGGGACCAAAATCGCTGCTCTCCAATCGCATCCCAAAGATAACTGGGGACTGCACCTTCTCCCATAGAGAACCTCAAATGGTGCAGCTCGAATACTAGTGTGGTAACTGTTGTTATAGGCAAATTCTGCCAAAGCTAGGGGTCTTCCCAACCTCCTTTCCAAGACATAACACAACATCTGAGCATATCCTCCAGGGTCTGAATTGTGCACTCATACTGACCATCTGTTTGGGGATGGAATGCAGTGCTAAGACAAAACTGTGTGCCCAAAGCACTCTACAAACTTTCCCAGAACTTGGAGACAAATTTGGCATCTCGATCAGAAACAATAGTCTTAGGCACACCATGCAAACACACTATCTCTCGCACATAGAGAGGTGCCAAATCACTCGCTGAATTGGTCGTACGAATAGGAATGAAATGTGCAGACTTACTGAACCGGTCTACTATAACCCAAATAGCATCCTTTCCTCGCTGTGTGCCAGGTAAACCAACCACAAAATCCATAGAGATGTCATCCCATGGCCAAATTGGAACCTTCAAAGGTTGCAACAAACCTGCCGGTCGCTTATGCTCAACCTTGACCCACTGGCAAACTCCACAAGATGCTACATACTGAGCGATATCGACCTTCATCCTTTTCCACCAGAAACTCTTCTTCAAATCTTTGTACATCTTGGTCTCACCAGGATGTACGGTATATGGAGTACGATGCGCTTCCCTTAGAATCTCATCTTTGACCTGAGCCTCCTGTGGCACACAGAGGCGGCCTTTAAATCTCAATGCACCAGAATCATCTACGCTGAAGTGGCCTTGCTTGCCCTCGTTTAGGCTCGTTGCTAAAAGATACATCCAAATTCCAGGTATTTATTTCATAGATGTTTTTCCCCAATTGTGAAGCCTAGTTCAATTTGTACTTTACTCAACATAGTGTCTATGCATGATTATGAGGTTGAACAATTGGAGGTGAAAACCACATTCTTATATGGAGAATTAGAGGAAGACATTTATATAGAGCAACCAGAAGGTTTTATCTTTTCGAGAAAGGATAATTATGCTTGTAAGTTAAAGAAATCACTTTATGGTCTGAAGCAATTACCTAGACAGTGGTATAAGAGATTTGAATCCTTTATGATCTTTTAGGATTTCAAAAGATTCAATTATAATAGCTATATTTATTTGAAGACTGTTGATGACTCAACTATTTTATTTGCTCCTATATGTTGATGATATGTTAATTGTTGCAAAAGACAAGGCATAAATTTTAAAGTTGAAGGCACAATTGAACAGAAAATTTGAGATGAAAGATCTCTGTGCAACAAAGCAGATTCTTGGTATGAAAATTACCAGAGATAGATGGTTTGAAAAATTATACTGAAGTCAGAAATGGTATATTGACAAAGTTCTTTGCCGTTTCAACATGCATAAGGCAAAATGAGTGAATATTCCGTTAGTTGCACATTTTGAACTTTCTTCAACGTTATGTTCACAGTCAGATGATGAAGTTGAGTACATGTTTAGAGTTCCATATGATAGCACAGTTGATTCACTTATGTATGCCGTGTCATAATCTAGCTCTGATTTATCTCAATTATTAAGTGTTGTTAGTAGATACATGGCGAATCCGGACAAAGAGCATTGGAAAGCAATTCAATGGATTTTCAGATACTTGCAGAGCACATTTGATGCTTGTTTACAGTTTGGTAAAACTAAAGATGAAATCGTTGATTATGTGGACTCAGATTTTGCTGGATATTTGGATAAGAGAAAATCTCTTACTAGTTATGTGTTTACTGTTGGAGGATGTGCCGTTAGTTGGAAAGAAAGTCCGCAAGCTATTGTTGCCTTGTCCACTATAGAAGCCAAGTATATGGCTATTTTTGAAGCTTGCAAAGAAGTCGTTTGGCTAAGAGGTTTGTTTACTGAGCTTTGTGGAAGTACGACTTGCACTACAATATTCCGCGATAGTCAAAATGCTATCTGCCTTACAAAGGATTAGATATTTCATTAGAGACGAAGGACATTGACATCAGATATCATTATATTCGAGATGTCATTGCTCAAAGTAGCATTAAAGTCATCAAGATAAATACCCATGATAATCCAGCTGATATGATGACAAAGCCAATTCTTACCGCTAAGTGTGAGCTTTGCTCAGACTTAGTTGATATCATTCAATAGTCCTATCGACGTTCGGCGCACAAGTTGTTCATGCTAATTTGTTTCGAGTAGATCACTTTTTTTTTGCTATAGGAGAAATTCGTTTCAAAGTGGAGATTGTTGAGTTTGAGTGTGATACGAAATTTGTTTCTTCTTCTAACTCATAGTTATACTCTTACACGGAGTCTTTTATGTACCACTATAAATATATCTCTGTAGTCCATAGAAAAAAGTAAAATCTTTATTGTAAATTTCTCCTCATATAGTGATATTGTTTTGCATATAAGCTTTTATTTTTTAAAGGAGGGGAATTCATTATTTGCCCTCCCTTTAGATCCATTTTCAAAATTTACACCCATTCCCGACCTAATATATTTTTTGCCCTCTCCTTATTTTATTTCTCCGGTTTTTGCCCTCTTTGCATTATTTTATTCTTATATGCTCGTTTTCTCGTTACATGGCATGCGGAATTACCCTCTTGCCCTCGGTCAGCACAGTCTCGTTCCCGTCGCACGGTCACACCCGACCAAAGGGGTTCGCACTAAACCCAGTCGGTCTCGCTTCATTATGCTTCGCTAGGTTCATCCATTCCCTTCTCTGTTCTTTTCATAACCGTGATTCAGCCTTTAGGGTTCATCCATTTCCCCCTCCCCCCCCCATTGCTCCCAATCCCATTTATGGTTTAGCGCAACAGCTGCGGCGGGTTGGCAAGGACGGCATGTCGCAGTCGAGCGGTTCCTCCGCGCATTCGAAGGGATGGTCCTAGGTACACTTCTCGGGTTCTTCGATGATGAACTTGTCTACACATTCTCTTCGGGGCGACACTGGACTTCTCCTTGTGGAGTGCCCAGACTACAAGAAGGCCGCCTTGCTCGAACTCACTTGCAGTAAGGGGGCAAATGCGGGGAAGATATTTTACAAGTGTCCTATGAACCAGCCGAACGTAAGTAGTCCTTGCTCGATTTTGGTTTCAATTTGGGAGGGGTTGCTTCATTTGATTTTGGGATCCCTTTGTTGTTTGGTTTGCTGTAGGAGCGAAAGACTTGCTCCTTCTTCATGTGGACCGAAGAATATGTGAATTTTCTGACCAAGAAGGGGGTGATTCAAGAGGACACCACTTCCCCCGAAGATGCAATTCCATATTTACTTGAAGCCACATCTACTCTGAAGATTGATTTTGAGGCCATGAAAGTAGAGCTCGCGGAGTTGAAGGCTTTCAATGGTAACACTGATGCCACCATGTACAAGATGTTGAAGCAAGGGAGAGTTTCTATCACAATTGGTGCTCTCAACTTGTTGGTCGTTGCTTTAGTTGCAATGGCTGTAATTGTTGTATCGGGGAACTAGTTTGTCATTTGTACATGGTAGTAGTCTCATTTTGTCTTGAAATGGAAACTCAACTTGATGTGTAATAGGTGCTAATCTTAGTTGGGGCATTTTAGTTGCTTGGTGTCAGCAAGGTGGTGATCATTTTGTTTGCAAAAGTGAACATCATGTGTAATTTCATCTATTGAAAATGGCAAGCATTATGTGGATCATAACATGTGTGACATGATGACTATTATGTGGATCATAACATGTGTGACATGATGACTATTATCTCTTTTGTATATGCGTGTTAATATTGAATGTCCAGATCAGTAGTCTGAAGATAGCAATGTACTGACATACTACAAGAACAAAGATACTGACAACAACGAAAGGTCCAGAACAAAGAAACTGACATTATGCTGATTTTTTCATTGGCAAATGCTGATTTTTCAGTGGCATACATAGCAAATATACTGACAACAATGAAAGGTCCAGAACAAAGATACTGACATTATGTTGTCAAATGCTGATTTTTCATTGGCATACATAGCAAATCTACTGACATTATGCTGATTTTTCATTGGCAAATGCTGATTTTTCAGTGGCATACATAGCAAATATACTGACAACAACGGAAGGTCTAGAACAAAGATACTGACATTATGCTGGCAAATACTGATTTTTTATTGGCATACATAGCAAATCTACTGACATTATGGTCCAGAACTTATCCATTAGCATACATAGCAATGTACTGACAACAAGGAAATGTCCAAAACAAAGGTACTGATAACTCCTCCCATTGTCAGTGTAGAACCAATCCAGTAGTCTAGAACAAAGACTGCAGAACAAGTCTAGAATATAGGAAATATGGTCCAGTTCTTAGCCATAGGCATACATTGCAAAAAAACTGCAGAACACAACATACTGACAAAATATTCTGAAATGGCTACAAGTCCATGCAAACAAGTCTAGAACACAAATTGTAGTTTTTTACTCATTTCTTCTTCTTAATTGGTGTCAACTTTTTCCTAGGAGGTGTGAACTTCTTCCTAGGAGTAGTCTTTGTTGGGACTATTGGAGTATCTTGGCTGTCAACTCCTCCCATTGTCGGTGCTAGCTGCCTGCATACATATTACATCCATTGTGAGATGCCCATACATACTAACAGAATGCAAGTCCATACATATTGACAAAATGCAAGTCCATACCTCCTAGTGACAGGACCAAGGCTGTTGCTCAGAGTTGCTGGCTGCAATGCGATAGGAGGTGTACAAACAGACGCACCCTCTGCAATTCCTTTCTTCGTAGCCCTTCTCTTCCTATTGTACACAGTAGTCACACAAGGCAACAAGGAAACATGTAATGCAAAAGGTATAAAGGCATCCCTCATGATGTTACCTTTGTTTTGTTTGCATTGAGACGACAACCGTCAGCACGATGGCCAAGCTCCCCACACCTGCTGCATTTGCACTACCTTCTTCCTCTACTTGATTTCCCCATCTCCAGGAATGATGGAAACCTACTCTTGCGAGGTCTTCCTGCTGATCTCTTCCCAAGTGGTGGAAACAACTTAAATCCCAGGTTAGCTTTTGGCCATTGGTTCTTACCGGTTATTGGTTGAACAACCCCTTCATAACCAACTCTGAACTTGGCAACTGAGTAGTAATTGTGTACATATCCCTCCATATTTGCATTTCTTACAGTTGTAATAAATGCTATTGCATGAGGGCATGGTTTGCCTGTTAACTACCACTCCCCACATGTGCACTCCTGTGCAAGGATGTAAACAACATGTCTGTGAACTTCATGATTGTTGTCAACCTCAATTACTATCGCGTCCCCGGGGTAGACCACCCCTGGGACCTCCTGTGCACACTGGACCAGTCTCGAGATCAATAGCTAGTCCGCACAGGTTTAACAACGATGTCATCACAACCATACCACAAACGATAGAAGAAGCAGGCAAAATAATATTATCAACAAAAGACCTTATGGTCAAGCTTGTTTACAGAGGCTGCCCCGCAGGGCTACAACTCAGCGGAAAACAAAATAACATGTGGAGACCGCCCGACATGCACACAGACAATCGAGTGGAGGACGTCCTAGCACGCCTGCTCTTCAAAGACCTCCTCTACAAAGAGGTCGGAGCACCCGGAGAGGTCTTCTTCAGCTGCTGATCATCCAGAGGGCACAAGCCGTGAGTACTTTTGAATGTACTCAGCAAGCCGTAGGGAAATGTATGCAATTATTATTCATACAAGGCTTGACAAGGAGGTCTTTATGGTTAGTTTGCAGAAAGCAAAATTGACTGGAAATACAATAAATAGATTGCAAAGCACAAGTTGAGAGATTAATACATAAGTAAACAAGTTTTTCTTTGAAACCACTCGTGGACCACCCAGTCCACGACCCAGACCACACGCGACCACCCTGGTCACGACCCATACCACACGCGACCACCCTGGTCAACATTTTGAGAAAGTATACCCCTTGCTTGAAATCACCAAGCATGTCCATAATAGAGGACGTGGCTATTCGAATAGTTTTACACTCTGCAGAGGTTGTACAACTTCACCCACAAGACACGAATTCTCTAGTTTGTTTGGCATCCGTCAATACCACTACTCGCTACCTTTGGTAAGCAGTCTAGAGCACGTGACAAGGCCTTTACAAAGCTCCGTTTTGACCTGGTTCTGCCCGCTAAGGTTTCGCCATGCTGGGCCCCCTCTTGTGCCGTATGATTCCATCCGGTACTCGGAGAATCACGCCACCATGACAGAACCAAACCAAGACTTCTACTAATTAGTCGGCCAGGTCCACCCCATCCTGGACATGTGGTTGCACGGTATGGCCTAGATCAATGGCTTACAAGGTTAAGTCCTTAGCGGTTGCTCAAGCAAGACTACCTCATCTCATGTGCTTCGCGCACCTAAGTGCTTCTCGCACCCAAGAACTTCCTGCATTGTGCTTCGCGCAATTCTGCCTTTGCCACCGACCACTCGCCCGAGCAAAATCGTTCTTGGGTTCAACCCGGCCAAATGACCACCCAGTCATGGCTCAACAAATTTTATTAACAACAGCATCGCACCACAAACGACATAACTGTGATTTCGCACCATAGTTGCACATCGGTGGTATCACACTATAATTCCATATATCATTAAGTCAAGTTCATTATTATTGAATCATGTGATTGAGAGATGTCGCAACTAAAAGCAGAACTAATCAATATACGCCCCTATGTTGGTTATTACAATAAGAATATCTAACTAAGATTACCCACCTAAGGTGTCCAAAGGTATATGCCAACATGTCGAACACAAGTATTCAAAGAGTCATACTAACGAGTAGGTGTTTAGTTGATTCCCAAACCATTTTTATACAAATAGCCATACATATTGGTATAAAACAAAGTAATTTTGCAAACTAGGGACAACATGATCAAAGGGCTATGACTTGCCTTCGGTGAAGAGCTGGGGTTCTTCGGTAGAGATCGCCAAGTCCAAGAACTCTTCTGAGAGACCAGAATCTACACGAAAGAAAAGAACCAAATAAATACAACGAATTCAAATAAAAACCAAAACTACCAAACAAGAACCAAAAGAAAGGCACAGAATTAAAATGGGCTCTCGGGAGGAGGTCCAACTGAGAGAGAGAGGTCGAGGAGGAGGTCCAACTGAGAGAGAGGTCGAGGAGGAGGTCCTGAGGAAGAAGTCCTGAGGAGGTCCTGAGCAGAGCAAGAAAGTTGGAGAAGGCTAAAGGAGATAAAAGAGGGCTGCTCAGGCTTTTATAGCATTCACGAATATAAGGATAGGTGAAGGAGGTGATGGGAGCAGGTCGGGGAGGGGACAAGAGGGGGATTAGGTACTGCAAAAGGCAGCAACATTTAATGCAACACAACAGCATTTAATGCTCAAGGACCTTTACGTCAGCAGTGATGAGACGAGAGGAAGAAGAAGGTGAGCAGGACTGATAAATGGGGCCAGTCAAAAGGGAGGTCGTGACCCAAGAGGAGGTCATGACCAACGAGGAGGTCACGGTTAGGGGGGAAGGTCTTTGCAAAAAGACCGAGAGGATGGTCTTTGCAAAAAGATCAAGAGAGGTGGTAGTGACCAAAGGAGTGTCACAACAAAAGAGAGGGAGGTCGCGGCCAAAAGGGAGGTCGCGACAAAACGACAAAAAGGGGGAGGTCGCGGCAAAACGACAAAAGGGGGGAGGTCGCGGCGAAAGGGGAGGTCGCGGCAATACGACAAAAAGGAGGAGGTCGCAGCCAAAGGAGAGGTCACGGCAAAACAACAAAAAAAAGGGGGAGGTCGCGGCAAAACGACAAAAAGGGGGAGGTCGCGGCAAAACGACAAAAAAGGGGGAGGTCGTGGGGAGGTCGTGCAAAACAACAAAAAAAAGGGGAGGTCGCGGCCAAAGGGGAGGTCGAGACAAAACGACAAAAAATGGGGGAGGTCGCGGCCAAAGGGGAGGTTGCGACAAAACGACAAAAAAAGGGGAGGTCGTGGCCAAAGGGGAGGTCACGGCAAAACGACAAAAAGGGGGAGGTCGCGGCCCAAGTGGGTGGTCTTTGCAAAAAGACCAAGAGGGTGGTCGTGGCAAGACTCCACAACCACCCGGAGGTCGCTAGGACAACCCGGAGGTCGCCAGGACAACCCGGAGGTCCAAACGAAAGGGAAGGTCTAGACCGAGGGGAGGTCTAAACCAACATGGAGGTCTAGACAGAAGGGATCTGGAGAAGAAGGAGCTGAGCCGAGGGAAACACGGAGCGAACAGAGAAAGGGGGAAAAACAACACTAGAGAACTCCAACAAACTCAAAATAAACCAACTTTGTATTAGTTTGAAGTTTGATTTAGTCATCTTAAACACCTTAATTCTAAAATCTCAAGTTAAGCTTTAAAATTCTCATCAAAACCAAATGGTTCTTTTTATTTTGAAAATCTTCAAAAAAGGCTCAGAAAATTGGGACGTTACAGTTACCTCTACATATTCATGTGATGATGTACCCACCTTCAAATTATCTAAATTCCTAGTATTCATATTGAGTTGGTGTATTATGGCTGAGAGAATTTCCCCCTGCAACCTCTCCCCAATTCTCCTCCTCTTGTAAAACATTTCCATTATGTTTTCTCTCAGTTTGTCTACTAGTTCCATAACAGGCAAGTCCTTCAGCCCTTTAATCCAACTGCTGAAACTCTCAGCCAGATTGTTGTTGATGTAATCACATTTGATGTCCTTTGAGAATCTACTCCTCATCTATAGCAAATTATGGTGCTTCTTTAAGTAGACTCCAACCTCAAGACTTACTTAAGTATTCTGCCCATGTAAAGGTCAAATCTGTCTACTCTGTATGCCCTAGCAGCTGGGTACATGTTACCAAAAATAGGACCATGAATTTTTTTTCACAAAGTTCTGCATAAGGTGCCTAAAGCACTCTCTCTTCTCAGCTGCAGGGAATACATTCTACACAGCATTTTCTAGACCTTTACAAGCATCAGAGCATATAGCAAGGGTGGGAGGATTACCTATTGCTCTCTTCAACTGCTGCATGAACTAAGTCTAGTTATCAGTTGTCTCAGATTCTATAAAACCAAAAGTAACTAGGAACATCCAATTATGTCCATCTAAAGCAGTCACTGTAGCTAGCTGTCTATTCCATTTGCCATTCAGAACTGTTGAGTCAACACTCAATTATGGTCTGCAGCCTCTCAAAAAACCATCAACACATGGTTTCAGAGCCATGAAAAATCTATGAAAATATGTCTTGTCACCTATTTGTCTACTTGCTATCTCAATAATACTACCAGGTGACCTAAGATCAATCTCTACCTTGAATCTATACAACTCCTCAAAACTGTCCTCCCAGGAACCAAATGTCCTATCCATTGCCTTCTGCCTACCAGCCCACACTGTCTCATATTGCAAAGTGACTTTGTACTCATCCTGCAACCTCTCTTGGATTTCTTTGGCCCCTAGATGTGGGTGCTTCCTCAAGGTCCCCATAACCCTGTCAGCCACCCAACCTTGAGATGCCATACTGGTCTTCACCCTACTAGTCGATGAACATGTGTGTTCAAATGGCTTCTTGGTCACCTGCAAACACAAACATGACAGTTAGCAACATCATATAGTAAACATGACAATTAGCTACACTTATCAAATATAGTTAGTACCCTGATGGTTTCTCCTTTCTTGGTGCTATGAGCATTAATTGTCCATGGGCAGCACACATCCCTGCATCTGCCCTTGAACCTTGTTTTGTCAGATTTAATGGTGTGGATGTCAAATTGCCCATTAATTGCAAACTTTTTGACAGCCAGTCTGAATGCTTTCATGTTAGGGAAGACGTCGCCAACACTCATCGTTGGATTATCCTGATCAATCACATTCCCAGTCTCTCCAGGTATGTCATCATCCACTGCAGTTGCTACCTCAGCAAATTCTTCTTCAATTCCACATGAAAGAGGACTTGCCATTGGTGTTGTTCTTCTAAAATTAACCCTGGCATCATCATCAACTCTCAAGCCATGTAAGACATACATGTCATACTCACCCATAGCAACACCTCTATCATCGTCAGCAGATGGAGCACCTTGTGTGATTTCAATAGTTGTCCAATCCACTGTACCTTCTGATGCCCAAGCGTTGCAGGGATTATTGGAAGTACTTCCAACTGGTTGTGATACGACAATGGGAGTAGGAGAATGAGGTGCATTGGAGGCACAAGGACCATCTGCACCGATATCAATTTTTGCTGCAATTCGGTCATTACCTCTAAAAACTTCATCAAGGCAGGTCACACTAGACTGACTGCACTAATATCCGGCTTTGGGGACAACCTCTACAAATAAGAACAAGTATTTAAGGTTCCATCAATCCATTAATGCCTCCTGCAACTCATGTGTACAGAAACTTGACATGCTCATTGGTTATCTTGTCAACTCTGTATGCAAATGCCTCCTGAGAAGGTCCCCAAATAATCCTCTCTCCAAGATCAGCATACAACTTGTCAATCGTGTAACCTTTAACATTTACTATCCACTCCAGATCTGTACGTGGCATAGCCATTGTGCTACCATCGTTCAACACCGCAATGTAATCCCCAACTCTAACGTTCATCCTAAATGCCAATTCAGGGTCAATCCTACCAGATTTGCAACAGAGAAAAACAGAAATTTTATCACTCATCAGTAGTTCATACCTACATGACAATGGTACAACATAAGGCAGTGCAAAGCAAAAATAAAAATTTCATCACTCATCGTTCCAAGCTATGTTGTTCACACGCATCAAGCACAACAGAAAGAGATATAGATCAAGCAAGCAACAATGGTAAGCGGGGGAAATGGGGACATACCCGACTGGGATCTCCTTGGGATCCATGGCGCCCTACTAGCTTGCTCCGCCACCACACCCAGTCCACATGCACCACTACTGCACACCGCGTCGCCGCCTTTAAGTGCCGTCGGGAGCGCGAGCACAGAGAAGAGGATTGGGGAGAAAATGATGAACCCTAGTGCGATCGAGCGAGGCAGACAACTTTGGTTGGGTGCGACCGTGCGACGGGAACGGGGCTGTGCCGATCGAGGGCAAGAGGATAATTTCGCATGCCATGTAACGGGAAAACGAGCATATAAGAATAAAATAATGCAAAGAGGTCAAAAAACGAAGAAATAGACTAAGGAGGGAGCAAAAAATGTATTAGGTCAGGAATAGATGTAAATTCTGAAAATAGATTAAAAGGAGGGCAAATAATGAATTCCCCATTTTAATGGATCTGAAAAGAACGGCCACGGCTGCTAGCCTGGCAGTGGGCCATAAAATGACAATTCCCAGCACCCCGGCCCATGACCAATAGCCCATCTCAACCATCTCTTTCTCATCCGGCCATCCCTACCCACCAAAATCCCACGAGACATTGATTCCCGATATCCGCTTCCCATGCTACACTCTCTCTCACGACATCGCTTGATCCTAGTGGCGGAGACAAGATCCTCCACCTAACAAGCGATCGGCGCAGACTCTTGGGCAGCGTCTTTGGCGGATGGGCTACCCAGGCTTTCTCTATTGGGGGAATTCACTATTTGCCCTCCCTTTAGTTGCGTTTTCAGATTTTAGCCTCTTTCCCGACCTAATACATTTTTTTTACCCCCCTCCTTTGTCTATTTCTTCAGATTTTGCCCTCTTTGCATTATTTTATTCTTATATGCCTGTTTTTCCGTTACATGTCATGCGAAATTACTCTTTTGCCCTCGGTCCCATTTCCATCGAACACACGGTGAATTCCCCCTTCAACCTTTCCATCGTTGCACTCCTCGCCGCGGAACCCACAAATAGGTGGCTTTCCGGCGCCCACTCCCCGAACACATCGTTGTATGAGGTCACGGGCAAGCGGAACCCGTTCTCCCGCCTCTCCTCCACAGTGGGGCCGGCTGGCATGCAGCGTCACCTGCTGACCAGGCGCCTCCACCTGACCGTCTCGTCTCGGCCATGCTTGGCCATGGCGTGAGGCGGAGAAGTTGATGAGACCGGAGGAGTTGAGGAAGGTGAATAGCACGGAGGAGCGTGGCGTCGCCCGGCAGCGCCTGTGGACCTCGGTGAAGGTGAGGCGACGCGTGGGGTCCTCCGGTGCTGGCGATGATGTAGTCGCGGTACTCGCGGTAGATCCGGGGTTCCACGACGCCGTCCGGCTTGCTGCCACCGGCGCCCGAAGAACTCGGCGGCGCCGCGCTCGCCTCGTGGATCTCGCCCCACCGAACTAACTGCGGGCGGCGCACGCAATTGGTCAGGCGGCTAAGCTTCTGGTCCCCTCCCTAACCCACGGTGAGACACCATCCCTCCGGTGAGATTAGCACCAAGATTATCGCTAGTTAAGCAAACCATCCAGTTTGTTTAGTTAATTAACCTGTTAATCGTGTCCCGGACGCAGAGAAGCGACACGAACAGGGATAGGGGCAAGCTGCTCAAGTTGAAGGCCATGCAGCAGCCGATGTTGGCATTTGCTGCGGCCGCAGCCAGCTCAATGCCATTATCGATGCCATCATCCATGGAGACCAAGAAGGCAGCGAATCGGGAGCGTGAGGTGAAAAACCATAGGATTATAGCGATGGGCAGCCAGTATTTCTCTTCTGTACAATAATTGATGTATAATTCTTGCAGGTTCAGTGGACAGAGCAGCGAGAAATAATTCAAGGGCGATGTTCGGGACCTTGCAATCTTGAGATTGGGGGCACTGCATTCAACTTCTTCTTCCATGTCATTGTTCTTAGTGTAGCTAAGCGATAGTAGAATTGGAACCGCAAGTTCCAGGATAGTAGTAGTCTTGCAATGTAAAAGATTCCCCATTTTGGAGTATCCTCACCGTAAATTTCTAGTCTTACATGTTAGAATAGTTAGATGATCGATTCATCCTATGTAGCTGGTTTGCATCTTGTATTCTTTCCGTTGCTGGTAGGCAGTAGCAATTAGCAAAATATGTTGCTGATTGATGCAATCAAGTTTTCCAGCTTCAGTTTTGATGAAAGAAGCTGACAGGAGATCTAGTCCATGGTGACAGAATTTATGTTTGAACTAGTTGGTGCTTCTTTGGTCCCTATTTTAGAAACCTGTATGCATCAAAGCATACATGTGTTGTTCCATATTCGTTGTTCAGCATGACATTGTGAATCTACAAGTTCTTTTATCAGATTGAGAATATTGGAAAAATGCGAGGAAGTGTCTGATTTTTGTAAAACCATTTTTAGTAGATGTTGCTTGCAAAGTTGCAAGTCGTATGACTGTCCTAAATCCCGTTTTCAGTTTTGTATGTTGGTACTTCTGTTTGTTCACTGTAAAATTAGAAAGTTGGTTCGATATATTTTGGCTTGGTCATGCGATCCACGATTAGGTGCGAGGATTTTTATTGGTTACATCCGACAATACATGGAAGATATGCTAGTCTCTGTCGCCATGTTCTTCACAACAAGCACACGGTGGTCCAAGTAGTTTATAGCATAGCCTAATCTTGCATGAGAATTATGGTTCAGTTCACCATAGCACGTCGAGCGTGACCCCTCCGTGCGACGGGAATGGGACCGAGGGCAAAAGAGTAATTTCGCATAGCATATAACGGAAAAACAAGCATATAAGAATAAAATAATGCAAAGAAGGTAAAATCTGAAAAAATAGATAAAGAAAAGGGTAAAAAATGTATTAAATCAGAAAAATAAGTAAAATCTGAAAACACAACTGAGGGAGGATGAATTCCCCCTCTCTGTTCGGCTATTCCCCAACCCTAACCAGCCAGCCAAGTGCCAACCCCAACTCCCAACTCACGAGCGCAAGCGGCAACAAGCACGAGCGGCGGCGGCGTTCTGCTGCAGCACAGCAGCAACACGAGCGGCGGCCGGCGGGAGCCCGCCCCTGGCCGCATGTACTGTTGCGGCCGCGCGCTCCGCATCATCTCCTACCCGGCTACCCGTCCACCGACGTCTTCTGCTCGCACTGCTTCGGCCGTTCGGCGGTTCAGCTGCTTCCTCCACGAGATCGACCCGCCGTCGCGCCCCGCGCTCCCGCCGCCCAGCTTCTTCCCGCCGCGTTTTCCCCCGCCGCGGTACGACGGGCACCAGCGCCGGCGGCCTGCTCTCTGTTCCCCAAGCGGGCCAACTGCCAAGCGCAAGCGGCAGGCAAGCACGAGCGGCGGCGGCGGCCTCCTGCAGGCAGCTAGAGCTAGGTGAGCACTGAGAAATCTTTGTTGTTCTCTCAATTTCTCGATCCTGCTAGACTTACGATTAACTTAAGCATTCTGCACTGGGCCTGGAGAACTGCATAATCAGATTCAGATAGGAGTACCTGCTCCATTTCTTCCTGCAGTCAAAGTGCTCTGGAAATGATTGTTTGCATGGGGCACAACCAATAATTGTTTTTTTAATAGGAATTTGCGCCCAATAGAGCTGGAAAAGACACTAGCTAGAAGATGATCCATAACTATTGAGCATTTGAGCTGCGATTCCTGGTTAAGTTAGGACTGGCATTAATGCCCTTTTAGTTGCATGTACGTGGAATTACTACTCTAAAAACTTGTAGTTAGCTTACAGTACTTAACTATAGGTTCCACAACAAATTGCAGTCTCTGCATATAAAGTGACTGTTTGTTCCTCGAGCTCAGATTGCAATATGAAACTTCATAAAGATATTTTTTCCCTGACGAAACTGAAGTGGTCACCGGGGCCTTGTGCCTCTTGGAAGAGACCTGTATGGTGAATTGTCCAGAGTCCAGACTACCTATTAGGCTATACTCTATGATGAGTATTTATGTTTTTCATGTGACATTTTTTGGTATTTCTTCTTTCTTAAGAGCTCTGTCAAGCCCTTGATGATTTGCTATAGAACTTCATCCTCTGATGTTCATGTTCTGGACCAGTACATCAATACAATTACCATTACGTCTATTTTCACCTCAGGTATGACTATTATGCAGTATAAACAGTGGTGTAAGTAATTTTGACTTTCTGCTGTACTCAATATACTAGTACCTCTATATTATGTGCTTAATTATGGGAAAATAGACTCTCTAGTGGACTACCAGAAGATTCAGGATGCTATTCTGATTGACCATAGTTAGGTACTTAACTTGCGGCTTGCCCAGGCTTTGAAAAATTCCTGGTTCTACCACTGGCCAGTCCAGTACACCACCGCCTCCCAATCCCATGGACGATCCCCTCCCCCTCTCCGCATCACTCCCCGCCTCCTCCTCCTCCTCTCAAAACCACCCTGACACCACCGACGAGGGCATCGCCGCGTGCGCTCCGGGCCCGTCCTTCACCGATTGGGCTAGGGTTGCGGGGCCGCGGGCGTCCAGCGGCCCGGGACCGGTCCCCGAGGTGCAGGTCCGAGCGCTCGTCTCGATGGCCGGAGGGCTTTACCCGTTGGCGCGGGCCGAGGCGCTCCGCGGCCTTGCTGCGGTCCTCGAGAAGGTGGATGCCGGCGGTGGTGTTGTGGAGTGCTTCTACGGCTGCGCGGTGGAGTTGCTGAGGGACGAGGATGAGGGTGTCAGGTTGGCCTCCGTGCGATTGGTGAGTTTTTGTCATCTTTTGGTAGTTATGCTTCTTCTTTTGTCGAGCCTGTATGCTTTCAGTTGTGACATTTGAGGAATTAAGGAGATCTCCTGTCTCCGGTGGATAGATTAGCCTATGTGCGGAGAAGTTTGCTGCGAGAGAGGAGTTGGATGGCAATGGTGATGCTGACCAAATGGACCTGATTTTTCTACAGGTATGGTTTGCACTTCGTGCTGGATTTGGTGTTCCTGCACAGTAAGATCGAATAGCTGAGTGCGCGGGCTAATCTGCATGTAATTTTAAAATTTTAATTTAGGCTAATACTTTCTCTGTTTCTAAATGTAAATTCCAGGCTTCTAAACTTTGAAATGTATAGTCATACGATAGGCTAAGAAAGAACTTGATACTGAGAGGGGTGTTTTTATTTTCCTTACAAGACCTATATTTCCCGCAGTTAACCATTACACTATTATCACCAGAAATTGTTTTGACAGTATAAGTTGAAAGTTCTGATCTCAAATGAGATTTATTATTGAAACGTACAGTTCTTAGTTGTACAACAAAAAATAAATATTTATGCATCGAAACATCCTTTTGCAGTTCATATTTGTAAATAAAAACTTTTACTTCACTCTAATGCTTACCACTTCCTTTCTCTTTTCTGGCTCCTCTATTCAGCTTAGTTCCATGGCTAGGGACATGTGTACAAAAGTGAGAATTGAGGCATTCAATGCACTTGGTAATTTGCAGAGAGTTTCTGAGGGTGTTTTGCTTCAGTCGTTGTCTAAGAAGGTCATAAGAGCTGACACTGGGAGTGGCTCTATCAGCAAAGGGAAAAAACTACCTCCTAAATTAATATTTCCCTGTGCTGCTGGCATTTTTGCACATGGGATTGAGGATGAGTTTTATCAGGTCATATCATTTCTCTTATACTACTTAATTCCCCTTAACACTCTTGTCACTTTCTTTTGTTTTATTGCTGTTTTTTCATTACAGGTGCGAACAGTTGCCTGTAAATCATTGGGAGCGCTTGCAAAGTTTTCAATCCATTATGCACAGAAGGCCTTGGACTTGTTGATGGACATGATGAATGATGATACAGAAGCAGTTAGACTGCAGACTTTGCAGACATTATTCCATATGGCAACATATGGATATTTGAGTGTACAGGAGAAGCACATGCATATGGTATTAAATATCAATATACCATGCCGAGTTTAAGATAGATATATGAATTGGTTCTGTGTGTCTTAGTTATCACTTGTCTACATGTTATTCCCATGGCATTCTCTTAATCCATAACTAATTCTTATTTTTATTGGTAAACTATGCCTTCTTAGACAAGTGAATAGTTTAGCAATATAAATTAGATAACTGTTATTAAGCTTGGAGCTTTTGCATTGCTAATTGTTGATGGCATGATTCAATAATTGCCCATCAAGCTGCTTGGGATATTGTCAGTAGTCAACATTCAACAATCTTCCTTTCATAAACTTATGAATGTGCTGACAAATTGCATATGCACTTCTTTCCTCTGTAGTTTGCTTGTTGGTTTATTGCTGCGTGGTTTAACATCCTTGGCTGATCACATAACCTTATTATTCTGAAAATCGTTTCTTTTTGTCATAATTGTAGGGAATTTGAGTTAACTAGAGTTCATGAAGCCAGTAGTAGTGTCCTTGAGGCTGAATACTGGCTTAAAGGCTGAGTGCTAGTGTCCTTGAGGCTGAAAAAATAGTTAAATTTTCTGGTTTCCTCAATTTATCAGATAGCAATATGAAACAGTGTATCTACATGCAAGGATAAGGAACTTGGTCAGCGACTCAGCGTCAATGCAAACCATTCATGAAATGTCCTAATTTGGGGGGTAAAGCAGTTCTACTTTGTAGTTTGTAAATTTGCTGGTCTACTATTTCTGGTTCCGGGCCATTCACTGTCATTGTACAATTACTCCAGCTTTCTGGAATTGAAAAAAAGTCATGAATAACAAAAGGACCTTGGATGTTTGAATATATTTTTGATTGGGACCTCCTGAAGTTTGAGTGGCTTTTAATTTCAATGTGCACACATTAAAAAGATCTGCTAAATAATCTAATGTGGTATTCATCCATAGGAGTATTTTTAGTTAGTCTGTCTCAATGCTAAATTTTGCAACCTTATGTCTGCTGTTGCTTTTGCAGTTCCTTGGCTTATTGATTGATGCCAATGCCATAATCCGAAATGCTGCACACAAGATCCTAGGGTTAGTGAATCTTCCGAAACTTCAAATGTTTAAATCTGCAGTTGATGGTCTCATTACAAGTTTGGAGAAAAATCCAGAGGTATGTTAGTCTGATACCCCTGCAGAACAATCACCATGCTTCTTGGTTATGTCTCCTTTTGCTATTCATGTTTTGTTCTTTTCTTGATCTATAACATTTTTGTACTATTAATTAGTCCAAGTTTGTTCCTTGTCTGTTTAGTTATGTACTTATGGGATAAATCAGAGATTATGCAATTGTGATTAAAGGTTGTTTCTTTTTCAAATTGATAGTTTTTTAGTCATTGAATTATGTAGTTATGTACCCATATTTATCCTACTAAATCTTAAATTTTCAGCATTTGTCAGCATATAAGGATTTACCTTGCTTTGTTACTCTTAAATGTTTGATGATTTGAGCATATGACTTCATTTTCGTAATAATTGACACTTTTCTCCATGGTGTAACTGTATTTATTGCGTGCAGGAACAAGATATATATGGTGTTCTGTTTTCCATCGGAAAGAATCATGCGAGTTTTTCAGCCACTGTAGCTAAACATCTGGCCAAAGAGGTGTTTCTCCATTGCTTACTACCAGTCTATTTACATGTTAATGGTCTATGTAAAATGATAGTTTTCACTTTCAGTAAGAAAAGAGCTTGGTACTACAAATTTATATTTGTGTTTTTTTATGGGGTGGGGCGCATAGTTAAAGGGCTTGAGCTTGTGTCAACAAAATTTCTTCCTTTTTGTTGTATTGACTCTATGTTTGTGCAGTTATCTCAAAGTTCAGTATTTAAAGAAATTGACTACACTTGTTCATTAGCGAACATCTAGAATTATGTTGCCACGTGTGCATTATGCTTTTGTGGCTGACTCAGCGAGGTCACGTGTGACACCATGTGGGCAGAGGGATGAAAACGAGTCAATGATCAAAATTTGGGGACTGGTTTGACCAATTTATTAGTTTGATGACCCAAGTGAGCCATGGGCAATAGACCCAATAGTTGAGGCACCAATTGTGATATTAACCCTTTGTTGTGCAGTCTGCACTAACTCTGAGCTACCCATTCAATAGCTATCTCAAGTCTCTAAATCAAAATTATCTTCTTTTTCTCTCATTTTTTTCCTACAATGTTTTCTCATACTTTTTGGATCATAAAGTTCTTAACTACACACTTGATTCTTTTTCCATATTTTCCTTTTGGGGTGTATTCTTGCAATGTTTTTTTTTTCTACATCTATTTCTTCACCTCGTTTTAATGTCTAGTTTATGAAGGGCTACCTGGCAATATTACCTCCAAACCCCCTTCTGAATACATTAATTAAATCGTAAATACATAATTTGTTATGTTATTCAGCAGTGACTGTCTATAAAGATACACTGCATGATATCTGGATTTGCTATTTTTCACTGTTTCTATATTATTATGGTGTTTTCGTATATGAAGTATGGGTTCCCAGGTTTATGTTCATTTGCTGCAAGAGTAGCAACATTTTCTTTGGAATTCTTCTATCAAGTTTTCTGTCCCCTAATATTGCATTATCTGTATGTCATAGATCAGTATGGTATCTGATGAAGAGCTGATCTTGGACAAACCTAGGATCAAAGCATTGTTGATAGTGTCTATCTCGGCATCTTTTTCTGATGGTAAGCACAACAAATTGGACATACCTCCGGTTATCTTTTCACATGCAATTCCCCTACTTGGGAAGATCTCGTGTGCACTAGGAGAACAGATTAAACAAGACTCGCTCTTATCCTACTTGTGTCAACAAAGTGGAATGCCTTTTTGGGAAAAAAAGTTAGTGTTTGCAGAGTCTGGAAAATCTGAAGGCAGCAGTGTTGAAACTGTGGGGGAAACTCATGCTCAGACAGAAAGAACTGGAAAGGAAACTAATTGCTTAGATGAAGTTCTGATAATGCGATCTATTAGGCTCATACTAGAAACAGTTGAAGGAGCCTGGACTGTGAGAATGTCACGCAGTACACGTGAAATTCAAACTATTCTGAGGTATCAATTACTCTATTCCTTTTATTTGACACAGACAATAGCTGTTACACTATTTTGTGAATACTTCAAGTGCTTTTGATTTTCTTGATTGCAGAACATGCAAAGAAGAAATAAAGATATTATCTGCAAATTCTTCTGGATCAACTGGCGCATTCTTGAGCTTTCTATGTGAATATCTTGATGCAATACAGTTCATTGTCGAAATATGGCAGTTGATTCAATTGAAAAATTCTTATGCTTTCAGTCCAACTTCACTTGATATTTTACTAGAGAAGTTAGATACATCTGTGAGAAGGATGAAATGTTGCTATTCTGGATTGAATAGAGAACTGGAGATTCAAATATTGGAGCTAGCTTTGTTAGCTAATTTATTTAGGCTCTCAAAGATCGGAATTTGTTCACAATTGGTGCTGGATAAGTTGCATTGGATAATTAGTTGCTTAGAAGATCTGTGTGCCGATGGATCCTGTGAGCTTTCTGTCTTCAGCAAAGAAGTTAAGAAAGCATTTGATGCTAAGTTCATTTACGATACTCCGGTTGTCAATATTTGCACTTTGCTTGAAATCTTCCACCTAAAACCAACAACAGATTTTGGAATGCTTAATGCAATAAGTGCAGTGTTGCAAGTCTGGGATAATGATTCTGAAAATCCATTATCATACGTCTGTGGATTACCCGTGGGTGTCAGCTTTTACATATCTCTCTGCAATATCTCTAGCCATCATAGATTGTGGCTCCGCATGATTGCTGGTGAGTCCATCCAACATACCTTCTTAGAGTTATCCTGTTTTGGAGGTAATGATGAGGTGAAGAGCTGCTCTACAGTCGTTCCTTTCTACGCTACTCCAATGGCGTGTTCATTTGTTCTGAGGGTATGTTTGGTAATGGAATGTCCATATGGAAGTACTGGCACTCGTCAGGAAGGACATGGAGGGCCAAGAGACTGTGAACTCCAACTGTGTGATGACTTGGAAGTCTATTTTGTTAGTACCGAGCAAAGGTGATGAATATAGCAATCATATGCAATTCATGCTTATCTTATTCAGTACTCTTTGATTAACATTACACCACAATTTGTTCTGCATCACTTGGTTGTGGTTAAGTAATATGGGTATAAATCATGTTTCAATCATGCAAAACTGGTAGAGAACAGCAGTACCAACTACCTAGGGGTCTCCTGTAGTCCTTCGTATTACCAGATTGAACTGATTACTCATGTTCTTTATGAATGGACGATTTTCTTAGGCAAGTGCATGTGACCAGGGATCTGATAACCGGCCGAAAACCGGTTTTACCGGTCCCCCCCGGTAGAAACAGTAACCGGCGCCGAAATTTCGGTTGTGGTTGAATTTTGGCCAAATTTGATTGAATTTTGCTCAAATTTGATTTTTAAAAATTTAAAATCCGAAAAATTCAATTTTTTTTTGGAAAATTTCGGCCGAAACCAGCCGAAATTTTTCGGTTATCGGCCACCCCCGGTATTTTTTTTAGCCGGTTATCAGAACCTGCATGTGACTTGACAAAACTGTCACCTCATAGTGATACCAGGAGCTCTGAAAAAGAGGATTCTGTTGCACTAAGATTTTTCTAGCAGTCGCAGTAGCAAGAGCAAAGCACACGCGAGATGGGCTGCATGCTCTGTATTTTACCCACAGATCATCAATTCCACGGAGCAATTAGGGTTTAGCCTAGTTCTCACCGAGGTCAAGAAGTCCAAGTCAAGCACCGGCCCGCGCCTCGACTCGGCACGCCACCACCCACCCCGAGCTCCTGTTGGCGATGTCGCCTACTCCATCGGTAACCATTATTATGTAGTACTTCTTCCCTCGGTGCGGGAGATCCTGCTGTAATTTAGACATGGTTTTATTTAATCGTCTTCAGGGTACTCGCTCTTTCTGTGATTGCTTGATATTGTGATTAATCTATGATTGATAATTAGTCTAGAATAATTATCGGTTGCCTAGTGCTAGAATTAGACATGGTGTGTATGTCTAGATTGCCGATCTATATCAAGTACTGCAAGTTTGATAAGAGAGGTTGCGGATCCGACGTATGGTGACAACATAAAGGTGACATCGGCTTTTATGTACTTGTACTGTGTGAAACTCTAATACTATAGTCATGTGTAGTACCGGTTCTATAGAATTATTTTTCTAGTATTGTATATGCTGCATTAAATTAAATTGTTATCTCTGCCTTGCTGGAACTGTAGTAGGGAAGATCGATCTTTTGTTTATTGGTTAAATCCTGTTTAGGTAGTTGGTCTAAGACTTCAAGCCACCTTTGAATTCGATTACCTAGAATACTCTAGGTAAAAGCTACAGACGGTCTCATGCGCTTGTGAGTAATTCTAGGTGTACAGTAGACGTCAACAAAGATACAATTTATTAGAGTGATTGTATGTAACAACTCATTCAACCATTCTACCTCCTCTTAGATACAAACTATTAATTGGAATGCCCCTACAAAGAAAATATCCCAAATCAATAGATATATTAGCACATCACCTAACTATTATAAGAAACTACGTACTTTCTTCTTGCTTTGGGTCACGAAAAGAAAATCGAGCTTCTTCCTGCCAAACACAGACACAACCAACCAACGGCGGAACTTGGATTTCGTCACGCCCTTGGCTATGAAGGCTAGAAGCCTGGCTATGAAGGCTAGAAGCCATTACTACTTAGATCGGGAGGGAAGATTACGGTCCGGGTTTAACTAGGTTTAGCACTGGTAAATATCTCACGTCCCAGACTGAAGCCTAGGCTGCCATGGGCCTAGATCCACACCTTCAACCAACCACAAACACTATCGATCTTCTCTACATTGTTCATAAATAATTAACCAACAACCATATCAATAATAAGTCGATCACGCTTACATGCCTATGTCATGCAGGGGTGGAGCTGGGCCTCGGGTCTCTCGGGCAATGGCCCGAGGCCCAGCAAAAAAACACAGCTGAAAAAGAAAAAAGAAACCTGAAAAATCAGTGCAATTTGCTAGTTTGGTTGAAATCCTACTGGGCCGGCCCGAGGCTTTGGGCCACGCTGGCTACGCCCCTGATGTCATGTATACGTACGTGTCAGTGAGAATTACTACTCTTAAATCATGAGAGAAAGGGCTGCCTCCCGTGCCATCTACGTCGCCAAGAAAAGGAGAGCCGTCGGATGCGCGCCCGGTCGTCTCCGGCCCATCCGATCGACTTCGCTCGCGCGTGTGCCATCTCAGCCGTCGGATCGCGTCTGGCCGTTTTCGGTCCGTCCGATCGCGTCTCCATCCGAACGATGCAGAGAGAGAGAGTGCGAGGAGCAAGGCAGGGAAAACAAGGGAAGCAGAGGTGGTTACTGGCGGGCTCGGCGCCGATGAAGGAAGGATGGCGGTCGCGGTGGAGGGGGAAAATGGGTACGGCTGGGTGAGGCGACCTCACTGATGGCGGTGTCATGGTCGGCCATGCGCTAGGGTGGGATGGCGGCGGCAACAGGCGGTTGGGTGTGGGAGAAGGCGGGGGTGGCGCTACCGAAGGGGAAGAGGGGGAAGGATAGGGGGAGCATGGGCAGAAGGGTGGTGAGGGGGACTCACCCGAGCAGAAGATGAGGGCGGGGGACAACCGGGGAGGGCTAGCAGCGAGGGCGGGGGTGCGGCATGGATGGCTCGCCGATGCGGCGGCGCTGCAGGGGTGGAGGGCCAGGGTCAGTGGTGGGGAAGGGAAGGGGGATGCCTGGGGGTGCTCTGGGGGAGAGGAATTGGAGAAATACTCGCTGGGGAAAGGATGGTGTTCCGGGTGGTGAGTGGCGACGTTTTTGGCCGGGGCGGAAGAAGATGGCCGCGGCATGAACTCATGCGAAGAGAATCCCAAATTGGTTGAGGGGAATTGCTTGTGTCGTTGTGGAACACGACGTGACGCGGAAGGGTGAGGATAATGTTTACTGGATTTGCCGGAACGTCCAGGCGACGCATCGTCTCCGAAATCCTCTGTGGCACTTCTTTTCCTTAAGCATCTTCTTCTCTGCGCGCTCCCGGTCGCCTTGTGACGGTTCGCCTCTGGGCTCCTCCGCGCCATTGGTGCGGGCTGCCTTCTAGTATATATAATTCGGTCACAAGCATCTAGTATATATAATTCGGTCACAAGCATTCACGGTTAAATGTTGTGTTGTTCTACCGACTAGAGGTAAGCCGGTACATCCACACGGATTAGTACAAGTATACTCGGCTAGGATTAATATCGGATTATTAGTTTCCTTGATCGAGTCGGAGTAGGGTAGTTCTCATTAAGCCTACCTTCTCAATAAATCACTACACGAAGGGACTCTCGACGTACAGACTCATACGTACCTTAATTAGGGCATGCACACATCAACCATGCCTTCGTCCGTGTGCCCGATGCCGATGTACGTCATCTTCCCCTTGGACGACAATATTGATGACGATATCGATAAGCTCATGGAGTCGATTGCCCAGCAGAGGCGGGACATCGCCGAGAGGAAGTACAGAGGAGGAGGAGCACGACGAGAAGGCGCCGGTGTTCCCCATGGGGGACACAAGGTTCACCTCGTCTTCGTCGATGTCACGGACGACTGCGCCCCGGGGAGGTCACCATCTGCCGGAGATGATGACGTGCCGGCCATGCAGCTGCCGTCAGAGGATTGCCATGGTCAGGAGTCCGATGCCGTATCCATGAAGGCCGTCGAGAAGATGTGCGGAGATTGCGACGACGGTGCTCCGCGGAGCAACCCCGACGGCGGCACGGACATCGTGAATACCCGCGCGAGCCGCCGGGATTTTCTGATGAGTTACACCCTCAGTAGGGAAGAGAGCGAGGTTGAACGGCCGGCGAACGGTCCCGGGTCCGAGGTCGAGTTCTTGAAGTCGATCATCGAGAAAAGCCGGAAAGGAGGTGGATGCGTCTCGGAGACGAATCCCGACCGCTGCAGTACGGAGGAGGCCACCGACTACTACGCCAAGCGCCGGGAATTCCTCAAGAGCTACCGTTTCACGCGGAAGGAGAGCCTGCCGGAGAAGGCGCGGCGGTACGCCGGCGCCGTCAGAGAGAAGGTCGGAAAGCTGGGGGGTCGGACGAAGAAGAACGACGACGACTTCTTTGATCGTGAAGTCGACTGGCCCGCGTTGGAGGAGGCCAAGGACGAGAAGCAGCGGCGGCGCGGGAAGCCGTCGCCCAAGTGTCCAACTATATATTGTGTAAACAGTCATCCAACTACGTATTTGTGAAACTACGTTTTTCCTAGTCCTTACGTAACAGTCATCCAACTATCCTAGGTAGGGTTTTGTGTAGACAGTACGTAGGTATATATGTTGTCCCAATGTAATAGAGGAAGTTTAAATTCGTACTTGCAATTATATATTGTGCCATTAACTTTGCATGCACGTTACTACGTTAGTAACTAGTAGTACTACGGTAGAACGCAATTGGAAGTATGCGTGCGCATGTCTACGTACGAAGCAATTAATCATCTCATGCATCAATCAAGCGATTTCAATTGCACAACAACTGTAATGCATGAGAATCAATGTGATTTCAACACAAGCTGATTGCTGGTAACGTGCATGGAGTTGCTGGCGGATCGATCGATTTCACTTGATTGATGTATATGAGATGATTTTTTCGTAAGTAGACGTGCATGCATGCATGCTTCCTGTTTTGTGCGATCAAAGTAGTTACCTTAACATTGCATGTAAAATTAATTAATGGCACAATAATCCAAGAACAGAAACTTCCCCTATTACATTGGGAAAACATATATCAGAAATGCAACATCCGTCGCACGTTTTTTTTTTTTTTTTTGCGAAATCATTCGAATTTCTGACCTTTCCATTTGTACAATCTCCGTCTCCGTCTCCACCGAGGCTCCGATGAACTTGTTTAGGGCCGGAGTTCACCTGGGCCTGGATTTAGAGGGAGGTCGGGGTGGGGGAAGACCGATGGTGGGTTAGCGATGGTGGGGCAGCGAGGCGGCGTGGCGCTACCGGCCGCGGGTCGAAGGGTGATGAGAGCCGACTAGCAATTAGGAGGGGGGGGGGGATCAGGTGGCAGTTGCCACCGGAGACAAGGAATAAGACGCGACGGGGAAGAAGACCGACGAAGGGGGAGAAAGAGGTCTAGGGAAGGAGCCAGGCGATGGAGGTTCGCATGGGATGGGGGGGGGGGCACGGTGGGAGGAGCCAGAGGCTTGCAGGGAGGCTTTGCCGATGCCGGCACGATCGGCGTTTGGGGAGGCAGGAGGTGGCGGCAGCTGTGGAACGAATGGATCAGGAGTTGGGTAGGGTTGATGGATGATATGTGTAGTGGATGGGAAAATCTAGAGCATTGGATCTCTATCCTATGGTAAAAAAATCTGACTGTTTTGAAAAAAAAAATCATTCGAATGATGTGTACACACTCCCAACCTATATTCGTACTGTTATAGTACATCATTACTCTTACTCAGTGACTGCAGAGTCTAGATAGAACATTAAAGAGCTACACAAAACCTAGCCTACGATGGATTAAGCCCTAGCTAGGAATTACGTACAGAACTAATCGGCCGAGCACTACTATAGAAAAGACATTTACAGACGGTTTAAAAATATCATCACAGACGGTTTCTTGAGCCGTCTGAGTTTATGGGTCAGTGATGCATGAGGTAATCACAGACAGTTTTCAAACCGCTCATCATGCATACTATCACTGACGGTTTCAAACCACAAACCGTCTCATGATGACTATATATCATGCACGGTTTGTGGTGAAACCGCTCTGTGATGACTTTTCTCTATAAAGTCACCAAGTAGTATTGCTTGTACTTTTAAAACGGCATTATATATATATATATATATATATATATATATATATATATATATATATATATATATATATTTCTATTGTTCTAATCCTCGGCCACTTTAGGAAATTAGTCACGTAGCATGAGGAGGAAGAAACTGACAACGAGGGCAATCTCATTGAGCCCTGCAAATTTAAAATCTGTTTGCTGAAGCGTCGGGACATTCAAGTACTTGGTTGTTAATACATGATGCCACTTCTCGATTGAGATACTGTAGCGTCCACATCACTTGAGATAGCGTGGCGGTTGTCGCTTCCTCTTCCTCATGTCAAGGGACGCGATTTCCTAAAGTGGCCGATGGACTATTTAATAATATATATATATATATACATATATAATGCGGTTTTAAAGGCACAAGCAGCCACTGCTTGGAGACTTTATAGAGAAGAGATTAGGAATATTGGAATGGTAGGACGACGTACCTACGACGCAAGGTAGGAGAACTTGACCTGCATGAATACAGTTACACAGACAAATGTGAAATGAATGGCGAGAAGCAACAAATGACATCTTGACAAAATGACAAATCGACAAATAAGTCATAACATACATATCACACATTTTATACATCTATTTTTGCAAATCATCAATCATACATATCAACAGCGCATGGTTCACCAAGCAAGTTTCCACTATCAATAGCAGACAACACTTGACACTTCTAAATAAGTCATAACTCATAACAATATAACATATCAACAGCTCGTACATATCAACAACCCAATAAGTCATAACATATCAAGCCCCATTCGAACCCACAACATGAACTAAGCAAGATACATAGAATGCACATACACCAATAGCCCTCAGTTGACATCACAGAGCAAGGGGACTATTAATATGAACTAATTATCAATTCAATTTCAGCATAAGACTATTAACATCATTACATCACAGAGCAAGAGGACTATTAATATGAACTAATTATCACTTCAATTTCAGCATAAGACTATTAACATCATTACATCACAGAGCAAGGGGACTATTAATATGAACTAATTATCACTTCAATTTCAGCATAAGACTATTAACATCATTGAGCAGTTCAACAGCAAGACAGCAAGACCAAGGGTGTCCAAACCGGCCACCACACCAGTAGTAGCCCTCGGCATCCATCGCAGAGCACTAGCCATTTTCATCACAGAGCAAGGGGGGTAGAGACAGAGAGGGAGTAAGGTAGGGTTAAGATAATCTAAGTAACCACTGCCAGCGACCCCACCACCAGCACAACCCTCATCCATCTCCTTCACCTTGCATAAATCACACAAACACCAGGACAAAACTTAAGGCTCAAGCATAAAAATCAAACTCAACACAAGACATTAAGCTAACAGATCTAGAGGAAAATAGAGGGAGGATGGGGAAAGCAAAGACTGGCCAGGGCCCGAGCGCAGGAGGCCGATGGCGGCGCAGGCGACACGCGGGGCCAAGCCCAGTGGCTTGGGTGGCGGCGTCACCGTAGTTGTGGCACGACCCTGACACTGCACAAGACACTACTATCTTACGAGTGCGATCTTGTGCAGTGAAGAGTGGTGTCACAACCGGCGGCGACGGCGATGGGGTCGAGCGGTGGCGTCGAGGTGGGGAAGGGAACGGAGTAAATGCGTTGGGCAGTGACAAGTTAGGGCGGGCACAAACCCTAGCGGAGCTTGGGGAGTGACGAGAGTTAGGGCGAGCGCAAACCCTAGCGGCCAGGCTCTACTAATAAAGAGACTTATCATAGACGGTTCTATTATGGAACTGTTAGTGATAATTATCACAGACGGTTCCATTATGGAACCGTCCGTGATATGCCCCATATCATCGACGGTTCCATTATGGAACCATCTGTGATATGGGGCATATCACAGACGGTTCCATTATGGAACCGTCGGTGATATGGTTTTTCTCAAGTATATTTATCTTGTATATACACTTACATGACATGAAGAAAATACATATTTATATATATATAATTAATTAATTTGTTCCACTAAAGCTGTCTCGATATATATATATATATATAGCAATAATTCAACATATAATTAATATAGTAACTTCACCTCCAAATTTTTTTTTCATTTTGGAATTTTCATATATATGGCCAAACAGCGTGGCCAGTCGCTTACAAAAAGATTTAAAAAAAAGTAGAAACCTATAAATAAAACAAAGTTTTTCTAGTGGCGGAAGTAGGCTGCTATCTCCGTCTTCAATACTTCATAGGCGACGGCGTCGGCATTGGATGGTTCCTGATCATCAGCAAATGAAGCCTGAAATGCGTCCACCCACTGACGCGCTCGTTCAAGTGTCTCTCGAAGACCCTCGGACTGTTGAACCAAGAAGAATTGAGCCCATAGGCTCTCTTCCCTTGCTTGAGGGGTCTCGGCCTGGTCGACTTGGTCGCCTGCCGCCTCGATTACGCAATCCAAGTAACGGCAAGCCTCCTGGAGACGTGTAATGTCGTTTTGGAGGACTACGTCGATGACACGGTAAACTCGCCGAAAGTGGGAGATCACCCGGAAGACACGGCGGAGGAGGATGTCAAGACGGCGGAAGGTGGCCATCACTGCTCCGCAAATTCTCCCGGCGAGAGGAGTGAAGACAACTGTTGATCAAGCGGTGTTCTTCGCAAAGACGATTCAACGTACACCAAGAGAGATGCTCGTATAGTGCGGCGGAAGGCCATCAATGCGGCGACAAGGAAGAGACTGACCATTTACTTTTTTTATAAGTATGTGGAGATGATCATCTTGGATGGCGGATGATCCTTTTTATAAAACAAGGAATAAATTCGGGCGTGAGGCGAAGAGACGATTGGGGAGCCGAAGCGGATCGATCACGACGAAAGACGATCGGGAGCCAAGCGGATGGCGGCAAACGAGCGCATTGGCGGCGAAGAAACTCACCGTGGAGTGTGGCGTTATTATCACAGAGCGGTTATAACAAAAAACCGCTCGTGATATGTAATAATATCACGAGCGGTTATTGTTAGAAGCGAAATGCGTGATGTTCCTGAGCAGTTCTTGTTGAAAATAAATGCGTGATATGTAGTATTATCACGAGCGGTTATTAATAAGAACCGTCGTGAAGTATCACGAGCGATTTTCAACATGAACCGTCGTGATATTACCTCTTCATAGACGGTTTTAGCTCGGCCAATAACACAGACGGTCTCTAAACTAAAACCGTCTGTGATTGAATGTAATACAGACGGTTTTGATCAACCGTCTGTGATGAGACATCCAGTATTAGCCTTTTTGTAGTAGTGGATGTCCGTCTGCCACGTCGACGGATTCGGTGCAAGAAAGCTTGCCGCGGCGCGAAGGCGAGCAGCAGAACAGTTGGGTGCCGGCTTTCCAAGCCGCTTCTCGTCCTTGGCCTCCTCCTGCTCCAACAACTCGGGCCAGTCCACTTCATGATAAAAAAAAAAGTCGCCGTCGTTCTTTGGCCAACCGCGCGACCTCGCTCCCGACCCTCTCCCTGACCACGTCGGCGTACCGCCGCGCCTTCTCCGGCAGGCTCTCCTTTCGTGTGAAGCGGTAGCTCTTGAGGAATTCTCGGCGCTTCGCGTAGTACTCGGTGGCCTCCTCCGTATTCATCGCCTCCTCCCCGCTTCTTCTCAATGATGGCCTTCAAGAACTCGGCCTAGGATCCGGGACCGTTCGCCGGCCGCTTTGGTTCCAGCCATTCAACCACGCTCTCTTCCCTGCCAAGGCTGTGGGCGTCCACGACGTCCGTGCCAGTTGCTCCGCGGAGCGTCATCGCATTCTTCCTCTGCCTGAGAATCGACTGGATGAGCTCATTAATATCGTCGTCGTGGACGATGACGTACATCGGCATCGGGCGCACGGAGGAGGGAGGCATTATTGATATGTGCCCCAAGTTATTAGTCCGAGTACATACGTAGCTAGTAAGAAAACTCTTTATCCTACGTACTCGATCCGTTTCAATCAACCCACTAATCTTATCCTTGCACCGCTCTGGAACCATGCGCTTATGCATGTAAATATGTAATCGTGATAGACTTATCTTACCTTCTACTAAAGCACGTGAAAATGGCGCTACGAGAGGCACCCCGTACGTCAGCCCTCCCAATCCTGCGCGCACGTGTCCGCCCTTCGCACCGCACCGAGTCTTGGTGGACATGGTCCATTTCATCGTTTACTTGGTCCCGGTCGCTGTGACCTCCTTACCGGGTGTCGTGCCTCCCACTCGCGTGGCTCTGCGTGTCCAGCGATTTCCTTCGCCTAAGCCGACCTCGTTCTCGCGCAGTGTACAAGCTTCCCGAATCCTCCCATCTACTTCATCGCTCCTGCTATCGATTCCCCGCCCTCCGCTCCGTCCCCATCGCCGCTACTCTTCCCCTGCCCAGGCGCTCTCTCTTCCACTGCCCCGCCGTCACTTCCCCACCCTCTACTCCCACTGAAACCTGCCCTCCCTCTCCTCCCCCACGTCTCCTCTTCCCCTCGCTTTCATGGCCTGCCCTACCCTCGCTCCCCCTCTCCTTCGCCTTGTCATTGCCGCCACATCCTTTGCTCATGTCTGACCATGGCTCAATCCGCTCCCACCCAAACCGTTTGCCTAGCCCCTTACTTCCCATCTTCTTCCCCCTCCCCATCCCGCCTCCCCTACTCTCTTAACTCATTTGGATTTATTGGCTGCAACGGTCGATGATGGAGCCGAAGGGGACGATGGCATCGATCATGAAATCAAGATCGCTGCTGTACCATGCTCCATCTTCCCTGCCGCTTTGTTTCCCTCGCCCCCTCCTTCCCGTCTTCTTCCCCCTCCCCTACTCTCTCGCCTCACCTTGATTCGTGGGCTGCAACGGTCGATAATGGAGCCGAAGGAGGAGGTGGCATCAGCCGCGAGATTTCCGCTGGCAAACCCCACGCCATCCTTGATCGCTGTGCTCACCTCCCCTTCCTGCCAACTGCCTCTGCTGCAGCTGTCGAGCCTCATGTTTCTTTTTAAACAGCTACACCTCGATCTGCTCGGCCATGGCCATCCTGTGGCCAGCACGTCGTCACCAACAGGTAGATGGCAAAAGGTACCGCCTCTGTCGCCTCTAATCACCCCATCAATGCTGGTTTTGGTGAACACTGGAGGAAGTGTAACGCCCCAAAATTCTGGGAACGTTAAACTCTTCACAACTGCCCAGATGTGCGTTATGAAATGTGATGTCTCAAGCAAGCTTTCGATTGCAACAAAATCCAACATTTTAATACATAAGATTAAGGCATAACAGCCAGTTTTGACACAGACTCGGGCATCCAAGCCCAAAGTTAATATAATACAAGACAAAAGAACTTCAAACCACAGGCACACTTGAGTGCGGCTGAGACCTAATAACAGTAGTCGTTGCCAACCGTGGGTCCACCAAAATCCTGCTCAACCAGATCCTGTGCATTTTCCCAGGTTTCTTCTGTAGATTGTTTGTAGATTATGCAAGAATGAGTACAACTACCGTACTCAACAAGCCACATGGAAAAGCTAAATAATTGCATGCAAGGAGTTCAAAGGATGGTTAGGTTTTACCTTAACAGGCATATGTGGATGCAATTTACAGTTAAAGCAGTTTACAATTAAAACAGTAAAACAATAATACATAATAACATTTGGGGGGGGGGTTCTCAACAAATCACAATTACCAACTTACCATCTCCAAAACTCTACTTATGCCTCATGTACTGGAATCACCCATTAACACAACTTCATTAACCGGAAGCACGGCGTATTCGAATACCTTTTTATACACTCTGCAGAGTTGCCAACTTTACCCACAAGATATCTCAAACTCATACTGTCAGATCATAGACACGCAACCCATTAGCGTGCGACTGAGTTTGAGATAACAAAGCTTTTTCATTGCTCAACCTTTTCTAGCTTCTACCCGGTAGGCATTACTCGAACGACCCTCGGAGACCATCGACCAACAATGGAATCGTACTCGAGGTCGACGGGTCCATACTGGGTTGCGAGACTACCGAAAGTGCCCCTTCAGCCCTCTGTCAGACCCGATTCAAGAACTACTCTATCACACAAGAGCAGTTACCTTTCCTTGTAGATATTCAATCGGATGAGCAGTGTACTTAGCCAGGGAGTAATGACCACGCTTGTGGTTGAGCGGTTTTCTGTGTCTGTTACTTTAGCACAAGGTTCTTGTCCTTACTTGTCACCCAGTGAGGCGATGGCCCAACTCGCGGTTGCCCACCTCTAGATCCCATTGATGACTCATTTTACCAAGTATCTTGGGTTGTCCAACATTTTGGTCTCAACCCTCAACTCACACACAAAACCTATTGGCCTAAAGCCAACCTTTCTTAACAGTATTAGAACAGAGTTTTGTATGACTTTGCAGAATATTTGCTATTATTTTATGTGGACCAAGTTTGTCAAGGTGAATATGGCCCACAAGTGCTGGGTGGGTTTGTATGTGGGGTAATAGGAATTATCTAATTATCATGGCATTCAAAAGTATTATTTCAGTAATTAAAGTAATTGGCTCAAATACAATAATGAAAGTATCAATATAAATATATGACATGTGGGTTCAAAATGATCAAGGAATGTGACTTGCCTTCTTGCACAAAGTCCTGTGGATGCTGGTCTTGTCCGGCGTCTTCTGGAGTCTGGTCGTCTAGATCGTGACCTAACGAGAAGCAATGCAATAAAAAGAAACCAAGTAAAAACTAGCTCAACAAGGAATGAGCTGGAAACGACAAGCAAGTAAATAAAACCAAAAAGAGACTTAAAGGAAGGGTGGTGCGGGTTGGTGGGATTTATCTGGTGTTTATTTGGACTGGAAAGAGTTTGAGATTCGGATCCAACTACAACAAAAATATTGTAGAGGATTAAAGAAATCTATAGGAAGGTGGAAAGTTTTATTTGGAGCTTGGTATGGCAGTCAAGAATGTGTTTTCTGGACTCGAGACGGTCAGAATGGATATATAATGTCAAATTAGGGTTTCGGGCGAAAAACGCCAGATAATGAATAGTACTATTTTACTATTCAAGAGCGATGAATGGGTTATGAACAGGAGCAAGTAATGCTTTAACAGTTAATGAACAGTGTATATTAGGAATATTCATTTCTATTTTTCGGATGAACAGTAAATAAAATTACTGTGCAAGGAACAGTGTTTGGGCCAAATTTGTTTAAACAGTAATGGGCCGAACCCATTACTGTGCGGCCCACGGCCTAAATCGGCCGGGCCCAAACGGCGCTTGTGCTGCCTTAAGGCCTTTGGGGTCTTGGCAGAGGCCATAGCGCCCTTTGCGCTTCTTGGTGGTGGAGGAAGCGAGGAAGTGGTGGCCTTGAACATGAGGGCGGCGACGACCTGCAAGGCGGCGGCCACGGCGAAGGGAGGCGGGCGTGAGCACCGGCGGCGCAAGGAAGGCGGCATGGGAGCTCCACTGTAAGTCCCCTCTTACCTAGGGTTTTGGTGGGGCTTCTTGGCGGCGGCTTGGCTCGCCGCACGAGAGGAAGGGTTAGGGAGGTGGAGGTGAGGGATGAAGGAGAGTGGGAGCCGGGTGGCCTTTTATAGGCGGGAGAAGGCGGTGGAAGCAGGGCGGCGATAAGGATAGCCGCGAGGGCCGCGAGGTGGCGGGTGTGGTGGGGCATGGGCGATCATGCGAGGCGCGGGGAGCAGGGGTGGTGACGTGGTTGGGTGAGGGCGTTTGGGCGGTGGGGTGAGGTGGAGGTGGCGACCGCTGTTGCTGGTGGTGCAGGGGCCAAAGCGGTGTGAGTTAAGCTCTCACGCTGTGACCATGTGCCAGTGAAGGTGGCCGGGTGAGGGCGACCGAGGAGGAGAGCGGGGAGGAAAGGGGGAAGGCGGGGATTAGGGTTAGGGTTTGGGTTTTGACAAATTTTGGTCGAATTTGATTTTGGAATTGAGATTCAAATTAAACTCAAATTGAATTTTGAATTTTGAAATTTTTGCAGATGTTTCAGGAAGTTTCAACGTCTCTATTTTCATTGCGCCGACGTGAGCTATAGATTTATCTCTGAACATGTCCTTGACAATTAAAAAAATGCACACTGGTTAGCATTTTAGGTTGATTCTTATGATCCAATACAACTTTTCTGCTTGAGGTAGATCTTCACTGCTATTTTCGGTCTTTTCTTGTTACTAAGTACAACTATTTCTTGCAGAGTTCAATTCATCGTCTAGATGAGGTCTGGATCAGCCCGGTACGTATGGTAGTCCCCTAATCCCCCCTGCTTCTAATTGTAACCATGTGTTTATTTCATTTTGTTTGCTTCATTTTCCCTTTGGTAATAAGAGGTACTAGATAAGCTATTTCCCATGTGTAGGCATTTCAAAAAGGATCTGCACATGGCATTTTTGCAAATCCTTTTTTAAATGCCTGCACATGGGACATGATTTAGTTGTAGATTTTTGACAAAATGATTTATTTGCACCTCCAATTAAATTTGGGCTTGAGTTGTTCATTGCCAACCCCAGCCATTCTTTACTTTCTTGTTGTAAGACTTCAGCTTTCAACATAAGCCGAGTGAAATCCTTTATTAAAAAAAGGTAAACAGAGTCATTCTTTTATGTTACCACATAATAGATCAGTAGAACGTGATGGAATTTCCCCATCTTCAAGGTGGAAAGCTAATCAGTGAATTATATATTCTCAATTAAATATCTGCCTAGTATCACCCATTTGATATTATTCAACTTCTAGACATGTCTTTTGGGTTCCTGCTACTGCTACACAACATGAAATGTCTCATATTATGTCTGGATGAGACGTTTTCCGATTGTGTGACTTGAATTTTTGAACGATGAGACAGAAATCACTGCCATGTTTGATGATGGAGAGGTTATTTCAAAACATAACTCTTGCCAAGAAATAAATTGTTTCCAAAGATGAGCTTACTGTGGTTTACAACACTTCTGATGAATGATATATGTCTCTTACCATTGTGAATGTAACAATTTTATTCATCTACAGGATACAATTCAAAGGGGATCTAATAGTCTCTTCACCTGATGTATCTCTTGTGGAGCTTGGACCGGATGTGGAATTTGTTTTGCTACCAACCGATGGTCTTTGGGATTACATTAAAAGGTCCATCCAAGTATCTTATTGTATACATTTTTAGTCATCCTACTTTAAGTTTGTTGTTCTTTTCCATATCCTCAAGACATTTTTTAATTAGCTATTCAACCTTTTGACATGTATAACTGCCTGCTTTATGTAGCTCTGAAGCTGTAGCTTTTGTTAGAGATCAACTATGTCAACATGGTGATGTCTAGGTATGCAGTTTTTCTCTGAAAAAAAAACCCGTGTGACTTTTTTTAGACTAACGTTGTGCCTTTTTGCTACTCATTTTGTATGCTTGCTTATTGCTGATTTGGTTTGTGTAGCTGACCTGCGAAGCACTTGGTCAGAAAGCTCTGGTATTGATTTCTGTCGCCTTCATCTTTTCCATTGACTTTTTTCTTATCTCCCTAAAGGCTGAAAGTAGCTTAGCATATAATTAGGTGATCGTTTGATAAAAAAAAAAGTTATTTTAATTTTCTTTATTTTATTCTCAATTGCAGGATCAACGGTCACAAGACAACATTAGCATAGTCATAGCTGACTTGGGGTACTTGTTCTTAAACCTTTTGATTGGAAATTTGGTTAATTTGATATTTTGAATTGCATACTTTTGTGCACGAATGGTGTACCTGCTCATGAACTTTTCGAAATAGATAAAATAAAGACAAAGCAATGCACTGCTATAAATATGAAAATTTGTAGATATGATGAGTAGGATACGCAGGTGTCTTAATTATATATTGCCTTTAAACATACCCTGCAGTATCGCCTTTGCTTACCTTTTCTATCCATTACCAAGCAAAGTATATCTCTGCCTTTTACTGATTTGGCCGAATTTTATTTCCTGCATGACGATTGTTTTCAGAAAATAGCTTCTTCGGTACCAAATGTCCAAGGGGGAATTCATTATTTGCCCTCCTCTTAGTTGGGTATTCGAAAAATGCCCTCATTCCCGATGCAATACATTTTTTGCCCCCTCTTTAGTCTATTTCTTCGTTATTTGCCCTCTTCGTATTATTAATATCCAACCGTTTCCCCTGTTATAGCCACACGAAAAGTCATTTTTGCCCTTGGTGTTCTCCGGCAGCATCCCGAGGTCGTATGGCCAATGGAGTCGAATCCGCACTGCCCTCTCCGGCAATGAGCTCAACGGGAGATTCCACCGAGCTAAGCAACTCGACGACGCCGAGGAGTCAGACCTCGGCTACTTCAACAGCTTCACCGTGAATACCGCCGAGCTCGGGAGGTCGCAGGAGCTCGTCGGCGCTCGACATGGCGAATATGGGATCTCCGTGAGATCTTGCCGAGGTGGCGAACCCGACATCGCCGACATCGTTTCTTTAGATCAACGCCCTATCCGGCGGCTCCGCCGAGATATGCGCAATGGGGCGCCAAATCGCCGACTTGTCGAACAACTTGTTCGTCGGGTGATCCCCACGAAGCCAGCGTTGCTCAAGAATCTGACGCTGTTGAACCTCTTCCGGAACCGCCTCGCCGGTGAGATTCTCGTGTTGCTCAAGAACCTGACGCTACAACAAATTGAGCAGCCGCTGGACACATTCTTTCTCCTTCCTAACCACCTCCCGCATCGCCTCCACCATCGCAGCTTGCTTCCTCCACCAAACAACTTGAACCAAAACCACCAAGAAACCATCAGCATTCCAGACAAAACACAATCCATTACAAAATCTGGAAAACGCAGCAGCAGCACTAGCCTCGGCGTTGAGCTTCTAGATCTCGTCTCGCTGCTCCTCGAGCACCCTGCCGAGGGACGCCGCCTCCTACTCGGTAGGGCAACCTCGGGCCGAGCACCTCTGGTCGGCACCCTCGGGGATATGTTGCGAGGTGAGTAGGCTGGGTTGAGCGCTGTTGGTGGATGGAAGAAGAGGCGTGTCACATGAGTGGGTGGCGCCACAGGTGCTTGCAGAGCGGGGTAGGTGAGCTTCTTCTTTCCACGGGTAGTACTCACCATTGCTCTAGGTCGCTCGTTCGGTCCCCGCACGCATCAAGATTCAAGAAGCCTCTTTTAGCCATACATTGCAAGAAGAGAAGAAAAGAAATGGATTGGGGATAAGAGTAGACCAGAGGGCGTGGAACACATGGCCGTGGGAGGGGAGGCAGTGGAGGTGCTGGTCGGAGAGCGGGCGGAGATCCTCGTAGCAGATGGTGCAGACCGGCCACGCGATGGCGGTGGTGGCGGGCTTGAGCACGAAACGAGGGCTGGGTGCGAGTGTGAGCAGATTAAGCTAGGAGGAGGAATGGAATGAGATGCGCACGGTAACGGGAGGGTAAGACGGTCATTTCGCGTGACCGGTGACGGGAAAACAGCCGAATATGATTAAAATAATGTGAAGAGGGCAAATAACGAAGAAATAGACTAAAGAGGGGACAAAAATGTATTGCATCGGGAATGAGGGCATTTTCCGAATACCCAACTAAGGGGAGGGCAAATAATGAATTCCCCCAATGTCCAAACCTTGAAGTCACTCTATTTTGCTTTGTGCATCGCGTTTAATAGTTAATGATCTGCAATCTCTGAATCTATATTTTTGTGAATTCTACTACGTGTTGTCATCTATCCTGATGGTGCTCATGGCCAGCCTGATCTATTTGGGTTAAATATACCACCTCAGATAGATCTAGAGGTGCGTTGTGTTTATTCAGAGCTACTTGCGGTGTTAGATTATTCCTTAGTAGAATTGGCTTGAAATTTATTATAATGTAAACCGATCTTAGTGAACTTTTGAAAATAGATAAAATAAAGACAAACCAATGCACTGCTATAAATATGAAAATCGGTACATATAATGAGTAGGACACACATGTGAATTAATTATGTATTACCTTTGAACATACCCTAAGTATCGTGTTTGCTTAGCTTTTCTATTCATTAGCAAGCAAAGTATAACATTACCTTTTCCTGATTGGGCTAAAATGTGTTTCCTGAATGATGGTGTCTTACAGAAAATAGCTTCCTCAATACTAGATGGTCAGACTTTGATGTCGCTCTATTTTGCTTTGTGCATCAAGGTTAATAGTTAGTCATCTACAACCTCTGACTCTATTTTTATGCATTATGCTACCTGCTGCCATCTATCTTGATGGTGCTCATGTCTAGCATGATCTATTTAGGTTAAATATACCACCTCAGATCTATCAAAAGGTACACTCCTCTGCCTCTACGTGTTTTACTGCCGGTTTAGTATGGTTTATTTACTGAATACATTGTTTTGAACTTGCCCTTGCAGGTGTATTCCTTTTTTGCATCACTAGGTAGCCTGATTATTCCATTGTTGTACTATCGGGCTGGTATGGAGGTTACATCATGTGTTATATTTTTCTAAACTAATTTTACTTTTAGGAACAAGTAATCAGCTTAGTAATATGTCTTTTACAAACAAACATAGATTATTATTGACTAACTTCGGTCTGTAGCAAACTATTGATTATGTCTAATATACATTATTTCCTTTGTTTCAGAATATGTTATAGTACTATTGAATAACTGGAGCATGAGTTCGTTCTTGCAGTAGCGTGGCCAGCTCAGTCGGAGTGAGCTTCAATCGGATCGTTTGTTCAGTCCAATCCTTTCTCATTCTTGCGTGGGTCGTGGTACCGGGCTCACGTCTTTTGTGGGTCTGTTTGGAACTTACGCTGTACATCTCTCCTCAGCCAGATAAGCAATTTGTCGACCTTATGGTCCGTACGAATTATTTATAACATTTTCATGCAATTCGATGTGGCCATAAATAATAGCGCCTATCCTATTTGAGCCAGGACAGAAAGCACATGATATGAATGACTTGGTCACCCAGGTATACCACATGAAACTGCAAGAAATCCTCTATAGCATTAAAGATGGCTCTGCTTTTGACACTGTACGTCCATGCACATTGCCTCCTTATGTGCTCTAACATATTAATTGATACCATATGTTTTGCTTTACTGATGTTTTCCTTCCTCATTTGCAGTTAGCAGTTGTGCACACCATGGAATCTCATAAAAGAGGGTTGCCTTATACCCATGTCCTTGTATGGCTGGCTGATCAGGGTGGAGATCCTTCTCCTGCATGCCTTGATGCTATAGTTCCAGCTCAGTTACCCGATATCAATACTAAGCCTTTAGGCTATGCTCTTGTTGAGGAGTCTATGATTCATGTTACATATGATGATGTAGATCCCAAGTGTCCCTGCATGAAGAATGGCCTTTGTTCAAAGATATACCCAAAGTCGTTCCATGCTGAGACCACTTGATCAAGATGGTTTTCCTGCATATTGGCGTCGTGAAGATCTCTCTTTTGATACAGCTTGCCATAATGAAAGGTAAATAATTATTCGTCAGTTCTACGATAGTTCTATCCATCTCATGACAATCCATAGACTAATGCTGCTTTCTTTGGCAACAATACCAAGCCGACCATGACTCCCACAAACCTCCGGTTCGACGCAAACTTTTCCATCATGACACCACGGATCGTGGAAAGCAAAAAGAAGACACAGTACCATCCTATGTGTGACAATCACTCCAGTTTTCGTGACCGTCGGCTATTCTTTTAACTTATGCCATCAATTTAAGTTTAAGGAGCAGGAACTATCTATGGTTTCCTCTTGTATGTCTGTAGCCAATAAGAAGTTATTACAATTAGCTATGGGCATATCACAGGTGCTACACACAAACATGGACATATCGTGTTGTCTAGAACATGTTTTATGTTGTGCATCGTCATCGTACCAACCATTTGTAAACTTAATGAATGTAGCAACTATAGCAGCCGTGTGTCTCCTCATCTCTACAGGATCAGTCTATGTAGATTATGTTTTTGTAAACGTAAACTCTATTATGCATGTGATTCAAACCACCCCCTCTTTTTGCCTATTTCCTCATCAAAACACAACACAGCAGGAGAGAACCAAGGCAGAAACAAGACAACGCCAAAGAGTTTCTCACACTCTTCTCACTTCTCTCCTGCCCGCCAATTTCATCATCAAAACACATCAGAATAGGCGGAAGCGGCGTAGCGCGTAATCCAGCCTAGTTGTTGATATGACTGGTGATCTACTCGCATATCGAGACACGGATTTACCATCCTGAACCTGTGTGTGTGTGTGTGTATATATATATATATATATATCGTATTATTCCCTGGATTAGTAGATAGTGCACACATGTACATTGTGGGTTCATACACATACATCGCACATGATCATACCACGATTAATATTACATCACATAAATAGACCGTACGGTCATCTGTTTTACAATACGAGCTGGACATGCCAAACACTTAACACAGAGTTTAATACAGAAAGTAGAGATAGATGCGGAAGCAGATAACAAAAGGTGGATCCATCAGCTTTGCCCATAAGCAAGTGATTGGGGTCCCAGCCTATATCCCGCTATCGTTTTCCCCATCTGGTCCGGACACGGTGAAGTAAGTGTAGGGGTCTTGGTAGGTCTGAATTTATTTATAATGAGCGAGTGTGAGTACACAGTCATACTTTGCGAGCCAACACACATAATACATTTATAATAGATGCAAAGTTGATCAAAGGAAAAGCTTGAGGTTCTTTTATTTGCATAAAGCCACAATTGAAATAGATTAAGCAGTAAACAAGTCCCAAGACATTTTGACTAAACCAATTTTAATGAAATTAAGTAGTGTTGTATAATCTAGAGAAGGTTCCACCCACCTGCTAGCGGAGAATGGTTCTCGAAAGTTCCATCCGCCCACGAGTAGATAATGGTTTCATCCACCTCATGCTATACCATTTTTAGGGCTATATCCACCCGACAGTTCCAGGGCTACATCCACTGACATTTTCATCCCACCCACAAATGGTTTTTTCATAAAACAGAGACTAACCAAATAAATTCTCGTGCATCACCCATGAACATGGGCATGGCTGTCCAGATAGTTTTCACTCTGCAGATGTTGTACAATTTTACCCATAAGAAATGATCAACTCATAATGTCGACCATGACACGCTTTCTTAGGCGTGCAACCGAGACGATCATAACAAGGCTTTTACAAGAACTCGCCATAATACTACACCATCCAATGGATCGATCTTCGGACATTTGCACACATTAACTCTGAAGAAACCACCGTTGGGGGAGCAGACAGATCTTGACTTAGTACCACCACAATACACAAAGGGTGCGTACACAGAGATGCGTCATCCTACAGCCTAGGCCCAACAACCCGACCCAAACTGCCAACAATATGACAATATCATCACAACTCGCTATATTAGTTGGTCAGGTTGCACCTATTATAGACTTGTGGTTGCACTGTTAGTGTCTGGGAGGTCATCACAAGATTTGATCCTTAATTGACTCGGGTGGAACTACCACATTACGAGCTCTTGTGCGACCTCCACACCTACCCCACTTACCATTCGCCCAAGTCTAAAACAATGTTTGAGTTTTTGTTTGGAAAATATTTGCGAAGTTCAACATACCATCCATTACCTCCAATGGCTGCCCAAAACCAGTTGTAATGATTTAATGACGTCGGGGCAAATTAATGCCCACATGTCAATGTATCTAAGCACATCTAAGCATGACACTTAGATACAAACTTAGTGACTTGATCTACGACTGGCCTTAGTCGCGTTTTGGCCCAGCGACTGTTCCTAGCTCGTAGGAGTGGATAACGAGCTGGCTCGGCTTGGTAAAGCTCATTAAGAAAATGAGCTCGGCTCTGCTCGTTAAGCTAACTAGCAGAATAACAGGCTCAGCTCGGCTCGGCTCGTTCAAACAGCTCGACTCGACTCGTTAGGCTCATTATTAACAATTTGCTCCAGTACTACCTAATGAATTGAAGTTACTGAGTACAGATAACAACTTTGGGGAGATGGACATCCAGAACAATTTGCTCCAGTACTAATTAATGAATTGAAGTTACTGAGTATACCTTTCTCTCAGAGCCATGCACTAACTGAATTTACTATTACTGTACTGCTAGCCCTGCATTTCTGTTGCAGATCTAGCTAATGAATTGAAGTTACTAAGTATAGATAACAGCTTTGAGGAGATGGACATCCAGAAAAATCTGAATAACTAGTGAATTTGCATACAAAATAGTTACTCCATGCAGATCAATAAACAGAAAACATCTCTATCAGTGAGGAATAATAACGGGTGAATTTCCACGGTGTACAAGTATGACTCACCGAGGGACACCATGAAGAGGGTCGGTCTGCGGGTCTCGCTGGTTGGCTGTGCAGGCATGACTTTCTAGCGGACACCGGTGTTGAGGCAGAGGGTGAAACGGAGTCAGAGGCATATGACCTCCTCCCTCTGCGGTTCTTGGACTTCAGGCTCAGTTCTTGGACACCGGTGTTGGACTCCAGGCTTGGTTGGATCCGAAGGCGGGAGGCCGTGCGCGAAATTTGGACGCTGGAGTGGGAGGCCACAACCGGAGCAGGAGGCCTAGGGATGGACCGAGCTTGAGAGACCGGCTCGGACCGTAGTTAGGGTAGGAGAGGGCGTGTGGCCTTGAGTTGGGGCGGGGGCGTTACATGGAAGATGGATGTGGGAGAAAATGGCGGGGATGGCCGGTGGGTAGCCAAGGCGACGCCCAGAGGAGATAGGGCGGTGGTGGCTGAGGATTGAGGAGGTGAGGAGGGACGCGATTAAGGGGGAAGTCGGCCATCGAGGGGAGAAGCTGAGGCGCTGATGTGCAGAAGCAGCAGAAGTGAGCGATGTGAAACTGGGGTGGGGAGTGCGGCCGTGCGAGGATTTTGGATTGGATTAGGGTTGTGCATAGCGCACTACAGCACTAGCACACAATGGGTTGGGCCTGGTTTTGTAAACGAGATAAACGAGCAACTCGCAAGCCAGCTCGAACTCGACTCGTTAAGAAAACAAGCAAAAATGCCAGCTCGGCTTAGCTCGTTAAGGGACTGAGTTTGAGCCAAGTCCTTAACGAGCCGAGCTAGCTCGCAAGTTTTGAGCTTTTTTCCCCACCCTTACTGGCACGAGCCTCAATCGCGAAACTAGCTCGCGACTGAGACACGTGGCTGACCAATGCCTCAGTCGCATTTTCGTCATGTGACTGGGCCTCCCACGTCAGCTAATCGCTAGGCCACAGAGCGATTGGGTGCAATCGCACGGTGACCTAGCGATTGTAGGTTATTTTGGTAAAAATATTAAAACGTGGTTTATTTGTGTAATTATTTTTAATAAATGGTTTATTTTGAAAAAATTGCTCATCAACCATCTCTCTGGTTGCGCTTGGCGTAACACTAGGCCTTCTCCAATAGGCTCTACTCCCGCATGAGTAGGTAACTATTGAGGAATCGCTGTCGCATGACGTAGTAGTCCTCGTTGCCATGGCCGGGTTTGTATTAGGAACACCGCCGCCTTTGAGGTTCTTCTCGATGACCGGGTCGAACAACTCGTGATATAGTTACAGACACACTTAGTACTTTTTAGTTAAATATATTATTTAACTGGAAATAATTATTGAGCCGCATTAAATATTACTAGGTGAACTCTAATTTAATTCGGTCTTTAATTATCATACTTAGAGACACAGAGCTACTACTATTTTATTTAATTATATGCAGTCGTATATATGATCTGTACAAGCCTAAAGTGAAGATACGCTTTGAATGCCCTGAAGGAATACATGTATCAATTCTTATATTCGGAGTTCAGCCGCGGAAGGAGCAATCGGATTCATCTTGTATACCCGAACAATCAGAGTCGAGGACGACTCCTTTTCAAGAGGGGAAGGATAATGAGGACATCCTGATTGGACCGATTACATGAGCACAAGCTAAAAAGATTAATCAACAGGTGAACTCGCTCCTAATTGAATTTGGTTTTTATTTACATGGGAACTGGTTACTGTCTAATGCTAGTATTTTAATTGTTCTCAGGTTTACGTATAAGGAGGACGGAAACGTCAAAAGAAGGCAATGCATACGTGAAGAAGAAATAAATGCTGCCGCATGTGTTGCATACATGTATGGGTTGCATGTTTTCTATGCACATACACGTGACATAAATGCATGTGTGCTATGCATTCATGTAAAGTAGAGCAAGTGCACATACATGCACATACACGCGACATGCATTCATGTGTGCTATGCATGCACGTAAAGGAGAACAAGGAAAGAATATTTGTGAGAAGGGAAAAGGAATAGGAGACCGCTTTGGAAATTGATACGACCTGCGTACTTGGATTCATGCACCAACCGAACCAATGCATATTTGGATTCATGTACCAACCGAACCAACTAATTCTGAGTCCTAGTTTTGCTAGTTGGGTTCAAACCATGTACTTGCGTGTGTTGTGTTTTCCTGGTTGGACCAAGTCAAATGAAGATGAGTCAGAGTTAAAGTTGTTTCCTGGTTGGACTATATTTTCTAGCCGACTTGGACTTGGAATCGGTGTGGGCCTGGGGCATTGGTGCATGTGTTAGCACTATAGAAAAGCTACAGCCGATGACCATGTAAAGGGACGACATATTTCAGATTTTCAATATACTCTTGATTCTAGGGTTTGAGCAATATTGCCCTCACTAGAATAGGGAGTTTCAATCACAGCCGTTAAAATCGTTCTTGTAAATCCTTGTGTTTTGCGGTGAGCAATGACATCGCCTACTTGGTGTGATCGGGTAGACGGGATCACGAGCATGTGGTTGGGCGAATTCTTTTGTCGCAGGTTGCTGTTTTGACAGTGGTTGGCGCCATCTGTTCATCAGGTTGCACGGATCCAAAGTTATCAATGATACTACGTCGTGAAGATCGGGCATCCCCCCCCCCCCCGCATCAACTCGACCACCAACCTCGAACCTCTTGTTGGACTCATCGACGTCGCCCGTTCAACCTCCACGCCATCAGGCTCTGCTGGCTTTGTCTCATCCAGTGTGCTCTCCTCCTCCTCCTCCTCCCTTTGGAAGGGGCAATAGTCCGTGAGATACCTTTGCCAGCGCGAGCAGGCCTTGACGATCTTCGCCCAGCCATTGGGGTCTCCTTGGGAGGTGTTGTTGACTCTCCGCACTTCCTCGCAGTGATGGTGTCCTTCAAGAACGTGGTGTCGGATCCTGGACGATGAACGTGACGTGGGCCGGTGATTTGCCCTTGTGCATTATAGCCTCCTGGTGGGAACTACCACGGCTTTGCCGGCGCGCTGATCTCCTCCTCCATCATGAGGGGCACGTTGATCGCCTCCTCTGTCATAGGGGAGTGAACATTGGGGTTGTTCCTCTTACGATTGGCGATGGCAACGGCCCATGGGCAAGTATCGCCGGGGTTATCCCTCTGGGGACCCGATGCTTCCCCTCAAGACAGGCCCTTTGTGGCTACCAACGGCGGTGGTGGCCTTGGGATGTCGTGGCCGAGGTTGATCCACAGGGGATATGGGGTGCCTTGTCGCCGCCTCACCACCGTGAACAATCGCTTCTGATGGGCGATCCGTTGCGGCAGAAGCTTGTGCTTGGCGATCAACCGCCTCTTCTTGATTTAGCATGCATCATCCTTCGGAGACGGGACACTATGGAGACCATGTGGTATGGTCCTAATCTAGGTGTTGAGCAATTGACATCAGTGTCAAGGAGTTTTGGGAGTAAAACTCTCGGTTTAGCAAATTGCCAGGTTTGTTGTTAGGTGGCCAGCAGCGATCAGACCGGCGGTGTAACCTTTTATGGAATGGAAACCAAACACTTGTGTGAGAGTGTTTGAGGATGTGTTTGTACTAGGTGCCATTGAAAATGGAGTCTGGACGTGAAACTAGATAGAGTGTTGCCGAAAAGTCCAGATATGGGTGTTTTCTGGAAATGGGAAGCGGTCTGACTAGCCGCTGGTTGGTAGTTTGACCGGTCACTGGTTGGAAGTCAGACAGGTGGTGGTTTGACCGAACCCTTGTTATCGAGAGGCGATCGGGCCAGGTCAAGGCGATCGACCGTGAAGGTTAGCTATCGAGCCCGCCTAGTGGCGGTGGTCTGATCGACTGTGGTGGTTCAGTGCACAGTGAGTGTGCTAGATTTTGAGCAATTGACTTAGGGTCATGGAAATGATGCATGCGTGTTTTATATTTTACATTTTGACTAATGTGGGTCAAGTTGCGAAGAACTTGTAAGCATAAATGGTTGTTTGGTCTATTGTTGTGCATGAGTCTAGGTATCAACTATGGTCAACGACGAGGAGCACTGGGACTAGGTTAGGAGAACCAAGGTCTTGAACGGTCATAGATGTCGGGTGAGATGGTTGGACTCAAGCAAGGCGCAAGATGGATAAGAATCGTGGAAGGCAAAGTTTGAGCAAAGACCTTTGTTGGACCGGCAAGACGACTAAAGGGGGTTGAATAGGAGCACCTATCTTTTTCAACCCGATAGTATTCAACTTCTTCACTACAATAGCTATGAAAGCTATGAAGATCCAAAGCAAAAGAACACAGCGGAAGTCTTGTGTTGAAACTCAAAAACCCCGAGGAAAAATCCTCTCTGGCCCGACCTTTGGTGGCCATCTATTTGCGAGGATCGGTCTCGACCGCCACGGCCAGAGGGTCAATAGCTCAAAATGATCTCAAATCGATCTAACTTTTGATTTTGAGATACAAATCGCCTGAGAATTCAAACATAGCTCATCAAGAAGGTTAGGAACCTATTCCAATCGACGACTGGGACGATCGAAGCCAATGTTCCACGATTTTTTTGGATGAGGTCAAGAAGGCACGAAAACTGAGAAAACTCAAACTTTGATCCAAAAGCTTACTCGTAGGTGGAAGATGGTCAAGATGACCTGGGATCAATTACCACAAGTCCTAGCAAGCTAGATCACAACAAAAGACCCAAACAAAACCCTAGGAACAAAAAAAAAATCTCAAAAGTATCAAAGAGAGAACAAGGACAAGATATAACTAATCTTGGTGCAAACTTTGCTTGGATTGATTCAATGGATTGTTGGTTTGCAGCCACTCCACCATAGAGGACAAAAGCTCAACACTTGAGTACTCAAATAATCTATCTCTCTCAAACCCTAGCCTCCTCTATCTCTACTTTTCCTACATCATAAATTAGGGTTTCCTAGACTTGAGAGGATGAGTGCAAAACCTGCACTCCTCCCTTTTATAGTGGAGGCTAGGTCTAGAGAAAAAAATCTTATTGGGCACTCGTTAAGTCCACACACAAACGGGTGCACTTACTCATGCTTCTCAAAGTGGATGACGAACTGGGTCTCTCGAATCCATCTCTTCGTGAACCTCGTCTTCTCTTGACCTCCACCGCCCTCTATCGATGGTTTAGTATCGATCTTGTGAATGAATGCCAGGGGCTCTCTTGGAGCAAAACTACACAGAAAATGACACGTGAATTTTATACAGGTTCAGGCCTTCTCCTGAGAGAATAATAACCATACTTCTGTGTTGGTGTATTGATTGTGTTTACAACAAGAAGGAAGTCACTAAAACTAGGGCTTAATGACTTCTGTCTTTTGTTGTAGTGGTAAATCTCTTGATCACTCGATCCTCTATTTTTCTTTTTTCCCTGTCCACCGACTTTACTCCTTATATAGTGCATGAAGGGGTGGCAGTTGTCCACGTCAAGAGACACCTTGTCGTTTGATGCAATGCGCGCGTTTAAGGACAGTTATTTTCAGAGATATATCCCCATGTCGCCTTGCGGTTATGCCAGAGACAGAGATTTAATATGTGACGTTATTTTTGAAGATTACTACACATATTAACTATTGCGTGCATTAAACACAGCGCACAAATATTCCTAGTCAATTGGACTGACATGTCTATAAGCTTTATCAACTATAGGGTGGTCGTAGATGACCTGGTTGTAGTAAGACTTACGACCATGAGGTGATCGTAGTAAGTCTTACGATTGATAGAGTGGTCGTAGAAGAACTTACGACTATGAAGTGATCATAGTAAGACTTAAGATCAATAGGTGGTTGTAAAATAACTTACGACCATATAAGGTGGTCGTAGAAAAGCTTACGACCACTAGGTGTGTGTGATCTTCCTCATTGTTAATATTGAGGGGTACCTTTGGAGGTTGTATAAGAGACATTATTTTATACAATATTGTAGAAAAATAACTTAATTAATTGATGATTATTAGATCCTCGTCACACTCCTTTACGTCGTCCCACGCCACGGTTTCTCCATGGTCACCAACCCAGTATTTTGGCAAAGATACCAAAATACTCCTTCTCAATCATTCTTCAAAGGCTGAGTTCAATTAACATAAAGCAATCCCATACTTCACCACATGTAGGTTCATTAATGGATCTCTTCATGTCGACAATTCTCTCTCATCCGGCTCCCACTATAACACCATGACACTTGCACCGACCCCCAAGCCACTCGATGCAACCCGCTGCACTGAACTTCCCGTTCGATCGTTCTTGTCCATATTGCGCTATGCTTGAGTCCAACCACTTTACCCAGCATCCCCCTTCATTTTGGACCCTAGCTCTCTTATTCTAGTCTTGATCACTCTCGCTGTTGACCAGAGTTGACTCTAAGCTACCTTCATAATAATAGACCAAGAAATCGCTTCCGGGCATAAGTTCTTCGCAACTTGACCCACGTTAGCCAAAACATGTATCATGCAATGTCTATACACTAAATCCCATGATTTTGGCCAATTCCACAAAATTCAATGCCTTCTCGGTGTAGGAAACCTCTCTAGTTGGTTAGACCGCTGCCCACGACCAGTTTGACCGCCAGCTTGCCAGTTTGACCGCTAGCAAATGATCGGTCAGATTGCTTGGGAACTTTTCCCTAGTCCCAGACTACAAACTCTCTAGAAATTTCAAACACAATCTAGTTTTTCCTCGAAACTCCATTTTCCATGTGACCTAATGTAAACGGATCACCTCACATTCCTACACAAGTGATTTTTGCAATTTCCAAAATTCCACTTTTTCAAATGGTCTAGTCAAACTGCCACTTTTGGCCGGTCTGACTGCCATTCCGGAGCCGGCCAGTCTGCTTAAGCCTGGCATTCAACTGAACTTTGCTAAAATAGAGGGTTTCCAAAACACCTCGATACCATTGATATTCAACACACTAAGATTAGGATCATCTACTCATGATCTCCACAACCTTTTCAGGTAAAGTGATGCTTCCAGAATCGAAGCTTTAAAGATATGTGTTCTTGACTCATCAATTGTATAAATTGACGATTTTGTGTATCGTGCAGGGCTACGTGACAATTTGCTTGTTTGTGATGGTTTCAGGACTCCAGAGCTACGTCATGGTGAGGCGGACGTGATCGGGACTAGGTTAAGAGAACTAAGGTCCAGAACAACCGAGGTGTCGTTGGAAGATGACGAGGCTACGGAGTGGTTACAAGCCGAGAAGACAAGGAACCAGAGAGGAAGCTACCTGTGATGGACATGACGTGCAACGACAAGGTGGACCAGGACTAAGTTTAGGGAGGAGCTGAGGTCCAGAGTGGTCTGAGAAGTCGAGTGCAGTCATGGTGCATGGTAAGGCATGTGGTGCGCTAAGTGACTTGGGCTCGTTTGCAAGCGAGGACAGTTCAGTAGGATTCGGACACGTGAGAGGCTTGATGGAAGTCATTGGGGGCATATGGATGTTGGCGAAGCATGGGCGATACTTCAATGTGAAGGAATCGGGAAAGGTCTATAGAGGGGCATTTCAGTAAATCTACCAATACCAGAAAGTGGTGGTGTACGAAACCGCGACAGCGGTCTAAGTGGATTATGGCAAGGATACTCTGTGGAGGGCAAAACATGATGGATTTGGCCTAATGAAGCTAAAGATGAAGATGACGCTTTGAGAAGCGTGTGTGAGTGAGACCCGTTTGTGTGTGGGTTTAACGAGTGCCCGTTAGGGTTTTCTCTCTAGACCTAGCCTCCACTATAGAAGGGGGTGGTGCAGGATTTGCACACCCACTTTAGCCAAGGAACCATAATGTGAAAATTTAGGGAAAGTGGACAGAGGAGGAAGCTAGGGTTTGATTGATGTATTGAGAGAAATGATAGCACTTGTGTGTGTTGCCCTAGTGGCTTTTTCCTCCGAAGGGAGTGGCTAGAAACATTAATCTCCAAGAAGAAATCAAACCTCCAAATCTGTCAAAGTCTTCCTCTCATATGATTAACTATTGATTTTTTGATTTAGCTTGGTTTTTTGTGTTCCTTCCTCCTCTCTTGATCTTGCTTTGTACCTAGGACATGTAAGTGATGGATATATCTCTTAGAGATAAGATATCATCTATCTAGATACTTTCCTTGCAAGTTCTTGAGTTTGTCCGATTTTAGTGGAAGAAATGGTGATTTTGGGGCTTTTGGCTTGATTCTTGCTGTGATTAAGGGTGCTAGAACAAGTAGGAAACCATTATTAGCCATCTTGGATTGATTTCTCCCACGAACTTCTCTTAATCATCATTTTCATATTTGACCCGATTTTAATTCAACCTTCGCTCAAAGGGAAAAAGGTCAGAACTTTGGCAATAATATTCAAGATATTTGATTAGAATGGGTTCCTAGCATCCTAGAGAATGTGTGTTTCAAGTTTCATGGAGTTTGGAATTGTGGATCAAAAGCTAGATCAATTTATGATTTTGAAACTGCGCGAAAATTCAGTGATACCCTGAATTTATTGTGTTTGAATTGGGTCCTTATTTGTAAAGGCTCATTCATTCCTGAAATTCTAAAACATGCAAGTTTTAATTTGTTTTGCTAATCGTGCATTTCTCTCTCTCAAACAAGTGGTCCATAAGACCAGTGTGGTCGAAATACTTTGGTCGAAACAAGTATCTCATATGACCAGTGAGAGTTTTCCTTAGACCACTATTGGACCTCTTCGGGAGATCCTCTTGGATCTCCCTTGGAGATTTTCTTCGGATCACTCCAACAGAGTGTGGTCGGAACACTGTGATCCCCTTGGACCTCTTCGGGAGATCCACTTGAACCTCCCTTGGAGATTTCTTCAGATCACTCCAAGAGACCGTGGTCGGAACACTGTGGTCCCTTAGAACTCTTTAGAAGATCCTCTTGGACCTCCCTTGGAGATTTCGTTAGATCACTCCAAGAGAAAGTGGTCAAACCAAAGTGATCCAAATAACGTGGTCAAAGTTGTAGACCAGTGGTCGAAGCTGAAGACCAACATGAAATTAGGATCTGATAAATACTACATAATTACCATTAATTGGTTTTGAATTAACAGTTACTAGTGTTCTAATGTGTGCTATATCGAGCAGTTACTAGAGAGTAATTGACTGGACCCTTAAAAATGATCTGGAGATGTCCAGACCAGTGGAGATTTTTCGATTCCAATTATTCTTCTTCTTCCTCTCTATTCTCTTTGTGCTGGAGGGTTGTGCTGTTTGAACCAAGTCGTCCATTCTCCTCGACATGCACCAGGAAGGAGGGTGAGCAGTATCTCCGAACCATTGTCGCAGAGTTCACCTGCATAGGGCGGCAATAAGGTTTCTGGGCAGCGTATTTGCACGACCGCTTGCTGCAGTGCATCGAGTCTGCACTGCTTCCTATTCTTCATCACGCTCGACTATACGTTGGTCTTAGGACCAGACTATTTTGTTGTAAATCTTTTATTGTGTATATTTAGAAGGGCAATGACTAGCCTGCTGTTAGTATCGATTTATGGATCATTAGATATTTGTGATCTTTGCCTCGTAATCAAATCTGGATCTAAAAAGTTGTCCACTTTTACAACAATCCAAAAACCTTATTGTGGACCTTTTTGTGATTCAGCAATGGCTGGTGATACGGGGTGGCCCGATCTTCTCGAGTAAAACTGTGGATAAATAGTGCTTGACGACAAACAACACTCAGTTGTACACCACGTGCTAGTGCACGGACTTGTAGCTCTATGGATATTCGCCAACACGCACCAGGATGATCGCCGCTAGACCACAAGCAGAGATCGCCAAGCCCTCAATTCCCAGCGGAAAAGCAAACTTGATCTTGATTTGCAGAACGAACAATAGATCGCCTAATTCTCTCTCAGAAATCCTCGCATGAACTCTGGTATGAAAGAAACAAGCAATACCTTTATCTATTCTTTTGCATAAACGTGGTCTGTTCTCCCAATATAGTACGCTAGCTATTTTAACAGACATGGCAGTGACTTGCGGCTGATTTGGAAGAACCAAATCAGTTTCCTATTTCTTGCCAATTAATACTAAAATTACAAGCATGCCTAAATGATCAATACAACAGTGATTCGATCAATGCATGTAATTCCCACGCACACCTTTAGCAGGTCACAAATCACGTCCTTCATTGCATGCAGCAACAACACTTAACCTTCCTTTTAATCCTCCTTGCATGCAACACTTTTCTTTCCTTGGCCAAACATGCATGCATGCAAATTCCTTTATTTGTGACGCACAGCATGCATGCAATTAACTTCCTATTGGCCCACGCATGCAGATCCTTTTATCAGCTCTTTTCCATAAGCTAGGATATTTTGTTTCCTTTTTTTCTTGTGCGTGCATGCAATATTTCCATGCCGAATATTCTCCTTCAATTCTTGTTCTTCAAACCTTAGCACAATCAACACACTATTTTTAGGTAGTATAAAATTCTCATTAAAATTAATGATGTGTTCATTAAGGAGTAAATTCGCCCGATCTTGTAGTTTCTTGGCACGTGCTCTTGTAATTGGTCCCGTCGGTAGCTTTATGCTTATATCTTAAGCATTAGGTGGAGGAAAAGAAGCTGTCGCAGGGATGCCCTCATCAGCTGGTGCTTCTGATGCTATGAAATCTGAGAGGTTTTCTGGTCAGAAATTTCGTAGATAGCACACAAGGGTTAAGTTTTGGCTCATGTCTTTGGGGTTATGGTGGGTGATCCAAACACAATATCCAATTACGAGTGAACAGACCAAGCGATTTGACACAAATAACAACACCGCTTTTGAATGCATACTGACCATACTATCTGACCAGCTCTATGATGTGTACATAGACTTCAAGTCCACCACAGAGTTGTGGGATGCACTCGAGAACAAATATGTTGAAGCTGAGTCTGGTCGGTGGCTCTATATGTGCGAGCAATTCTTCAACTACAGCATGGGCGATGCTAAGTCAATAGTTGCACAGGCTCATGAGCTACAGTTACTGGTCAGAAAGATTACGCATCTGGGTTGTGAAGCCTCTTAAGTTTGTAGCTGCGGGCATTGTTGCCAAACTTCCTGCTTCATGGCGGGGTTTTGCCACTAGCTTAAAGCACAAGAGGGAAGACATATCTATTGAGGATCTCATTGCTGCCCTTGATGTGGAAGAAAAGGCAAGAGCAAAAGATGCACCAAGCACTTCCAGTCAGAACAATCAGATCAATGCAAATGTCATAGAGGAGAGATATAGCAAGAATAACAAAGGCTTTAAACCAAACAAGATAATTAGCTTTAAGAAGAAAACTGAGAAGAAGGATATGAGGAACATCACATGCTTTGTGTGTGGGAAAAACGATCATATAGCGAAAGACTGTTATTTCCACAAGAGCAAGGATGGTATACAACCAAAGAAAAAGGATGTCAACGTGATCATAGACGAAGCCTCAACAGGAGGGTATGGTATTCCACCCGTTGTATTTTTAGCATGTCAATCCACTGATTGATGGGTTAATACTGGAGCTAAAGTTCACGTATGTTCTGATATTTCCTTGTTTTCTTCTTATCAGGCAGTCGGGGCTTCCTCCATCCTAATGGGGAATGGGTCACATGCTTCTGTTCTTGGTGTTGGCACGATGGATCTTAGGCTTACTTTAGGGAAGATTGTCCACTTGAAGAACGTGCAGCATGCGCCAACCATAAACAAGAACCTTGTTAGTGGTTTCCTCCTATGCAGGGATGGGTATAAGCTAGTATTTGAGTCAAATAAAATTGTATTGTCTAAGTTTGGTAACTCTGTTGGTAAAGGCTATGAGAGCGGAGGCTTATTCCGCATGAGTACTTTAGAGTATAATATGAATGTTGCAACTGGTTTGAATAAATGTGAGGCCAATATATGGCATTCTCGTTTTTGTTATATTGGTTTTGATAGTATTGCTAGAATGTCTAGATTAGATTTAATTCCAAAATGTGAAATTGTCAAAGGATCAAAGTGTCAAACTTGTGTGCAAGCAAAACAACCTCGAAAACCCTTTAAGGGGTTACAGGAGGAAAATAACTTGGCACCTTTAGATCTTGTCCATTCTGACTTGTGTGAGATGAATGGATTGTTGACCAAAGGAGGCAAAAGATATTTTCTAACCCTTATTGATGATGCATCATGATATTGTTATGTATATCTACTGAAAACAAAAGATGAAGCTTTAAATTACTTTAGAATTTATAAGACCGAGGTTGAGAACCAACTAGAAAAAAAATTGAAAGATTAATGTTTGATCGTGGAGGAGAGTATATCTCTCATGAATTCTCCCAATTCTTTGCTGAACATGGAATAATCCATGAAATTACACCACGATACTCATCTCAATCAAATGGGGTGGCTGAGAGGAAAAACCGGACACTAACAGACTTGGTGATGCCATGTTGTAGAGTGCCAGTATGCCTAAGATATGGTGAGGGGTAGCTATTTTGACAACAACTTTCATTCTAAACAGAGTAATCACTACAAGTTGTGAGATTACTCCGTATGGGGGATGGAAGGGGAGAAAACCCAATGTTAATTTTCTGCGAAATTGGGGGTGTTTGGTAAAAGTCAATATACCATTACAGAAAAAGAGAAAGCTTGGACCTAAAACAGTCGATTGTGTCTTACTGGGATATGCTCATAAAAACATGGCCTATAGATTTTTAGTAGTAAAATCAGAAACTCCTGAGATTATTGTTAACACAATAATGGAGTCCAGATATGCATCATTTTTTTGAGGATATTTATCCTATGAGAACTGCAGGCAGTACTTATCGAACTTAGGATAATCAAACTATGAATAATAGTCTTGAACCTACCACCATCTCTAACTAATGAGTGATATACCACCAGTTTGTGATAATCCTAAGGAATATAACAATTTAGTCCAAGAGGCTCCTCGCAGGAGCAAGCAACAAAGGGTTGAGAAAACCTTTGGTAGAGACTTTATTGTATATTTCATGGATGATGTGCCAAACACTCTTTTAGAGGCTTATGCATTACCTGATGCTGAGTATTGGGAATAAGCAGTCCATAGCGAGATGGATTTCATCATGGCTAGCGGGACTTGGGAGATCACTGAACGTCCTATCGGGTGTAAACCTGTTGGATGCAAGTGGATCTTTAAAAAGAAAATGAGGCCTGATGGTACTATTGATAAGTACAAGGCAAGACTTGTGGCCAAGGGTTATACCCAGAAAGAAGGTGAGGATTATTTTGATACTTACTCTCATGTTGCTAGATTGACCACCATTCGAGTGCTCATTGCATTAGCTTCTTCCCATAGTCTACACATTCATCAAGTGGATGTGAAGACAACTTTCCTTAATGGAGAGTTAGAGGAAGAAATCTATATGGAGCAATCGGATGGTTTTGTGATTTATGGATAGGAAAGTAAGGTATGCAAATTAATCAAATCCTTGTATGGTCTAAAGCAAGCACCTAAACAATGACACGAGAAATTTGATAAAACTTTAACATCTACTGGTTTTTTCTGTAAATGAGGTAGATAAGTGTGTGTATTATTGTTATGGTGGGGGTCAATGAGTGATTTTGTGTTTGTATGTCGATGACATACTTATATTTGGGACAAACACTGTTGTTATTGACGAGGTCAAATCTTTCTTATCTAGATGCTTTGATATGAAAGAACTAGGAGAAGCAGATGTTATTCTGAATATTAAATTGATCAGAAATGAGGATGTGATCACTTTGAACCAATCTCATTATGTTGAGAAAATCTTGACCTGGTTCGGTTTTGAGAACTACAAGATTTCCCCAACTCCTTATGATGCTAGTGTTAAGCTTCGAAAGAATAAGGGATTAGGCAAAGATCAATTGAGATGTTCATAAATTATTGGATCCCTTATGTATCTATCTGGTGCCACAAGACCTGATATATCATTTGCTATGAACAAATTAAGTCGGTTTACTTCTAACCTAGGAGATGATCACTGGGAGGCACATGAGAGAGTGTTGCGCTACTTGAGAGGCAAAACCTCATATGGAATTCACTATACTGGGTATCCATCTGTATTAGAAGGATATAGTAATTCAAACTGGATCTCTGATGCAGATGAGATCAAAGCTATAAGTGGGTATGTGTTTACCCTTGCAGGTGCTGCAGTCTCATGGAGGTCGTGTAAACAGACCATATTGACGAGGTCAACTATGGAAGCAGAACTTATAGCACTAAACACAGCTACTGTTGAGGCTGAATGGCTTAGAGAGCTTCTGTTGGACTTACCACTAGTTGAGAAACCAATACCGGTAATCCTAATATATTGTGATAACCAAACAGTGTTGATTAAGGTTACAAGTACTAAGGATAACATGAAGTCCTCCAGACATATGAAGCGTAGGCTTAAATCTGTCACAAAACCGAGGAACTCCGGAGTGATAACTATGAATTATATACGAACTGAGAAAAATCTGGCAAACCCTTTCACAAACGGGCTAGCACGGAAGGCGGTTTCTGTTGCGTCTATGGACATGGAAATAAGGCCCATTGGAGTTACAACTCAACAGTAACCCATACCTTTTTGATTGGAGATCCCGTGACTTAGGCAATGGGAAAACAAGTTGATGTTTGAACAAGAGAGTACATTTTAATAAATTATGTACCCGTGTCCTGATAGACAAAGTACTCTCAACTGTATGGAATAGGATGGCTTAAAGCCTTAATGCATTATAGTGTCCAATGAGGGTAAAAGGTATTAGCCTACAGGATACCTAAAATGAATACACCTACTTGAGCTTAACTGAGGTCGCTGTTCACGAGAATAGGAGCATTCTTGTAACAGCCCAAAATTTTCTCATAATTTTTGGATTTTATTTGCTATTTTCTAAAGCCCTTTTTAATTAACTGGATTAAAACAATTGCTAAATCATTTGAAATTTTGCAAATAGAGCTTGGGCCGAATCTTCCTCGGCCCAACTCATTTCCACGCGCGCGTGCAGGCCACACAGCCCGCTGCTTCCGTGTGTTTGGCTCCAAACCGTCGCAACCATCGGATTAAAATCGGACGGCCACCGCTTCGCCCGTTACTTTCCTATTCGTTCTTTCGCCGACATGTGGAACCGCGGTCTACAGTGTCTTCTCCCACCTCTCTTTCTTCCTCCCTCGCCTTCCTTTTTCACGCGCACAACCGCCATTGTCGCCAATTCGAAAACCTTCCAAACCTGATCAAATCTGACCGCATCTCCTGTGATTTTGCACGAATTTATGTCGCCGCGTCACCCCGCACCCAATCCGGCCTTCACCTTCCTTTCTCCCACCATAAATTCCCTAATCTTCGCCGGCGGCCTCGCGTGAGCTTTGTGCTCTCCACAGCGATTCAACCTCGCCCGCACCCCTATAAATAGAGCCTCAGGTGCGCCTCCCCCCGCACATCTCAATGCCACCACCCATCGCCTTTCTCCCTCTCTCTAGCGCCCTAATTCCAAGTTTCTTCGCCGACGGCCAAGTTAGCTTCAACCACTGAATTCGCCACCGTCAAGCCCTCTCTGGCCCCGTCGTCTACCTCTACGGCACCGCCGCACCTCCGCGAAGCTCGTGCGTGCACTCACGCGGCTCGAGGATCACTGGAGCACCCTCTTCATTGGAGCCCTAAAACCACCGCCGCTCAAGACCTCGCCGTCGGCCATCTAGTCACTTTCTGTCGCCGCCAAGTAGTGCAGGGAGTTCCTCACCCCCTTCCCTCTCTTTTGCGCACCACCATTCGGCTCGCCCCGGCGTAAAACGCCGACAAGCCCTTCGCTAGAGCTCCGCCGCTTATCGGGCCTACGTGGCATAGCCACGTTGACGCCACGCCAGCACCGGGCCTACGTGGCAGCCTACGTGGTGCCACGTATACCACAACACCCGCACCCCCCACGTGTACTGTTGCATGCACTGAGTCCACCATGGACGTTTCACCATTCGTGGACTGGGTCTTTGACCGCCGGGCCCACATGTCAGTGACTCACATGATTTCCTTTAAAGAAATAATTCGGCCGAAATTCAGTAAATCCCGGGCGCTGATGTCACATTGCGCAATAATTCGATTTTCCTTAAGAAAAATAATTCGGGAAATTCCTAAAATATGAAAATTAGGGTTTCTCTAGGTTTAAAACTTCCAGGAGCTCGTATTTCTTCATACGAACTCTGATTTAGGTGATTAAAATTTCTAAATTTATATAAATTCAAGATCTAGCTAACTGAACTAAAATTATTTGATTTGGAGTTAATTTGATTTGTCATTTGAATTTATTTGAGTTTATTTGAATTTGTCGCACTTTCGCGTATAGATTTCGACGACTCCGGACAGCTTGATCCTTCTGAGGATTTAGAGTACCAGGACTTCAAGCAAGGCAAGTTATACCATTGATCATGTTGATCCCAATATTTTAAATTTATTAAATTCTATTTTTAATTATTATTGCATGCATAATTTTATTCAGCTATTTTAATCCCCTGTTTAAATCGTTAGTTATTCCAATTCCTTTGTATAGCCAATGTTGATTATTGTATTATCATTTCCTTGTCACCATTAAATAAAATAAAATTGAAAATAAATATATGTTTAGCCAATGCTTAGATCAGAATTATGTTTTTGGGAGGATTTAGCCAAATTATTCAAACTTGGTTTAAATTGAGTCTATGGTATTGTTTTACCATATAAAGTTTATAAAGATGATTTTACTTAAAATGAAATCAAAAATGGGTTTGGACTTGGGCGAAATGGCTGATTGGTGGGTGCAGGTTTATGCACGGGCTCAATCTGGGTAAGATTGAGACCTAGGGGTTGTTTTGGAAGTCGCCCAAGTTAGTTAAGAACCGGTCTTTAAGCGTATTTTGCTACGCCTTACCGTACCACCATATGTCTGGAATGGGACAGATTTGGCTCAATAATTTGTGATACTTTAGTGTTTTTGTGCCATGTTGTTGTGTGGGTGTTGGTTAAACAGTAGTCCCACTTGGCGCAAGAGGGGGCTTCCAGAGGATGGTTAATCCAATGGAAGTAAAACCTTAGCGGGCATGAATACATTAAGGTAGAGCATTGTAAAGGCTTGATGATAACTGCTTAGTCACACGCCTTCGGAAGTGTGTATTGGCCAACATTAAAAGCAAGTTATCTCATGTGGGTAAAGCTGTACATCCTCTGCAGAGTGTAAAACTATTCGAATAGCTGTGTCCATAGTCATGGACATGCTGAGCAAAGCCACTCTATGTTAGATTTTGTTTTTTGTTTTAAAAATGATTTTGACAAATGGTTTGAGGAAGGTTAATCCTTGTGGTAAAATTGGGCGATTAGCCATGTGATAGGAGGGTATCCTTCACCATTCATTCATGGAGGTTATCTACTATAAAACTGTTAATTTGAAATCTGATTTTAGTTATAGATTAAAAATGACATTCGAAATTATTATGAATATTTAAACTGAAAATGTTGCTTTATGCAAATTAAACCCTGTTAGCCTCACTTGTTTACTTATGCATGTATCATAATTCTTTATTGGGTGTAACTTGTGAGCACGGAAGTTGTGCTCACTCTTGCTGAATAATCCTTATTCAGGAGAAGACTTCTATCATGACGGTGAGGACCTAGACGTTTAGGCCTACGCCCCCAGACGATTGCCTGTGGCGCATCGTGTGGCCTACTACTACTTTACTTCCGCTGTGATTTTCATTTTTTGGCCTCAAACCCATTTTGTAGTAAACTCTGAATTATATTAATAAAATGTGTGATATGATTGTGATGTCACTTTTGTATGACTGTATACACTAGCTATCCTAGACTAGTGTATGAACATAGAGAATTCGGGATCCTTGGGTCCCGGATTCGACAATTCTTTAGAAAGCTCATGAGCAAATAAGGGAGCATGACCAAATAAAGCTCCGGTTAGGCTTGGTTCTTTGACAGCCTAGTATTAGTTGAGATTTCAAGTGAAATCTAATCACGAAAGACTGTGAATTCAAGGTATAATACATTCATCAGTTGTGAAAAGATGAATCTTGTTATTCTATGTGCAAGTTCAACCCGTACGAGACTTACATTGAAAGACTAGTATATTAACAACTCTTTAGCACAATAGTCTTTATCTTCCTTTTTGCTGCTTGCCTTGGAATTGGTGGGGGATTGTTAGAATTGGACCCTTATTTGTAAAGGCTCATTCATTTCTGAAATTCCAAAACATGCATGGTTTAGTTTGTTTTGCTAATCGTACATTTCTCTCTCTCTCAAACAAGTCGTCCATAAGACCAGTGTGGTCGAAACACTTTGGTCAAAACAAGTGTCCCATATGACCAGTGAGAGTTTTCCTTAGACTACCCTTGGACCTCTTCGAGAGATCCACTTGGACCTCCCTTGGAGATTTCTTTAGATCACTCCAACAGAGTGTGGTCGGAACACTGTGGTCCCTTTGGACCTCTTCGGGAGATCCACTTGAACCTCTCTTGGAGATTTCTTCGGATCACTCCAAGAGAGTGTGATCGGAACACTGTGGTCCCTTGGAACTCTTCAGGAGATCCTCTTGGATCTCCCTTAGAGATTTTGTCAGATCACTCCAAGAGAAAGTGGTCAAACCAGAGTGATCCAAATAACTTGGTCAAAGCTGTAGACCAGTGATCGAAGGTTGAAGACCAAAATAAAATCAGGATCTGATAAATACTACATAATTACCATTACTTGGTTTTGAATTAACAGTTATCAGTGTTCTAATGTGTGCTATATTGAGCAGTTACTAGAGACTAATTGACTCGACCCTTAAAAATAATCTAAAGATGTCCAGACCAATGGAGATTTTTCTATTCCAATTATTCTTCTTCTTCCTCTCTGGTCTCTTGTGCTGGAGGGTTGTGCTGTTTGAACCAAGTTGTCCCTTCGCCTCGGCGTGCACCAGGAAGGAGGGTGAACGGTATCTTCAAACCATTGTCGTAGAGTTCACCTGCACGGGACGGCAATAAAGTTTCTGGGCAGCGCATTTGCGCGACCGCTTGCTGCACTGCAACGTCTACGATCGGCACTGCATCGAGTCTGCACTGCCTCCTGTTCTTCATCACGCTCGACTGTAAGTTGGTCTTACGACCAGACTATTCTGTTGTAAATATTTTATTGTGTATATTTAGAAGTGCAGTGAGTAGTCTGTTGTTAGTATCGATTTATACATCACTAGTTATTTATGATTTTTGCCTCATAATCAAATCTGGATCTAAAAAGTTGTCCACTTTTCCAACAAATTGTACACCCGGACTAACTACTACTGTTTACCCGGTCTGACTGATCCTATGTGGATTTTTGGCGAGTCTTGATCTTTTTATTGCTTTATTCTTGTTTGAATGATTCTATCTGATTTTCATATCTTTATATAGCTATTGAGTGGAAAAAAACTTTGAACTCATTAACACAAAAGATTTTAAAGGCATAGTTAATTGTGCGTCGTCTCTTCAACCTGTTCTGGTCACCCGCTCGGTCCAACAAACGCAAATAGAGCGGCGGAAGCAGCTCAGGCACACGCATCACTTGATGCCAAGCCCGTGCGGCGCTATGCTCGGTCAATCGGTTTGGCCTGTTGCATCCGCTCGCCTTATATGGCGAGCCGCATCTTGCATTCTGTGCGAAAAAAGCTTCACCGAACCTCTTACGTTACTCATCAGATGCTTGCTCCGATCTAACAGCTGTCCGCTTGTGTTGCCTTGTAAACAGACTAACAAGTCCATCCGTGACAAGTCTTCCACCGTTGAGGAGACAATTGCATTGAGGCTTGTAAGACTCTGTCGATGTTTAAGGCTGCCGATGTTTGCTTCTGTGAACCTCTCAGAGCTTGTACAATAGTACAGACAGCTGTTGTCTATAGTAACTTTATTTCTTTTTCTAAAAATAATAGCAACTCTTCATGTCACCTGTAGACAACACTAAAAACAGCTCATACAATGGTACAAACAGCTGCTGTCTTTTTAGTTTTCTTTATAGAACACACAATCTTTTAATGCTTTTCTCGTTTCTTGTGCTATAGTCGGTTACACGACTGTAGATATCGTCCTTCTCTCTCTTCATTCTATTTCATCCGCGTTAGCAAAAATCCTACATGGCAATGATTATAGATGGCTGACACAAGCCTATTGTACATGCTCTTAGGACATCTCCAATAGTGTATTTATTGTCGTCTCTTAGTTGTGCCACGTCAACAAAATCCTATATGGAGGAGAGGGAGTACAGGTCGTCTTTTCTTGAAGAGACTGTCGTACACGTGAAACAAAATATGATACATTAATCTACTCTAGTTGACATTTATGTTCGTTTCAAAGAAAAATTATAAAATATAAATGTTGAAGAGTATATTAGAGACTTTCTATTAAAAATATTGTCTCTAAAGATGATATAGTATATATTAAAGACAGAATTATTTCTAGTTATTAAAGATATCCTTACCTTACCCATCAGACGCTTGATCCGATCTAACACCAGCTCGCTCGTGTCATATCTCACTTTTTCATAAACGCTCTCGTTCCATGCGAGTATAACAGACCATTAAACAGTGGAACGATATGGGGAGCAGTGAGGAGGCCGGCCGTGTAAGCTAACCTCAGATAGGTAGATGTGACCTGTGATAGTACTGATCTTGACTTAACATGTCTCGATGGACTAGGTAAGTAGGCTTACCCGGCCCGGCCAGCTCATTTAACAATTTCGCTGGATCTCTTTGACTCGAGTTTTGTATGAGTTAAAGTCCAATAGCTTATTGTAGCGTTGTCTGGTGGTTCTGGCGTCCTGGAAAGCGGTTACTTCATGCGATCATGTCCATGCACGTGTACGTGCGTAGGGTGTCGACCGATGGAATACGAATTAAATAGTGATTTTCTTACATTCATGTTCGTGTTTTTAAACGGATGCAAATTTGAATATGCTCGAATACGAATCGAATATTATAGTGAATATGGACATGAATTGAATACCTACTTAATTCGGACAGATTTGAATATCCTACAGCATAACGAAGTTTAACGAGATAGCACCGGTTTTATAGTAATATTTATGCCTCTTTTTCTATGGTTTTATCATGTAATCATTGATCATTGGTGCCATTTTAGCGTTAACCCTAACCAATTCTAGAGATATTGTAAATAAATCACTTATAAACATGTCGAATTTGGCTAAAAAACATGTAAAAAGTTTTATTGGGGGATACACAAAAATGAAGAAAAAAAAATCAGATGTTGAATTAGAGTCCACCATGGCGACGTCCTCGTCGAGATGATCGAAAAACATATATAATATCCCCAATTTGGAGATCAAATGCAAAAGATATGTAATAACTAGCGGCTATTATTGCGCCGAATCCAGATATTATCTGCATGCATATTCGATTTGACACATATTTTGCATACCATATTCGTATTCGTATTCAACCAAAAAATCCGGATCCGTTTTGCAATTCGAATACATTTTTACCTACCATATTCATTACCATCCGACTACAGATACCAGATAAAATAGATAATCCGGATCTGTTTGACACACATACATCCACGTTGTCATCCGAGAGGTAACAAACGACCTATGGTTCGGGTGTCCTGGCGACGGTAATAAGGTTTCAAAGAGCGATTCAATGTTGGGAAACGTTATGAGCCTTACGTCCGTTCTCCCGTACGCTCATTTAATTCCTCACCTACTCCACACTCTCACAGCCACACATTCTTATTCTTGCTCCCCGTCCCCCTTTCTCTTCCTTATCTTCTCAGCTGAATGCACATGCTGGTGCCTTTCTTCTTCTTCCCCATTCTTTCCTTTCGTATCATGGTGATTTGCTCCTTGGCCGAATGGAGTTTTTGGCTCCATCTCCCTCCGGTGCTCTGTGGTGGCTCTTTGTTTCTCCATGATGCTTAGCTCCAGCTGAATGGAGGCTTCCATGGTGCCATGGCGCCGCTCACGGCATCTTGCCGCTTAGCTCGTCGGCCCGGCCCCAAGGCCTTGCCCTACCTCGGCTCCTCCTCGCACCCGATCTGCCGGCCCTCCCTCTGGCCCGCACTGGCTCCTCACTGGCTCATTGCTCCTCCTTGCGTCGCCCGACCACAGTGCGCTTGCCCCTTACTTCGGCTTGCCATTGCCCGCCTCCTCTGCTTTCGGTTCGGCCCCGACGCCACTACTCGCACCTCGCCTGGCTTTGGCTCAGTGGCAGAAGCTCGAAGGCCGCCCGTGAAGAGCCTATGGCTCAGTTCCCCTCTCCCTTTTATTGATTTTCGGATTTGTTGAAATGTTGCATCTGTAGAAAAAAATGTTGTATCTATAAAAAAAAATGTTTCATACGGTTTACGGCGATGTTGCATTTTTTTCCAACGCATTTTCTCCAGATGATTTGTTTTGATTTATGATGTTGTAACCATTGTCCGGTGATATTGCAACTATTGTCTAATGATGTTACAATCGTTATCTAGACATATTACATTTTCAGATCGTCTGATGAAAACTCCCACCCGTATGTCCCATTCCTGGTCGTCCCCTTCAATGTTTGGTTTCTTTTGTCCATTCTTGGATGCAAACTTGGAAAGCGACGTACACTCTCTGCGATACGTCCGGGCAGCGAGACAAGGACTTTCGGTTGTCTTGGGCAAGTTGAGTCTACTCACCGCACATGCCTTTACACGGGAGAATGGCCCCCCTTGCCCCGTTCGGCCCGACCCTATCATTTTTTTGAACCGCTTCATCGTGTCCCTGTCCCAAAGATCGTCACGTCAGGCGAACTGCGTACTGAATCGATCCTGTCCCTCGTGCGATCCAAGGCCGTCGCATGTGCGGTTCTGCATGGCTCCCACCAAATGCACCACCCCCGCGACGATATTGGGCCTCTCCTCTCAGATCAGACGCACTGCTCGGGCGTCTCGCAAAGCTTAAGCCGCGATCCCTACACTCGTCCAGTCTCCATTTCACCGCAAGAAAATCCATCCATATCTCCACTCTCACGAGGAAATCGATGAGAGGGGGAGGGTACCTTGCAGAGGGAATTTTTTAAATAATATATTTTAAGAAAAGATTTATAAAAATAAATAGTTGAAAAAGAAAAATTACAAAACTAGACCCCTGTCGCCTCCCTGTCGTAAATTGAATTAGCGAAAAAGAGCTGGATCCCTGAATTGCTCTTGTCTAGAGGGAGCATATGTATTGAAGAAGTTCCTATCGTCAATTCAATTGATGACATTTCCTTGTTTCCAGGATCTAGTTTTGTAATTTTATTTTTCGACTATTTATTTCTATAAAAAATTTTTTTAAAAAATATATTTTTAAAAAAATCCCTCGCAGAGGCAGCGAGAAGCGGCAATGCGCGCGTCACCGAATATTTTATCCGCCGTCACCCGGAGGACAACGTGGTGTGCCTGGCCTGAGCTGAGCTCTGCGCCACACTGTCCGTAGTAGGTTCGATCGGCTGATTCTCCAAGCGTGCGCACTGCACTGCACGGCGATGGCACGGCACGTGTACGTGCAAGACGCTGCCCGAATCTGCTTGCGGCTCTGCCCAAAACGATGCGGCCCCGTGCCTCCTGGACGCCCGGCGCCCGGTCGCTTCCAGAAATTCTTTGCAGGCCTGGAGCAAAGTACACGTGGCGCCGTGCGATTGGTTGGAGTTGCGTCTCTAGGGCTTAAGCTTTGCCTGGGCGACGTGGCGGGGTATGGTTGGTCCGACTGACGTCACCCCTCCCTAACAGATTCCCAGCGTCCCGATCCGCGCAAAGCGGTGCGGCGAGCGACAAAAGCAGCCCTGCGTCGCACTACCTGTGGGCCCAACTATATGGTAGCCCCACTGCTCGGTGTCCCAAGCATGCAATGACCCGGCCATGGAGACCCTTTCTCGAGCCGCCCAACGGGCCTGAAAGCCCAAATCCCCAAGAGTACACGTGGCAGCAGGAGGCGTCACCTGCTGACGTCGCCGCATCATCCGGGTCAAGTAAGGCATCCCATAAAACTCAAAACACAAAACTCCGTTCCTTACCCGCTCATCTCATCATCGCAACAAACTAGCCGCCACGATGACGAGCTCTCTCGCTCGCTGACACACGTGTCCCACATGCGATGCGCCCCCACCTGCAGACACACAAGAGTCCAACGAGATGAAGCGATAAAGCCCACAAAATCCCCCCTATTTAGGCGGCCATTATACTATTATACTCTTCGTCCCGATCGATTTCTTTACCCAGCAATAATAGAACAGTTTACTCCGTAAAGAAAAGGGGAAAACAACCGGCAAAAGCTTCCCCAGTTCCCCTCCCTTTCGATTCCGCACCGCACTGCACCACCAATCGCCTCCTTTCCCAGTCTCCTCGCCGCCGCCATCCCCATCTAGGGTTCCGGTTCCGGTTCTATGCGACCTCGCGGCCGCCGCGGCCGGAAACCCTAGGAGCCACTCCTCTCCGTTCGAATCTCAGGTTGCGACCAATGGGCAAGGGCGGGCAGGACGAGGGCAAGCGCCGGGACGGATCCGATTCCTCCGGGTCGGAGCCGGCCGCCCCGGACTTCCCGGCGTGGGCGCGCACGCCGAGCGAGTGCCTCGCGGAGCTGGGCGTCTCGGCGGACCGCGGGCTCAGCTCCGAGGAGGCGGCGGCGCGGCTGCGGCGGTACGGGCCCAACGAGCTGGAGCAGCACGCGGCGCCGTCGGTGTGGAAGCTGGTGCTCGAGCAGTTCGACGACACGCTCGTGCGCATCCTGCTCGCCGCGGCCGTGGTGTCGTTCGTGCTCGCGCTCTACGACGGCGCCGAGGGTGGCGAGGTCGGGGCCACCGCCTTCGTTGAGCCGCTCGTCATCTTCCTCATCCTGATCATCAACGCCGTGGTCGGGGTCTGGCAGGAGAGCAACGCCGAGAAGGCGCTCGAGGCGCTGAAGGAGATCCAGTCCGAGCACGCCACCGTCAAGCGTGACGGCCGGTGGTCGCATGGGCTCCTGGCGCGCGACCTCGTTCCCGGAGACATCGTCGAGCTCCGCGTGGGCGACAAGGTCCCCGCGGACATGCGTGTGCTCCAGCTTATCAGCTCTACCCTCCGCGTCGAGCAGGGCTCCCTCACAGGCGAGACCGATTCGGTTAACAAGACCAGCCACAAGATCGAGCTGGAGGACACAGACATCCAGGGAAAGGCGTGCATGGTCTTTGCCGGCACCACTGTTGTCAATGGCAGCGCAGTCTGTGTCGTGACGGGCACTGGCATGGCCACCGAAATAGGCAAGATCCATGCGCAGATCCAGGAGGCCTCGCAGGAGGAGGATGACACGCCGCTGAAAAAGAAGCTCAATGAATTTGGTGAGGCGCTGACTGCCATAATTGGGGTGATATGTGCCTTGGTTTGGCTCATCAACGTGAAGTATTTCCTTACCTGGGAGTATGTGGATGGGTGGCCGAGGAATTTTAAGTTCTCATTCGAGAAGTGCACATATTACTTTGAGATTGCAGTGGCACTGGCCGTTGCAGCAATTCCAGAGGGCCTTCCTGCTGTGATCACCACATGCTTGGCACTCGGCACAAGGAAGATGGCCCAGAAGAATGCACTTGTAAGAAAATTGCCAAGTGTTGAGACATTAGGTTGCACAACAGTGATTTGCTCCGATAAGACAGGTACTTTGACCACCAACCAGATGTCAGCGGTGAAGCTTGTGGCAATTGGGAGGTGGCCTGATACACTTAGGAGCTTTAAGGTTGATGGAACCACTTATGATCCAAGTGATGGGAAGATACATGATTGCCCAAGTTTGAGCATGGATGAAAATCTCCGGATGATTGCAAAGATAGCTGCAGTTTGCAATGATGCTAGTATTGCACACTCTGAGCATCAGTATGTTGCTACTGGGATGTCCACAGAGGCTGCTTTGAAGGTATGATTTGTTAACGCAATGGGATGTATGCTGTATGTTGCTTCTACTAGTGGATTCTAGACTATATTTGGAACGCTCTTAAGATGACATCGTTTCTGTTAACATATAATTGTTTGATCATTTACACTGTTGAGTGATTGTGTTATACACGTGTCAGGTTTTGGTTGAGAAAATGGGGCTTCCTGGTGGATATACTCCATCTCTGGATTCATCTGATTTGCTAAGTATGTTGATTTCTTCTGTGCAGTCTAAAATATATTCTGAGGGCATTGTTAGCTTTCTTTTGCATAGAATCAGGAATAATTACCTTTCTTTGTTGGTTCAAGGGTGCTGTCAATGGTGGAACAATGCTGCTAAGAGAGTAGCGACTCTGGAATTTGACCGTACGAGAAAATCAATGGGAGTTATTGTGAAAGAAGCAGACTCGGGAAAGAATTTGCTGCTTGTCAAGGTATCCTGAATTATTCATATCATTTAGTTCTGTTGCAAAATTAGCATATGTTCCTCTTTTGTATCATAAGTGTCCTAATGCACAGCAATAATCTGTTTCTGGAATCTGCTTTACTCCTATTTATTCTTTATAATGCCGGAAACAACATACTTGTGGATTGCTATGGTCGAACCACAGCACCTTTTTTTTGTGCCCTCCTTTTGTCCTGAAATTAGGGTTGAAGCTTTGTCATATTGTCAATTCTCTTTATCTATAATTCTATATTATCAACGCCTATTTGTATTTTGCTCCCTTCAGTTAATTATGGATGCAGCTACCACTTGGCATTGAATTCTCTATTTGCTTCTGTGATGGCAAGTGTCATGTTATGTTGTTGCTTGCGATGTTTGTTGGTCATGTCATTTTCTCTGTCCTATGACCGTATTCATGGTAAAAGTTTACTCTTGCAGGGAGCGGTAGAACATTTGCTAGAGAGAAGTGCCTATATTCAGTTGCTTGATGGATCTGTTGTGCTCTTGGATGAGGGTGCGAAGGCGCTCATATTGTCAACACTTAGTGAAATGTCTGCCAGTGCATTGCGCTGTTTGGGCTTTGCATACAAGGAGGATTTGGCGGAATTTACAACATATGATGGAGAAGAGCATGCAGCTCACAAATATCTGCTTGATCCTTCATACTACTCTTCCATAGAGAGTAATCTGATATTTTGTGGATTTGTTGGTCTTAGGGTGAGAAATTCCTGTGCTTCATGGAAATTATCCAATTAAGATTACTAAATATTGATATATTAGTATGCCTTTCTAAGTTGACAAATGCATGAACCCTTCAACATTATACTACGCAGGATCCTCCCCGAGAAGAAGTCCACAAAGCAATTGAAGATTGCAGAGCTGCTGGAATACGTGTTATGGTGATCACAGGCGATAACAAAGAAACAGCAGAGGCAATATGCAGTGAAATTGGGGTTTTTAGTCCCAATGAAGATATTAGTTCAAAGAGCTTCACAGGGAAGGAATTCATGGCTCTTTCTGATAAGAAGAAGCTCTTGAGGCAAACGGGTGGCCTTCTCTTCTCCAGGGCAGAGCCAAAACATAAGCAGGAAATAGTTAGATTGCTTAAAGAAGATGGTGAAGTGGTTGCAATGACTGGCGACGGGGTGAATGATGCACCGGCTCTGAAATTGGCTGATATTGGAGTGGCAATGGGCATTACAGGGACTGAGGTCTGCCTTCTTGCTTTGTTATCAAACTAATCTTATTCTTTTAAGAAGATTCATTTGTAATTGGTCGTTGGCACATTTTCGTGGAAGAGTGGCACCTGCTAGAGATTTTGAGAGTACCAAATTAGGCTTCACTTTTCATATGCAATGCAATCATTTCGTAAGCTTCTGAATTGCCTTTATGGTATCTAAAGTAAATTCTGCTTGCAAGTACTATAGTTTAGCACTTCAGCTATGCTCGTACCTTCTCCATCTCTTACAGTCATTTTATGCAACGTTTGCACGTCTCCTTGCCCTGTTACCCATTGATCCCTGTATGACTACTCCCTGCCAAACATTTGATGCTAGTAAGAAACCACTTGAGATCCACACAATAGGTCTTCGATAGTGAATATACAATAAGATTTTCTATTTCCTTTCATTTTTTTTCTTATTTCACCTTGTCTTTTTTTGCTTGATAATTACCCTCAGAAGTTTTGATCTCATGGTGTTTTCTGACCTCCCTCTATGCTGTATCCCTTTATTTGAAAAGTATGTATGGCTTGGTTCTCGTTTGATCAAAGAGTGCAGGCTATGTGTGGTGTGGATAAGATCTTATACTTTATGAAATTTCAAAATTGACACATGCACGTGGACATGTGCACATACCAAAATAATAAAGAAGACAGAATTAATAAAGAAGACAGAATTCTGCACAAATCTGTTTCCCTTGTCTGCCTGACCAGAATCTTGGCACACCTTCAGATTTCTCAGTTCCTGATGAAAGCATGTGGTTGTTAGTTAGTTGTTTTGACATGTAACAGAGTGGTATTCTGACCTTGTCCCCCCACCCCCCTGATTATTTGTAATAGGTTGCAAAAGAAGCTTCAGACATGGTGCTTGCAGACGACAACTTCAGTACAATAGTTGCAGCAGTTGGTGAAGGGAGGTCTATTTACAACAATATGAAGGCTTTTATAAGGTCCATCTTTAGATCAGCTATGACTAACCTTTTCTTTTGATTATTATATTTGACATGTTAGAATCAAAATGCAACCAGTTCATGTGAGCTATGTGGCACTGCAGATATATGATCTCTTCGAACATTGGAGAAGTTGCCTCCATATTCCTAACGTCAGCCTTAGGTATACCGGAAGGCCTCATCCCTGTGCAACTTCTGTGGGTCAATCTTGTTACAGATGGCCCTCCTGCAACGGCTTTGGGGTTCAACCCACCTGATAAAGATATCATGAAGAAATCTCCTCGAAGAAGTGATGACTCATTGATCACTCCTTGGATTCTGTTTCGGTATATGGTATGTTTTCCTGTGGAACATGTACTTGTATATCCTTATACATACTTTTTAGCAACACATAAATATTTAGCATTTTTATGTGACTAATTATAAGGTTCATACACCCAACAAAAATAAGCATCAGTGTATCACCAAACATAGAATGGGCAGTCTTAAATTTTCCCAACATAGAATGGACAGGAATAGGATGTGGTCCGTTGGTCATTTTTAACAATTGTTTTTTTGAAGTTACGATTTTATGTGATTTGATTAAATGCTCACTACATGGATAAATTATAATTGGCCATATTGACTAAATCAAGTGGTTCCAGACTTCTAACTTCAAAGATAATATGTGAAATTCTGTCGAGTAATGGCTTGTACGTAAATGGGCCTGCAAGTGTTGGTCTAAGTGATTCACCACTGAATAAGAAGGAACACATGCGGGGATATAAACACATGCTGGGCTATATGTAGCTAGAACAGGATATCTCAATTCTGGTTAGCAAATAAGAAGTGCAATATGGACAAAGCATATTCATGAATAACCGTTAAACAGCCTTGCGGCTTATTGATTTTGAAGTCAAGTCACAGAGTATTAATGTCCTGCAATTGGCTAATGTATACAATACACTGCCTGGACCTTATTGTACTCCTGATTCGTTGTACTTGTAATCTGTGTCGATCTTATGTCTAGGTCATTGGGATGTATGTTGGGATTGCAACGGTGGGAATCTTCATCATCTGGTACACACATGGCTCTTTCCTGGGAATAGACCTTGCTGGTGATGGTCACACTCTTGTCTCGTACTCCCAGCTCTCAAACTGGGGCCAGTGCCCGTCATGGGAGGGTTTCAAGGTCTCACCATTCACAGCAGGAGCACGGACATTTGACTTCAATGCGAACCCATGCGATTACTTCCAGGGCGGCAAAATAAAAGCGACGACCCTCTCTCTGTCTGTCTTGGTGGCCATTGAGATGTTCAACTCGCTGAATGCTCTGTCTGAGGATGGCAGCCTTCTGAGCATGCCTCCGTGGGCTAACCCGTGGCTTCTTCTGGCAATGTCCGTGTCGTTCGGGCTGCATTTCTTGATCCTCTACGTGCCTTTTCTTGCCCAAGTCTTCGGGATCGTTCCCCTCAGTTTCAACGAATGGCTTTTGGTGATAGCAGTTGCCCTCCCAGTGGTGCTCATCGACGAGGTTCTCAAATTTGTGGGGCGGTGCTTGACAGCTCGTGCCAGGAAACAATCAGGAAAGCGGAAGGAAGAGTAGATGCTAGTCATCAGTATTAGATTTCTAGTTGCGCCACGGGGGAATCGACACCTGATGTAACACCCTATTATTTCCAAGGGCTCTGTTCTTTGTTGAGAGAATGACAATGCAGGGCAAGTTAAGAGTACTCTATAGAACTCATAATCAGGCCGCGAGTTTAACAGACTGCATTTATTGATTGTAACAAAAATGGTATTATGAATGTGCTGTAGACAACATGTTTTCATGCTCAATTGTTGCGGCAATATTGCACTTAAATCTATGAAATATTCTGCTCTTGAGTCCAAGGACACCGGTTGCTCTGTGCACGTCTGTCTCTGAGCCCTGTTCATATAAGATTCTGCTGATTTTGGCCGCTATGTATAGTTGATATTCCAAAGCAAAGGTAGTAGTAGTAGTTTTAAAAGTTCAGGAGGATCTGTTACGTCTTATTGGTATGATGTGTCATTTTGAGAAATCTAGTATGATCGTACATCACTACATCATACAATTGGTACAAGTTTCTTCTACATGAAAGAATGTACATCGTTTGTTGATTTTTTTTTTAAAAAAAAAATTTGCAGGGATCCTCCTAAAATTCATTGAAGGAGTAAAGCTGTAAGGAAGGAGAAAACAAAGAAGAAGAAAACAGAGACTGTACCGAGGCAGTCAATGTTTATGTTAATCCTCGGAAAAGCAAGAAGCAGCCGGCCTTGTAGAGTTGTAGTCTTGTAGCACATGGAAAAATGCAAGAAAATTTTGGCTTCACCTACCCTCGCTCTTGATCATCTTGGAGAATACTCTCCTCATGGACATGCCGTCAAGGTCCCCCAAGTTCGCGGTCATGGCGGTGTCAGTAGCGACGCTGGCAATTGACTGGCTACGCTGAAGGTGGGGCGTTGTCCCGGGGACGGCCTGCATGCTGTCGGTGCCGTAGCTGTCCGGCGACGCCTCCTGCAGCTGCAGCGTGAACTCGAGGCACCAGAGCACGTCCCCCATGGTCGGACGCTCCACGGCGTACTCCGCGAGGCACTTCTCGGCGGTGTCCGCGAACTTCTTGAGCGAGGTCGGCCGTATCGTCCCGGCGATCCTCTGGTCGACGATCCGGTCGAGCTCGCCATTCTTGAGCCAATGCATCGCCAGGGGCGGAACTAGAATGAAAATGATCGGGGTTCACCATTTCATCGTACGTATAACAACATATATAATTTTGAAGTAATATGGTACTAAATAGCAGTGATTTTATTTTCGGTCGATTTTCAGTCGAAAATCGGCCATATCGATTCTACCGGCCACCCCCGGCAGAACAACAGGCCGTCTCTGAAATTCTCGGTTTGGATGAATTTTGTCCAAAAAAATTTGAATTTGCTTGAATTTTGTTCGAATTTGATTTTTTTTAAAAAAAAATCTGGAAAATTCATTTTTCTTTTTTGAAAATTTCTGCCGGAATTTTTCGATTTTTGGCCAAACCGGCCTTGCCAGCCACCTCCGGTAAAAAAAATTCCTGCTAAATAGTAATGTATCCAACAACTTTTAGCATCAATATTTCAACATAACCAATAACAATGTATAATGATAAAGAAGTAGCGATCAAAATGCTTACCAACATAAAGAAACTCACTAATAATATTGTTAATTGTAGCAAAGTGAAGCAACTAAGGGCGAAATCATAGATAAAGACAGTCGATATTGGCAAAATACATCATCCGACCTCAATGATCTATATAAAAAAAAGAACAAAATGAATTAAAATTATCTAGTTTTCATACCTGCCCATAATCAGCGACAATAAGAGAGTTTCCTGGAGCTGCAACAAAAGCTTGGCGAATCTTTTCAAGAGCAGGTTGATTCTGGAAGGGAGATGTCGAGTTTAAAAAATAATGTCAGACATTAAGAATAAGATATTACTTCAAGTTAATTTAACACCATATACTAAACAAGTTAATAACTTAACATAGCACCATTTACTATATTCATGTACGAGTAGTAATCCGTAGCTAAACTAGAGAGTTTGTGTGTGGTGCATCCATGTATACGGTGTGTAGAGATGAAGACATGAAGTTAACGAGGAAGGAAGTTCTCTCTTTTTTTTTTTGTAAAAAAGGATAAGAGCCCCATTGGGGCAGCAGATTGTATTCATATGCAAATTATTTTTACAGGAGAGTCTACCATTTCAGACTACGACTATGGCCAGAATGAGATCACAGAGATTAATTGTCCGACTCTGGCGATGATCTTGTCCTCAGATTGTAGTTTAAAGCAGTATAGAATTCGATCGACCACCACGGAAGATGAGACATGGTTGATGGTGCAACGTACGTGTTGTCATCATTTATGTTGATTTCTAACAGCTAGCATGGCCGGATCCGTGGCGAATCGTAGCGAAGAGGCGTCGCGTGGGCTGCGACCCTAGACTACTAGCGCGTCTTCGCTATGCTTGTGCGTGCAGCGTGGAGCCGTGGGGCATGCGGCCTGCTGATGTCGCTGGGCTTGCTGGTGCTTACTCGCGCGTCTGCGCTGGGCCTGCTGGTGCCGCATGGAGCCGCGGTGAGTGGCGAGTGTGATGGCCGCGTCCGCGTGTGGAGCGTCTGGGCCGCTGGGCGTCCGCAGCGGTGGTGGGCCTAAGAGTCCGGGTTCCTGACTTTTTGCTTGGGGTGCACACATGGTTTTAAAGAGTTAATCACCACTAAAATTTTTTGGACCGGTGTCTGTGACACCGGGTGGGCCTATTGGGCTCATACATGCATCGCCCACTCCGCTTGAGTTCACCATCTCCATGGTGTCGGGTCAATGATCGCATGGTCTGAGCACCTCGGCGGGACCACCCAAAGGAGTAGGCGTCCGACTTCTCCGTCAGCATCTGCTGCCGGAAGGCGGATTCAGAACGAAAATGATCGGGGTTCTCGAGATAAGATGGATTACATTCGGTTGGGATGTGGCTTAGGGTGTCTCCTCATGTTAGGCTAGGAGTGTTCATACTACATATACATGATTATATCTAAAGAAAATTGATTTTTGGACCTGATGTCTTGTGCACCCTACTAGGTTACAATAGATCCGCCCCTGGCCAGAAGTACTCTGGGTCGAGGTACCTGAAGCTGTCCTTCACGGCGGTGCTGACGTGCGTCTTGTCCAGCTTCGGCCTAGTCTTGGATAGCCCGAAGTCGGCCGCCTTGGCCATGAAACTGTCGTTGAGGAGGATGTTGGCCGACCTGACGTCCCGGTGGATGATCGCCTTGGCGGAGCCGGTGTGGAGGTAGTGCAGCCCCCAGGTAGCGCCGATGCAGGCCTCTAACCTCTGCTTCCAAAAAGAAAAAGAGAGGAACACATCCGAAGAACCGGAACGGTGGATGTGAGAGCAACGAAAGCAACAATATGCGGATCGAGCAAAGACCGACGAAGAGAACGACTCCTCAATCGAACGAAGTACAGAACATAGAACTAAATATAGCGCGCGACGTATCCCCGCACCATAGAAAAGAAGGGGAAAACAAAGGAAGCAAAGCGGCGAGGTAGGGAAAAACAAGGAAGAGGGAAAGCACATCAAGCGAGAAGAAATAGGAGGCAAAAAAATAAAAGAGGACAAAAGCCGAAGGGAACAAATCGGACGATAGATGTGGGAGAAAGGAGTAAATAAAAGGGGCGAAGAAAGCAAAACAGCAAGAAGAAAAGCAGAAACAAAGAGGGAAATCGTAAGAACAAGAAGATTCTGCCCCTACAAGGAAGGAGGGGAAGGCAAACAAAGCAAAGCGGCAGGGAGAAAGGAGTAAATAAAGGGGGAAATCGCAAGAACAAGCTGGAAGAACACGAAAGACACGACGAAGCAACAAAATGAAGAAGAAGAGAGGAGGCAGATGACGGAGGCCGAGAGCAGGAACAGAACGAAGAATAGCCGACGAGAACGAAGAGGGCAGGCGAGCCGAACGGACGACGAAACAGAAGAAGAAGAGGGAAGGCGAGCTGAATGGGCAACGAAACGGATGAAGAAGAGATGCAGCGAACGAGGAGGGGCGAGAAGAAGGCATGGTTGGGAGGAAAAAGAGGACGAGGGACTGGGCGTGGACTGAAGGCACAACATGCACACAACAAATAAGGTAAGACCACGTGGGCTGGACGAGACAGCGCGTGGGAGCGCTCCGCCAGGACGAATCGAAGGGGTGAGAACAAAGGAAAATGATCGAACAACTCACAGCAGAGGCAACATCGACGAGACGAAGGATTCGCAGGTGAACGCAACGACTGAACGATCTGACGGTCGCCAACAGCACACGCGAAAAATCTGACGGCCCAGAGAAAAGCGGCGATGTGGGCACCCTCTCCGCCTAAAATATGCACCCCATTACCCTTTAGGATTGTTGCAAAGTACACACCGATTTTCGATCTCCCTAGATAAGGCCGCACATATTTGCTTTCCTCAATATCTATTGGCGTTTTGATGGCTCAAGGTCAATATGATGCTTCAACACCGAGTCTATCTAACCGCATGATTCGTTGAGGATCCAAACCAGCAGTCGGTACTCATTATGAATTGTTGCAAAGTACACACCGTTTTTCGATCTCCCTAGATAAGGCTGCACACATTTGTTTTTTTCAATATCTATTGATGTTTTTATTAGGAAAAAGTCCATTTGACACCCCTAAACTCTTCTAAAAATCTAGAAATCAACCTTAAACTATAAAACTAAACATTTGACACCCTAAACTCTTAAAACCGTTCACTTTACCCCCTCGACATAATCCAAAATGGTTTTGACTGACGTGGATGCCACATCACCCAACATATCATTTAACAAGTCAGTAAATAAAAAAGAGGATAGAGGACCCACATGTTAGTCCCTTCTTATATTCTTCTTCCTCTCTCCCTCCCCATCTTCATCTCTCTCTCTCTCTCTCTCTCTCTCTCTCTCTCTCCTCCTCTTGCGCCGGTGCCATTGGCCACGACCCTTCTCCATCAACCTGTCCACCTTCCACTTCTGGCCGACAGCGGCTCTGGACATTGGCCTCACTCTCACCGTCCACACCATTAACCCCAATGTCATGCCCTAGCGCTACGGCCCCTCCACGTCCCCATCCTTTACGGCGGCATGGTCCTCGACACCGTACGCCTCAACACCAATGAGCAACCGGCCATGTCCTACCGCTTGCTCCACCTCCCTGCCCGTCTCGACGGCGTTGAGCTCACGCACCACGCCCACTCCATCCTCGCCGCCACCATGCACCGCCACATGGAGTTGTATGTTGTCGTCGAGATCGCAGGCGAAGCTGCCGTGCTCCTCTGGTCGTGCCGCTTCTCCGTCCGCATCGACAGCCACATCATCGTCAACCTCGTCTTCCTTGAGGTCGTCGAGCAGAACAACCGCTCCGAGAAGTAGCGTGGATCTGTTGCTCCATTGTGCTGCCGCACTGCAACGCCGCACCGTGGCCTTACTCCCCCGCTGCGTGGATCTGCTACGTACTGTGTCGCTCTATTTGCGATTCCACACCGGTGTGCGAATCGTCGTCATCACGGGCTCTGCCCCTATCTGCTGCTCATCCGCCCCACACTGTCGTGCTCAATTGCAATCCCTTTCCAACATGGCGTCAAGTCAGCCCAAAACTATCAATTCCGGTGACACGTCAGCACCACATAAGACAAAACCACCCTAGTTTAGGTTGAGGGGGGGGTAAAGTGAAACGGTATTGATAGTTCAGAGGGTCGAGTGTCTAGTTTAGTAGTTCAGGGTTGGACACATCCAAATGGACTTTTTCCTTTTTATTATTACTTGGTACCTATCATTTGACGAGGATGACCTTCAAAAACATCAAAATATCCACCAGAAATGTTAAGAACATTTCGCTTGTGTAGAAACATCCACATGTGAAAGTAAAACAATACCAATGGTAGAATTGACAAGAGGTTTGCAGTTATGCGCAGTGGCAGATCCAAGATTTTTAGGATGGGTGTTCGAACTTCGGAACTAGGTTGTCCAGATATATCGATACCCGTGAGATGTCACACACACACACACAATATATAATAATAATAATAATAATAATAATAACAACAACAACAACAACAACAACAACAACAACAACAACTAGTAGGGTGCTCGTGCGTTGCAACGGAATTCCAAATCTTACAAAAATAATATTTATCTTTAACACATGAAGTGCGTTTAGCAGGAACGACAATTTCCAAAAGTGGCTCAATTACTTAAAAGTCAACTTCTCTCTGTTAGACATCACTGCCAGGGGTGTATCATTTCCCATGGATCCAAGAGCTTCCACTCCATCTTTAGCCATTGGCAGTAGCAACATTTCCAGGGCTTCTACTGTGTATCTGGAGTTAATCAGTTGGATAGTTAGACAGCAGAAATCAAAACATTAGATATTATAATAAAGAAAGTCGAACCCTTGCTTACCCAAAGGCCTTTAGTGGAGTCAAAATTCCATTAATACCTCCGCGCTCCTTGCTCTCATTCTTTTGCTGCACCAAATTGTATAAGAACTTAAAACCCCTATGCTAACTATGGTCGACTCAAGTTCTCATCAATAACCAAGTCGAAATTGTAGCCCAAGGAAACATAATGTTGAAGCATGGTAAAGGACTTACTGGAAGTGAACCACAAATACTTGGAGCAACTGTCAGTTTCTAGCACGGATTCTACAATGTCCTTGAGGCGTATCTTTTGTCTCGAGCCATTCCCCATATGGGTGAGCTTTAGAGTACTGTGCCTTCAGTGCTTCATCATCCACTACAGTATGGTTCTCAAAATCAACCAATAGCATCATTCTAGGGTTTAGTCACGAAAGATTATGCACACTACAACGGAACAGCTCACAAAAGATTATGAAAATAATCATTTGCCAAGTGTAAATGCACACTGCATGTTGCACTATGTCAGACATTGAGGCATTAAGCTCTTACCTGAATCTAGAGAGGTAGCATCCACAATTGGTAGAATTTTTTAAAATTCATCCTTTGATAGGCCAAGCTTCTCACACTTTAAGAGACCTTCACGTGCTTTCATTCTGTCATATGTGCATGGAAATTATAAAACCAAGCACCATAAAATCCAAACAACATAGGCATATGGAGAAGATTTCATCAACCAAGAAATGGACATAGCAGAGAGTAAAAGGTTTAGCAAGATTACCAATTCTTGTTCCCTTTTAGGATATTGATCTCTCCATTATGACCTAACACACGCATTGGATGTGCACAGTCCCAGCTGGGGAAGGTGTTTGTGGAGAACCTTGAGTGAACCTGTTTGGAGGTATGACTTTTAGAAATCATATTATACTCATCTTTTGCAGTTATACAATGTTGAATAAAACTTGGAAATAAAGCACCAACACTATCAAAAAACAAAGCGTCAGTTGCATATAATTTCATGCAAAACAGTTGGGAGCCCTAAGCTACCTCAAAACAAACACAATTTCTTCCCACCACCTAATTGGAGGTCACATCCTGAAGAGTCGGCATAGCAGTCGGTTGGCCATAGCAGAACTGCAGGTGGACTCTGCAACATGGTTATTACCCATCAACTAATAGAGATTTCTAATACTTCACTTAAATGCATCAAGAACTAGGACTGAAATGGCATATGAATAGAGCAGCGACGGTAAGCAATTCAAAGTTTGATGCCTGCACAGGAGCATGTCTTGATCTTACAACCACCTTGCTATTATTGGTTCCCATCTATCAAGGTTGTGTATTTACCAGAGCCATATAACTGCTGAAGTTTTCATGACCTAGATCTACATAATAGTACCCCTTAAGTTGAGACGGCTTAAGCTGGCCCTTGTAAACAACAGTCCTGGAAAGATCACCACAAAGAGAACATTGAATAAGACTGACTCACATGAATACAACGCAATTGGGAGGTTCTTATACTACAGATTTTTAATGCTTAAGAGAAAGACCAAAAAAATTCAACCCCCTTCTGATAGAAAATATTGCTAATATTCCCTTCAAAAGAAGGAGCTTAGTGGGACTCCCTGATCCTTTTCAGCCTTCAACTTAATCAAATTAGACAATCTACAAACTGAAAAAATAGCATATTTATATTAGGATAGGACTATATCTGTGTCAACTGTCTGCTTTTATGATTCCCACGCAGAAGGGTCGGGCAGGATACCTAATGACAGTCAGGAAATTCGATGAAAAGAATAAGAAATTTGTCGTGATACCTCATAATTGTTTTTATATGAGATTCTTGAAAAGGAATTGAAAAGAAGTCTCCAAGCCAAAAGCAAAATAAACTGGAATCAAACAGAAATCTTTGTTACTGACTGTTGTCCCACCAATATGGAGTAAATTTTTTTGTTACTGCTAGGGCAAATTATTAAGAACGGGTGATGGTTTCGTTTTACAGTTAAGGAGTATCTAGTATAATCACCTCAATGCTCCAACTTCACTAAGGTGGCTAACAATTGAAGATACAACCCTTCTAGAAGCATTTCATATGAACTCCCATGCTCTGAATCACTGACTACAACATACTAAATTACTGGCTATGCAGTCATCTGGAAGTTTCTAAAGGAATCATACAAAAGATATCCATTTATTTGGTTATGGCAAGGAAACAAAGTTGCCATTGCATCAGCAAATACTTTATAAAATGCTCAATACTTCATGACATCAGCTTAGACAACACCGTACCTAAGCAGACATTCAATGCAATACCTCGCTTTTAGAAGCAAAAGAATGGTAAAGACCTCAAGACTGTTGAACCTGCGATCAACAAAGTCACCCTGCAAGTCAATCCAAACTTAGTTCAGTAATCAAGATCGCCACTCGAACCTAAGATACCAAACCACAAACAGAGCCAGACAACCAAAGCTCAAGAACAGACCATACATATGTAATTAGTCTCAGGAACATGGCCCCCGGCCGCAAAGAGCTTCATCAAGTCATGGAACTGCCCATGGATGTCGCCACATCGTCACCGGGTTGTTGACGGGCTGCACGTTCGACTCCTCGATGAGAATCTCCTTCATCTGAAGGGTTCAGTCAATGTTACACTCACACATTACACATGCCGCGCGCCAATATAAACGTGCAACCTAATACAGAAATCAGCAAAGGCACCTAATTTTCCCGCTTCTCCCCCAAATATCATGGTCAAAGTTGTTTGTAAAAACGGTGAAAACCAAGCAGTAAAAACGGAAGTGCAATTTAGATTTGCAAAATATCATGGTCACAGTTGTTTGTACAATTTTGTTCCAGCAAACCATGAGAACAGATATGCCTAATAAACTACCTCTCATTACAGCCACTACTACAAAAAGAATGACAACAAAACCGAAATAACACAATAAAAAACAACAAAAATCGTTTATAGCCTTCATCATATTTTTTCATTAAAATATCCCAAAAGCCGCTAATATTAGAATTAGTGAACCGTCAAAACACTAAAGAAAGCAATCACTACCACCCCATCAAGCGCCAATCAACAACGACTTCAAGCAGATCTTTGCTAAGACCACCAATCCATAGCATACAAAGGAAACAAAAAATCCCATGGACCCAAACAATCCCTATCTATCAAAAATTTGTGTGCAGTTTTGCACTACTACACCACACCAAATACAACAAATCTGTCGTATTCACCACGGTATTCACACCCATCGACGCATCAGAAGCAAATCTCAGGTAAAAAATGAAAACTGGGATCGACTACTCCATACAAGTTGGCAGGAAATCCGTCTCCCCATGCCATACCAACCTAATGCACGTATAGATTCACAATTCATCTCGTATAGCATCAAACCCTAACGATCCATACAGCGAGACGCATAATTAAATCAAATCCATAGCAAGCGCCATCCACGAGCAAGCACGATGCAGACCCGACCCCACGAAGCGGATCGAAAAAAACATAGCACATATTACGATCACGAAGGCACCGAGTCGAAGGCGATACTCGGTGCTGCTCATGAAGCACCAAGACGAAATTATCGTCCAGCCAATATTGCAGGTTCCTGATTCATCACCGAGTAACAGGAATAAGTGTCAATAAAAGGTGTTCTTTCCTCCCTAAAACAAGCTCCAGATCTCTGCTTCCAACTGCGAAATGATGCTCACAAACACTTGAAAGCCTTGGGCCATATCTGAAAATAGACAGGTACTCGTTCTTCGCATGGTATGTCTTGAGTAAGCCTGCAGGAACCAATAGCAGCATTAGATGAACATTAGATAGTCTTACCTCTCTTCATGTAGATTGTAATAACTAATGGCAGAACAATAAAATAACTGGCAATCGAGCAAAATGAATGGTAAACCGTAAATGCAGTTCAATCTATATTGTGAAGCATGTGAACACTATACGAGATAGTCTTCAATTGTTTGTTGACAGTAGGACCAACAGAAGTCTAGAAACAACAGTTTCTTGGTAAAGTACTTATCATATCCAGCAGTTTGAACATCAAATCCTTCATCATGTAAAGGTATCATGACCTTGCTTTAGTTAGCAGAGATTGGTACCAGAAAAAAAGTTTATACATTAGTTTTCTCTCGAACACAGGTTCAACGTAATCTGTGGCAAACTCCCGTTGATGGAATATGGTTCATCGTAACCAACTATTTCCTTAGTTGCTTTGCATAATGCTTGAAAGCCCCGAGACTCGAGATTACAGGCCACCCCCCATTCATCACATCTCCCTCAAAAGTGATTTCAAGCCTAGCATGGCACAATCAACAGTAAGTGACAATCATACCCTCCATCATGATGGTTACTGCTTAAAGACAATAAAGTCAAAATGCTTCACCTTCCTCGTAGATTTTCATCAGGAAGAACATATTTGGACACCGGACCACGAGTATGAAGCTTTGTTTCAAGTCTCCCATTTATATCATCTACGCACTCTTGTAACTTCTTTACTACACAAGTTGTGCTGCACAATAATGGCAATGGCAACTATCAATTTAACACATCACTTGGTAGCAATACAAGCACACGCAAGAGAAAAAAAAACATATTCTATGCACAAGAGGATGAGTTTACCTATAGAAAGGAGTCAACCTGTAATATAAAAAAGAAATATATTGTCAGGAATGGCTATGAAAGTTCTATCTAACAATAATAAAAAAGAAAGAGATATAAGCAAAACATTCTTTGTTGACTGTTGCGAAACACTGGTAACCCTAGAGTTTTTCCCCCTGCTGGAGTCCTACAAACATATAAATACTTGAGCAGGTACCACTCTTTTGTATCGCAAGATTTTTTTATCCTCCTTACTTCTATGTACCCTCAGAAGCATCAAATTCAAGCACGATGATATCACAATAATTGAAGTCTAATAGTTTTTTTTATGCCATAAGTAGCTAGTCTATTTGATCCAAAACATAAATATTGAAGAGATGAAACAAAAACTCATAAAATTTCAAGCTCTCTAGTGAAACTTGATTCATCATGGGCACCAAAACATGAAAAAAAACGAACAAAGAAGTGTAAGGTAAGTTGCATAGCGCTCTACATTTGACGGTTTGACCAAATCATGCAATAGAGCTGCCCAAGACAGCAACCACCACATAGATACCAAGAAAGATTTGGAGCCAATACTATGCATCTCTACAATTCTAATCTAGAACTCATTTCGTCAAGTTTAAGTTTATCAAATTGAATCAGACCAAGTGGAAGATATTCTCGGATAGGGTTTTTTTCCTCACTATCCCCAGTGCTTCTATCGATTATCAACTGAGTCAACGAATTCCGCCAAGTCCACAACGCAACCACCAACCACTCGATCAAGAATTAACACAATTCCTCCGACCACAACAAAAAAGACAATATTTGGGTAACCAAATCGCATCACGAGTCAAACACTACCCAAAGGAGCTGCGAAATCATCGAATTACTACTCTCTATCTCTCTCTATTTTTAATTTTGATAATAGAGGATCAAAGAATTGCTAGCGAATTGCCAAGCAAGGCGAAGCGATCCCTCATGGCGTCCCCCGACCTCGCCGCGGCCTCCTCGCTCTCCAACTCCACCATCCCCTCCCCCCTCCGCCCGTCCCCTCCACCTCCGCCGCCACAGCCCAGCAGCGACGGCGACGACGATGGTGATGACCTCCCTGTCCCAACCTCGTCCCCCCTCACGAAGGTCGCGACTCTGAGCGCTCTCCCTTCCACTCGTAACCCGAGAACCTCTAACTCTAGCTCCAGCTTCCGCCTTCCCCCGCCGCCGGCGGGACAGGCGTGGAGGTGAGGGGCGAGGGCGGAGGAAAGGGATGAGTGAGGCGGGCGAGGGGGTCGCGGCGGCAGGTGAGGGGCGGGCGCGGAGGAATGTTACCATATCAGAACACTACATTGTTTTTTTCAGTGTCAACACCAAAGATGAATAAACATCAAGTAATTGTATAATGAACACTCATGTCCACAAGCTCGTATAGCTATAGCAAAATGGAACTCCATTGCCACAGATCAAGGGCTCAGCTAAACAAAGCATGTATGAAGGTTACTAAGTCATCCTGCTAATCATTGTCTGAACAAAAACCAAAATATCACAAACAACAATTTAACTACAAGCAAGATCTCTCCAGACTCTGCACACCGTATAATCTAATTACTCTGATCCTAAGATTCGGAATTCAGATTACACCCAAAAATTCGCAAGCTCACAATTTGGAACGATATTTTTCTTCTCCAATGTTTACCCTCCTTCCTCCCATCACTAATTGCATGATGCTAGTAATTAATGATCTCCAGACCACAACCAGATCTCCCAATCCGAGAAATGCATAATAGCACAAAAATTCCCCAAATTCAAGGAGGGGCTGCTCACTATTAAACACCAAACGCCACATATAACTTTCCAACTTGACGCAACCGGCACCAGATTCGAACCCAAGAAAGCTTAATAACCAAGAATCGTAGACCAACCTGGAGGAGGGGGCTCCTTCTCGCGGTGCCTCAGAAACCGGAAGAGGAAGAAGCTGTGGAGGAGAAAACCATGACGATTCTTTTCTTCCCCGCTTGTGTCGGATTGTAGTGGTAATTCGTGCAACAAAAAAAACATTGTTTTTATGATTTGGTTCGAGGGCTATGCGTTCTTGGTTTTGTTTATTGGGTAGCGAGAACAGAAGAACGAGCTACCAACCTGCACGCGCGGTGTTCTTCTCAAGCGGTGGCGGGCGTCGCTGCGACGAGCACGACCAATAGTTAGGTCGGGCAGGGAAGAGGTGGTGGCGAGGGAAGCAGGTGGTGGAAGCGTGGAGGGCGCGGGCGGGGACGGTGGAGGGAGACGGTGCAGAGCGGGCGGAGCCGATCGGAGGTGGGGACGAAGGAGGCAAGATTTCGGGCCGGAGGCGCGGCGGCGTCGAGAGCCGGAGGTCGGCGTCGCGGGAGGAGGTGACGGCCGGCCTGTGTGTGGCATCACAGATCACAGGTCAGCCGCCTCGGGGAGCAGAGGCTAGGGATTTGGGGGAATGGAGGGGAGGAGAGTGGATGGAGGTGGTTGGTTGGGGGCGGGGAGGGGGGTACAGTGGAGGCGATGGTTGGAGGCGGAGGCTTCTGCAGGCGAGCGCAGAAAATGTGAGGAGGTGGGGTGGGACGATCCACCACTTGCGCGGACTAAACTCGAAATTATAGTAATTAAGAAATACAAAAAATATAGAAATTAATGATTTCATACGAGGAAATGGGCGATATAAAGCAAGCATAATGGCATGAATTAAACAGTAAATTATAGATATCAATGACAGTTGAGGAGGTGAAAAGTAGGAATAGAGCTATTTTTGCTCCAGGCTTCTTATTTTGCTGAGTTATGTTGTTGTTGTAGGGTGTGGCCAAGACTTGTGCTTGGTGCTTGGCCGTTATTGTTTTCTCTATTTTTCTGTTCTGGCCTGTAGCAGTTATACCGCTAAATCTTATTTTCTTCTTCTAATAGTGATTGGTAGAGGTCATGTCTTCGTCTTTCTTAAAAAAAAACTTGTGCTTGGTTTTGGTCGTTGTTGTTTTCTCACTTTTTTCTGTTCCAGGTTATAGTAGTCAGACTGCTAAAACTTATTTTCTTCCTCTAATAGTGATCAGTAGAGCTCCTTCCTTCTTTTTTAATGTTTTTTGACAGATGCATACATTGCTGATCCAGCTCTTTTCCCATCAGCAAGAACCACATCTAAGAATGTTCCTTCCATAGAGCAAAAAATAGCATGTAAACATATGTAACAAGGGCCCAACTATTTGTTCATTGCCCAAAGTAAAGATTGTATTTTTGCACAACATCCATTGGAAAGAACCAAGAAAGTAGAGGAAGAGGCTAGACTCCAGAAAGAACCGGAGCTGGAGTGGAGCAGAGCCAAGGAGAAGAAGTGGAGTACACGGAACACACCTAGATCTAGAGAGAGGATGATGGCGGTGAGCTGGATATGCAGCTCCCTTCTCGCCGCCATGCTCCCTCTCGGCCACTGCGTTGCTCCTTTGGTGCAACTTGCTCCCTTCCTCCCTGTTTGTTGCGCTACCACCCACTTGCTCGCGTCGCATCTCTATTCACCCCGCGTAGGTGTGCTGTTGCACGCTTACCCTGTGCCGCCTCATGCTTGCTTGCCGTCGCATCGTAGTGCCGTGTCCACCGACTGTCGCTCGCCTTTGTAGCCCGCGCCTCCGCTCGTACGCCACATAGAGGTTGGAGTCCCCCACCCCCCACTACCCCGGCCCACACACCAAACAACCACAGGATGACAGAGAGAATAGAGGTTAGGGTTTGGTGGGGTGAAGTAGGAAGAAAAATAGGCATAATGTGTGGGGAGTGCGAGTTGAATTCATTTGCGGACATAAATATATAATTTTTTCCTAATTAATAACATATAAATCTAATATACCTATTATATACCAGATATTTTGAAGAAAAAAAATGGGTATTCGGCTGAACACCCATGACCCCTTGAGGGTTCGCCCATGGTTATGCGCTTCTACTATGGGTGCCTAACAACAAATGCACCACGGAAATGCGTAAAGTGCTCCACGCCAGTACACACCGTAGCGCCATCTCGGGCCCCAATTCACTGGTACCAACCGCACATCGGTCATGGTCCCCAAGGCCTTGCCTTCCCGGCAAACGACCTCTCCTGCCATTGCCATGTACTTGATGATAGGGTGAAAACGGGACGAATAATTCCCGTACGATCCGATATCCGAAAAAAATCATTTGGGGTATTATTTTTTAGTCCCAATCCGCATCTGATATTATACATATTCGGATCCAAAAAATCTCATGGAATATAGGTTAGAATATGGAAAGAGCAATATTTGATTCGTATTTTATATGATATTCGACAAATCAACAAAATGGATATCCGATAAACATCAATATCCTTTAGTATCCTCTATGGTTTTCGAGTCATTGACTAATATATAATATGAATTTATATTTAATTATGTTTATGTTGTTAAGTACGGTAAATAATTATCTAAATGTAGTCTAATTTGATACTTTCGTTAGTGAAGTTATATTTTTTCTTTATGTGTATACTGTCCGTTAAGTTACCTATGACCGATTTGAATCCGATCCGCACCCGCACCATGCCTGTATCCTGAAAAAGCTGTATTTGTATCAGTATCTGACACAGGATCCGAAGTAAAAATATGGGTTAGAATACGGGAAGAGTAATATTCACCCGTATCCGACTCGTTTTTACCCTACTTGACGAGAACATGTGCAGTGTGTATAACAATGGTGGCCATTCCATTAAGCGATACGTGTCCTCAGGCGGTGGTGATTCCACTTGTTCGTGTCTGCTGTCCTCCTCCTCCGTGTCCTCGGTGGTCGATATGTCGTCCAGCACTGATAATAACTCAATTAGATCAAACGGTTTCGGTTTCTTAGGCATGTGGGGGATCAAGAACACCTCGTAGTGCTACGACACAACGGGATCAAACACGAGGTATGCCACGTAGTCTGTTGATTCAGTTGATCGAAGGGGAATCAATGGTTGATGAGGAGGGCGTCACCAGCAAATTTCCTTCTCCAGGCATCCATGCGCGGGAGACATTCCCACCGTCGTGTGGTGGGGTTGACCACGAAACCCACGTGCCGCCGTAAAGCAAAAGGCCGTTGCAGTGATCCAGGATAGGGTAATAACAACTCCTGCTATAACCGGGCAAGAAGTCGAGGTTACCGTTGATTCCGGGGCGCGTCGAGGGGCGGGCAAAGAAGCTCGGGCATCTGTAGTCGATGTAGTTGACGAAGATGCGATGCACCGAGTGCGCGAGCAGCAGCTCGCAGGCGTCGACAACGGTGCGCCATGCCTTGTAGATGCAGCGGGACACGGCGGCGGATATTGGCGAGCGCGTCGTCGGGTAGCGCCATCTCCGTCTAATCCATGGCTGCCATGGCCTTGATGTAGATTAGTAGCTGCAGAGGCGTGGGTCAACGCTCATCGGCGCGTTTGGACAGGACAGTGACTCAAGCACACAACTAAAGGCATGTACAATGGTATAAACAACTGATGTCTATAGTACCACTCTATGTCATCTATAGACAACATTAAAGATAACTCTTACAATGTGTTGTCTTTTTACATGTCTCTATAGACAACTTCTTCATGTATAACATGATTTGTTTTTCGTGTTACAGTCAACTACTACATAAAAGATGACTTAATTCTCTATATTCACTCTCTCTCTCATTCATGTCATGTAATGTCCTATAATAAGTCTTACGGATCACGCTATTGTAGGGTTCACTCGGCTGCTGCGCTGCGCTGCACATATATGGAGATATACAAGTGGGCCGGTGTGGCTGCCGCAGTGTAAGACTAGGCCCACATTGTGGGAGAGGCGTTCGTCCGGCTCGAGCTTAACCTGGGCCAAAACTTGACCAAAATTGGGCGTTGCGGCCACAGCACGGCAACCGGTCAATCCCGAGAAATTGGTGTCAACCGCAAGGTAGCGGGCGGGCCGCATTCGTCGGCCGCGCGGCGCCACTGGGCAAAACACCGCGCCGCAACGCACGCAGCCCCCCGCATCGGCGCATTTCCTCCTCCCCTCCACACGTCCCCTCCTCCCCTTCCGTTCCTCAGGCCGAGCGCTCTCCGCTTTTGGTTTGAATTTTGATGTGGAGGAGGCGGCGGAGCAACCGAGCAAGGGGGAGAGGCCGATAGATCGTAGCGGGAGCCAGCGATGTCGTGGCTCCGCAACGCGGTGCACCGCGCGGTGGAGGCGAGCGGCGGCCGCAGCTCCCTCGTCACCCGCACCGTCCGCACCTCCCTCGACACCGTCGTCCACCACGCCGGCCAGGCCGTCGCGGGCGGCGCCAGGCTCATCAACGACCGCATCGTACGATCAACACCGCACTACACCATCGCTGGCTGTACCTATTGTCGTATTCTTATCGATTCCTTCCGGCGATCGTGATTGGTTTGCGTTTGTTTGTTCGGGTAGGGGAATCGGAACTACAAGAGTATGAAGGTGACGGCCAAGAGGCTGGAGGAGGCGGCGCTCTCCTACGGAGGAGAGGAGAGGGTGCAGCTTCTGCGCCGGTGGCTCGTCGCGCTCAAGGAGACCCAGCGCGCGGTCGCGGCGATGCGGGAGCCACAGCACGCGGACGATCCGAATCAAGCCATGCCCGTGTTGGTGAGCATCTATGTGGCCAAGCTTTTGGGTTGCATTGCGTGATCGCGTACGAAATGGTGCGGGTTGCAGGATCTGTACGTGGATTACGAGAGCGGGGCTGAGCCGATGAACTTTCTCCATGTCTTCCTCTATAGCCTAGCGCTCGAGTGCGTTGTTCTGTCCATGGTGGGTTGGGTTTGCGCAATTCGATTTCACCAATGTGTCGTTTCTACCATGTATGTGGCATTATTTAATAATTTTAAACAATTAACTCGTTTTCTATGGATCAGATTCTGGAAGTCCCAACTGAAGAAGAAGTTTCACTGCTCTCAGAAATTTTCGGGCAAGTTCTTCAACCATTGGATGCCTAGTTACTTGTTATATTACTCAACTTTGGTGGGTTTTGGGGCTTCAAGGAAAATCTTGAACTTTTCACTCATATACTATTGTGGTCTGTGGATGCTCCATACAGAATGTGCCTTTCTGGAGGGAAGGATGTGCATAATGCAATTCTGAGTAGCATACAGGACTTGGCTAAGTTATTTTCTAGTTACCATGATGAAGTATTGGTATGTAGTTCCTGTTTTGTTCCTCTCAGTATTAGACCATAGACTCGTGTAGAAAACTAGTCTAATTGCAGACCTCTTAGTTCTGCCTCAACATATTAGTTATTAGTAAGAAAGGCCCCTTGGTTCAGCCACTTCGTCCATGATTTAATCTTTGTACCTTTTGCACATCATGTATATAGTGTGCATTTTTTCCCGGTGATTAAATTAGATGCCAGGGAAAGCATAACATGTATCATGTATGATATCTAGCTATTTCTGTGGTTTCTCCTTTCCAGGCAAAACGTGACGAACTGCTTCAGTTTGCTCAATGTGCTATCTCAGGGTTAAAAATAAATGCTGACATTGCAAGGTTACCACTTTCTTTTGGGGAGAGGGAGGGAGCGGTTGTTTTAGGTCTCCAAGTTTGCATGTGTATTTACATGCTCCAAAATCTCTATTTTTTTTCTTAAGTCCAGATTAGATGATGAAATCGTGCAGCTAGAACAACAGATAAATGCAATGGATGCTCTGCAAGCTACTTCAACCGGTAACCGTAATAAAGCATCTCAAATGGTTGCTGAGGTAGGCCTAAATTTCGAGTTCTTGACCTTTATATTTCTGTGGGTTTACATTATCATTTTATTTTTTTTATAGAAAAGAAAAAAAAGGCTACCTTTCTGTTGTGCTAGCTAAGCTTACCTATAGCCTAATGTTGTCACGTGATCTATGTGTAAGATGGACTTGTTTCAGCTTACTGAGGAGACCGGTGTCGTGACAATCCATGGCCCCCGACACAGCAACTGTTGTGCATCAAAGCCCCCGAAGGGTCATCAACACCATAACCGGGGGATCCTCCCTAGATCTGGGATCCAAGAGGCAGCGGCGCGCCTACGCTCGTCAAATTCATCACATCGCGTCTTACCCCGCGAACATACCCCTAAAATACTCCGAAGTGTTCATCACCTTCGGCCTCGAAAACGCAAAGGGGCTATTCTTCCCACACCAAGAACCCCTCATCGTCTCGGCGACCATCGCAAACTTTGAAGTGAAGCGCGTACTAGTAAACGGGGGAAGCTCCGCTGATGTACTCTTCGCTAAGGCCTTCGACAAAATGATGATCCCTCGAAGCAGGCTGTCGCCCCCAGACATTCTCCTCGTAGGCTTCGGAGGCAAGCCAGTGGCCGCCCTCGGCCAAATTGAGCTATTAGTCAAGTTCAGTGAAGGCCCTTCGGCTTGAACGGAAAACATCACGTTCGATGTCGTCAACATACCTTACCAATACAACGTTGTCCTCTCCTCGTCGGGGTCCTCGCGTTAGGACAGCCTTACACCACGCCCAGAGCACACCCGATTCACGCGGGAACCACGCACTATGTTTTCGCGCTTACTGTGCTCCTCCACTTTGTAGGGCCCCAAGAACTCCACCACCCATGCAGCTTCGTTTATCGACAAGACTGCGTAATCAGAAGAGCTACAAGTCGAAAACAACCCCGACACGCCACCACCACAAATAATAGATGCCTCGCCTTCTACTCCGTCCGTCTTGATCGGACGAAGGCCGTCAACCGGCTCATCGAGTTCTAAGCCCCAACCCGTCGACAGGGGCCAGATGCGCATCATGCAAAACTCCTCTGCTAAGTCTCGCATACTCATGCGCGCCGTCAGCCCCCTCAACAACAACAGTTGTGCCTCTTCCCCACCGATCAACTTGACCTTGGGCGACGAGATAACGTCGATGGCGCCGCTTGACGAGTGAAGCCCCTCCAAAGCGGGAGTGGTGTAATAAAACCACTTCTTAAACCAATCAGTCTCCCACCGATTCGAGGCGGGCACTGACATATACTATCGCCAGGAGGTTCTCACTTGGAAGTTTACACTCCCAAAGTTCACCACCATGTTGGTGCCCTTCTTCTTCGGCTGACGGCGCGCATCGTGAGGATACGCGAACAACCTCCCATTTTCCTCTGCACCGAGTGACCGCATCGCCCACTCGAAGATACTCAAGCGAGCGATGGAGTTAGGCGTCAACTGGCCAAGCTCCGCCCAGTATATCCCTAGCACCTTCACCAATAGAGGTACCGAGGGGATGCGAAGCCCCGCATCGAAGAACACGGAGGAAACCACAACCACATCGTCGCGCAGATTTGGCGTCATGTCCGAGCCAGGAGACTAGACGGCCTCCATGCTCGGAAGTCGCCCCTCAAGGACGAGGGTTGCAAGAAACCTATCCGTCGCCTCCGCCTGCCCGAGCTCGCTGGAATACGACACTTCCGCGGCTTCCCCTGCGCCCTTGTTTTGTTTGGTCATGATGAGCCAAGCGAGGCAACCCAGGCAATAGCAAGCTCGTCGCAGCTGCACCCCGGAGGCGAAGCAAAAGCGCGCACACACCAAGCCCTAAGAAAGCAAGAGGGGCGGCAACACTACGGACGCGCGAGCGGAAGTGAGAACACATCGCCGGCCTCTTATATAGGGCAACGATGCCGAGCGGGTACACCAATCAAAGGAAGTCGAGTCAATCTCAGCATGACATGTGCCCCACTACAGCACACAAATCGACACGACCCTGCCCACGACCTTCTAAAGCACGTGGGACAAGGAGCACAGTAACACCCTTTCAAAATTCGAAAAGACGAGCGCGAAAACAGACGTGCCCCTTCAATTTTTGAACCGTCGCACAAAAAATCGCGCAAGAACACCATTCACCTACCGCATTTGTGGAACTTCACCAGGACAAAGGGGTTGGAATGCCTAAACCCTTCGGGATCGAAAAAGGCGCAGTTTCGGCCAAGGCAAAGCAAGCCCTCGACCTCAAGGGGCTCCTATCATAGGGACGACCCATCGTCCCCAACGGCCAGGCGAAGAGTCAAGGAAATTAGCCCCTTTGAAGGGGGAAGGAAGCGAAGGGTATCAGACCCTTCGCATCGTGCGGAGGGTATCAAGAGAGACATCACCTTGATGCCTTGGCCAATCGGTTCACCACCTCGATCTTCGCCCGAATGGGTTTTTCGAGTAGGACGAAGGGGGAGGTCGAGTTCCCGCATGGACCAAGGAAGGTGATGTGGTGGACACCGCCCACGGAAGTCCACTGTGCACCGAAGCTACCAGTGAAGGAGGGAAAAGCCGCGAAGCCCCTGTAGTCATAGGGCCTTAATAGGGGCACTATTGTAATCTCCTATCTCCCAGCTTGTAATGCTATAAATAGACCCTCCTACATATCAAGTAGGCAGGGAATGTTTTAACACACGAATAAAATATCATTTATTCCTTTGTACCGTTTCCTACACTTCGGGGACCTTCCCTACCCCTTTGCAGCGGGTAGTGGCCCTGAGGCCCTCCCCTTTGTACTGTTTGGTCCGTAGCCACAACACTACTTTGTGTGCATGTGTTTTTTGGTTTTGCTAAAACCATGGATGTGTAAGTATAGCCTATTAAAAACATTAAATGTTAGATAAAATTTTGAGAACTGCTTGGTAAGAGCATTGTTTCCCATGTAGGTAGCATATCATGTATCCACTATCCAGTGTTCTCTGTGGAGAAACTAGACAAGTCATCGCATATTAACTGCATTCTTTTCTTTAAAAATGCATAGAAACCTTTGTTTGTATATACCTTATATGCTTTGTGGTCAGGTCTTGAGTAGCTCACTAAAGTTATTTGTTTCATACTTTCATCCTATTCAATATGGGTCAACTTACTATTTCTGGTTATTAATTATAGATAATATTAAGAATGAGATTCAGCGGTGTATTTCTGAATCCTGATACTATTTGCAGGGTTTAAAAAATGCAGTTGCTGATGTTCGTATATGCTCTAGAATGGAAGAACTTGTATTGAAGAAGAAATCAATACATCCTGGCAACTCATTGGGGACTCATTTTCAGAAGGCATGATACTTCCATTATTTCTAAATTACTTTGGCTTTCTATGTTTTAGCTGCGCAGTTCGTCAGTCTGGAATTCAGATTTAACACAGCAGAATAATTTCAAGTTTTTTTTCTAAAACTTATTTCCTTGTCCTCCCTTTTTGAATGATACATGGTTAGTACCTCAATATCCATTTCATAAAACTTTGCAGGTCGATAAACTGAAGGTTTTGTCAGAATCTCTTGCAAATTCATCTGCAAAAGCAGAAAAGCGTATAATGGAAAATAGGTTTGTGTCTTAAGCATTCCCTGTGCTATGTATTTACTTTCAGCAACTTAGCACATACTTATTTGGCAGAATGCGAGTGCAGTGAAAAGTGATATAGACAAATCTAGCAGGCCATAGTTGCTATAACTTGTAGTGATATGTCAAATACTAGGTAGGTAAATTTAAGCTACAACCACTTATATACACGGTGTCATATTTCTGTAGTTGCAATGTGCATTTGTTACTTTGTTCCTTTATTAAAATGTTTTCTTCATTCCAGAGCCACAATTTTACCTTTTTTTGGTACCAAAATATTTGAAATGAGGGAGTCTGCTTTAAAGTGAATTTTGTTGCCCTATGCTTCACAATGCAGGCTACAAAAGGAAGAATCTCTAATCTTCCGAGTTTCCAAAAAAAATGAAGTTAATGGTACTGAAAAGGTAACTTTTTTAGCTACAGTCTTGTGAGTCATCACTTAAATTATCTGTGGTACTTGCGTCCACCACACCTAATTATGTCAATGAGCCAAGCAAGAATTTATTGTGTATCCAGATCAATACATTTTCCCAGATTTTCCCCAAAGCACCAAAAAGAACATCTTAACTTTATCTATCATATTCATCGAACTGTTGTTGCTAAAGGATAAACATAGCAGGAAATCTGAGCTGTTCTAATGTTTGCCTTCGGTTGTCTTGGTCATATGGATTGGCTTTTGTGTCTGTGTTCTGTTGCCATGTCCTGAACTTTTAATTTTTTTTGTGAAAGGAATTAGTGGCTGAGATCTCTGGACTCAAGGAGCAAAAGGACCAACTTGAGGCAGAACTAAAGAAAGTATGATTGTCCTTTCTTTTTTCCACCTTCCTGAAGAACTAATGTTCACAATCCAATTCTTTTGATCTACTTCAGTAACTTACAGAATGGCAAAATGCTGGTAATTTCTTGCTAAAGTTTGAAATTCAGTAAATATTATGGTTTCAGTTTGGAGAGGAAGCCAGAACCTGTAAATTTGCGTAGCGAGCATTTAGGATCTTGAATGTCTGTTCATGTTGATCTGTTATGTGAGAATGCAAATTTCCTGAAATGCATCAACTGAAATGAACCACATTTGAACTTATGTTTGCTGTGAATTACTCCACGCATGTTATTATACAGTAGAGATAGTAAATTGTACTCTTATACTCAATAATGATGGTTAAATGTGTGAGAAGACATCATGAGGAGACGCTCAGGGTGGAAATATGAGCTACAATATAGTATGGCTTTAAATTATGACTTTGTGATCTTAGTAGTATTTCACGAATGTAATTATTGCCCGGCATCTTAGATATAATAATCAGCTACATACTTGGTGGAGCGGCCTATAAGTTACACCCTTTATACAATGCTTTAACTATAAATAAGAAATCAGGTGTCCTATTAATCTACATGATTTACAATATATAAAATTTGGCATTCAATTTCAAAACTAGCTGAAGGCTCTGCTAGACTTTTTGCCCCTGTTAGGTTTACTGTTCTATAGAAGCTATGATCCCATGAGAAGCTTATTTTTAAGAGTGGTTCTGAAACTCAGATTACAGGTAAATACTAAATTGAATGCGGCTGTTGTGAAGCTTAAAAAAACTAGAGAGGAGAGAGACCAATTTGATGAGGCCAGCAATCAGATTGTGCTGCACTTGAAAGCAAAGGTTTGGTAACGTTTTCTTCATTAGTTTCTAGATTTAGAAAATGCTTTCTGGGAAGCATAGCTTTTACTTCCTCATTATTTTCTGCCATGTCCTTACCCTAGGAAGATGAACTATTAAGATCTATTGCTTCCTGCAAAGTAGAAGCAAGCACTGTCAGTGCGTGGATCAACTTTTTAGAAGATACATGGAAGTTGCAGTCTTTGTATGAAGAACTAAAGGAAAAACAGGCCAAGTATGTGGGCTCTTCCACTGAAAAATACCATGCTCTATAAAAAAAAGTACCATGTGATAATCACACTCAGAATTTCTATGCACAAAGATTTGCTGATATATGTTTCTATTGTTTTGAATTTTTGCTGATTGCAGTGGTGAATTGGATAGATGTGGAGTCTGCTTTGCGAAATTGGTTAAGCATCATGTTTCTGCATGCGTGGTACTTCATCTGACTTTACATTCTAAAGAAGTGACATACCACAAGGGCCTTCTGTTTATTAACTTTTGCATTGCCTATTGTTTCTCAATTAATTATTTCTTTTGGTTTTCTAGGAAGAGCTGAGCACTTCTATTGATCGTATAAAGACCTTTGTTGATAACTTGAAAATATTCAGTGACAGGTATATTTCTCATTTGTTAGTCTAGTTTCCTTGCACAAGAGACTTCCTGGTGCTAATGCTTTTAGTTGCATCACCAGATCGGTATCAGCGGAGGATGGATATAATGGTCCGTCTAAGCAATCAAACCCACGTAAATACCTTGAGGAAGAATATCTGGAAACTGAGAAAATGGTCATTCTTGATAATTCTTTACCCTGCTTGTGGAAAACAGAAGATGCTAATAGAGGATAACGAGATTTCTTATTACAGCTGGCGTCAGGAAGCCTGACTCCGAAAAGTTTTTTTTTTTTGTGACATTTATAATTCTGCATTACGTTTTGTTCTGTTTCAGGTTGTAGCCGCATTCAATTTGGTTGATAACATCAGAGCACTATTTTTTTCCGATCAAGAGCGTAAAACCAGGTAGTTGCTGTTCAAGATACTAGCGTCTCGTTTGGAACACATGAATTTCACAGAAACGATCTAATTCCCGCATAAAGCAAGAAATTTCTCACGTTCTAAACAGAGCCTAAAACTTTCTGGCTAGGCACACTTTGCAATCTGTAACGATACTAGAGCTGCGCTGAATGTTTATGCAGGAGAGATGATCCTGAGGTGAAAGACCTATTTGCCAATATCGACAAGCTGCGAGTCGAGTTTGAATCGGTTCCACGGCCAGTACTGCAAATCGAGATCAAAGAAAAAGAAGAGAAATCAAGGCGGTCTCGTTCCTTCAAGGGCGCTCGCTCACCAAGCCATCCAGAAAATGATTCCCCGATGGCAGCTCAACTAAGGACGCGGCTGCCATCAGAGTCTGACTCAGAACTGGCAAAGTCCGACCAAGAATACAAGGAATACTCGGCTGACGAGATCAGTGGATGGGATTTTGATGAACTTGAAGATGAGCTAACATCTGGATTCCAGTCATCTGTATAGTCTGCAAAGGGAACTCATATCCGAAATGGTTGATTTACAATTATTAGCACCAAAGTTTGGAGAATGTATAGCACAGACCAGAGTTGTGTACATTATAATATTGGTTTCTGCTTAGAAACTTTTGCTGCGTCCTTTGGACGTTTTTATGCAAGATGAAAATAAGTGGAGCGCAGCCCTAATTAACCTTAGCCACCACCAAATAAGCCCTCCTCTCCTCCTCCCTTCCTCCTCCTTGCTGCCGTCGGCGGCGACCGGCCGGCTTGTGGCGTTGGCGGGGTTTCTTCTTTTCGGTGGTAGCGCCTGATCTGCATCGCGCTCCCAACGCTTGAAGTCTATTCGCCGATTTTCAACGGTGTGGACTTTCATTGGGGTTGTATCTAGGGCCCTTCTCCGTCGGCTTGTCTTCGGGCGTGGCGATCCGGGACCCTTCTCCGTCGGCTTGTTTCGGCGACGTGGTTTCGTCGATGGCATGACGACGGAGGTGGCGCGGTGCAGATCTAGATTTAGCGCAGTTGGTAAAGATCGCGATGGCTCGGTGGCGGTGGCTTGTGCAGCGCTCGACTCCTCCCCGGTGGACGGCTTTTAACCGGTCGACGCGTGGGCTGCGGTAGACGTCGCCTTCTTTTGGTGCAGACGGCGGTTGGCCGTTGGGGATGTTGCGGACGTCGTCTTGGCGATCTGGTCTTCATTGGTTGGATCCAGTGATGAGGTCGTCCTGTGATGTGGTCTTGGGGCACTGGTACCTTCGATCCGGGGTGAAAACTCTTGATTCGGTCTTCGCTGGTTGGATCTGGCAACGACATCGACCAGAGCGGCGTTACCTTCTTGAAGGCGTTGTTTTGGAGAACCGGTACCTGAGCTTCGGAGTGAAAACTCCTGATCTAACCTTCGCTGGTTAGATCCGGCGACGATGATGTGAGTCGTTTCCCTTCTTGGAGACGTCGTTACGGAGACTAGCCAATCATCACCTCTTTGTTGCGCAGCTACTATTCGCATGTGGACGATCTCCTGGTTGGTTCTGGAGGCGGGGCTAGGTGGTCTTTTTTTTAGGCTAACCTTTGTATGACAATTTGTTTATCATTGTTGGTTTTTGGCCGTTTTTTGTTTTAAGCTTTTAGCTGATGGTGGTGTAATGGTTGTGCGTATCCCTAGTTGGTGCAGAGACCGGGAGTTGTACTTCCATTATCTAAAAATATTGAAACTTTGATAGGAGCCCTTTACTATGTATGATGTATCCATCTCTCCAATTATATTGACCATACGTGTTATTAGCATATATCTTCACATGCCTAACATAGCTTTGTATATATGGCATGTGTATAATTATCTTACTTGTACTCCAAGGTAGTTTAGCATTTTCCTTATCCTCTCCTTGATTCAGGGAGACAGTTGTACCTGTATGTCTATACGTATCACCTCATACATCGAATATATGTGTTGAATCATACTCGCCTACATGGTATCAGAGCGCCCAGGTCATCTCCTGCCCTAATTCGCTCCCAACGACGCGTCAGTCCCCCCAAATAGCGCCATGACCAGCCCAAACACCTCCCCCCTCCCCTCTATTTTCCTCCTCCTCCAGCTCCTCCACCAATCCTTCTGCGGCCTCTACTCCGGTCGGCCACCTCCCATCGTTGGCTGCCCAAGTCACAAATATTCACACCCATGTTCCTGTAATTTTGGATCTCCAGGAGTCAAACTACTCGGCATGGCATGGCTTCTTCAAGGTTGTTCTCAGCAAGTTTGGTCTCATCGGCCACATCAACAACTCTAAGCCGGATATCGCCAATCCAACCTGGGCACAGGACGACTACAATGTCATCTCCTGGTTCTATGCCACAATCTCCATGGAAATCCTAGGGATTGTCATGCAACCAGAAGACACTGCCTACTCCGTCTGGACTCTGGACTAGCATCGCCGAATTGTTTCAAGACAACAAACCCACCTGCGCTATCTACATTGAATCTGAATTTCGCAATATCTACCAAGGCGACATGACCATCACGACGTACTGTCATCGCCTCAAGACTCTTGCTGATAGTCTTCGCGATGTGGATCAAATGTTGGTGCTTAACACGCTGGGTGGACTTAACCCTAAGTTCCACAACGCAATTTCTATCTTAACCATGTAGGTACTGTTTCCTACATTCCTACGCACATGGTAATATCTTCTTCTCGAAGAACACCGGTTTGCATAAACCGCAAAGATGGCCGCCGCCATTACCCTCTACTTTGCTGCCCAACAGCCGTCTTCTCCTGGTGGTCACCACGCCAACGACAATGGTGACCGTGGCGATCGCAAGGGCCGCGACCACCGCAAGAAAGATGGAAAGCACAACAATGTAAATGACACCAACAATAGCCACAACACATGATTAGTGTCCACTCTAGCTTGGGCGCCCTGCTTCAACCCCTGGACCAGCATGGTTTAGGCCTAGCCCATGCCCCCGGCGTCTGGCTAGTGCCCCCTCCCTCCGCTGACAATGCCCATGCCGTTGGTCTTCTCGGGCCTCACCCCAATGATGCTGCGCCGACGCCTATTGCGTACACCGCGGCACCCCCCCCATGGCTGCTCTGGCTTACGCGTCGCACCCTGGACATCCGCCTGTCGCATATGCGCCTCCGTCCACCCAGTCGGTGCCCCTCTACGACTCTGTCCAGGCTTGGGATCAGTTAGCCCTCATCGCTGCCCTCAACAACATGTCCATGAACCCATCTCAATCTGGTGGTGAGTGGTTCATGGATACTGGAGCAACCTTGCACATGGCTTCCAACTGGGGTATCATCCCCTCTCCCCTCCCTCATTCTTCCACATCTCAAATCATTGTCGGAATGGCCATACATTACCTGTCACCCACACTAGTCGCCTTGTTATACCCACTCCTTCCACCCCTTACACCTTCCACATATTCTTGTTACTCCACATCTCATTAAAAACCTTGTTTCCGTTCGTTCCTTTACTCGTGACAATTCAGTCTTCGTTGAGTTTGACCCATATGGTTTTTCTGTTAAGGTTCTGCAAACCCAGAGGAAGATACTGTGTTGTGACAATCATGGTGATCTCTACCCACTCTTCTCCTTCCAACCCACAGCTCCTACACAGAGTCTCCACACTAGCACCATCTCTGTTGACCTTTGGCACCAGCGACTCGCCCACCCCGGCCGTGAAGCACTCTCTCGAGCACTAGGCTCCTTTCATTTCTCATGTAATAACAAGGTCATGCCAAATTGTCATGCATGTCGTATTGGCAAAAATGTCCGTCTACCATTTTCACATTCTACATCCTTTACTACTATTCCATTTGAGATCATTCACTGTGATGTCGAGACATCGCCCATACCTAGCATCTCCGGTTTTCAGTACTACCTTGTCATACTTAATGATTTCAGCCATTATGCATGGACGTTTCCCTTGCGGCGCAAGTATGAGGTGCTCTCTCACCTCACCACCTTACATGCCTATGTCTGCACCCAATTTCGCCTTCACATCCTTGCTGTTCAGACTGAAAATGGTCGTGAGTTCAATAACCATGCATCTTGGGCTCTCTTTGCTCAACATGGCATCACACTATGTCTATCTTGTCCATACACCTCACAACAAAACGGGAAGGCTGAGCGCATTCTTCGCACCATCAACGACGGCATTCGTACACTCCTTTTGCACTCTCATATGCCTCCTTGTTTTTGGGTCAAAGCCCTTGCCACCGCCACCTATCTCCTAAACCATCAGCCTTGCAAAATCCAGTCACTACTATCTCCCTTTGAGATTTTATTTGGTGCACCTCCTGACTATCATCACTTGCGTGTCTTTGGGTGCCTTTGCTATCCCAACATGCTTGCCACCGCACCAAATAAACTCCCTCCTCGATCTTCTGCTTGTGTGCTCCTTGGCAACCCAACCGATCACAAGGGATATCGATGTTACGATCTAGCTTCTCGTCATACCATCACTTCCCGTCACGTCACCTTTGACAAATCCTCCTTTCCTTTTTTACCCACCCTACCAGATTCATCACCTGATTTGGAATTTCTTGATTCCGATCATCCTTTCCTTTCCCAAACACTTGTTGCAACACCTTTTTCTTCTGCCACAACTGCCGCGACACCCGGATCGCCTGTCGCGGCAATCTGCCAACCTCCCGGATCACCTGCCGTGGCACCCAGGTCCCCTACCGCCGCTCACTGATCACCTGCCGTGGTGGCCTCTTCACCCGCCGCTGCTCCCCGGTCGCCTACTGCCTCAGTAGCTTCTTCCACTACTGCCCCGTTTGCTCCTCCTACCGCGGTAGCTATTCCGCATCCCATGATCACCCAAAGCTAACTTGGCTCCTTCAAACCAAATCCGAAGTATGCCCATGTTGCTTCCACCACCTCTCCACCAACCGGTATCTCCCCCTTGCCCAAATCTGTCTACTCTGCTCTTCGTGATCCACACTGGTTTCACACCGTGCGAGAAGAGCATCGCACATTACTTGCCAACAACACTTGGGCCCTCGTTCCATGTCCTCCTAGTGTCAATGTGATTACCGGTAAATGGATTTTTCGCCATAAACTACAATCCGATGGCTCTCTTGAGAGATATAAAGCCCGTTGGGTTGTGCGGGGATTTTCCCAATGCCTTGGCATGGACTTTGACGAGACATTCAGTCCGGTCGTCAAGCCGGCCACCATCCGCACTGTGCTCAGTCTAGCCACCTCTCGACAATGGCCCGTGCACCAACTTGACGTCAAGAACACCTTCCTTCACAGCGTTCTTTCTAAGATAATCTATTGCCAACAGCCGGCCGGCTTTTTCACACATCCAAACTAGATCATGTCTGCCTTCTCTCCAAGTCCTTGTACGGATTAAAATAGGCTCCCCATGCATGGTACACCCGGTTTGCCACTTTCATCCGCACACTTGGCTTCCATACTAGTGTGTCTGATTCGTCTCTTTTTGCTTTACATCGTGGTTCAGACTTTGCCTATCTTCTCCTATACATTGATGACATTGTTCTTACTACTACTTCCATCTCTCTCCTTCATCTTATTATCTCTCGTCTTCATGATGAGTTTTCTATGAAGGACTTGGGTCCCCTTCATTTCTTTTTGGGCATCTCTGTCACTCGCTCATCAACCGGTTTCTTTCTCTCTCAGAAGAAATATGTTGAGGATCTCCTTGACAGGGCAAGCATGACTCATGAAAACCTGCCACCACGCCCATTGACACCAAACCGAAAGTTGCCTCCACGTCTGAAGAATCTAGGCCCTATTTGCAGTGTTTTGGTAATTATAGACAACCATGTGTTTTGTACTAACTCGCTTTATCAAGAAGTTACTAGGTTTGTTCTTGGACTAAGACGGAAGAGCGCTAAAGGATCTCATCTCACTCAAGGTAAATGTATCTAGTTGATAGGATCTTTTCTTAGTTTTACCGGTCTAGGAGAATGAAGGATAAAAGACCGGATTGCTAGAATAGTAAACTGTACTATGAAGAGGGATCAAATGACTAGTAGCTTGAAAGCGAATGATACCACAAACGCTAAATCTTACTTGGTTTAATCTTGGATTCATTTGATAAGTCTGGCCATATTTTTTATGTGTTATTTTTTCATGGCCGGACTGACCGCCGTTGATAGGCCGGACTGACCGAAAACCCGGATCAACGCTGTGGTCAGTTTTTTCCAGTAAGCTCCTTTTCTGCATTTTCAAAGGCCGGAGGACCGATCGGTCCTCCGGACCGAGTGTCCCGGTCAGCTTTTTCCAGAGAAGGGAGTTTATTTGGTGCGGACTAACCGCCGGCATAGGTCCAGACTGACCGGACCTCCGGGTCAAGAAACCCAGTCAACTTTTTCTAGAGAGGTGGTTTTTTATGTCTTGCTACAAATTCTCTAAAGTCGGACTGACCGCAGGTGTGATTTTGGACTGACTGTACCTCCGGTCCATCAAAGTGGTCAGCTTTTTACAGTGGCTCGTTTTTCTCTGGAATTGGATTTCTTGAGTTCGGTCTGACCAGACCCCAAATGGCGGTGTAACACCCTGGCCCAAAATCCGCTCAATTCCCAGCCCACCGTGGGGCGGACCCGCGCACACATAGCACCCTACTTACACTTTCGTCCTCGCTTCGTGTAAAAGGGTTAACCCGGAAGTGCTAAGTTTGGACCCAATAGACATTATATACTACTACAACTCACTTTAAACAAGCAATATAGGACTAATCCCACCGCATGACTCCTCATGGGCCACATGGGCCCGACTACTGAGTAGGTAGGGTATTACATTCACCCCCCTCAAGGGTGGCGCCTATAAAGACACCGCATCTGTGATAAATGCCGTAACCACCCCTCGGTACATGTCGTGCGTCCGGTCTTGGCACATATGCCATCTTTGTGTGTCCACTGGGACCACACGCACCATGCGCCATATGCCGTGCCCGTTTCGCCTGCAGCGCGCGTGCTGCGCAAGGTTGATGCTCTGATACCATCTGTAACACCCTAGCCCAAAATCAGCTCAATGCCCAGCCCACCGTGAGGCGGAACCGCGCACACATAGCACCCCACTTACACTTTCGTCCTCGCTTTGTGTAAAAGGGTTAATCCGGAGGTGCTAAGTTTGGACCCAACAGGCATTATATACTACTACAGCTCACTTTAGACAAGCAATATGGGACTAATCCCACCACATGACTCCTCATGGGCCACATGGGCCGCACTATGAGTAGACCGGGGTATTACAGGCGGTTTGACCAAACAGATCGTAACGGATAGTTTCTGTGCATTACATGCATAGCAGTCGACCGTTATTTTCACAGCCCAGACTAATCGGCCACATAACTGCGGTCTGACCGCACCTGCTGATTTCTTTAGGGTTTCATGCTCCAACAGCTAATAAAGTGGGTGGAGGCTATAAATACCTCACCCACTGTAGCAAATGAGCTTTGATGAACCTCATTGAATACTTTTGAGCCATTTGCTTGTTCTTCCACTCTTTGAGGGCATTAAATTATCTTGCAAAGGTTGTTGAGGCTTTTCCAAGTGCGTTGATTAGGATTTGATCTTTGTGGCACTTGAGCATCTTCAAGCGAAGAATCTTTGGTCTATTACTCTTGGAGATTGCCGTCTCCTAGACGGTTCGGAGTTGCATCGGTGATCTTCTCAAAGGAGATTGTGAGAAGACCTGGGCATTTATGAATGTTGGAGCTCGCCTAGTTGGAGTGGAGAAGAGCTACCATTAGTGATAAAGAGAAGTGCATGTGTGAAGCCGACTTGAGTTGATCAAGCTTTCTTAACGTGGATTAGTGGAGACCGACAAGTCTCCGAGACCACGGGAAAACATCGTTTGTCTCCCTAGTGTGGTTTATTCTCACGCTCCTTACTTTGTACATTTATGCTTATGAGCCAGTCGTTTATCTTGTTTAGATTGTGTAGCTTGTATTGATAGTGTAGTGCACTTAGAAAGCCTTAAATCTTTTAGGCCTTAACATGTGAAATTATATTTCATAGCTTTAAGTTTGGCAAAATCTGTTTTTAGCCAAAAGAATTAAAAAACCGCCTATTCACCTCCCTCTAGTCGGTTATCCTTGATCCTACAAGTGATATCAGAGCTTGATCTCTCATATATTAGATTTTACCGCCTAGAGAGAAAACGGTGACTAGTGAGGGTTTGTCCATAGGTAAAGCACCTCAATTTAATGGCACAAATTATGCTTATTGGAAGGTTCGTATGACCGTTTACCTTAAGGCCATGAGTTCTAGCATATGGAGAATTGTAGGAGAGGGTTTCGTTATGCCTATTGATCCAAACAATCTTACCACATTAGATGAACAAAATACTCTCCTAAATGCTCAAGCAATGAATGATTTTTATGGAACCTTAAACGCGGATGAATTCAATAGAGTGAGTTCGCTTGAGATGGCTCATGATATTTAGAAAACTCTCTCCGAAACTCATGAGAGAACATCCGCGGTTAAAGAGACCAAATTGCGTATGCTCAAAATCAAATATGAGATATTTGTTATGTTGCCACATGAAAACATAAATGAAATGTATTCAAGATTGAATAACTTAGTTAATGAACTTAAAGGTCTTGGTTCATCACTAACCGATCTTGATATTGTGAGAAAAATGCTTAGGACTCTACCGGACAAGTATGAGACATTGGTAACTTTATTTCTAAATTCTTCTGAATTGTCAAGAATGACTCCTACCAGTTTTTTGGGCAATTTAATCACCAATGAGCTCTACAAGAAAGACAAGGAAGAGCTATTAGAACAAGTTACATGTAAGAAGAAAAATATTGATTTCAAGGCAAAGACGGAATCAATTGATGAAAATGTTGAAAGTGAAGATGATGATAATTCCGATGAAGAGATGACTCTATTTGTGAGAAAAATGAGCAAATTCATGAAAAGACGCTCAAACCGAAGTTCCAATTGGAACAAAGGTCAATCCTCAAGCAAAAATTGCTACTCTAATATTATATGTTATGAGTGTGAGGAGAAAGGCCATATTGCATCTCATTGTCCAAAGAAGAAGGATGAAAAATCTAAGTCATTCAAGAAAAATAACTGCAATGGCAAGAAGAAGCTTTTCAAGAAGCTCCACAAGAATAGCAAGGGTGAAGCTCACATTAGAGAATGGAACTCCGATGAAGACTCCTCGGACTCCGACTCCGAAGAAGATGAGTCCCCAAGAAAGAGAGAGCTTGCTGGAATTGCCATCAAGGAGACTCCATCATTATTCTCTACATCCCATTGTCTCATGGCAAAAGGGAAACAAAAGGTAACAAACGAAACAAATGATGATCCTACTTATGATGAGCTAATGGATATGCTAGAGGACTTGAATGCATATCTTGGCAAGAAGAAGTCAAAATCTAAAGTCTTGAAGAAGGAATTTCTTTCTCTCAAAGACTCTTATGATGAGCTAAAGGAAGCTCATGAAATTCTCCTTATCAAGGATCATTCAAAGTCCCACATGGATATAGGCATTACTTGTGATATTCTTGATGAAATAAATTGCTTAAATGTTGCATCTAAGACTAGCATATCTACTTCAAGTGATAATTTGATTGCCATGCCTTGTAGCTCTAGAATTGATAATATTGCTTGCATGGATTTGAAAATTGATCATCCTCTTGTTATTGAGAATCAATAGCTCAAAGAACAAGTAACCAAGCTAATTAAGAGTTTAGATAGATGCTTCAAAGGTAAAGCCACTCTTGACAAAATCTTGAGTGAGCAAAGATGCTCTTACAACAAGGGGGGACTTGGTTTCATTCCTAAGAAAGGAAAAATACCAATCTACAATGCGACAAGGTTTGTAAAGAAAAATGATAACTTGTGCTACAAATGTCATGATGTAAGGCATTTAGCTAAAGATTGCACAACTCATAGCTCATCTAAATCATTTGTATTTGAATCTTGTTATATGCTTAGGAAATCAAAGGATGGTAGAATTGTAGCTAAATTTATTGGGACTCCTATATTTGGAGATAAAAAGAATTCTATTTGGGTGCCTAAAACCTTGGTATCTAACCTTCAAGGACTTAAACAAATTTTGGTACCTAAAAGAGTATAACTTTGTTTTGTAGGTGAACTACAAGACCGGTGGAAGACATTGGGTACTTGATAGTGGGTGTACCCAACATATGACCAGAGACCGAAAAATGTTCACCTCATTTGAAAACAAAAACAGAGAAAATGAAAAGATCACATTCGGTGATAATAGCAAAGGAAAGGTAATAGGATTATGTAAAATCGCTATATCAAATGATCTTTCTATTTCTAATGTATCTTTAGTTGAATCTCTTAATTTTAACTTGCTATCCGTTGTACAAATTTGTGATCTTGGATTTTCTTGCACTTTCTCTCAAGAGGGTGTTTCTATTTTAAATAAAAAGATAACTCTTTGGTATTCAAAGGTTTTCGTTTTGGCAATCTTTATTTCATAGATTTTTCGTCAAGTGATTCTTGCCTCAAAACTTGTTTAATTGCAAAAACCTCCTTGGGTTGGCTTTGGCATCGAAGGCTTGCTCATGTAGGAATGATTCAACTTAAAAAACTTTTCAAACATGATTTAGTTGTAGGCTTGAAAGATGTGAAGTTTGAGAAAGATAAGTTATGTAGTGCTTGTCAAGCTAGCAAGCATGTAGTAAGTTCTCATCCATCAAAAAGTATCATGTCCACTTCTAGACCATTAGAGCTCTTACATATGAATTTGTTTGGGCCAACAACCTATAAAAGCATTGGAGGAAATAGTTATTGTCTTGTGATTGTGGATGATTACTCAAGGTACACTTGGGTTTTCTTTTTACATGATAAAACCAAAACTCATGGTATCTTCAAAAGTTTTTCAAAAATGTCCCAAAATAAATTTGAGTTTAAGTTGAAGAAAATTTAAAGTGACAATGGTTCCGAGTTCAAAAACACAAAGATTGAGGACTATTGTGATGAACTTGGAATAAAGCATGAATTATCCACTATTTACACTCTGGAACAAAATGTAGTTGTAGAAAGAAAAAATCGAACATTGATTGAGATGGCTAAGACAATGCTTAATGAGTATAATACTTCTGATAATTTTTGGGCGGAAGCCATCAACACCGCATGTCATGCCATAAACCGTCTTTATTTGCATCGCCTTTATAAAAAGACTTTTTATGAACTTCTTATTGGAAGAAAACCAAATATTTCCTATTTCCGAGTATTTGGTTGCAAATGTTTTATCTTAAGAAAAGTAGTTCGCCTCTCAACATTTCAAAGTCGTTGCCATGTTGGTTTTGTCCTTGGTTATTCGTCATGTAGGTGATGAAGGCTTGAGACAAGCAATGAAAAATATGACATTAGGATATATCAAGCCAAAAGAAGACAACGATGATCCATCTTCTTCTATTCAAGTTGAGTCTCCTACTTCCGCTACGCCAAGTCAAGATCAAGTTGAAGAAGTGGAAGATGGACAAGCACCGATCATTCATCCAAAGATTCACAACGCCATTGCAAAAGATCACCCCATTGATCAAATTTTGGGTGACGTTAGTAAGGGTGTTCTAACTCGATCCCGTGTTGCTTCATTTTGTGAACATTACTCGTTTGTTTCCTCCATTGAGCCAAAATATATAGAAGAAGCACTAAATGATCCGGATTGGGCAAATGCTATGCATGAAGAGTTGAACAACTTTGTTCTCAACGACGTATGGGCGCTTGTTGAAAGACCCAAGGATCACAACGTGATTGGCACAAAATGGGTATTTAGTAACAAATAAGATGAAAATAGAGTTATGGTAAGAAACAAAGCAAGGTTGGTAGCACAAGGATATACTCAAGTTGAATGTTTGGATTTTGGTGAAACTTTTGCTCCCGTAGCTAGATTAGAAGCTATTCGTATCTTGCTTGCATTTGCATCATGTTTTGAAATAAAAAAAAATTCAAATGGATGTAAAGAGTGCTTTCCTAGATGGCAAAATTTCCGAACTTGTCTTTGTTGAACAACCTCCTGATTTTGAGGATCCTAAAAATCATAACCATGTTTTTAAACTATCAAAGGCTCTCTACAGTCTTAAACAAGCTCCTAGAGCTTGGTATGAATGACTTAGAGATTTTCTTGTTTCAAAAGGTTTTAAAATTGGAAAAGTTAACACCACTCTTTTCACAAAAATCATTGATGATGAATTCTTTGTTTGTCAAATTTATGTTGATGACATTATCTTTGGGTGTACTAATCAAGAGTTTTGTAAGGAGTTTGGTGATATGATGTCTAGAGAATTTGATATGTCAATGATTGGAGAACTTAGTTTCTTCCTTGGACTTCAAATCAAGCAACTCAAAGATGGGACATTCATAAGTCAATCCAAGTACGTGAAGGATCTACTCAAGAGATTTGGCATGGAAGATGCAAAGCCTATCAAGACTCTCATGGCTACAAATGGTCATCTCGATCTAAATGAGGGAGGTAAACCGATAGATTTAAAGCTTTATAGATCCATGATTAGTAGCTTGCTTTATCTTACCGCGTCTAGACCCGATATCATGTTTAGTGTTTGTATGTGTGCTCGTTTTCAAGCTTCTCCAAAAGAATGTCATCTTATGGCCGTTAAAAGGATTCTTAGATATTTAAAGTATTCCTCTTGCATCGACTTATGATATCCTAAAGGTGCTAAATTTGATTTAATTGGATATTCCGATTTCAATTATACGGGTTGCAAAGTGGGTAGAAAAAGCACCTTCGAAAGTTATCAATTCTTAGGGAGATCCTTAGTATCTTGGTCCTCAAAGAAACAAAACTCCGTAGCCCTATCCACCGCCGAAGCGGAGTATGTCTCCGCGAGTAGTTGTTGTGCTCAATTGCTATGGATGAGGCAAACCTTGATGGATTATGGAATCAACTTCTCTAAAATGCCTCTTTTGTGTGACAATGATAGTTCCGTAAAAATAGCCAAAACCCGGTTCAACCGATGTTCAATTAGTGGATATTTTCACAAAAGCCTCTAGATGAAAGCCGTTTTTGCAAGTTGAGGAATGAATTAAATGTCATAGATCTTTCTAATGTCATTTGATCTCATTTTTTTCTTATGTGGTTTCGTATTTCTCTTGTGACTTTCTTGTTTCAAGAACTAAGATGGAAAACACATTTAGGGGGAGTGTTATATAATCATTATGTATATCACATCTCTACTTGTGCACATATTGACAATCATGCTAGAATGTCTTTCCAAAAATCAATCCTTTTGGTCAAAAGTCAAATTTTGGATCTTATCAACCAAAACTCTTGGAAAATTAGCTATACCTATTCTCTATTGTATTTCAAAGGTTTTTGGTTAGAAAGAAACAAAAATTATCCTTTTTAATGATAAGGTCAGTTTTTGCCCAAACATGATCTTAAAGCATCTTGTTTTTTTTATTATCAAAATCAGTTTTTTATACAACTTCTATTTTAAAAATAATTTGATAATGAACCCAAAAGGAAAAACCTAAAGATGCTTTTTCCTGACCTTTTTCGTGTTTTCAGGTTTTTCAAACTTCCAATCAAATCAAAGCTATGTGCGTTTTAATCTCGCTGAAAATAGCCCAAAACCTGAAAAATGGTCAAGCCACCGTTCTAGCATATAATGAGTATTGCTAATTTGGGCAATGTTTCCTCACATATATTGTCTCAAAACAATATTTCATACTCATACATCTCATCGCAAGTGAATATTTCCCTTGTTTGCCTATTTTAGTTCCTCAAAGCTATCTTTTTGAAAACTTGCCTTATTTTCTATGAAATAATATGTTCAAATTTTTTTATAATCTAATCCTGTTGAACATACTCCAAATAATCTTCTATTGAGTGTTAATTACTTGGAGTAAGAACAATGCACAATTTCTGCTTAAATCTGTAGTTTCTCCTCTGCATTGCGGTCAACTCGCGGGTGTCAGGCCGGTCAACCCGCAGTCATATCCCCAGTCTGACTGGGCATCCTTCGTCGATCTGACCACACTTGAGTAGTTAATGACCATCTCCCCCTGTCGCTGCCCTCACGAGTGCCTCGTCCTCGCCGGCTTGAAGTCCTCGTCCCCGCCACCAGTCCATTCTCCCTCCCAAAGGTTTCCTCTCTTTCCCTCCTTCTCTCCTTCAAACCCTCTCTCAAATTGATCTAGATTACCGTCTAAGCCTTTCATCTTCATATATTCTGTCTACATTGTCTCCTTGCATCCTTATACGTCGATTGATTGCTCCGTTGTGTCAATTTCGATTAAATGGATGATTATCTAGGGTTTTTCTCTGTCAGGCCCGGTCTGACCGGTGTATATTCTGTGGTTAGTCCGCGCTGCGGTCTAACCGACGTATACTCTGTGGTCTAACCGGAGTATAAATTGCGGTCTGACCGGCCCTGCCAGATTAATGCCTCTGTTGTTTACCATTTCAATTCACCTTACTCAATTGTGGTCTTGATCCTTCTCCAGTACTCATGGCAAGGACCAAGAACGTTGGTGATCCCGAGGCTTCTTCATCTCGCTCTCGTCCTCCCCGGCAGGCCACTCATCATCCTCCCATCGAGCACAGTGGCTCCGACAGTAATGACGAGCAGAGTTCACCCTCTTTATCTCCAGTGCCTAGTGCCAGTGATGACATAGATCAAGATTACCAAGAGGATGACGCCGAACAGCAGTTTCCACCAGAACCTCGTGTCGACCTTCGCTCCATTAAGAATGAGGATTTCATGCGATTAAGGCACAAGAACCAGTATGAGATGCCAAGGACATCCACGAATTTGAGGTTCCACACTTTATTTCAAGAGGACACATATAATCATGTGTTTGTCCACGAGCAGTTTGCCATTCAGAAGTATATCAATTGGAGCTATCTAAATCAGCAAACCCAGTATGATGGCCTCTATTCACATTTTCATGCTGCCGGCTTGGATTGTATAGTCAGCATCAAGTGCAATTTTAATTAAGATGTCATTCATCAGTTTTATGCTACTATTTATCTTGCACCAAATCTCTCCACTCTCACCTGGATGATGGGCTCGATACGCTACTCGGCCACCAAGCACCACTTTGAGGAGGTTATCAATTTACCTTCACGAGACTATGTCAAGATTTATCTTGAGCTAGCCCTTCAAACTTCAGAGCAGACACAGTTCTATGATCAGAACCATGCTTCGTATGTCACTGGTAAGGTCGCAGGTCTTTTACCTCTTCCAAGCATCATAAATAGGATTATAAGAGCCACTATCTTACCCAGGAGCAGCAACAATGACGCTATTCAAGGTCATGCTTGGAATGTCATTGATTTTGTGATGCAAGAAAAGAAGTTTGATATTATGCATCTTATTCTGACTGAGTTGGCAGCTTGCAAGGGTGATTTGGGCAAAAGGATGTGCTTTGCCCCCTATATCATGCAGCTCATTCTAAGAGTGTCTCACTTTAATGGTGCACTTCCTTTTCCTCACAAGCAATACAAGCTTGAAGGCGACCATCAAAGAGATTTACGAAACCGGCCTTTGGAACGGCCTCTTCCCCAGGGTGATGACAATGCTCCAGAATATCCTCAGCCTGCTCCTCAGCAGCAGGGTGGACTTGATCCTCTTTTGCTAGAGACTCTGCACACCAGCATCACCACCATTGTCTCTCGCTTCGACGCCGTGGATTGTCGCATGGAGATTCTTGATCATCACATGGATGCCATTGATCGTCACTATCAGGCTTTGGACACTCGCCAAACCACCATGGATCAAGCCAATACAGTAGTGCTTCAACGCCTGGATTAGTTGACTGGATGGGTTTCGGAGATGCAAGCAGCCCAAGGACATATTTAGACCAATATTACTGAAATCAACACTCGAGTCTCTTCGATTGAGCAGTCCGCCACCTACTCTCGTCACCGTCGTGTTGATCCTTCTCCTGCAGCTCCTTCCACTTCGGCTGGCGCTCCTCCTCTCCCTACCTCTTAGCTTTTGGTACTTGATGCCAAAGGGGGGAGAAGATCTAACTATTATCTATCTATTAGCTATATCCATAATACGCTACTCTTTATGTTTGTTGGACTTTATGTGTGTAATAGGATAGAGGATAAGCTTATTACTTTCATATGTTATATGTCTGAGCTTTTTGAACCTCTTTATCTTTGTCTTATGGATATTACTAAGTGATCATAATGATTTCCCTTTTGTGAGCTTGGTTGAATGCCTTTATCTTATTGATTTTATTGTTACTCTCTCAACCCAAAATACAAGAGAAACTCTGCCCAAATTCTTTCATATATATGCTTGTTCTACTCATATAAATCTTATGCATATAGTCAGGGGGGCTTTCTCTCATATGTAATGCCATAGAAGCATAGTGTACCTTTCATAACTTTTACAATGATCTTGTCACATGCTATCTAAATCTTGTCCTAGAATATACTTCTTGCTCTGTGCTTTTGGTATATTCAAATCATTTGTTATATCTCCTTGGTGAGGTTGTCATCAATTACCAAAAAGGGAGAGATTGAAGAATCTAGGCCCCATTTGCAGTGTTTTGGTAATTATAGACAACCATGTGTTTTGTACTAACTCGCTTTATCAAGAAGTTACTAGGTTTATTCTTGGACTAAGACGGAAGAGCACTAAAGGATCTCATCTCACTCAAGGTAGAGGTATCTAGTTGATAGGATATTTTCTTAGTTTTACCGGTCTAGGAGAATGAAGGATAAAAGACTGGATTACTAGAATAGTAAACCGTACTATGAAGAGGGATCAAATGACTAGTAGCTTGAAAGCGAATGATGCCACAAATGCTAAATCTTACTTGGTTTAATCTTGGATTCATTTGATAAGTCTGGCCATATTTTTTTATGTGTTATTTTTACATGGCTGGACTGACCACCGTTGATAGGCCGAACTGACCGGAAACCCGGATCAACGCTGTGGTCAGCTTTTTTCCAGCAAGCTCCTTTTCTGCATTTTCAAAGGCTGGACTAACCGCTGGTATTAGCCCGGGCTAACCGGACCTCCAAACCGAGTGCCCTGGTCAGCTTTTTCCAGAGAAGGGAGTTTTTCGTGTTTTGCTTTAAAACTTGAGGCCGGACCAACCGCTGGCATAGTCCGGACCTCCTGGTCAAAAAAAACCCAGTCAACTTTTTCTAGAGAGGTGATTTTTTATGTCTTGCTACAAATTCTCTAAAGTCGGACTGACCGCGGGTATGACCCCGGACTGACCGTACCTCCGGTCCATCAAAGCGGTCAGCTTTTTACAGTGGCTCGTTTTTCTCTAGAATTGGATTTCTTGAGTCCGGTCTGATCGGACCCCAAATGGCGGTCTGACCGGACAGGCTGTAACGGATAGTTTCTATGCATTAAATGTGTAGCAGTCGACCGTTATTTTCACAAACCTAGACTAACTCAAGCCACATAATCTGGGCCCGATCAAGACTTTCTTGATTTCTTCAGGGTTTCGTGCTCCAACGGCTAGTAAAGTGGGTGGAGGCTATAAATACCTCACCCACTGTAGCAAATGAGCTTTGATGAACTTCATTGAATACTCTTGAGCCTTTTGCTTGTTCTTCCACTCTTTGAGAGCATTAAAATCATCTTGCAAAGGTTGTTGAGGTTTTTCAAAGTGCTTTGATTAGGATTTGATCTTTGTGGCACTTGAGCATCTTCAAGCGAAGAATCTTTGGTCTATTACTCTTGGAGATTGTCGTCTCCTAGACGGTTCAGAGTTGCATCGGTGATCTTCTCAAAGGAGATTGTGAGAAGACCCGTTGTGAAGGTTGGAGCTCGCCTATCCGGAGTGAAGAAGAGCTACCAGTAGTGATCGAGGGAAGTGCTTGTGTGAAGTTGGCTTGAGTTGATCAAGCTTCCTCAACGTGGATTAGTGGAGTCCGGCAAGTCTCCGAGACCACGGAAAAACATCGTTTGTCTCCCTAGTGTAGTTTATTCTCTCACTCCTTACTTTGTGCATTTATGCTTATAAGCTAATTGTTTATCTTGTTTAGATTGTGTAGCTTGTCTTGATAGTGTAATGCACTTAGAAAGTCTTAGACCTTTTAGGCCTTAACTTGTGAAATTATATTTCATAGCTTTAAGTTTGGCAAAATCTGTTTTTAGCCAAAAGAATTTAAAAACCACCTATTCACCCCCTGTAAGATCGAGGAGGCCGACTAGAGGGGGTGAATAGGCGGTTTTAAAAACTTCTTTGGCTAAAACCTAGTTTTAAGCAGAATTGTAAATCAATTCGGTTTTGCACAATTAAAGCTTAAATCAACTAGTCTTTACTAAGTGCACCAACAATAAGAGACTGTAAAAAGATAGCAATCATACACATACAAGTAAGCAATTTAATATACGGAATGTAAATTGCAATATAGTAAAGCACAAGAAATCAAACCACAATGACACAACGATGTTTTTACCGTGGTGATCGGAGACTTGCCGGTCTCCCCTAATTCACGTTGAGGTAAGCCCAAACCAATTGGACCGGCTCCACAAATTAAGCCAAACACCTCAATTCCACTAGTGGTAGCTCTTTCCCGCTCCGGGTAGGTGAGCTCCAACCTTCACAACACGCCGGGCCTCCTCACAAGCTTCTTGAGAAGATCACCGATCCACGACGCCTCCACGCCGTCTATGTGTCGGCAAACACCAAGAGTATTAAGCCAAGCCCCTTGCTTGACTCTCACCACGTGCAACGAATGCACAAGCTCAAGTGGATACGAAATCCACCTCTAGATGCAACACATGCAACTAGAGACCTCTCTCCTTACTCACAAGGTGCAACACATGCACAATTGAGAGGAGAGCCTCACACTAGCTCAAGAGAGTGAAATAGGATGCCAAAGGTTGTCTCTCAACCGGCCAAGGTGGGTATTTATAGCCCACACACAAAAACTAGCCGTTGGAAGTTGAAATCAGCAAACTCAGTTGAAATGCGGTCGTACCACAGTACAATGGGTGGCCGTACCGTTTTTTACTCAACGGTCGGAAAGGGTGCATTAACGGCTCAAAAACTAGCCATTAAAACTTTAGTGCGGTCGTACCGCACTCACAAGGGCCGGTACTACCGTTCTGAGCGGTCGTACCTCTCTTTTCATAGCGGTCGTACCGCAACCCAAAATCAGCACAGATGACACTCGGTAAAAAGGTCATAACTTTTGACTTCGATGTCAGAATTGAGTGATCTTGGACTCTATGGAAAGCTTATTCAGAGGGATACACAACCCACCTATTTTATTTGATCTCAAATATATTTTATCAAATCAAAAAGCACAACTCCAAAGAGCCACTACCATGGTCTAAATCCAAAGTATTAACAACAAGCAATCTTAGACCATGCCAAGGGAGAATGCATGAACCCCAACAATTTGTAAAACACATTTACAAACTTGGATCATGCCACAAGGAGTAGGTACATGGACTTCAACCATTTGCAAAACACATTTGCAAACTAGTCATATGCTACAAGGATTAAATGCATGAGCCTCGACTATTTGCAAAACACATTTGCAAATAATAGCATCATGCCAAGGTGAGCTAGAACAAGCGAGATTGAGCAATCAACACATGATGCGACTCAAGCTACTAGACAAGACCCCTCTTAATAGTACGGCAACCTATACTAGCAATCCGGTCTTCCAACCAAACACCAAGACCGGTAAAAGACTAGGAACACATCCTTAACCCTAGCTAGTCATACCTTTGCCTTGAACATCTTCTTGAAGGTTGATGACGTACATCTTCACTTCAAGTCCAGGTCATCGTCTTGACATGCATCAACCCATGATGCATCCTTTACTTGACCTCCATCAACACATGATGAGTCTTCTCTTGACTTGATGATCAACTCATGATCATCTCCTCTTCGAGATCTTGATATGCATCGACACATGATGCATCCTCTTCTTGAATCTTGACTTGATGACGATCAACTCATGATGTCATCCGAAGTCTCCATTACCCTAGAACATAACCTATTCATCCAATTCATAGAAAAAGTTAGTCCCATAATGATTAACATCAATTACCAAGATATACCTGCAATAAATGCTTCTAAACAAGTCATTACAAAAAGGTGCGGTACTACCGCCAACTAGAATCCGGTAATACTGCTCTCCGGTCGTACCGTTTCTCATGTGCGGTACTACCGATTGCAGGGTTTCCAAACTTACCGAAAAGACACTCTCTCTGGAAAAACAGTACTGGCACATAAAAATTGGTACAACCACTGAGCAATACAAATGTTTCTAAAGTGTGGTACAACCAATTGCCAAGGAGAGCTTCGAGCCAAAATACACCTGTTCTGATTTTATCAAATCGCCAACTAGAAATCGGAACGACCGCAATGCGGTAGTACCGCTGTAAGAGCCGGTCGTACCGCATTAGCACTCAGTTAGCTATGACGATCAAAACCCGATAATACCGCCAAGTAAAGCGCGGTCATACCGCTTGATGCGGTACTACCGCCGATTAGCCTTTGGTACTACCGATTTCTGATAGAAGCACATAGAGCTTTCAAACTCAAATTCAAATGCATGCATGATCCTTAATTGATCCAATTTGCACAAGAACAAGCTATCAAGCTACTAGTCACGATCGCTCTATTGTCATGTATTTCCATTACCATGTCGCCATCCATAAACTGGGACTAAGCCTTTAAACATCTTAGCACACACGTTAGTCCCACAACACAATTTCAAATAATTGAATATAAAATAATATGAGTATATATGAACTACACAAGTTTTATATACTCAAAGGATATGTTTCAAAGTAGAGATCCCCAATATATGTGGATATAGAAATATGGATCAATACTAATGAAACCACAAAACATAGAGTGAACTCCCCCCTAAATGTGTGCATACACGAATGTGTAATAAAAACATATGCACATATTCAAGTTAAACTTTTGGTGGAGTTCAACCTATATTTTGGATCTGAGGAATGCAACAATATATAAGAATATGATGTCGAGTGCATACCTCTTTGATTTTCACCTTTTTTTATCCAATTGAGACTGAGCAATATGTATATCAATAAACGTGTTAGTCGCACAAATATATTTGTCATTAATCACTAAAATACTCCATTAACATATAATGGCGGGTCTAGATTCTTCACCCCCCCCTCTAGTCAGCTATCCTTGATCCTACAATGTCTGGTTCTCCTCTTGAGGATGGTTCTTCCTATCAGAGCTTAGTTGGTGCTTTACAATATCTCATGATGACGCATCCTGACATTGCTTATGTCGTACAACAAGTTTGTCTTCATATGCATTCCCCTCGTGACTATCACTTGGCTCTTGTCAAGCGCATCTTACGGTATATCCGTGGTACCACCTCTCACGGTTTACAGCTCCACACATCCTCGTCCTCGGATCTTGTGGCATACTCCGATGCGGACTGGGCCAGTTGTCCCAACACACGACGATCCACCTCCGGCTACTGCATTTTCCTTGGTGATTGCTTGATCTCTTGGTCCTCCAAGTGACAACCCACTGTGTCTCGTTCTAGTGCGGAGGCTGAGTGTCGCGTTATCGCCAACGCCATTGCCGAATGCTGCTGGTTATGTCAACTTTTGCATGAGCTCCACCAGCTGCTCTCCAAGGCAACCACCGTGTATTGCGATAATGTTTCTGCTGTCTACATGTCCGCCAATCCGGTTCATCATCGACGCACAAAACACACTGAGCTTGACGTCCACTTTGTTTGTGAAAAGGTTACTCTTGGTGAACTTCGTGTGTTGCATGTGCCATCCAGTCAGCAGTTCGCAGATGTGATGACCAAAGGACTACCGACAGCCGTCTTCGATGAGTTTCGATCTAGTATGTGCATTCATTCTTCTGATGCTTCGACTGCGGCATGGTATTAGCGCATATCTTCACCTGCCTAACATAGCAGCAACATATCCCATGCACATAGGATATTTGGTGCACATATGCACACAGCCAATCTGGACCCTCCATCTCGGTTTGGACGGCGTGGATCCAACCCGTCGCGCGACCTCGCGCGAGCGCGTGCGATTCTGGACGTTTTGCGTTTTGCCCCCTGCGCAAACCCGGCGTCGCCCCCAATCCCCCCCAATCCGCAGATCCCCCAATCCAACCTCTCGCGATGGACGCGATGGAGGCGACCGTGGCGGCGCCGTTCGACTAGCCAGTGAGCGCCACTCCGCCTCCCCCCTTATGCTCCCCTCCCTCCGCCTCACTCCCACCAGGTCTCCCCTCCCCCTTGTGCTCCGTTCCCTCCGCCTCACTCTCACCAGGTGCGACTCTAGGGTTGGGGGCGACCGTGGCGGCGCCGGGCGACTAGCCCGTGAGGGAACGCTCTGCCTCCCCCCTTGTGCGACCCTGGGTGTTGGCGCACCATGGAGAAGCAGAAATCTCAAGCAGAGACGCACTCGGAGTGGTCCACGTCAGGCCCTAGCGGTGGGCTTCCTCTCGTCCCATGCCCGAAGTGCCACGCGACAATGATCTGGGCTGTGTCCGGGAGCTCGAAGAACCAAGGAAAGGAATACTACAAGTGCCCCTAGAAACGACGGGGTAAGAATTGACCTTTTCTATTGATTTTGATGTTAAACCTAATCGGTAGTTTGATGTGAAGTTGGGTGCTATGTTTTGGTCCAGCCGTATTCCAAAGAATACGACACATTCATGTGGAAGGACCAATACAAGAGGCTTTTGAGTGGGATGCATCCGGTTGAACATGAGAGAAGAGATAACCCTTTTGATTGTCCTGTGAAGTTGATTGACCACCATGTTTTGGAACAATTAGCTGCCATGAAAACCTCATTGGACCAGATGAACGACCAGATCACCAAGTCAATCCAAAAGTCCAGTGCTGCAGATGAGAAGTTAAAAGTCATTGTTGTTGCATTTATTTTCTTGCTGATAGGAATTTACATTGGAAAGATAGGGAACTGAGCTTGTAATTAAGTTGTGCATTAGTCTTATGTAATGTAAGATGTAATACGAATTTGCACTGGTAATTTTGGTAATCTGAGCATCTCAAATGTGGTGGTTGTCTGAAATTTGGAATGTTCAGTTTGAATGTTGTGGTTGTCTGAAATCTTAGCATCTCAAGCATGTTGTGGAATGTCCAGTTTGAATGTGGTGGTTGTCTGAAATTTGGAATGTTGTGTTTGAATGCTAAGACCTAATACTGTTTGAATGCGAAGACCTGATGCTCAGACCAACTGCTTTGCTTGTTGGTGACCTGTTGTATATGGTTGTAATGGACTAAAACATGTTGGAATGTGCAGTTGGAATGTCCAGTTTGAATGTGGTTGTAATGTCCAGAACCTGATGCATCTTACCACTTGTTGTAATGTCCAGAACTAGTGTCATCTTAATGAACTTTTTCTTGTTTCGTTGCAACAGAAGGACTTTCAAGCTCAGACACTTGTCTGTATTGTTGGGTTGCCAGAATCTGTGGAGCCTGATACTTGCTAATTGACCAACTTTGGCTTTTTATGTGATGATCTTTGGTTTGGTCAGTTGCGTTTCATTACATGCCGCACAGTGAGGATAAGTGACAAAACCCGACATCGCTCAAAGTTGCGATCCAGTGAGGATCGATGACAAAAACCCGACATCTTTTCAAAGTTGTTGATTTCATATGGTGAGGATAAGTGACATGAACAGATGACAAAAACCTGATACTATTCAGGTTGCTGATTACATGCCAGACCAGGTGAGGATAAGTGACAAGAACAGATGTCTTTGGAAAGGACAAAAACGACATGACTTCTATCTTGTTCTGTTAGTGCTATGCACCATGCCTGACTATAATAATTTTTGTGACACTTCTAACAATTGTTTCATCCAACTCCTGTATAGATACACAAAATCCATTTACTATCTACCAATTCCTGCTGACTAGTGTGTAGTGACTATAGAACCTATTAAAGTTTCAATCTAGTCTTCTTTCTTCTGCAGTAAAGCCTCTCTATCTTCTGCAGTAAAGCCAAACTGAATTACCATTCTTACAGGAAAACAAGAGAGCACATCACAGCCGAGAGAGATACAAACTGATACAAACTGCCACTTCAAAGCAAACTGGTCCAATGCCTGATACTGTAGCATCGAACTGAATGCTCCTCCCGTTGAAAATACAAGACCATATTGCATGAGACTTGGGCTGCTGCAACCGAAAGAAGAACGAATCAATTACCACAATAGCGCTGGATTCAATCCCCTATTTCATCTCATATTTCATCTCATATCAACTGATTCCAAGAAATAAGCGGTCTTTGGATGTCCTCTGTGTGACTCACCTCGACCTTGGTGCGGTGTACAGAGAGGGCGTGCATGAGAAAGACCAAAGGCGGAGGGGCAGACGGCCATGAGAGAAGAATAATGTCCCACAAATACAGCTCACCTCGGCCTTAGTGCGGGGCGGCTGCGGAGAGGAGGCGGCAGACGAGCGGCACCAAGGCGGCGGAGGCGGGCTTGAAGAGCAACAACAAGGCATGGCGTGAGCAAAGAACAAAGGGTCGGCCATAGGAGGCGGCTGGGCGGGCCCACAGGAGGCGGCCGCAGGAGGCGACGTGGCGGCCTGAGGAGGCGGGCCATGGCAAGCGACCAGCCAGAAGCAACAAGGGGCCGCACAACCCTAGCTCGATTGGACCTCGAAATTTGGGTGCGAAGTGGAGGGACAGAGAGAGTTCGCGGGGTTTTTTCAAGAAACGCCAAGCGGGACGGGAGGGCAGCGGAGACGGACGACGCGATCCACACCGTTGGATTTGGATTGGATGGGCCGGATTTCTTGTGTGCATATGTGCACAGAAATGGCTGTGTGCATAGGATATGTTGCCTAACATAGCTTTGTATATATGGTACGTGTATAATTACCTTGTACTCCAAGGTAGTTTAGCATTTTCCTTATCATTTCCTTGATTCATGGAGACGGTTGTACCTGTATGTCTATATGTACCACCTCATACATCGAATATACGTGTTGAATGATACTCGCCTACACGTGTATATACGTACAATTTTGCTGGGCATTTGCCATCCTGACTAGCAAAAGTCAACTTCCTCCTCGTTTATTCGTCAGCGTCTTCCCTCTTTTATAGCCTTTGTTCTTTTCCTCAGCATTAGTTGACAGCAGAAAGACCAAAGATGCCAAAAGAATGAGAAGAAACAAAAGAAGTTATCAAACCTTTCTCTGCACAAAGGTTTTGCCCTTGCTTTGTCAACCTCTACTTTTGTATTTTTTAGTTCATACATGTTCTTTTCTGCAAAGGAGTAAATAAGTTAAAAATTTATGTTCTCAGTGGTATTTACTGAACTTGATTCTACCACCATTCGCAGCAAGGGAAATGCGAGGTGGTACTGTCACTATCGTAGTGCCTTCAGAATACACAAGTACATAAATCTAGTTACTGTCTGCTTTGTGAATTGTGATACAGGATACTCCATATCAGAGTACTACACTACATAACATGGTACAAGTGTACTACTACTACGACGACACACATCCAAATCCAACAAGAGGAGCATACACCCCTCATCTGATCTAGGAGTGAGTGAGCAGAGCACAAGACAAAGTCTGGAATCAATCAGCCACCAAAGACAAGGGGGTCCAAGCTACCACCCCCACCCCCATTCTGTTTTCTTGGATTCCTCCCTGCCCTGCCACCGCTGCCGCTGCCACTGCCGCTGCCTTGCCCATAAATTTTTTTCAAACTCCTGACAGACACTGCCTCCTCCACCCCACTATTAACTCTTCTTCTTCGTCTTCCCCCATTTGGCCCATCGGAGAAAGCAGAAGCAGTCGCTTCCCCCCAATGTTCCCCAGAGTGACGGCCCAGCACGTCGGCGCTGCGATGGCGAGAGCAAGCATTGTCGCTGCTAGTGCGCATTCGTTTGGGGAGGAGGAGTACATCGACCTGGATCTTAGTTCTTGCGAGGAGTTCGAGTTCCGGGTGCGCCGGAGCAGCGCGGCGGCACCCTGCGCGGACGAGCTGCTCTGCAGGGGCAGGCTGCACAAGGTCGTGCCAACGTCGAGGACCAAGCAGCAGGAAGCTAACGACGGCGGCGGCGGCGGCAGGAGGAGCACCGCCACGGTTGCACCGTTGCAGCAGTCGCATGCTGCCGGGTTCCGCAATGCGCAGCCGTCGAGACTGCACGCGGAGGGCCCCCGGCGCAGGAATGCCGCGAAGGCTGTGCATGCGAGGCTGCAGTCGTCGCGGGCCTTCTTCCGGTCCCTGTTCGCCAGGACCTCGTGCTCCGACGAGCAGTGCCACGGCATTGGCGTCCGGGCCAGGAGCAGGGCCACGCTTGGGCAAATCAAGAACGGCGGCGGCGGCGGCAAGGCGCCATTTGGTCAAATCAAGAACAGCTACAGCAGCAGCAGGGCAGCTCCGACCACCCTGAGGAGCAGCATCGAGCAGGAGAAGCTGATGGACGAGGAGGAGCATGCGGCCAGCAGCCGCCAACGGAAGTCCTTCTCCGGCGTGATCAAGTTGCGGCCGATGACGGCGCCGACGCCATTGGCACCGGGGAAGCCGCCGTCTTTCCCGACGAGGAGGTGCTCATCGGGGGCCGCACCTGCGCTGAAGAGGAGCAGCAGCGCCCGGTCGGAGTCGGAGGGGCTCATCCAGGGCGCCATCGCCTACTGCAAGCGGTCGCAGCAGCAGCTCGTGCTCGCCAGGAAGAGCGTCAGCGACGCCGCCCTCTGCTCCTTCCTGGCCTAGCCTCGCAAATCCAACTCAGCTCTAGCCTAACCACTCTACCTACGTGTGCATGTAAAATGGCTTTCTCTTCCGAAATGATCATAATAATAATGTGAAGTTCTCCTTTCTTTTCTCGCTTACATCAACTCCTCTCCCGTGCATTCCATCTCATTGTCAGTGCTAGTTTCTTCAGAAAACACAACGAATTCAGGTTTCAGGGCGTACCAAAGACGATGCCCATATTGTCCTTGTCGGCATTGGCCACTGCTGGTGCTGGTTCAGAATTTTCTGACCGGCTACTGCGTCTGCCACTCGCTCATTCAGTGCGAGTTAAGATTGCCATAATGGCATGCCTGAACGCAACAGGGAGCTAGTCGATGTCGTCCACAACCTAGCGCTGCTGCTTTCGGAACAAAAAAAAAGAAGAAGAAAGAAATGCGAATTCGACCAATCTCGCGTCTCGCCGCGATGCCGGTGCCGATGGGCGGTAGATTGGCGGAATGATGGGCGGGTGGATCGCGGGTGATCCGAGCCTGAGAAAACCTCGCAATTCGATAGGTCGGCGAAAGGGTCGACATCATTAAAGGCCAAAAGTGGGGCGAGGTGAAGGTGCGCAACCACCCGCACTCACTTGCTCGCCTCTTGTGCTGGGGCTGGGGCGCACATGACATGGCCGCCAGTTTTGGTCATACATTACCGGCAATATGGTACCGGTGCTAGTACTAGCGAGCCTTAATTCTTTGACCTCATTGTGTACCATGACGTGACGACAACAACGGTTTGAAGCGGAGACCGGAGACCTTGTCTGGAGCCACATGAATTTTGGAGGAACGGATCAAATCCTCCGGTATTCCTTCGGAAATCCTACATCCGGAAGGGGGCCTAAACATTTCGAGAATTTTGAAGCGAATGGGAAGTGATTTTAGAGGACACAGGAATTGAAGGGGTTGTACGTTTTACACCATCTCTCACGGAAGTAAAGGCAAGGCTTAGCTTCCTCCAAAGGCAACTTTATCATAAGGTGGGTAGATGATCATAATATTAGTTTATTGAACAATTGACAATAGTGTCGAAGTGTTTGGAGAAATCTTTGTTTTCAAAAAATTCCTACTGTTGGTTTGTTGAACAATTGGCAATAGTATCGATGTGTTTGGAGAAACCATCGTTTTCGAAAAATTCCTGCTGCTGTTAGGTCAGAGGCGGTCTGACTAGCCCTGTGGGCGGTTGGGCCAGCCGATGGTCAGCGATCTGACCGGCCTTGGGCTAGCGGTCTGACCGGCCACATGTTGTGATCTAACCGACTGAAAATGAAAAGTGGTATTTTTGGAATCGACAAAAAATCACGTATAGGAATGTGAAAGGATGTGTTTGTACTTGGTCTCATTAAAAATAGAGTTTCAAGGAAAAACTATATAGAGTTTGAATTTCCAAACAAAGTGCAGTTTGAGGACTTGGAAAAAAATCCTAAATCCCAAGCGATCTGACCAGTCATTGGTTGGCGGTCAGACCGGTCAGAGTGTGTTCATGTGTCGGGAAGACGGTGAACTTCGTGGAATTGATCAAAGTCATGGGATTCAATACATAGGTGTTGCATGATGCATGTTTTGGCTAACATGGGTAAAGTTGCAAAAAACTTATGCCTAGAATCTATTTTTTGGTCTATTGTTGTGCAGGTGGCTTAGAGTCAACGACGAGGATAACGGGACTAGGCTAGGAGAGTTGAGGTCCAGAACGATCAAAGATGTCGATGAAGTGGTTGGACTCAAGCATGGCGCAAAACGACCAAACGGGAAGTTTGGTACGACAGATTGCATCAAGTGGCTTGGGCCGGTGCAAGTGCCATGGTGCTTCCGGTGAAAGCCAGATGAAAGAGACTTGCCGACATGAAGAGAGCCCTTAATCGACCTACACGTGTGGGAAGCATAGGATTGCTTCACGACAATTGGACTTAGACTTTGGAGAAGGATCGAGAAGGGGTATTTTGCTATCTTTACAAAAATACTAAGAAAAGCAAAAAAAAAAAAGACGAGTGTTTAGATTTTCTACCCCTAATACAGTTTTCAGAAGTAGAACAAACTAATCCCTCTTCTTTGACAAGAGTTTTTGGACAAGCCACAAAAGAAGGTCCGCCACAAGACTTCTTCTATCTGCTAAGCTTGCCAATCTTTTCCATGTTGAAATTGTCTTCTCTCCTTGATCCCACCACATCTTTTTTACTATAGTCTTCTTGTTGTCGGAGTCCATCCATATCTTATTCCACAAACTTCAGTAACCACCTTCTACATGACTTGAGCACCGACAACACTATCCTGCACGTCCTCCTTCTGCAATTTTCCCCCAAAAGTTAACCAATGGCATATTGAAAAGATTATTGATGTTGGATCATTGGGCATCTTTTTCTAAAAGCATGCCACATTTCTAGCGTTCCAAATTGCCCATAAAATTGCTGCTACCCCCACTATAGCTATGCTTCTCTGTTTCAACCTGAACTATCCTAACCACCCTTCAAACAAGCAAGACACAACATCAGGTTGAACATTGAAACCAAAAGAAACCTTGACCGCACTCCACACAAACTCTACTAACGAACATTGTAGAAACAAATGGTCAATTGACTCATTATCCCCACAGAAAAGACAGATTTTATCCCATTTCCACCCTCTTCTTATCAAGTTATCCCTAGTTAAGATGTTGTTCTTGAGCACCAACCAAAGGAAAGTCTTGATTTTCAGAGGGATTTTGACTTTCCAAAGAAATTTATAAGGGAAAGCAACACTCTAAATTCTCATTGATCTATGTTGAAAGGAGGCGATGCAAAATTCTAGAAGACTCCAAACAATGCATGAACAAGGATATTTCTAGGCAGTACTCTTATATAGCTGGTAAAATAAATTAGGAAACTCTCTAGAGTAAGGATATTTCTTTAGAAGAGTGTGGATGTTGTAGATATTTTAGATCAAAGGCTATGATCTTGACACTTGTCAAGAATCCAATGGCCCTCAAGCTCTATAAAATAGAGGGCATGACTCCTTGCCATGCCATGGTATGAAGCATAGATAGAAACCACCATGAGCGTAGGAGGAGAGTGCTAGGGAGTCAAGAAGAGTAAGAGTAGACATAGTGTTAGGATAGCCACCTAAAGGAGTGTGTGTACACTCTTGTATAATAGTGTTCATGTTTTAATAAAGTATTTTGTATTTATAAGTCTCCCGGTTAGACTGCTCTATTTCTAAGTACTTAGTTTATTATTAAGTTGTGATTCAACATAAGCGGCTCGGCCGCCCGGAATCACTATGTTGTAGCTTGAAAGTGAGTGGCTCGGCTGCCCGGAAGCTAAACAAACTTGGCTTCAACATGATCGGCTCAGTTGCCCAGGAGCCAATAATTAATAGTGCACTAAATAAGTAGAAATTAAAGGGATAACCGACTTAGGATAGTTGGTGTAGCATTAGGTGTAGGTCCTCTCAGAGTGGGTATTATGATCATCTCAGTTTCCAACTATTTGTATCAGAGCAGGCGGTCTGAGACCGGAACTAATGAGGAGGAGGCTTCAGTAAGAACTAGGTGCTTACATTGTTCAGTGCAACATCAAAGCACTAAGGGGAGACTCTGCCAGTGCACAGTCTAGGACTGTGAAGCACACTGGTCTAGGACCAAAGCTTACTTGATGTTGGGCATCAGTCACCATGGTGGATCTTGCTAGCGCAAGCAGTGCGACCAAGAAGCACAATAGCCACAACTATGGCTATTGGCAAACATGCATGGAGTTCTACCTGCAAGGTCATGACTTATGGGATGTCGTTGCAGGCACCAAGACAACTCCTCCACTGAAAGAGAATGCAGAAGGCTTATGGAAGAGGTGCATCAAGGCGGGCAAGGCTTTGTTCATGCTGAAGACAACAATTGAGGAGGACCTACTGGAGCACATTCATGACGAGAAGACACCATAGGCGGCCTATGAGACTTTGGCAAAATTGTTCTCGAAGAGCAATGAGGCACGAATCCAGCTCCTAGAGAATGAGCTTGCAGGTATCTTACATGGCACTCTGAGTATTAGTTAGTCTCTTACAAAGGCAAAGAATATTTGACTTGAGGTGTCCCAGCTTGACCAAGATTAGCAAGGCAAGGATGAAGAGGATCATCATCCATGGCCTAAGACCCTGAGTATAGCAGGTTTATAGCTGCAGTGAGGGGATGGCTGAAGCAACCATCACTGGTGGAGCTGGAGAATTTATTGGTGAATTAAGAGGAGTTAGCTAATCAGATGGGGAGTATTACCATAAAATAAGAAGATGAGCCACTCTTCACCAACAATAAGAAGGGTCCACCTCGGGACAAGGGAGGTCCAAAACAAGGTAGACAAAAGTTGGCAAGCAGCACCTAAGTGAGAGAAGCAGCTCTTCAGGAGGAGCTCAATAAGGAAGACAAGATCAACAACAGGATAAGAACGAGAGGAAACAGAATGGTGGATGCTTCAATTGTGGTACGAAGGGTCACTTTGCTCGAGATTGTAAGTACCCGGGGAGGAGATTTGAAGGGAATACACTCATCACAAAGGAGAAGAAGGAGATCACTCTAGAAGCATCCATCAGTGAATAAGAGTGGGATGCTGAAGCTGGATTTTCTCAAGAGGTTGATGAAGAGGAGTTGGAGGAGGACATGGAGGCGCCAGCTTTTGCAGCAACAACAGATCCTAGGATAAACTACAAGAAGGATTGGATCGTTGATTCCTGTTGCTCCAATCATATGTCCAATGATGACAAGAAGCTGCAAGACATGGCTGAGTACAAGGGAAGGAAAGTGGTGCTGATAGCCAACAACTCTAAGCTATCCATCTCTCATATCGGGAAGACGGTTGTTCCAAGGTACGGTCATCAACAACTCCAACTTGAGAAGGTCTATCATGTCTCAGGCTTGAAGAAGAATATGTTATCAGAACTAACAACAGAAGGGAACTATGTGCTTTTTGGGCCAGAAGAAGTGACCATCTTCCAAAAAGTAAAGGCAATCGACACACCTATTGAAGGGATACGGGTAGGCTACACTAGCTGGCAATTCAAAAAATTCTACCACGTAAACCAGGATGACATGCAAGCAAGAGATCGTAAATCATTACCACTAGATGTGCAGTACAGCGGAATAAGAGTTGGAGCAGCCTGATCCAACGTAGAGAGTGTCGATGAAGTGGTCGTAGTCGATCTTCCAGCGTAGTCGGTCGTCTAACATAGTCGATCATCTCCTTCAGCAACCAATCACGTTCCTTGTGAAGTCATGGATCGTCCTTGAGTGCAACAGCAACCGCAACAGCACCTCTACGGTATCCACATGTCCAGGGATGAAATACCGTACACCAGTGTGCTAGCACCAACTCGCACGGCAGAGCTCTCTCAAGAAGATGGTGGCTAGGGTTTCAGTAGAGTAACTCGCGTTCTGTTGTTATTCCCAATAGCCTCGTCCATCCTCTTATATAGAGTCTATGACGGATTCTATCCGAACACGTTTGTTCCAACCCGTTAAATGTGTGACCCTGTAGGTTTATGCGTAGTCGATTGTGACTCGGAAACCCTTTTCCGACCATGAGTCGTTAGCGGTTCCTAGTAGGACACAACGATTTCCGAATACACATAAATTATATCGGACGAACCTTAATGCAATATGATCTACGAGTAGATCCTTGTCACTTACGACTAGCTCGTATCTCTATACGACTAGTTCATATTCAGCCATGACCAGTTTGTAACTCCTTACGACTAGTTTACAACCAGTTAGTGATCATGTTCGACCAGTCTACGACCAGCTCGTATCTCCAAGCAACTAGTATGTATCTGATCGAACTAAACGACCTGATCGTGTATTCTTCATTTGCCTCACGATATCTGGTTAAACTCTAGGTGAGATAATATGTCATTCATGGATTGTTCAATACTTTCTCGATCAAGTGTCGGATAACATCATGTGGTCGACTCTTTGACCACTGGTGGCATGGCCATGCACTTTCTTTATCTGACCATATCGAGGGGCCTAGAGATATCTCTCCTGTTATTTTAGAGGAGCAAATCACATATCTGACCAGTCACATCCCTCCGCAAGTTTCATAGCATACCTGAAAGCTACCATTATAACTACCCAGTTACCGAGTAGCGTTTAGCAACCCCAAAGTGTACTGTTACATATGTAGAAAACCAGGCTGATCTCAGGTCTAAGGACTATACATCATCATTGCTTGAGACCAACAGATGACACATAAAATCATAACAATCTCAATAGTGTCTCAAGGTGGGTCAATCCAACACCATGTTCTCTAACATGTGTTCACATTATTAATTCGATATCCCTATATCCATGACCGATGAAACATGTCATCAATCAATACATGTGTTGGTCGATAATTCACTAGTGTTCTGACCAGTGACATCTGACCAGGGATACTTTTAGAACGACATCATATAAGTTAAAAAGCTTCACCAACAAGTCACATACTTGTTAATCTTTATAACTTATGATTTATTCAAGAAATATAATAACATTTATTCTATAACTCATAAACATGGACGTGATACAATCATCTCTAGGATTGCCTCCAGGGCATATCACCAACACCTATCATGGAAGGAAGAAGAAGAGAGTACGTCTATGTGCTATCTACAGATTCGACATATGTGGACAAGACTTGAAAGAATGAGAAGGTTGATTTCTGGCATGCATGGCTTGGACACGTTAGCTACAACAAATTGAAGAAGATGATGGAGAAGCATGTGGTGAAGGGACTCCATCGTTTGGACATCCGGACAAACTTAGTATGTGCTAGTTGTCAGTATGGAAAAACTCATCAATTTCCATACAAGGAGTCATAGCATCGGTCCAAGACACCATTGGAGCTCAAACACTCGGATGTCGTTGGCCCAGTCAAGTAAATATCACTTGGAGGCATGAGGTACATGGTGATGTTTATTGACGACTTCTCAAGGTATGTTTAGGTTAACTTTATGAAAGAGAAGTATGAGACTTTTATGAAGTTCAACGAATACAAGAAGATAGAGAGTGAACTCAACAAGAAAATTCAGTGCCTACGCACAGATAATGGAAGAGAGTATTTATCCGATGAGTTCACCATCTATCTGAAGTAGCACAAGATAAGAACACAATTAACTTGCACCAATACTCTACCAAAAAAAATGGAGTAGCGGAGCGCAAGAATCGTCACCTTGCGGAGACTTGTCGAAGTATGCTACATGCCAAGAATGTAACAGGAAGATTCTGGGCTGAGTGTATGAGGACTGCAGCCTATTTGATTAATAGGTTACCACAAGAAAGAATATGATTTAAATCACCACACGAGAAATTGTGGAAGATGAAGCCAGTCGTCAGCCACTTCAAGGTATTTGGTTGTGTATGTTATGTCTTTGTGCCAGATCACTTGAGGATCAAGTTCGACAAGAAGGCGATTCAGTGCATCTTCGTCGGCTATGATGATGCCTGAAAAGTTCGGAGGTGCTGCGATCCGATCACAAGCAAGTGCCACACTTCAAGAAATGTTGTGTTTGATGAAGCCTCTTCATGGTGGTCTCCCAAGAAGACCAAGATTCCCGAATCTCATGACTTGGATGAGGCTCTAGAAGAAATTAAGGCAGAAGGTGAGGAGAAAGCACCTATTCCATGTGAAGTTGAAGAGAGCTCACCTAACAAGGCCAAGAGTCCATGGAAGACTAGCATACATCAACCTACACCTAAGGAACTTCATCCAAAACAAATGGAGGATGTGGAGCTTGCACATGAGCTACGAAGATCAACAAGGAAACGGAACCCCAACCCAAGGTACACTAATGCCGCCCTTGTTGATAGTCTATACCTATTGAGTCATCTTCTTATGAAGAAGCAACACAAGGCCCAGAGTGATGAAAGGCTATGGAGGAAGAAGTCAAGGCACTAAATGAAAATCAAACATTGGACTTAGTGCCAAGACCAAGGGATGTGAAGCCAATATCTTGTACCTGTCTAGATGGCTCAATCGAAAGGTATAAGGCTCGACTTGTTGCTCAAGGTTTCTCTCAAAAATATGGGCTGGACTACAAAGAAACATTTAGTCCAATGGCAAATATCACAATTGTTCAAGTCTTGCTTGCATTGCTCGCTAGCAAGTCTTAGAAGTTGTGGCAGATGGATGTCAAGAACACCTTCCTACATGGAGAGCTCGACAAGGACATCTACATGGAACAACCAAGAGACTTTGAGAGCAAGAATCACCCCGAGTATGTCTACAAATTGAAGAAGGTGCTCTATGGCTTGAAGTAGGCTCTGAGAGCATGGTACAGGAAGATCCATGCGTTCCTAGTATAAAGTGGATTTAAAGTTGCTCCAACAGATTCTAGTTTATTTGTGAAGGCCAAGGAAGGTAGTCTGGCAATAGTTCTAGTCTACATTGATGACTTAATCACCATGGGAGATTACTACGAGGAGATACAAAGGACAAGAGAATCTCTCGGTTATATTTCAAAAGGAGCTTAGAGAATTGAAGCACTTCCTTGAACTTGAGGTGGAGCGCACAAAGGAGGGGCTATTCTTAGGCCAACAAAAATATGCAAAGGGTTTTCTTCAAAGGTATGGGGTGCCTGACTGCAAGCCTATCTCTACTCCTATGGATCCTAATATGAAGCTACGAGAAGAAGGAAATGATATGGAGGATGTAACCATGTACCAACAACTAATCGGGACTCTTAACTATCTAACACTCAGTCAACCGAATATTTCTTATGCTGTTGAAGTTGCCAGTCAGTACATGAGCAAGCTAAATAAGCCTCACCTCAATGTAGTCAGGCACATTCTCAGGTACGTTAAAGGAACCATCAATTATGGTATTTTATACAATAAAACAAAAGGATGACAGGTGGTTGTATACTGCGATGCCGACTATGTCGGAGATTGTGACACATGTCGATCATCAATTGGATACTTCTTCAGTCTTGGATCGGGATCTATATCTTGGTGCAGTAAGAGGCGTCCCACTGTAGCATTATCAAGTACTAAAATAAAAGTATCGACCAGCAACAACTGCGGCACAAGAAAGCACCTGGCTTAAGCAATTGATGGACGATCTTCAGCAGCCGACGGCATATCAACTAAGGCTTTTTTGTGATAATATATCGTCTATACGACTATCAGAGAATCTAGTCTTTCATGCGAGGACAAAGCACATAGAAGTGCACTACCATTACATAAGAGAAAAGGTCCTCGAAGGAGATATCGAGATGGAGCCAACAAAGACAGATGAACAAGTTGTAGGTATTCTCACAAAGAGTCTCAACAAGGAAAAGTTTGAGAAATTTCAAGAGGCTCTCGGAATACAATCTGCAAGATAACTTTAGAAAGAAGTTTGCGTTGAGGGGAGTGTTGAAAGGAGGCAATGCAAAGTTCTAGAAGACTCTAAACAATACATGAACAAGGATATTTCTAGGGAGTACTCTGGAATAGCGTGTTAAATAAATTAGAAAACTCTCTAGAGTATGGATATTTTTTTAGAAGAGTGTGGATGTTGTAAATATTTTAGACCAAAGGCTATGATCTTGACATTTGTTAAGAATCCAACGGCACTCCAGCTCTATAAATAGAGACCCTGGCTCCTTGCCATGCCATGGTATGAAGCATAGGTAGAGACAATGTTGTAAAAAAAGGAATACGGTTATCGGATGGATAGGGTACCGCCAAGTGATTACTTGGAATTATGCAGATAATTTGGCATTCGCACTAATATATGTATATACTTGATGATAATGCTAGTTTCAAATATATTTGAACACAATATATTGTTAATGCTATCAAAGAAACTTGTACACCCTTCGATTGTACATGATAAGGTACAACATGATTAAAAAGTGACATTACTTAAGAAAATAACCAACAATAAAGCATTGAATTAAAGCCATAAAACTAACATGAAAAAATAGGGGGGCTGTTTGGTATGCAAGAATTTCATATGAATTTTGTAGAAAACAATTTAATTCCCATAGGAATAGGGAGAAATTCTCGTGTTCCAAACATGGTTTAATGCAAGTGGACAAGTCTCAAACACACATTAGCTTGCAACCTTGTCCACTACAGCACTCAAAACTAATTTTGCATCATGATGCGATCAAGTGAGCAGATGTATATTTAAGCAAATAAGAACGCAGGTGAAAGAGGTAGTAGTACTAATAGAGGTAACAAAGAAACATTACAATCAAGAAACTACGGACCATCTGCATCTTTATCCAAATAAATAACCACCATAGTTTCCATTTTCTAATTTATTGGAACAAAGACTCGTACATACTAGAGATCCAAGACACAGAAGCAGTCGATGTTGTCTTCTTGGTTAGAGATGAACTCTAGGACTTCACATTTTATGGAAAATTCAACTAAGGAGCAAAAGGAGGTCAAGAAACTGGAGAGATTGGGAGAGGATTTGGTGAAGACAAACCCTAAAGTTGGAGAGGCGCGGCCGTGCGGGAAGACAAAGGGTCGGCTCTGCACTGGAGCTTGGAAGCAAGCAACCATATGTTGCTTGAGTATATGAGGTTTCTAACTTGGGTTGCTATTGGGCTGGTTGTAACCACTGGCTAATGGGCTGAATTTGGTCAATTAAACGGATTATGTGGGTGATTATAAGGAAACGGCCGACTAATCGGACAAGGCGGTCGATTTGGCGTTCACAAACATTAATTGCGCTCCGATTCGTGTATACGTGACGTTTTGCCAGGCAACTCCGCATAAACAGACGATTAATCAGCCGTCCCTACCATTTTTTACAATACTGGGTAGAAACCACCATGAGCATAAGAAAAGAGTGCTAGGGAGGCGAGAAGAGTAGGAGTAGAGATATTGTTAGGATAGCCACCTAAAGGAGTGTGTGTACACTCTTGTGTAATAGTGTTTGTGTTTTAATAGAGTTGCATTTTGTATTATAAGTATCCCGGTTAGGTCATGCTATTTCTAAGTACTTAGTGCATTATTAAGTTGTTATTCAACGTGAGCGGCTTGGCCTCCCGGAATCACTAAGTTCTAGCTTCAACATGAGTTGCTCAGCCGCCCGGAAGCTAGACGGTCTTAGCTTCAATGTGAGCGGCTCAGTCTTGCAGAAGCCAATAATTAATAGTGCACTAAGTAAGTATAAATTAAAAGACTAATCGACTTAGGATAGTTGGTGTAGCATTAGGTGTAGGTCCTCTCAGAGTGAGTATTAGGATCATCTCAGTTTCCAACAATCTATAAAAAGACCTCACTGTGAACTGGCTATTAACCAAAAGTAACTCATTCCACATTTCCAGAGTTTCACCCCAAAGTGTCCTTCCAAACCTAATCCCATCACATCCCTCATTTAAATTGTTGTCCACAATGCTATTCTTATTAAAAATGAAATTATACAGTCTGGGATATCTATTAGCTAAAGAAGTACTATTTAGCCATGGATCCTCCCATAATCTTATTCTCTCACCATTTCCAAGCTTTCTTTTGCAGCCAAGTAAGAAGCTTTTCTTTGCCAACATTAAACCATACCAGAAATAAGAATCCCCAGTCTTAAACTCTACTTGAGATAAATTGCTATTCTTCAAGTATTTATTTCTCATGATTTCCTACCACAAACCTTGTTTATTCTCTAATTTCCATAGCCACTTCCCTAGTAAAGCAACATAGCCACTTCCCTAGTAAAGCAACATTCATAGTTTTCTGGTCAAGGACCCCTAAGCCTCCCTGATATTTGGGCAAACATACCACTGGCCACTGGACCATATGATATTACCTACAATCAGGATCAGCTTGCCACAGGAGTCTTGATCTAAAGAAGTCCAATTTCCTCCCCACCCCTTTTGGTAAAGAATAAAATAAAAGCATGTACAAAGGCACATTACTGAGACTTGAGTAAAGCAGTATCAACCTGCCCACCCCCCCTTGACAGTAAGTGTCCCTACCAACAGTTTAATTTTTTTCTACACCCTTCCAAGCATAGTTCTTAATCCTTTTTGTGATCAATTGGAATGCCAAGATAAGATATGGGTACATTACCAGGTTTGCAAGTAAAGATCTCTTCATAAATTTCATGTTTAGTGCTCCCCCAAGGCAAAACACTTCACTTTTATGAAAAATTATTTTGAGACCAGACATTTGTTCAAAAAGACACAGTACAAATTTCATTTTTTTTTTGCGCTTTCCACGTCATCCTCAATCAAGAAAATGGTGTCGTCTGCATAGTCAAGAATAGCAAGACCACCATCAACTAAGTGAGGGATTAGACCTTTTATCAAATTGCTTTTCTGTGTCTCCTGAATCATCAGAGCAAGAACATCAGCAATTAGGTCAAAAAGTAAAGGAGACAGGGGATCTTCCTGCTTCAAACCCTTGTGAGTTCTAAAAAAAAGCCCAACAACACCATTTACGTTGATACCCACCTGCCCTCCTCTCACTATTTTCATGATCCAATCATTCCATTGCCTAGGAAACCTTTCATTTGTAAAAGGAAAAAGTCCGGTTTACTCCCCTGAACTATCAGAAAAATCTGGTTTACCCCCTGAACTACAAAACCGGTTATTTAACCCCCTGAATTTGTCAAATCCGGTCAAATAACCCCCCGTAGCGGTTTGGAATGGTAGTTTTGGTGACGTGGCCGGTTTTTGTCCAAATCAGCATGTACGTGGCGTCCAAATCAGCATGTTGCGTCCAAATCACCTTCTTCCTCCTGCTCGTCGGGTTGGCCGCCCGCTCATTTCATTTCTTTTCCTCTCCTCCGATTGGCTTGGCCGCCGGCTCCTAACAAACCCTCGCCACCACCTCCGACGCCCTAGCCGCCACCTCCTCCCCGCGCCGCGTCTTGGTCGTCCGCTTCCTCACCGAGGCCTTCTCCTGACCGCCGATGTGGGGTGCCCGGACTCCACCACCGACGATGACACCCTCTCGCCATGGCGCCTCACTTTGCTCGTTTACTGAGGTAGCCGGGCTCCCGCCCTAGACTTCTTCTACCTCCCCTTCCAGAACTTCCTCTTTTGGCATCCCCAATAATCGAAATCTCGATTTCGATTCTTTTTTATCTTTCTATTTCTTTTTGTTCTTGTTAATCAATCGCCCGCCATCGAGGCGAGGCGCAGCGTGGTCGGCCGACCTCTCCATGGCACTGCATAACGTGGGACGGTGGGCGCTACCTACTTTTTCGTCTAACGAGAACGATGACGTCGCTGCGGCGTCCTGCACGGCAGCCGCCCTATTGCCGATCAAGAGATCGACCGCCAAGGTGGTGGCAAAGGCGGCCGAACACGTGGCCAACGGCCGGCTGAACTGCATGCTTGGTCGCGCGTTCCTCGACGTCTTTGCACCACCGCGTGGAGACCCTCAACGCGGCGTTCGACCACGTCGTGTGCTCCACCGGCCACGGCGGGAGGTACCGGCGTGTACCCGATCAAGTGCAACCAGATGTGCGTCGTGGAGGACATTGTGGAGTTCGGTCGCCGTTCGCTTTGGTGCGAGGCCGGCTCCAAGCCACTACTCGCTTTCGCCGATGGTGTTGGTATGCTCGACCGCCTCCGGCTCTGCGACTTCCACATTGGCTCCCAGATCCCGACCATCGCTCGCTTTCGCCGATGGCGTTGGCGTGCCGCGCAAATCATCGCGAGCTCGCCGCCTCGGTGCGGCCATGCGCGTCATTGATGTTGGTGGCGGCCTCGGCATTGACTATGATGGAACCCACTCGACGCAGACCGACATGTCAGTGGCATACAGCTTGGAGGAGGCTGCCGCGGCAGAGGGCATCGTCGGTGGCGGCCTCGGCAGTGACTGGCCAAAGGCCGCGGCATGGCAGCGCCGAGGACCAAAGGGAGAATGGGGAGAAGAAAAGCAATGAAGAAGAAGCAGGAGAGTGTTTGGCTGGGAGAAGGTAAGGAAGAGAGAGAAGCTGATTTGGACGCAACATGCTGATTTGGACGCCACGTACATGCTGATTTGGACAAAAACCGGCCATGTCACCAAAACTACCATTCCAAACCGCTACCGGGGGGTTATTTGACCGGATTTGACAAATTCAGGGGGTTAAATAACCGGTTTTGTAGTTTAGAGGATAAACCAGACTTTTCTGATAGTTCAGAGGAGTAAACCGGAATTTTTCCTTTGTATAAAACCTGATAAAGAAAAGGCCATTTGACTTTGCCATATGCCTTCTCAAAATCAACTTTAAACAAAACCACCGAGGCATTTTTTTTATGCAGCTCATGTAAAATTCCATGCAGTACTAAGACTCCCTCCACGATTTTTCCTTCCTTTTAAAAAGGCAGGTTGATTCATTTTTACCAAATCACTGTTCACCCTAATCAGCCCGTTTGTAAGAATCTTGGTAAGAATTTTATAGCTCACATTTAATAAACAAATTGGCCTATATAACTGGATTATATTGGCATCCTTACATTTAGGTAAGAGAGTTATCACACCATAATTAATCCTCTCCACATCCAATCTACCTAAATAAAAACCATCCATCATTTGCTTCAAATCCCATTTAACCAAATCCCAGAAATGCTGATAGAACTCTATTCGAAAACCATCAGCCCAAAGGCAATACAACATCTTTGATCTCCTCCATACTGAATATTCCTGAGTCAGGATGCCCACACCCACGACCTGCTCTGACAGTGACAGCTGAGGAGGCCGAAACAGTAGCGGTATCATGGCAACTTTTGGTTTTGGGGTAGAGATAACTACTAGCACACAACTTTGGTTGCAAATGCAACGTTTGTGTGTGTGCATGCATGTGTATACACAGCTAGCCTTTCACTGTTTCCCACAGCCTGTACCGAGGCAAAGGCGATGGCAACGGGACGGCATAAATTTTTAGCCATACTTTCCGACAATCTTTTGAGCATACCGATGCATGGAGCACCGATGTAGTGATGTGCAAGTGTTAAGCATCGTAGGTGCAGGAGGGCTAGGCTTCACGTGTGTCCGCAGGAGACCGTTCCGGCGAGGCGAGGAGGAAAGAAACCGTAGCTGTACTGTACTGAACTGTAGGTTCCCCAGGGTCAACTCCCCCCAGTCCCTGAAGAATTTTGTCTCTGTGCAAAATACGTTGTCCTCTACTGTTCATTGTATTCTTCGTAGTATTGTACGTTGAACTGGCAGTCTGGCACTGGCGGTAGCTTGTGGTATTCAACCTGTAAATATTTAACTATTCTGGTACTGTAGCCACTGTTCCAAAAACCAGTGTCGACGAACTGGGCCATGGCCTACCCGAAAAACTATACAACGCCTGGTATCACGGCCCGGCCCGGCCCGTCACGGCTTTTCTGAGAGGTACGGACAAGAAGGTAGCACTGGTTGCTGGGAGTGTCCACGTCGCCGTTTTCGGAATTGCGTCGACTGTAAATGAAATAGCAACATACATATTTTCAAAAAATAATTTAGAAATTAGCCATCTCAAAATATATATATAGAAATTAGAAGTGCACATAACTAAATAAACTTCTGTTCTCAAAGTTCTAGTTATTGACTATTCACTTGTACAGTGCTTCCGTATTTGTATACCTTAATTTCTCCTAGTGTTATTAAGCTAGAGAAGATCAAGACCTAAAATGTGCTCACCGTGACATGTACCGTCCCTTCATGCCTCCCTGGCTCCGTTCCATCAAAATTCAGCAACCGGCAATATAATTTACTCAGAGACACCGAAAAAAATGTTAACCCAGACTGGCACGGCACGGCACGGTCATCAGGTCGTGCGTGTACGTAGTAAATCACATGCATCCGCGGATATCAGATGGCGTACATCCGCTTGAACTCCTCGTCGATCCATTCGGACTCCGACACGCCGCCGGAGCAGGAGAAGGAGCGCGAGCGGCTGAGCGACGAGCGCTTGATGCTGCGCATGCGCTTGGCCTCGAGGCGGTGCGCGATGACCCAGTAGAGCATGGTGCCGATGGTGGTGACCAGGATGGTGGCGCCCATGACGGTGACCCCCACGGCCAGCCACCGCTCGGCGCGCCCCACGACCACGAACGACAGCGCCAGGAACGCCACGCTCACGAGCACGCACGCCACCCACATCAGCTTGTTGATCACCGCCATCATCTGCTTCTTTGCCTTGCGCTCGATCACCACTACCGACGTCTGCACCACCACCACCGCCAGCGAGATGAAGAGCGCCACCGAGTCGAACACGAAGAAGATGATGAACGGAGTCTGGTGGGAGATGTTCGCCTCGCCGAGCGCCTGCCCCGGCGCCAGGCTGTCCGCGTCCACGTACTCCCCAGGCACCGTGAAGATGGCCGCGAACGCCACCGTGGCGATTAGCACGGCGACGACGGTCGTGGAGTTGATGGCGTTGTTGAGCCCTTCCTCGTGGAGTTTGTTGATGCGCTTCGCGATGCCCTGCATGCGCACTCGCGTCTGCCGCGTCTGCTCCAGCTGCGAGTGCACCTCGTGCTTGATGTCGCTCACCTGCTGCTTCAGCTCGCGCGCCGGGTTGCTGCCGCCCGCGGGGCTGATGGCACGGGCCGACGGGACGCCGTGCTCCGCCAGCACGCAGGCCACGTCGCCGTTGCCCATCTTCTCCGCCGTGTCGAGCGGCGTCTCGCGAGACCGGTTGATCGCCTTCATGTTCGTGTCCGGCAGCTCAAGAAGCCGCTTTATGATCTGATGATGAAATAAAATCAACAACTTGGTGACCACCATTGACTTCTGACCTCGATAATACTGGTAGATCAGTTTGTGGCTTTGTGCACGTAAATTTAAAGGTGTCATGGGAATAAATTTTACATTTTGCAATGCAATTGGCTACCATGCATATATGTGCTAACAGCGTGTTATTTCAGAAGATTTCTGATACAGATGGTCAATGTGGGCAGAATTATGAATTTGTCGAAAATGCCGCATTCTGAAACCTGAAGTCTGCAGACGCCTGACTATGGTAAACCAACCTAATTAACTTGTTCATGACGAATCAGAGTGCAAATAGCAATGCAAGTTGGCTAGCAGGTGTACACCACTTGCATGCAGTTGTTCTCTAACGACATCAAATCACTGAAAACTAAGTAAAATTGTACATTTGTATATGATGTCCACCTGATTGCGCGCCTTGCGCGCGGCGATGTGCAGCGTGGTGTTGCCCTTGGTGTCCGGCATGTTGAGCAGCGACGGCTCGGCGGCGAGGAGCGCGTCGACGAGGTCCAGGCTGGTGCCCTTTGCGGCCATGTGCAGCGCCGTCTGCCCCTTCTTGTCCACCCGCAGCGCGATGCTGGGCTCCGCCTCAAGCAGCGCGCGCACCACCTCCACGTGCCCGTTCCTCGCCGCCGAGTGCAGCGCCGTCTTGCCGTTGCTCCGCGCGATTAGCGCCAGGCTCCCGTCCACTTCCAGCAGGTGCCGCACCACCTCCATGTGCCCCTGCGTCGCCGCCGTGTTCAGCGCCGTCGTGTTCGACGCGTCCACCGTCATCGACAGCTCCGGCAGCGCCTGCAGCAGCTCCTTCACCACCTCTGCGCCGTGCAAGAAACAAGAAACACCAATGTCTCATCATCATCACATCCATCTCAAGACGACATGATCGGCAATGGCGACGCGTGAGAGAAGGACTACATAGTTGACATATCAATACCTACATCCCCTTGCTTGGCGGCAATGTGGAGGGCGTCGTAGCCACTCCGGGCCTTGATGCTGGCGGTGGAGACGTCGTGGTACTTGATCATCTCGCCCACCAGGGCCACGTACCCGTACTCGGCGGCGACGAACAGCGGCGTCTCCCCGGCCTGGTTCTGCTTAGACAGCAGCGCGCCCAGCTCCCCGGGAGGCGCGCCGGACATCATCTCTCGCACGGCGCCGAGCTTCCCGGCCCGCGCCGCCGCGTGCAGCGCCGTGTCGTCCCGCTTCCCGGTCAGCTGCTTCGTCATCTTCTTGCGCCGCGTCGCCGCCTGCGCCGCCCTCGGCGAGTCCATCGCCTCGGGTTGGGCCGGTAGCCTGTCCTCGCCGGATTGGTTCTTTGCTTCCATCAGAATCGGAGGCACGTCAAAATGCAATAACAAGGGCTGCAATAATAAGATGAACACGACTCCATTAGGCCATTACACCATTAGCAACAACTCTTTGCTCCCTTTTCTTTTCTTTTTTGCCCACTTGGGTGAATCCACCTACCAAATTACCCAACCCTAGCCCATTGTCGAAATAAAATCCATGAAAAGGGAAAAGAAAAAGGATCAAACAAAAAGATGACAGAAAAGTCGAGGAAAAAAGAAGTATGAACCAAATGCAAAAGGAGGCCGGCTAATGTCTACCATGCAAGTGCCCTCCCCACTCCATTTGCCTACACATAGGCGCCTCCATTTGCACCACACACACCACATTAAAATTGACTAGAGATCTACAAAAGAAGATCGCAATGCCTCGACCTTTGATTCATCCTTCCATTCCCCTTTCGCAACGAAGCGATCGCGACGAAAAGCCGCCCCATTTCCACCTCAAACTTGGCCATATAGACGAAGGGGGATCAAAAGGCGCATTGCAACAAAGGCCAAGAAACACATGGTGGGAATCCAAAATCGCCTTACAATATGGTAGAATCTTTAACAGTTAACACCACCCCCTCCATGAACAGATCATTTGGGCGACCACACATGCATGGCAGGAATCAACAAACATACCGGCGTGAGCTCTGCACCTCCTTGCCGCGTCCATGTGAGGCATGGGACCCCAATCCACACGCATCAAAGCAGATGATGCGTAGGAGAAGACAAGAACCCGTGCCGATTATAATAACTCCAATTGGATCAGCGGATGAGCAGGCATGGAAATGGAATCGAATTTAGTTTTTTTTTTTTAGTGTTCGCTCGTTTTCTTCTGCCTAAATTAAGAAACCAGCAAGACTAATTGTGAGTTGTGACGTGGATTCATAACTAACGCCATATGCATATCGATAAGCAGTTGGCGATGCATGGTTAGGTGATGGTCGATTTTGGTTGCTTGTTCGTAACATATACTACTATTGTTTATCTTGTTCCTATGATTATTTTTATCTTTTTTGTGCATGTCCTTTTCTTTCAGTCTTGGTTTGGTGATGACCAAGCGTCCAAATCTCTTGTTTCGGCGCAAGAGCTTAAGAGGGGTGAAAAGGTGGGCGTTTACCGTTGACGCACTAGCAGTGCAGCGCAGTCTCCCCCATGTAAGCCACAGGGAGGGTCGGGAAGGAGATGGCGACGTGCCAAGTGCCAACGGCCAGGATTGAGACTACAAAGTAATCTAACGGTCATGTGTTAGTAGCCGACGACTCCAAACCAAACTTGTAGCCTAGAGTTATCAGGGGTTGTTTGGTTGGCTACCTCGGTGGTCTGGCTCATGTGAAGATAAGCTTGAAAGGCTGAAAGTAACCCCAACTTTGGGGTCTTTTGGCTGTGGTTTTCACCATCGACTGTCAATTCAAGCACACTACCAGAGATAAAAACACACTGGAAATTTGACGTTCGAGAACAGGAATATCGTATCACAGGCTTTGAGTGGAGAGCCGCATCGGGTAGTGATATGCCCCATAGGCAATAAGCAATAATGGAGATGATTATATCGCTTCTGTGTTTATGAATTTTTTTTAATAATATGTATTTTGTCTCTTGAATGAAATATAATTTATATTGATTGGCAAATATATGACTTGTTCGTGAAACTCTCTATTTATGTTTATGATGTCATTCTAAACATCTCTAATCTTATATCATTATGTGGGACACTTTTGATTTATGGATCAGCAAATGTATTAATTGATGATCACGCTTCACGGATCACGGATATGAGATATCAAATCAATAATATGGACATATGTTGGAGAACATAGTGTTGAATTGACCCGCCTTGAGATACCGCAAGAATTGTTATATATATTCTTAAGTGTCATCAGTTGGTCTCATACATAGTTCATGTGGGATCCTTAGACCTGAGGTCGTCATGGTTACCTACATATGTAATTGTTTACTTAGGGGTTACCAAATGCTACTCCGTAAATGGATAGTCATAAAGGTAGTTTTCGGGTTTACTATGAAACATACGGAGGAATGTGAACGATCAAGATAGAATTTGTCACTCATATTTAACGGAAGAGATATCTCTGGGTCCCTCGATGTAGTTGGATTAAGGAAGTGCATGATCACGCCGAATATGGTTGAGGAGCCAACTACAACTAAGTAATCCACTGCAAGATCGAGTGAATGATCGAGCTATCATAGGATGGCACACATCTCGTATTGAGTTCAATATCTGGTATCGTGAGGCAAAAGGATTAGCACATGAGCTTTATAAAGGTTCGTCTGATATGATCTTTATGTGTATTCGAGAATATGTCCTGCTAGAAACTGCTACCGACTTGTAGATCGAAAAGGAGTTTCCGGATCACGACCGATTACGTATGAACTTACAGGGTCATATACCTAATGGGTTAGAACAAACTAGTTCGGATTGGATTTGTTAGAGACTTAAATCGAATTATAATCAGTATGTGGTTAAGAGTCCTAATGGGTTTCTAAAGTAGGGATCCATTAGGGGCTCTTTATAAGGGGAGGCGTGGGGCCTTTGAGAGGATGTTACATCACCCACCAAAATCCGATCCGTCACCTCCCCGAAGGTCATGCCACGCGCGTTGATACTAGCACACCGGTGCACGGCATTCCACCCATGGACATGTGGATATCATAGAGGCGTTGTTCCGCTGATCGAGAACAATCCGCAACGTATGTAGGGAACACAAGAGACTGTTGGAGGAGAAGATCGGCGACCAAAGACGTTGAACGATTGACTACTTCCACTACATGACACGTGTGACGACCGGACTGCTCCAATTCTCCTTCCGTTGCACTGCACGTCTAGTAGTAACAATCTATGATCGCTTACTTACATGGTTTTCTGATTTACGCGGTATAAATTTTTAATTGCGCGTTAGCGTAGCCCACTCATCTCCCAACAGCATCTTCCATGCAAAGTGGCGACGATAAGTCTGGAACGTTCCTGTAAAGGGTAGCCTTTGATTTGAGTGCCTAGAAAGCACAAAGCCTGCACTATACATAGTCTACACGGCGCAGACTTTACCCTTTAGGTTGCCCTGGAGCTTTACAGGATTCGCATATGCGTAAAGCCTCAATGTGAGATCTTCTGCCGGTAGTGGCGCACCGGCCGTCTTCAGCCTCCATCCAGCCTTCCACCCCATGGACACTTATTATCATCAAGTAAAGAAACCAGCAAAAGAATTATAAAGCCTTCTGTTTTATATGTCTTCATTCTCCTCTTCAAAGCTTTTGTTGCTTTGGTCCCTGCAGGCTTTCTTCTCGGATCCTTTCTGAAATGTAAAAACGGACAGCTTATTCATTGCTACAAGGACTCTCAATTATTGCCACATTTAATGCAACGGGATAGTGTGCTTTCAACCTGTCGAGCTGATCAACTATCAATCATGTATGAGTACGGCTCCAAATCACGAGTCAACCAAGTCCACTGTCAAATGCCTCATCTCGCACGCCTTATCTGCTCTGGAGTATGCAAAACCACCTACTCTTTCGTGTCATTTCTCCTTTACCATCTGACTCTAAGCATGCTGTTTCAGACGCTACGGCCAGCAAGTTGCGTCAAGCTCTCTCTACATTTTGGTCGCCGGCCTCTATCGCGATGACTTTATCAGTGTATCATCACCACTCCAGGCTTGTCCTGTATTGTAGAAAAAACGGCATACCATCATGGAAAATTCCCCACTTCTCACGTGCCGTGGAAAAAGAACAGCAAGGTAGCGCTCTCCCTCTCTTCTAGAACCTCTCAGCTATCAAACAGCATTGCATGCAGAACAGGATACCCAACGAACAAAGTAGACATATGACATATCATTATGCTATCATTGTATTAACACCAAAAAAGTTAAGAGAGAAATTTGATGAAGGCCATGCACAGGAAGCATAGCACAGGCTGCATATTCTGAGGACCAATCTATCTGTAGTAGTATACAACAATACCATCGGCTCCTGCTGATTCAGGAACAGAAAAATGGCAGTTTACACCAGCTTATTGGAATGTATACAGTTAACCCCTAGTATCACAAGGTCAAGGGTCATGCTGTTTATAGTGACATCCCTTTTTTTTACATCTGCTGGTATCACTGCCAAAAAACTGAGGGAACAACCAGAATCAGCTTCATATGGCGTATATTCGGTCTATCTCCGAGTCTGAAAACTCTGAGTTGTGCTGCCATGAGTTTGAGCCACTCCTCCTTGTTGATTTCACCCTCTTCCTGCTTGAGCGCACGCGCTTGGATTTCACCACGTAGTACGTCATTGTGCCAAGCACACCGGCCATGATCACCCCGCCGATGAGGGTCACCAGAAGCGCCGCCCACTGGAAGTGCCGCCCCACCACAATGTAAGAGGAGGATATGAACGCCACAGTGGTGCATACAGAAGCCAGCCACATCAACTTGTTGATAACCTCGACAACCCGCCTCTCTGCTTTGGTCTCACCCCTAACAAGTGTTATCTGGACCACCACCACTGCTAATGATGTGAACAAGGCAACGGCATTGAAGATGAAGAAGACCTTGAAGGATACCGCATGCACAGCTATTGCTACACCGTTATCGTTGTTACCACCTGGCACGGTAAAGATCGCAGCAAATGCAACTGTGGCGAAGAGCACAGCCACAACAGTGACAGAGTTGGTTGCGTTGTTGATTCCTTCCCTGTGGAGTTTCCTCAGCTCCTTTGCTATGCCATAGACATTTTTGTTAGTTTTTCTGGCTTGCTCAAGTTGAGTATGTACATCCTTCTTGATCTCAGTCACCGTTTTTCTGAGCTCGTCCCGAGGCTGATTCAGATCATTAGCTCTGACTGCACCAACACGGGATAAACACTCCTTTATGTCTGCAGACTCCTCTGATAGTGGAAGGCCCTCTGCTATGTCGAATGCAGTCTTGCGATCCCTAGTCAGAGCATTCACGTTCATGTCTGGAAGAAGCAGAAGCTCATTTACAATCTGCAAGAGAGACAAGCTTGTGAGAAGAACAATGCTTATGTTTACACACTAGATATAGCATGGCAGAAGGGTACCTCTGATCTTTTCTTCCTGGTGGCAACATGCAAAGCTAAGTTGCCATTTCTGTCAGGTAGCATGACTATGGCAGGATCAGCATTCACGAGCGCTCTAACAACTGCAGCACTCGTTCCTTTCACTGCCATGTGCAAAGCAGTCTGGCCTTTCCTATCAGTCCTCCGAGCAAGCTGAGGATCGTTGTCTAGCAAAGCCTTAACAATTTCAACATGCCCCTGACGGGCAGCGAAATGCAAGGCGTTCTTTCCATTCGCCTTTGATAGCTCAACCAACCCAGAAACTCGCTCTAGCAGAAGGTTCACTACCTCAATGTGGCCTCTTATCGCCGCAGTTATCAGAGGAGTCACATTTGATTGACCAAACGTTTTCCCAAGGGATGGATCATGGTCCAGAAGTACCTTCACAATTTCTATAAACAAATGTCAGTAGTCCATCTTTCTCTGTAACACAAGAATACAGTAAAATTGTAAAAACAAGATGGAGGAATGCTTGTTCATTAGCTGGTGTAGAGTGTAGTTAATGACACACTACAGTTGATATGCTCTATGGAACAGGTCAATTTCACCACTGCAAAAGTAACAACATAGGATTTATGGGGAATTAGGGATTGATTAAAGAGTAGATAAAGCACATAGTGGGATTAAAGATTTAACAACCTTGGATCATTCAACTACGTATCAAGCTATCATGAAAACATTTCTTCATGCAAACTATGAGGCTCTAGAAGTGGTCTATGCTATGGAAGTTTTGAAGTGTCTGTGCAGTGCTCACCTCGGTGGCCTTCCTTCGCGGCGACATGCAAAGCATCGAACCCGGGCTTGTTCTTCCTCGCGAGGCTCTCCTTGTTGGAGTGCTTGAGCAGCTCGACGACGATGTCAAGGAACCCCTTCTCGGCGGCGATGAGCAGCGCAGTCTCCTCCACCTCGTTGGGCTCGTTGACCACGGCGGCGCGGATCTCCGCGACCTCGCTGTCGAACTCCTCCCCGGTGCCGGTCATCTGTGCGTCGATCTCGGCGATGATCTGGCGCACGGCGTCGAGGTCCCCGCGCTGCGCGGCGAGGTGGAGCTCCGTGTCGTTGTGCCTGCCGGTCACCTGCTTGACGTACTTCTTCCGCCCCGCCTGGTCCATCCGCTTGCCGGAGTTCGAGAGCACCAGCACCGGCGCCGCGGCGGCCGCGGCCGTCGGCGACGGCGACGGCGACGGGGACGGCGACGGAAGCGATTGGTCCAGCCGCTTGCTAGAGCCGGGCATAACCAGAAGCGGGCCCTTCACCGGCGTCGGCGACGACGCCGGCGATTGGTCCAACCGGTTGCTGGAGCGGGACATCACCAGCACCGGCCGCGCCGCCGCCTGGTCCAGCCGGTTGCTGGAGTGGGACATCACCAGCACCGGCCGAGACGGCGACGGCGACGTGGCCGGCGACTGGTCCAGCCGCTTCCCGGAGTTGGACATCACCAGCCCGGGGCGCCTCGCCGCCCGCGGTGGCGACTGATCGAGCCGCTTCCCGGAGGTGCACGCGTCGAGCGCCGGCCGGCCGAGACCCACCGGCGCCGCCCCTCCCCCCTCCTCCGGCGACGCCAGCCCAATCTCCAAATCCCCCTCCCCTGCACCCCGAACCGAAGAAACCAGCCACAACGATCACCGAAACGCCCGATCAAATCAAACCAGTCACAGGGCAAGAAAAAGGCGGTACCTTTCTCGGAATCGACGGCCATGTCGTCGGCGTCGTCGTCGTCGGGGGCACTAGGGCGCGGCACGGAGGGGGCCGGGAGGCATGCGGGGGGAATGGGAGGTGGGGAGAGGGAGGCGAATGGGACGGAAGCGACGGACGGGGTGGAGGCGGCGGCCAAGACGGAGGAGGGGGGGTCGGGCTTGCCTCGCGGCTTTTTGTTGTGTGACGATGAGTGGATCGGAGAAGTGCCGTTCGGTTGAGCTTTCGTTTTGTTTATCTTGGCTCGGTTTGGTGCGCTGCGCTGCGCCACCTGCCTAATTGCATTGCATATGGCCTTTTGTCGCTTTCCCTCCTTAATTATTATCTCTTCTGTTTTGCGCTAACTGCTTGTCGCTCCAATAACTAAAAACTATAAAATACTCCCTCCGTTCTTTTTTATATGACGTTTTTAACTTTTTACGATCTTCGACATACGATTTTGACCGTTATTTTTTTATAACTTTATATTAAAACATAATAATAAAATTATAATATTATGAAAGTATTTTTAACGATAAATCTAATGGTATAGTTTTCATATAGCCAATCCATATAGTTTTAAACAAATTGATTACCTAACTTCGGAAAGTTTGACCGCATAGATTCTAGGGTGTCAAATAAAAAAGAATGGAGGGAGTAAATAGGAATTACTATATAACTTCAGACAGTTTTTTGAAGCCAAAACTATCACTTTTCTGTTCCTTAGATGTGTTATAAGATTCATGTTGTTGATGAGCTGTAAGAAAAAAATCATAATAGTTGAATTTTCTTTTGTCCGATATGCTTTGAGATTTGCACTTTTTCTCATCTAATGAATTGGGTCCGAATTTATTATGATTTTTTATTCGAAACATAAGTTCATCACATTACCATACTTTGTTGGTATATAATTTTATTTTTTATCTTTGTTTTTTCTCAACCTCTCAAAGTACATGTGAATAATATATCGGGTTCACCATATTGTCGTATTTTTTTGGTATATATTTTTTTTGTCTTTGTTTTTGTTCAACCTCTTAAAGTACATGTGAGATTTTGAATCATGTGATAGAAATATGAGTTATTAAGACTTTCAAGAATAATTGCAGTGACTAAGAACTAAAATTACATAAATAATTTATTGTAATTTATGTATAATAGAGTTGTTAATGAACTTTCAAAATGTAACAGTTTTTTACATAGAAAACAGTCAAATTCTGTGAAGACAGACTCAAAATAAATCTTGTGTAGGCAGCTAGACATGCTTAGCATGATTTTCGACTCCCTCATTTTTTTGCGTGTGTCTAAGTATGACGTCTGTACTCTTATTCTATAGGTGAATGTATAGTTGCTTTGTGAAAATGTTTATAAAACTCCTATTATAAGACATGACACATGGGTCCAACAAAAATGCGCGAAATAGCGTGAATTCCAGTACACGATGCATGCGAATTTACTGTGATGCTTTACTGCTTCCTGATTATTGCTAGATTACGATAATAGTAGCAATGTATGTGGAAAATGCCCATCATTCTGCAAAGAAAAAGGAATCCTCATTGGCGAAAGAGAGAATCAGGGAATCAATCACTGGGCCCCCGCGCTCACTATGAGACAGACATCACGCATTTTGCATGGCGATAGGTGCAATGGACCAACGCGCATACCTGTATGTCCTCCCTCCTTTGTCCTTTTTATATGAACCGCACACGTCTCTCTTTTGGATGCCCTCTTTTTATTTACGCCCATCCACTAACATGCTACGGCCCATGTGCACAGTACACATGCATTAGGGTTTACTCGGATCGTCTTATCATCAGCCACCAGCGAATAGTTTAGATCAATAGTACACAGTATTGTGCTGAAGTAATAAACAATAAAATCGCTATACCGTTTCCTGCGTACAGTAAAGTTCACGTTGTTTCTACAGTTTTTTTTTTAGTATTTACTTCGGGTTATCTTAGCAGGAGACTTCTAATACTGTCTGTACAATACTCCTCTGCATCATTGTGGAGGACCCGGATTCTCTTCTTATCGCAGTCGGTAAAGACGACGATTCTCTTTTTATCGCAGTCGGTAAAGACGACGAAGACATCTCGTTTGGGATTATATGTGATTGGAGGAGACCTTAAAACACACTAGAAAGGGACGGTATAAATGTGTTGAGGAACTGTTGCTGGCGAGTTCAGTCCGAACGATTACCTTGTAGACAAACTCAGAATCGTAAGAACAATATAAGAACACAAGAACAGAATAGTAGATTGAACATAGAGATATGATAGGACTTTTGGCTTCTCTTTATTGCTCTTCTGTAAAACTGTATACAATGGTCGGGATCCTCCCTCCTTTATATAGGCTATTGGATGGATGAGGAGACCATCGTGGGCCCAGGATCGTCGGCCTGAGCCCGGTTTCTTAGCACTCCCCCTTGGGTACTCATCCAACATATTTATGTCTCATCAAAATTCAATAAAAACTCAGTGGAAAAAATTTGGAAAAAGAGTACATAACACACATTCTGCTGCGTTGTACGAATTGCCTCATTAAAAACCTTAGCCGAGAAACTTCAGGAAAAACTCGTCAGGGGAAAAAGAGTACAATCCGTCTAATTTCATTTAATCTCTAGGATTTATTCTTTGGTTACTCGATCTTCATGATCAAGCTTTAATAAAAGAATTCGTAAAGGTTCTCCCCCTGAATTCTGCACTTCTCTAAGTCCTATTATTCCAATTCCACAAATGCATCTTTCAAAGCTAGACACTGGAGGTGACTTAGTGAATAAATCTGCAAGAATTTCATATGGCTTAGTATGCAGTACTTTAATTTCGTCCATCTTTTGCAATTCATGAGCATAGAAGAACTTGGAATTGATATGCTTTGTGAGTGGACTCTTCACATAACTCATCTGCGCTTGTGCAACGCAAGCTGCATTATCTTCATAGATAATAGTAGGGGTTTACGCGATATTCAATCCACACGACTGCTGGATGTGGTGAATCATCCGCTGAAGCTAAGAACATTCTCGCAAGGCCTCGTACAGTGCTATGATTTTCGAATGGTTCTTCGAACTTGATACAAGACTTTGTTTAGACGATTTCTATGAAATTGCAGTTCCACTACATAAGAATACATAGCCTATTTGCGACTTAGCTGTATGCAGGTCTGACAGGTACCTGACATCTGCATAGCCAGTCATAGTTAGGTCTTGGTTCTTTCTGTAGAGCAGACCAAGATCTTTGCTTCCTTGGAGGTATAGGGAGATGTCTTTTATTCCCTGTCAATGCCTTTTGGTATGTTTTGCACTATACCTTGCTAGTAGGTTCACGCAAATGCAATGTTTGGTCTAGTACAGTTTACTAAATACATGAGTACTCCTACTGCGCTCAAGTACGGGAATTCCAGTCTCAGGACTTCCTCCCCCTCTTCTCTAGGTCTATACGGGTTCTTGTATTGCTGTAAGGATCTTCCGACCATCGGCACTTTCAAAAGATATGCCTTTTCAAAGCCAAACCATTCTAACACCTTCTGAGTGTAGGTTGATTGATGCACTAAAATCCTTTCAGGGGCATGCTCAAGCTACAAGCCTAGGCAATATTTGGTTTTACCTAAATCTTTTATTTCGAACTCCGACTCCAGGTAAGAGCTTGCTTTCTTAATATCTTCCAGAGTCCCGATGATATTCAGATCATCTACATATATTGAGGTTATACAAAATTCATCCTGAGATCGTCATATAAATACACAGGGACAATCCTCGTTGTTCGTGTAGCCTTTCTTGTAGAGAAAGTCGCTTAAGCGATTGTACCCCATTCTGCCTGATTGCTTCAGTCCATACAGTGACTTTCTGAGTTACACTGTGTATATATTTCTATTTGCTCTGTCTTGATTTGGGACAGTGATACCTTCAAGTACCTTCATATAAATGTCCGAATTCAAGTTTCCATAAAGGTATGCAGTTACCACATCCATCAATTTCATTTCTAAATTCAGGTTTGCTGCCATTGAGATTAAATATCTAAAAGTAGTTTCGCCCATGACCGGAGAATAGGTTTCTTCATGATCAACTCCTGGTCGTTGAGTGAAACCTTGTGCAACAAGCCTTACTTTATGTCTTACAACTTCATTATTTTCATTTCTCTCTCGAACAAATATCCCACTTATATTCTAGGGGTGCACATGGGGAGGCGTGTGGCTTACAAGCCCAAACACCTCTATTTTATTCAAAGATAATAATTATGCTTTTATTGCCTTCTTCCAATCTGATATTTTTTTACATTCAGTGAGCGATGCAGGCTCTTGATCAAGATCGATGATTGTAACAATTTTATTTGCAAAATAAATATTGACATTGGCTGTTGTTCTATTTATATATTCTCCCGTAGTCATATAATTTATAGCTATTTCTTCATGGGGCGATTCTTCTAATGCTTCTACTCGCTCACCGCTGCTTCCAACTACGGTGGCAAGTCTCTTTAGTTTTTCAGCTCCGACATGTGCGCACACATCCATGCTGATATCTCCCTCCGTGGGAATATTCAAATCCGGTATGCTCTTTACTGAAGGTTCCATACTGGTGTCAGGTCTCAACTGGCTCCCCTTCTGATTCTGGGGAACTTCAGTGATCGTCTGTGGCAAGTCCTTCTTATCCTTTTTCGCCAGGCGTCCCCAGTTACTTGGGATTCGAGTGGCCGGAGTTCTCGTCCTTTTATTCTGAGGCCTCTGGACGGGATTAGGGATGCCTTCAATTTTCTTTGGTATTTCAACCCTCTCTGGTGCATTGCTCTGTCTTGGTTTGGGACATGCGACTTGATCATGCTCTTCAAATCACTAAAGTGGTCAGGCAGTTGATTCGTTAATGCTTGCAAATCAATTATCTTCTAGACTTCTCTATTTGTTTCACTAGTGCGCGTGTCATGTGCATGGATTCTCGTGACTTGTCACATTATTTCCCGACATTTTTCATCAAGGGGTTGATTTCTTTCTCCTAATGACGGAAAACAACCCTCATCAAATATGCTATCAGCGGAGCGAGCTGTATGCAAATCTCCAGTCATAGGATCCAGATACCTGATTATGGATGTTGTCTCATAACCAACGAATATCCTAGACTTTCGGAGAGGGCCTATTCCAATTCGCTGCGGTGGTGGTATAAGTACATAAACCTTACAAAACAAACTCGTGGAGATGAGAGATTTTCGGTGCTGACCCTTACGCTAGTTGCATAAGTGAATAGATGTTATATGCCGACGGTCTAAAATTGATGAGAGTTGCTACGTGCAGGATTACGTGTCCCCAACATGTAGTTGGTAAATTACAATTCTTCAAAAGCGGTCGAGCAATAAATTTAATTCTTTTAATTAATACATCTGCTAGTCTATTCCGGATAGTATAGGCTACAGGTGCCTTAATATTAGTATAGTATAGCCCAAATTCATATGAAGGAAGTCATTCTAATACCATTTTTACATTTTCTTCACGCTTTATAATGAGCAGGTATTCTTTACCATACTCTTCTTCTGTCTTTACATGGAGACCGTTAGTACGAATATCTCTAAAGTTTAAAAGAGTTCTAGTCGATTTTGGGTACAACAAAACTTCTTCAATGACCAATGTTGTGCCCATCGGGAGTATAATTGTGGCTCTTCCTGAGCCTATTATACAAGTATCGCTACTTGCGATTGTCACTTTCGAAGCCAACATTCTTGCTGATCGATTGGAAAAAATTTTGTCTCTCTCAATATGGTATTCGTTGTGCCGCTATATGCTAAGCATACTTCCTCCATAGAGCGCCACACGCTTTTTGATATATAAAGTATTTATTAATATAGGGTAGGAAGCAATCCACACATAAATAAAATACTCCAAAACAGAACATAACTTGCTATTATTAATGTGAGGAAAAAGTCTTGCAGGACTCATCATAAGAATGTAATTCTTTACTCTCCTAGAGCTTACAACAATTATTCAATAATTCAATGTTCTATCACAACTATAAACTACAAACGACAATTACCTTTCGATCCGAGGAGAGTCGATCGTGCTGATAACGTGTTGAGGAACTGTCGCTAGCGAGTCCAATCCGAGCGATTACCTCGTAGACAAACTCAGAATCATAAGAACAATGCAAGAATACAAGAACAGAATAGTAGATTGAACACAGAGATATGAGGGGACTTCTGACTTCTCTTTATCATTATTATGTAAAACTGTATATAATGGTTGAGATCATCCCTCCTTTACATATTAACATAGAGAGGGTGGAATCAATTTGCAAAAAAAACAGAATTTAAGTCCAAGCCTAATTACAGATGATTGAATCACTCCAAACACTTGCCCTCCTGCATGGGACCAAGATTCACCCTTCTTCTTGATCTTCGATATGAGATTCTGCGGTGTGATAGCTTTGCTGTTGAAAATTCTTGTATTGCGTTTCTTTCATATCTTCCACAAAATTAGGATGAGGGATGTGATCGTGGCCTTACTGGAGGAGCCTTTCCGCTCCCATATGTTGGACCACAATCCAGAATCCGTTGCGGTCTGCGTACAACGATAGTCTGCAACTCTGCGTACAACTATACAGACACACTCCTCCCAAGCTAATGATGCAGCAGGGAAGTTGCGGTCACGCATCAACGTCCTAATCCGTTGCACAATCCGGCTGATACTGCTCACATGTTCGGCTGTCGTCGCCATCGAATCCATGACGACGTACGGATGGATACCTTCACGTGGTCAGCTTATCTTGACTTGCCGGTCGGTGAGGTCAACCAGGCAAGTCAGTCCACTCCCCCGCGGCCCCGCCACCGCCACCACAGCGGCCGCCACGGCAAGGCCATCTTTTCACTGCAGAAACAAAAACAAATGGTGTTATTGTGAATACTACAGTGACTGTATTAACTGTGTTTATATAGGCATACGGTGCAAGGGATCATGAACCCTGATGATAGAATGGATCCCGTAGAGCGGCAGGTCGCTGCAAATCAAGAAGATCAAGAGCGAGCTAAGGCAGCCGTGGACAGCAGTTTGCTGTGAAAGGGGATCGGATCCTCTGGCTGGCGCTTTGGACCACCCGACAAGAATGGCCGGATCATCGTCTCGTTGCCAGTTCAAGTAATTCTACGCGTGAACTGAAGAAATCCATTAGCCATCGTCCCCCCTGCTAAAGCAATCACCAAGAAAACAGTGAGTGCACAAGTGCACAACCCCACGTAAACCACCTAAGGTCGGGCGTTATCCGGCGACGCTGCGGGGTAGTCGATGGAGCGGCGGATGGTTCCGCCGGCTACGCGCGGGGTCGCCGCGGCGGGGAAAGGGCCAAAGCGATCGGGCGCCAGGGCGTGGAAGACGAGACGGAATCCAGGCTTAATTAACAGCGGAGTAGTTGGAGAATGGGGCGGGCCCAACGACTTCGGCTCTGGGCCTTGTCTTCTGGCCCTTCCGGAAACTGAAAATTTTTTTTTTCAAAAGGAAAATAAACTCAGCTTTTATAGAAAGCTAATTAACAGGTCTTACAAAACCAGGTTCACAAAAGCAAAATAACAAACAAGCACTGGGATACCAGCTAACAAGCAACCTCCAACTGACCAAACAACCACCTATTACAAACCGGAAAGCAGCAAGGAAACTAATTAACAGGAAGAAGTCCAGAGTAGCTGCCACCAGGCAAATCAAATACGGTGTTTGAAGTTCTGCAACCAAGCTCCCGCTCTCTCCAAGAACTGATTAAGCTTTCTTCTATCAGGATCTTTACGAAGTATTTGCCAGCGCTGCAAACAAGATATAAGTTTGAAAATGACTGCAGAAGGTTGTTTAGGAAAAACTTTCTCCATAGCCCCTTTGTTCCTGACAGTCTAAAGGGTCCAAGCGATCGCTGCAAAACTAAATAAGTCAACATGGCAATTGTTAGCACCCCTCCTCCCTAACCAGTTCAAATGAAGATCTTCAAGAGAAACAGGCACCAGATCCCACAAAAGAATTTCTTTAACGCAGCTCCAGACAAATTTCGCTAAAACACAGTTAAAAAAAAACATGGTCAGTATCCTCTTTAATCCCACAAAGAATACAATTCACATCTCCTAACCAGCCTCTCTGCTTTAGCTGATCAGCGGTTTGAATCCTCTCTTGGAAGGCCAGCCACAGAAAAATTTTAACTCTAAGAGGAATCTTACTATTCCACAGCCTTTTAAGTTTCAGGCTAGAAACACCCCCAAAAGCCAAAAACCTGTGCAAAGATTTGACCGAAAAAACACCAGATTTCTCCAAACACCAACTGATGTTATCTTGGTCCTCATTGAGGTAAAGATCATCTAGGATCCGTTTCATTTCATCCCATTGTTGAGCCTCTTCCACCCCAAAGGTTCTAACAAAGTCAACATGCCAAGCGTCACGAAACCGGCATTGATAAACTCTAATGTCGATATTCGCAAATCTTGTACAACTTGTCCGTCGATTTTAAATGGACAGAATCCTTCGAGATATCGTTCGAAATAAGACGTATTACCATCATTAATCGAGTGAATCACTCCCCAGTTAAAAAAACTTTTAACTCCCTGCAAGTTTCTCCAAAATTGTGAACCATTACCTTTATATCCATTACGATGACCAATATCAAGATATTTAGCTTTAAGAATCCGAAACCAAAGTTCATTCCTGGCTTGACTCATTCTCCAATGCCATTTACTAAGAAGACAGACATTGAATAACCTTGTATCAATCACCCCTAATCCTTCAAAATCTTTAGGACGACAAACTGCTCTCTACTTAACCATATGGTACTTAAAATTGTTACTCACCCCTCTCCAGAAGAATCTGGCTTTAATAGAATCCATCTTTTTATGGGGTCTCCTCGCTAAGTTTGTAAAAGCCCATCGTGTATGTTGGGATACTGCTTAAATAACTGTTAACCAAGACCAAGCGGCCTCCAGAAGACAATAATATGCCTTTCCAATTACTCAGCATGTTCTCTAGCTTACTGAGCATGTTAACAGCAGCTTTCCCCTTGATATCTTTATCCCCAATGGCAATTCCAAGGTAAGTCAAAGGGAATTTCCCCAATTTACAGTCCAACTTCTTAGCTACTATCTGCGCATTAGTTTGATTGACCCCAACCACAAAAACTTCGCTTTTATGATAGTTAATTTTCAGCCCTGACATCCATTCGAAGCAGTACAATAGAAATTTCATATGTAGGATGTAATCTTCCTTGCCAAAGACATCGATCTTGATCATCAAGATATTGTAAAATAGAAATCCTACCAGGAATCAGATTAGAAACCACCCCTTTAATTAGCCCTTGTTGTTGAACTACAAAATCAAGGGATGTCAGTCAAACAAAGGTACAGGCTACAACTTTGGAAAAGAGATTGTTCGTCGATATGTTACGGGAATTAACCTTGCAATGGCCCTCGTACAATTACTACTACGTCCTTGCGGAGGTTGAACTATGAACTTCAACCTTTTGTGATCTCACCATATTCAATAGTGATACCAGAACGACAATGTGGGAAATAGATGAACCGATCACCAACAGACTAGTTGTGGTACGAGTTGCTTTCAGTTATAGTTTATGTGCTGTCACGATCCTTAACAAATAACAAACCGTTTCTGCCGAACAAAGTTACACGAACTATAAAAAAACCTGCAGCGAAAAAAAATTAACAAAAAAACCGACCACAGTGGGAGTCGAACCCACGACCTTCTGATCCGAAGTCAGACGCGCTAATCCACTGCGCTATGCGGTCCTTGGATGATTAGCCTTTCCGTTGTTCTTACATATTTAGTGATAACAAATAGCAGTCGCAATCTGCAAAACTGTACGGAAAAGGTAACGTAACTCTAAACAAGATCCGTCCAGCACCCTAACTTCAAAATCAGGTATCTAACCTATTGAACTTTGCAATACCGTCCATATAACCCCTAGTCCGGCTTTACCTACATGGCATCATGAGTGGATGATTTTGTCTTGGTCTAACAAACTGGAGGGAGTGTGGGTAAATGACAACTGGGGCCCACGAGGGCTTCTACTCAAAATCAAGAAAGAGAGGGGGGAGCTAAAGTGGGCGGCGGCCATGGGAGTGCGGTGGGGAGCTTGGCACTAGACTGGTGACCCCAAAAATGGAATGTGGCTAGCACAGCGACCCCAAGGGTGGCGTCGGTGTGTGGTGAGGTGCCCCGTGCGATTCCACCCACGGCGACCGATGGCAGCACGACGGAGCTCACGTGGCGGCACGACTATGCCTAGCCTACCAGGTACACACTACTTCGGAACACATTTTGACGTGGATAGAAAGGGACGAGGAATATACTCTGACACATTTGACGCGGATAGAAAGGGACGAGGAATATACTCTGACACGGAAAAAATTTGGATTGGCCTACTATAGCGGGAGATCGAGTAGGTCACATCTCCACTGAACTTGGGGAAGACGACGATGGTGCAACTGTTCCAAGCGGCCTAGTGAGTGAGAGGATGGAGTGTAGGGGAACTGAAAACGGCGAGATGGCCAACATGTTGTGTGACTCGACACACCCTCTCCGTGGTGGTAGTGAGTTGTCGCCGCTGTCAGGCTAAGCCACACACTGCCTTGTACCGTCCCAAGTCGTGTCACCGCTACCCTTGTGGTCGTTGTGCTAGGCACGTTCCATTTTTATGGGTCATCGTCGTCTCCTCTTGTTGACGCTAAGCTCCCAGCCACGCTCCCCTCCCATGGTTGTCGCTCCATGTAGCTCCCCTCTCTCTGTTTCAATTTGGGGGGAAAAGTTCATGCAGACCTTACATATCATTCACCTCACTTGGCTAGCTTGTAATCCTGCATGGCAAAATCACAACTCATGATATCACATAGATAGAACTACCGTGCAAAACCAGATTAAATCCCTTATATAATAGACGGGATTGTAAAGTTCAGATTTTTTTATTAATTAACTTTTTTTAATTTTTATTTTAAGGTTAACCCTCGGCGCACTTTATTTCCAATTCTGACCCCTTTGGTCACGCCACCATCCGTAGCGTAACAAAACAACGCTGTCACGCGGTAGAATAAGTCCGCTAAATAGCACTTTTTGTCACGCTACTGATCGTGGCGTGATTAATATCATCGCCACGCCACGAGATAATGGCGTGACAAGAGATCTGAACGGCGTGTGGCGTTGTTTTGTCACGCCACGGGTGGTGGCGTGACCAAAATGATCAGAATCGGAAATAAAGTGTGCCGAGAGTTAACTTTAAAATAAATTTTTAAAAAAGGTTAATTAATATAAAAAAAATCTATATAACTGGTCTTAAAATTAGGAGGTTGCACGGACTTTGAGCAAAGTTCGGAGTTATACGAGTTTTTTCAATCTGTACTGGGGAAGGGAAGGGACTCAGGGGGTCAGGAAGCAAAGAACGATTCCACGCACGTGCGGCATCTGCGGAGGACAGGCCACCACAGCAGGAAGCATCGCATCCGACTCCGCCACCACCACCACCACCCCACCACTCATCTCCGCCTCCGCCTCCGCCTCCGCCTCCGGCGAGCGAATCCGATACCACCGACAATGAAGCAGCTCCACCGGCAGTCGAGCCTCAGCAAGCAGCACCGCCCGCACCACCACCGCACCTCCCTCTCCCGCTCCCTCGCCTCCTACCTCCTCCGCGAGCAGCGCCTCCTCTTCGTGCTCCTCGGCTTCCTCCTCGCCTCCTCCTTCTTCCTCCTCTACCCCTCCCTCACCCAGCACCCCAACCCTCTCTCCTCCTCCTCCCGCGCCACCGCCACGGCCGCCGTCGATACGGCCACCACCAAAACCCACCGCGGCGCCTCCACCGTCTCCACCGCCGCCGCCGCGCGCCGCCTCCCCGTCGGCGTCCGCAAGACGTCCCTGCGCGTCGTCGTCACCGGCGGCGCCGGCTTCGTCGGAAACCACCTCGTCGACAAGCTCCTTGCCCGCGGGGACAGCGTCATCGTCGTCGACAACTTCTTCACGGGCCGCAAGGACAACGTTGCGCACCACGTCACCAACCCGCGCTTCGAGCTCATCCGCCACGACGTCGTCGAGCCCATCCTCCTCGAGGTCGACCAGATCTACCACCTCGCCTGCCCCGCCTCCCCCGTCCACTACAAATTCAACCCCATCAAGACCATCATATCCTTTTTCATTTTTCATTTCCACCACATTTCGTAAAAAAAATGACTTCTTTTTGCTTGTCTTTATTTAACTACGGATATGGATAGGATTTCCTGAATACTAGGTTAACAATGCTCAGGGAAAATTTGGAATTTTGTGCCTGCATTGCCCGGAAGAACCTGAATTTTGCAGTTGTTTGTTTCGATTCTGTTTTGTTTTCGCATGGGTTCCTTAACTGATGGTGTACAAGACAAATGTGATGGGGACCTTGAACATGCTGGGATTGGCAAAGAGGGTCGGGGCCCGGTTCTTGCTGACCAGTACCAGCGAGGTGTACGGTGATCCTCTTGAGCATCCGCAGAAGGAGAGCTACTGGGGCCATGTCAATCCCATAGGTGTGCTAATTTTGTCTCCAGGAGCAAACATTTGTCATATGCAAGAAATAGCTTAGGAGTCTGGCCCATTTATGATTTATATCTGTCCACTCCACTGGATTGTGGTATACGATGTCATTAGGTGATAATGTGCAGGTGTTAGGAGTTGTTACGATGAGGGAAAGAGAACGGCAGAAACTCTGACCATGGATTACCATCGTGGTGCTGGTGTTGAGGTAAAGCTTCAGTTTCTAAACAGGGGTCCAAGTACAGACTGTCTTGTTGGCAATGGCCAATGGGACAGACATACCTTGCCTAAATTAATTGTACAGGTCCCTCAACATTAATTGTGTAGAGTTCAAAACTATTGTTATAATTTGGTAAAGTCTGCAAGTGAACCGCACAAAAAAATCATTATGAATTTTCGGTGGTATTTATAGGTGAAATTTTTGGTACTTTCATTTTGAGTTAGTGAACCTAAGAAGGCTGTAAAAGTCAACTGTTGGGCCTGATTGTTCCATGGTCTTTTATATTTTTTCTCTATAGTCTGTACTTTATTTTGTGTAATCATGATCACTTAGACTAGACCATGAATATGTCTTAAAAAATTATCTTTTATGATACATGGAATTCAGTTTATTTAAGTTGATTTTAAGTAAGAACTAACAACAACGCTCGTCTAAAAATTGGTCTGTCGTTGAATTTGAGAAAGAGACTTGCTCTTAAGTTTGTCTAGACTCGATATTCAAAGTATGTTTACACATTTTCGGTAGGAGGGATTCAGGGGAGGGAGAGTGCATTACACTCCTTTTATAGTGAAACAGATAGAACTCGGTAATCTCTCCTGTAGTCCTGTAGCACACTCTTTGTTTATATGTTGCTTCTGATTAATATTTTTGCCATGTTATTGCATTCCATTTCTTGAAGAGCAAACTTAACTATGGAACTGTTTTACTCAGGTGAGAATTGCACGCATATTCAACACATATGGCCCTCGTATGTGTTTAGATGATGGACGAGTTGTTAGCAACTTTGTTGCACAGGTTTGTCTCAACTCATGATTCTGATTCTTAGGAGAAAAAAAAGGAATATCATAAAAATTCAGCATTACTTAATATTGGCAGCGCCTCATTTCCAGGCTTTGCGGAAACAACCAATGACAGTTTATGGTGATGGAAAACAAACTAGAAGCTTCCAATATGTTTCAGATTTGGTACTTTTGACTTCCTTTTCTCTTCGCTATGTGTGGAAATGTCTTTGGTTTTGTTTATTTTAACCAAAACTAGTTTGATGCATGCATTTGAATCTGAACTCTTTACCCATCTATGAATTTATAGGTTGATGGATTGGTAACTCTGATGGAAAGTGATCATATAGGACCTTTCAACTTGGGAAATCCTGGAGAATTTACCATGTTAGAGCTTGCTCAGGTTTGGTTTGGACACTAAAAACTAACTGGCCTCCACTTCTTATTTGAACAATGAACATACAGTGGATTCTTGACTGGGTTCCCTACCCCCTATCAGGAATAACGTCTCTGCACTGTTTCTGCAGGTAGTGAAAGAGACGATCGACCCAAGTGCGAGAGTTGAGTTTAAACCCAACACTGCAGATGACCCACACATGAGAAAACCTGACATCTCAAAGGCCAAATCTCTTCTCAACTGGGAACCAAAAATCTCACTGAAGCAAGGCCTGCCACGTATGGTTTCAGACTTCCAGAAACGCATCTTGGATGAGAAATGAGGAGCAGGAGCTACTGAACTCAGAACTGTATTATACTTCACGGATCATTTTTGGTGCCTTGACGAGCTCGGCTGCAGGCGTACAGACCACTTGCCAAAAATATTTTCTTCCAGGCAATTCTTTTTTTGTGACAGGACATCTGTTATCTGGTTTTGACTCCTTAGATACATAGGTTTTGCACAGAATTACGTGTTCAACTTCTTGTCAAAACCTTAGCCTTTCAGCGAACAGTACTAGAAATCTACATAAATATAGAGCTTTTTTCTTCCCTTTTGAATGTTGTTTTGCAACTCATCCATTCTGTTTTTAGGACTTGATGTTACTTTAGGGCATCAGAAAGATACTTATTTTACTTCTATAATGTATGTTTTGAATTTATTTTGCTACTCATCCAGACATCCAGGCCTGTACCGTGGGGGTGTGCAGAATGATCAACTGCACAGGGGCTCTACTAATTAAGGGACCCAATTTTTAGCGTAACCTTTAATTATCATTGGTTAATCTTGGTATTAGTACTCAGCTATTGATTAACTGACCAGAACATAATTGATCCATGCATGTCTTCTCACCTCTCTCTGCATTTCCCTTGTGTTGTTGCACAAACATAGCTGCTACTGTCTCCTAATTCTTATAATCAAAATATAACTAATCAAAATAAACTCTTCTTCTCTTAATTCTCACCCCGACCTTGGTGTCAAATACCGCGTGTTTCTTTGTGAGTTCAAGTCCTAAGTACACAATTTTCCTCTCTATCTTGTGTTGCTGTCATGTACTCTTGATCTTTGTGCTTCACCATCGTTGGGCTATAGTGATATACCGCTTGGTCACTGCAATGGGCCATCTGTACTGTGTCGAGGCTTTCAGCCATATGTGCCTGGTTGCGATTGCGTCTTGCCGTCATTCTTAAACTGTTGATACTACTTCATTTATTGTTGTAATTTAATCTTGTATTTGTGTATATTGATGGTGTTCTGTTTTTTCAACCATGTTAATTTCCTAGAAATTAACTTCGGTAATAATGTTCATGTTGACGGTACAATGTTGAATAGGCTAGCTAACCTTGGTGGTAACATTTACAACATTGATGTTCAATTTGGATCTATCTATAATTTTTAGCACAGGGCCTCTAAAATGACAGGTATGGTCCTGCTCCTGCAGACATCCACATCTGTTTTTAGGATTTCACGTGACTTAAGGACATCAGAGAGATACTTAATTTACTTCATGTAATATGCTGATATGATCAAAACAGCTGGTACATTGCATATATGGTAGAAGAACACAAAGGTCGCGTACTTGAAATTACAAACATTTCACGAGGCGGCAAAAGCATCATAACCTGGAAGGACACGTTCTTGGAATGGACTACTTGGGACTTGGGAGCAGCTCAAGAGATGTGAACACTGAACTGGAGGAGGGTCTCGACGCCGTCGGTGGTGTGCTCGTCGCCCGGGTGTAGCGTCTGGATGGCGGCGAAGCCCTTGGCTTTCTCGTACTTCCCGGTGCCGCCGATGATGGCGATGTGCGACTCCGACGCGGCCATCCGGTGGACTCCGAAGAAGCTGAGCGTGTCACCGTGCCCCTCGCCCTCGAACATGGCCGTCAGCAAGATCGTCTTGCTGGTGCCATCCTGCGAGCTCGCGACGTAGAACCCCTGCGTTCTGCCGATGACCGCGGCGCCGAGCTCGTGCCCCTCGGTGAGCTCGTCGTCGATGACGGTGGTCGTGCCGAAGAGGAGGTTCTGGAGCGTGACGCCCGACGGCAGGTCGCCGGCGTTGACGAAGGGGATGTTCTTGTTGCCGCCGTTGATGGGGTCGCCGTTGTTCTGGACGATGGTGGTGGACGTGCCCCCGAGGCCGGCGACGTAGGGGACGTTGTTGCTGTTGATGAGGTTGCTCGCGCCCTGCGGCAGCGGCACCGCGCCCTGGATGGGGAAGATGTTCTCGTTCGGCCGCGCGAACGGGAGCTGCCCGTTGGCAGCCGCGCTCGCCACCACGCCGGTCACGATGCGCGCGGACGGCTGCCAGCCGCCGAGGATGTCGTGCATGAAGAATGTCAGCGGATGATCGCTCGCGCCGGCAGCACCTGCCGCACCAGCTCCTACGCTGGCCGTCGCGGCACCGGCCGCCCCAGCACCGCCGGTCTCAGCACCGGTAGCCGCTGCATTGCCCGTCGCTGCTGCTCCCGCGGCGCCGGCGGCATCGGGTGGCAATGCCGCTGGTGCGGCCGCCGGCACCACCACTGGGTCAGTGGGCGGCTCGGTCGGGGCCGGCAGAGGAGCTTCTGCCGGAGGCGCCGCGGGTAGCTCGTCGAGAACGCGGCCGGCGAAGGCGCAGTTTGCCACAGCGAGCGCGACCATCAAATAGATTGCCATCTTGATGGTTGTCACTGTGGCTGAGTTGCTTCCTATGTTGACCATTTTCATGCAGACTTGGAGGAGACTGGAGGAGGAGAGCAAGAACTGTACTTAGAGGCTATTAATCGCTCAGCAGATTACTTCTAGCTGCTGCTGCTGCTGCTGCTGTGGATGTTTGCAAGATGGAAGGATGCAAGATTTATATTGGTTTTTGGGTGTGTAATGCAGTAATGCTGCAGGTACAGGTAGTGGCATGGGTGGAGTTGTTAATCCGTTCCTGACCCTTATGTGGTGTTGTGTTAGTTGTACGAGAATGGCCAAGAACCTAAACCTCTTGGATAAATGAGGAATAGTTGGGACTTGGAAGATGCGGCATTTCCCCAAGACAAGCAAGACATCGGCAGGTCTCGATTTGAGGACTTGCTGGTGCTGCGATGCACGGTTATTGGAGCACCAGGTGGCGCGCCGGCGAACCGACGGTGGAAGATGGTAGATACAATTGACCAGCAGCCGTCCGATGTATGAGATCTCATGACAATGGAAGTGGTTGGGTTTTGATCTGCAAGGTGCAAATCAGCACTTCACAGGTCTCTGGAACAGGCTCATGTTAGCACAGTAATGCTTTAAAATTGCCTAGGATGCAGCACAGATCATTGGCTCGTTGCAGTAAGCACTCCACTGCCACAGAAGACTAATTGCCTCAACAAGGGCCGGCAACGGCAATCACACGTTCGCAGCATAGACATCTAGAGAAGATGCCACTGGCTCTATTTTGCCTGCACAGTGGGCATTGTTTCTTGACTTCTATGCTCATTGCACAGATTATGCTAACCACTAGAGGCAATGACAGCGATAGCCCATCAACACAAGAGCTAGCGCGAGCATATTATCATACAATAGCTAACATAAGCGTTATTCGCATGTAACTCATAGCCCATACATGCCAAAGAAGGGTACTACATGATTAGTTCATACCAAAATTTCACATTTATACTCCGGCATCATGCGACCGAAAATCCACCTTTTTATAGTTAGGAGGGAAATAGGGGAAACCCCCATGTCACAGTTATTAGAACCAATAGGTACAGCCAGGTCAACCGGAAATTCCCTACATACCTACAGCCATCCTAGCTGCTGTTTTTCAGTAGCCATGGCCCATGGCCACTTCTTCGGAGTTCTTTAACCAGTTCTTGGCATCTTTCAGTAACCATCAACCACCGATCCATCGGTATGCTTAAATGGCTACAGGTGCAAATCATGGTCCATTCTAGCCACAAAACACAGATTCTGGCACCCCCAGTAACTCGGCTAGGGTTTCCTCCAGGAGATCCTCATGTAACATTCTCCCAATCTTGCTCCCGACAAGATCGGTGCCGTCTTCAGAACCAAACCACCCTAAATCCATCAATAAGCCCTCCTGAGTACACTCCATTTCTTGTCGTAGCTGGACCACCCTTTGCCACACCTCATCAACAAAACCCTCCTGATCCCATCTCGATGAAAACCTCCACAACAATCCCTTTGAGCCACGCTGCACCAGAGAGGTGGCTATATCTGTAATGACAGCATTTGTAAGATCGAACAGGAGCTTCCTCTCAGATGGCGACCATAGAATGAGGTTGTTGTACTTCCTTTCAAGTATACCGTATACATCGGGGCCTGCGGGACAATCCGATAAGTAGCACGTGTTGATTAGCTCATCCTGGTTAGTAGCACTAATGCCCAAAATAATGAGCATATCAAGCACGTAAGAGAAATCCCTTTCTTCTTCATCCTGATAAGCATGGGATATCTCCATTTCAGGAAGCGGCTGATTTTCTGTGGCAATCTCACCATCACTCAATACAAAAAGCTCGGTGTCATCTGCATTGTCTGTAGTCTCCATCTTGAGAAGTCGAAGTTGCACTCTTAGTTCTGCAATATTACAGCAAATCAAACTTAAGAACCAAGAATTAACCAGAAAAATGAATTGACAAGTAAGAAATCAATCACTTGCCTTGAAGATCTGCACTAATTTTATCGAAATCTCCAGAGTAAACATCTTCAGCATCCAAGGAAGATTCGAGAACAGACACTGGACTTTGATGGTCATCATTGTTGGAGCTCTCTGGGGATTCTGATCCTGTTGGAGGAACACACAGGGCTTCATTCCCATCACCTTGATGATGGTCAATCCCCACAGGATATTCTGAACCTGCTCGGGGATTACACAAAGTTGGGTAATCATCATCCTGATGGTGTTCAATCCCCTCAGCCTGAAATAGAGTACAACCAGCAGTTATTAAGCATGGAAGGATAAATCAAGTGAGCTTCCAAAATGACCAGAAAGAGGGAACGACAAGCAAAGCACTATAATAGCATGCACATGAAAAAAAAAATCAGTGTTTGCGACAAATGGCTTAGCATACATATCATGCTAGAGGCAATTCAAATGGTTCATTCCAAGGAAAGAGAATCCGGAGCTGAAGACTTGCACAGGGGAACAAGAGGAAAGAAATAATGGAAGGACCTTATATATTTAAAAATGCAACTAAATTTTCGTACAAATTGATGAATTTCTCCATAGGAACTGGTCAACATGATCCAAGGGAACAAATGCATAATAAGCTTAAATTAGGCAGTATACATGTGATTTACCTGAATCACCAAATTGTCAGGGCTAGGGACAAGAAGGCGGTCATCTAATGCTGTTGGTCGCTGTTGATGCATCTGCTGGTTCTGTCTAGCAGGAGAAAGGGATTCTTTCTTCTGTTCGGGAACTGCACTGCTATCCAGATAACACACTGCATCTAATTCATGGTCAGGATTTGCAGGATGTATAATTGTCTGTTTCGATAAATCTGGCACAGCTATAACATCCGTTAGTTCCTCAGAATTCACATGTATCTCACGTTCAATTATCATTCTTTTCTTGTTGTCTGGGGAAGCTAGATCAGCTTTATCAACATGAAATGCTGAACCTCTAATCAGAGATTTCCTTTGCCTACTACGGTATGCATATTCAGAATCATGGGGTCCTACTTTAAGAACATCTTTAAGCATAGAAAACTCATTATGCCTACCGGTTCTTTTTCTGTTGTTTGATTTTTGAACTCCCCGGTTGAAGGATGGTGGAAGAGATTTGGACCTTGTCAAATTACTTGTAGCCACATCTCTCCAATCATCGTTGCTGTTGATGCCAAGAGGATAGTTACATGAGCCTGGCATTCTATCCCTGTGCAGTTCTCCCTTTGGACATTTCTGGCATGACATTGTCTGGGTAGCAACTTTTGATGATTCCGGATCAGAGAGACCAAGCATGTCTCCAAGCATACCGAATCCATTATTCTCAGCTGCTCGATGCTGATATTGGCGGGTCTTCTTCCATCTGTTAGAGAGGTGTTTCTTTGCTTCCTTGCTAACGGATGCTTCAGTTGAATATGTTGGCGAAGAGTTGAAGCTGGAAGAAGCCCATCCATCACATAGCTCAGAGGATCTATGGAGTGCCTCTGAAGCCTTGAGGTTAGTAAGAGATGACAGAAACTGTGACCTTTCATCTGACACAAATGTTCTTGTCTCTGGTTTGAGAACCTGTTTCCTATTTCCACCACCCCTAGCAGCTCTCATTTGTTTTGTAACCTCTCTAGCAATTTCTCTAGATCCCTTCGCTATATGGCCTAATGTTTCAGAGTCTCCAAGGGACACCTGACACATGGATTCTTCAGTATATGGACTCCATATACCAGCATCCTTACATGCTTTGTGCCTTCTATAATCAGAATGAGGGATTTCATGTGTTAGGGCAAAGGCTCCTTCAATTTCCTGAGCTTTCTCGAGACTTGGCTTCAAGACAACAATCTGTGTGGGGCAAACTCGTTTGTCAGTGGTTTCCTGGTGACTTGACCTTGACAGTTTCTGCCTCAATGAACCAGAGTCTTCCTTTAGAGATTGACTGCACAACTTAGCATACCGCTTCCTCAAAGAGTGTTTTACTTCCTTCTGCTTGTGGAAGTAGCTTTCAGTACCTTTATCTTGTGAATAGATATTGTCTGTGTCAATAAATTGATTTCTTCTTGATGGTTTCAATATTGTAATGCAATTTGCTGTAGAAGATGGAGAACCATGATCATGCAGGTCCCTTGTGACTGGATCAAGTTTTTGAAGAAATTCCACAAGAAGATCCCTATTACATATCAATGCATCAAGTGTCTCAATGAACTCTTCTGACATTTGAAGGGATTCATCAGTAGAAAGACGTTTTGCATCCATAAATTTCTGCCTTACAAAATCTAAATCAACACTGTCAGTCTTGTCAAATCTGGAAGTTACATTTCCATTTCTAGATCTTGGGCTCCGGTTTATCTTCATTCTTGTCGCCTCCATAACTTCAAAAACATCTTTGACCTCTGGCATCTCATCTATGCTTCTCCTATGCGGGATATCTTTGGAAAAACCATATCTATCATGAGAATTACCAGGTGAAGTCTTCTGTGCATGATTTTGGGTATACCTATTCTGGCTATGGGCTCCAAATGAAGGCAGTGAATCAAGACCCATTAGTCTTCCTACAACACCTGGTGAAGTGTGCGTAGCATTGACATCTTTTGAGAATTCTTCGTCTATCAGTGTTTTCATTGGTACACCGCTGGCCTTTTTTGGTTTAATTTGACTGTTTTCCGCAGCAAACTGTGAAGAACAAAAGAGAGGACGTACCAATCCATTAATTAAACAATCAATTGAATAGAACATCAAGGCTTGGTAGTAGAAGATAATTACGAAAGTACAGTCAATTTCCAGATATGTTTATTAACAAAGTTCACTTGATACTACAAAACAGCAGCAAATGTTGGTATTAGAACATTGTATGTATCACGGTTTTCAGCTCTCTAGTTTCATCTCAGAGGGTTATAGTACCATGCTAGAGAAAAGTAAACAAATTTAAAGCTCTCTAATTACGATTACAAACATATGTATCATGTGAAATAGATCTTCAACTAAACGCAGGTAACTCACCAGAGAATCAAAAAGTATCCCAGGGTTACTTGCTTGTTTCCTCAAGGACCCAACCCCTGAATTAAAGAGCAAAAAAATTAAATATTTTCTGGAGGACTACCACAACAATGGCAAAAGGACCAACACGGCAACATGGAAAGCAGAAGGCACTTCATGTTGAACTAAATTTGTTGTGAGAAAAAGACCCAAAAAAGACCAAGAGATAGAGAGAGGAGTTTTTAAGCGCAGCTTATTTTTTGCTAGATTCCATAGACATGCAAAATGAGTAGGAATATATCTGTTACTGGGTTTGATCAGGCATGCTTTGATAGCATATGGACCAGTCTCTACAAGGAAATATACTTAGTATATTACTCCCTCCATTCTTTTTCAGATGTCTTTTTAGAGTGCGTGCAGTCAACCTTTTAAAACTTTGACCGCTAATAAGCTCAAAAGTATTAGGATTTGTCACATAGAAGTGTTATCACTGGATTTGTCATAAGTATTTTAAAAAAAAAATTACTAACATATAATTAGAATAAGTAATGGTCAAAAGTGTGTATTGTAGACCATGTCAATACCCAAAACAACAAGTAAAAAAGAACAAATGTAGTATTAACATGAAATATCAAGTCTAAAAAGAGCACTTCTTAAAAGAAAAGGAAGCGCAGACACAAAGGTGTGCTAGCTTTGAGTTCCCTTGACATCATTTCTTTCCAAATAAATTCATGTAGTTTCATTTCAAATTAATAATAAAAATGAAATGATTGCGCAATAAACATTTTGCGCAGAAAATTGTCAGTTGCAGGGTCGCCCAAACAGAAGAAGTGTTGAACCCTGAGTAAAAATGCCCCACTCTGAAAAGATAGGTGAATGGAACTCAATTTAGAAACATATCCTGGAAGTTTTGACTTACCTGCTCATTTATAAGGAAAAAAGTTTGTGTATGGACTGTAGAAAGTTCAGTGGTGACTGATAAAGCCAGGGTGTTCCAAACCATGTAACCATGTTGAATCGCTGCTAACATCGAGCAGCAATATAACATTTCACAGCATGGAGCACACAGTATTTGCTTTGATTCGACACGGTGGCAGACTGAATTTCTACCACATCTAGTACTTTTTTTAGAACAAACAGTGAATTCATTGAGTTAGGCAAAGGGGGTACAGAATAAGTTACACTCCTAGTACTTAAAAGTAGTACTAACATTGCTCTTCTACAGACTAAGTGACAACTGACAAATCTATGTTTAAACAATGATTTGTTTGGTGATTAGAATAAGAAGCCCACTTGGCCATGAACCTTCACGGCATCCATCTGACATGGGGACGCAAAAGAACATAATTTAATGCTTTTACTTACATATCCAGCAAATTACGGGCAAATGAGGTTTCTTTGCGTGATATCGTGGGAATAGCCGAGTTGACATCACACATTTTCTTTCCATGACTCTATAGTCTGCACTCTACAGGACTCGATAATTAAAAGGTTCAATTATTTGCCACATGTTTATGATTTGTGACTTATGTGAGTATGACATGTGGTCCCGGGACCATATGTCATTCTCACATACAGTGTCAAATCCTAAAATTCACCCTTTTGCAGTGGCAAATGATCAATTATTCCTAATTAAAAGCGTCCAATGCTCTAGCAGTTTATTCCGAGACTGCAAAATTGGATGGGGAAATTACATTTCTTCCCTGTTTGGTTTAGGGGCTGGATTTTGTCCTAGAACTCCTACAGAACCTAGGCTATTGTAGCTTCAAATGAAAGAACAAGAAAGAAAAGCAGAAGATTTGTCCATTAGAATCATTTGAATTTGAAGCAAGAATCTTCTCTCCAATAGAGGCTTGACTAAGACCTAAAGTGCATGAGAAAGTTATGCCCCCGTCCGTTTGCTTAAAACAACAGGGAAGGAAAAAAATTGCAATCTTTCACGGTTGTCTTACTCAGAAGATTAATGCCAATCTAAGTTACCATAAATTTCCTATTAGACAACGAACTAAACAAAAAAAACGTCTTTTTCAGTATGGAACACCCCTGATATCCCTATGAAGTAAAAATGATGGGGGAAAATACGAACTTTTAATTCAGAATCAGAAGCAAAACCCTAAAAATAGAGGATGGCAACTGTGCAATCAACCGGAAGCTTCCGATGGGCGCACGAAATCGGAAAAGAAAATCCCCTAATCTTCCAACGGGACAAAAAAAAAACAGCAGAAACAAGAACCCCCGAAAAACCTTCACTTGAAAAATCAAAGATGAGATCTTTATCAAATGGACTCCTCAAAATTTCTCCTTGCAAAAACAAATCAAGAAAATAAATTTTATAAGAAATTAGAACAAGAAGCTAGGTGAGCACGGACCATGGTGATCGACGGCGGGTACTGTGGAATGGACCGCATTCCGCTCGAGCAATCCGTCGCCCTCTCCTCTGCGCCTCGATCTGCTGCGCCCGATGCTTGCCATGCTCGGCGCAATTCCGGAGCCCGATCGGATGCAGCGACGAAGCAACCGCTCATCCACCGACCACCGCGAGAGGAAGAGAAAGAATGGTGGAAAGCTACACAAGCAAATCGATATGTGAGTGGGGGAGTCGCGAGCGAGGAGAGGGGGATGGGGAAACGGGCTTTGGTTTGTTTGCACGTTCCACCCTTTGCTCGCTCTGGACTCTGATGACCTGTTTCTTTCTCTGAAATCTCTCTTCCCTGTGGTTTTGTATCTTTCAGTTTCTACTCCTCCGGGCTCTCTGGCTCTATCTATCCTCCTACGTCTATCTATCACTCCCTGAATTATTTTTTCGATATCTTCCCTTTATCAGTAAAGGCCTCTTCTTTTATTTCTATTTGCATACAGACCCTTCATATGTTTTTAAATCTAGTGTGCCTCTCCCTTTTTTGGTTAGTAGTTTGAAGGTGATCATTGGGGGGAGGGGGGGGTTGAACTTGTTAATTATAGTGTATTAAAGCACAGCTTTATTTTCTAAAAGTTTGCCAGTCACGTCATTATGGGTGTTAACAGTTCTAGCATTTATGTTATTAGTCTAAATTGCTTTACGACCCGTCAAAATACCACCCAAAAAAACATAACGCGACGTAAACCTGATCTGCTTTAATTGATGAAAGTATTTAATATTAGGTATAGGGTTGTGTTGTCGCACATACTCATTTTCAACTCGCCCCCAAAAAATTGTCACATGCAAGAAAAAACATTACTTATATAACATAAAGGTTAAAAAAAATTCATAGCGAATAACACACACTACCAAATTAACATGAGTAATTTTATAGGAATTTCTTGTGGGCGGTATCCGGTGAAAATGTGGATTGATCAAACCTAGAAATTTTCAAACATTCTAAAAATTTATGAGATATAGGGGGAGATTATAATTCTATATATATCCCTGCACAATTTCAAGATCAAACTCAATCATATTTGCTATATATGAAATACGATTGAGTTTGATCTTGAAATTTTACGAAGATATAAAACATGCCCTCCTCTATATTTCGTAATTTATTGAGAATTTTTAGAAACTCTTATGTTGGAATTCACATTTTTCACATGATATTTCGTCTTTCTTGACTAAAATGCACCCTTAAAATAATATCTCATTAACATTACGAATAATGTAAAACTAAATTACTAATAAGTGAGCACATTGATTACACAATTGAATTGGTGAATGTACAATGTAAAATATGGATTAACACGATAGAGAAGAAGAATAGCAACATGCTTCACTGAGAGCATTAGAGGATAATATGATTACTAAAGAGTAAGGACTAATACTACCAGTCACACAATCATAAGGGGTTGGCCCCCTTCCCTCCGCCTCTGAACATAAGCCTAAACCAACCACTTTAAAATGACTAGGTTGCTAGGAATTTAAATGATTTATTAATAATAGTGTTTGTTTACGGTAACAACATTCTATCGAGAACTCAAAATCTTGGAGGTTCAAAAAAAAATCAATATGTGTGGAGAGTTGACCATTAACCACGAATAAATTAATTTTTGATATCTTCCTGTTATGTCTATCAGTATCTACCCCCTAATTATTTTTTCAATATCCCCCTTTTAGCATTTGAACCCTTTTACTTTGTTTTTTTATATAGGCCATTGTAAGATCTTTAAATCTAAATGTGTCTTTCCCTTTTCATTAGAAGGTTAAAGGTGACCACGGGGAGCTTCGATCATCATTGTTGCACTTTTTTTTTTTGTTAAGTATGGTATAGTAAAGCACAACTTGCTATTTTAAAAGTTAAACACCTACGTCATTATGGGTAATAATAGTTCTAGCGTCATGTTATTACTCGGTACAGCTTTTCGACTCACCGCCAAAATACCACCCGAATAGTTATATACTAACATAACGAAACATAAAATCGACTAAAACATTCAGATATAGGGCTGCATTGTCGCTTTATTTTTTTCTACTTACAATAAAGACAATATTGATACTCTACATGTAAACCGCTTTAATTGACTAGACAGATCGAAATTTAAATGATCTTCTGATTTGCCATTTGTTTCCAGTAACGGCCCTATCGGACACAAAATTTTGGCGGTTCAAAAAAACTCAAAATGTTTGGAGAGTTGACCGTGGACAACAGCTCAAACAAAATAAAAATGCATCTAAGACGTGACGCAGCACGCTCGAGTTGCAACAGTCGGACAAAAAGAGAAACCTACGACACACACCTCTAGGCCCAAGTCCTCGCCAAGTCACACGAAAATTTTAAACTAAAGGAGCCTATTTGCAAAAGCAGCCTACTAGGAGTATATTAAAGAATCATGAGAAAAAGATTTCAAAGAACGGGCTTCGCGAATAGCCATGGCTTAGCGTTGTTTGTGCCTGGTCAGAGTCTACAGTGAACCGAGAAGGGACGGCCACCGCGCGGAGGTGGGCCCGACCTGCACACGTGTACAGCTCCCTGGTGGGCCTGGTCCATGCCCACGTACCCTGACACGGCATCCGCGTAGCCCCACCCGCCCGTACGCTTCGGATGCCCACGCCAAAGCCTGGCGTGAGCGGGAAGCGCGGTCGTAGCACTAGCACACACCTGCGGGAGCCGTTGATTCCCCGTGGACCCCACGCGTCGGCGACACGAAGCTGCCAGCGCTTCTGCGTACGATACGCGATCCGGAGCCCACCGCACGGAGGTGGGGCCCGGCCGTCAGTAGGCTAGCGCAATCCGTGGGCCGGCCGGGGCTTGGGAGGAGGGGATCCTATCCTACGTGATTGCGGGTCGGTTGAGCGTTTGGATCTTTTGTGTGCGTGCTGCTAGTATGTTTTGTAGTGGTGCGGTGTGTTGGCTCAGGCTGTAGCCTGCAGGTGGAGAAGTCTGGAGGAGAGAGAGGGAGAAGAGGGCAACGGGCAAACCGGGCGACATGGGCCCACATGCATAGACTATTTTTTTCTTTTTCAGGTGGGGTGTGGCAAGGTGGGTGGTGTTTGAGGGAAGAGAAAGGATATACAGTCCAGTTGACAGCAATTTGGATGCATTTTCTCTCCTATGTTTTCTTTATTTTTACGGAGCCGCGGTTGTCTATAGATGTTAGGACGATAACATCGTAAAAATGGAAATTAGAGAAATGACTGCTAAATAACACCCAGAATACTAAAAAATCTGAAAAACAATACTCTAAGGGATATTTCATCACAATTTTTTTAAAGACACAATTGCCCCACTTCTCCTCCAACTCTGGTGTCTCCTCTTGAGGTCTCTCTTTGGATGCGTCGTGTCTGCTCAAGATCGCCACAGAGGCGGCGTCTTGCATGAAAGCAAACTCAAGAACTTCGGTTTGGAGACCGACGGTGGCGGCATGCTTGGAGACCAACGGCGGCGACATCACGACTCGGGGGAAGCGGCACGCCTCGGTCGAAGCGGGCGGGCGGGCGAGGGGGGGGAGCTGAAGAAGAGAGGTCGATACAAGACAGTGGATAAAACGTCATTTTACCCTGCGGGTGCTATTTTTCTAATTTTTTGTTGCTCGCGGTGTTATCAGGTTGTCACCTATGAATACAATGTTATTTCTCTAAATACTGACGATTGGGATGTCACTGCCCTATTTTCCCTTCTCGTTGTTGTGCGTACATGTGTTTTGATGGATAGTTATATTGTCACGAAATAGGTACATTGTTATTGAACATAGATGCACATTGCATAATTTCTGCAATTGAAACCACGCATAATTTCTGCAAATGAGATTCTTTTGAGGTATTTATACTCTACTGTACCATAAAATATACAACCGGTCTACGCAGCAAGGTTTGTACACTTACACTAGGCATACCGCATTAGGCAGAATGCTTTTTATGGTTTAATCTATTTATTAAAAATATTTTAAATATAACAACTCCCTAACTTTATTTTCAATTCTGACCCCTTTGGTCACGCCACAACACGCAGCGTAACAAAAACACTCTGTCACATCACGTACCACAGATAAGGAGATTATCACAGACGGTTACTATTAAGAACCGTTTATGATATTCTGGTATTATAAATATTCGGTCCCAATAGACTCCATGCCCCTAGAGTCTCCACCCCCTTAATTAAGAACGGTTTGAGCCGTCACCCTGATGCCTCCTCCCCTATTGCGCCACCTTAGAGAGGAGAAAGAAAGGAGGAAGGGAGGAGAAGGAGAAGGTGAGAAATCTCGCGGGATATTTGGTATTTTCATCGTGAGCTCCAAGGGTAACGATCTGTAACCCTTTATATTTGCTCTAGGTTAATCCTTAATTAATTTAAGTATGTTTGATCAATAGGAAGAGTACGTACTTGCGGTTTATTAATCTAATTTGACACTAATTTGTTACATGCGTAGCTTAGATGGACCGAAACCAGATGTACGGTGAGAACTGTGTGAGTGAAGAGTACATTAATGGTGTTTGCTTTTAAAAGAGCCGCCGAGCAAGATATGTTGAAGAATGGGATAAAATTTATGTACTGTCTAATGGGGACGTTGTCCGATCTTTCGATGAGGATGATACAACTTGATTGGTGGAAGCTGACTCTCACGATCCAGGCTACAACCGTGCAACAGCCGTTGCACCCGCAATCGCTGAACCAACTTCACGTTCGTAATCGACCTTGCCGCCAGCGAGATCAACCTGACCACGAAGGTCTTTTCCTGCATACAATCAAAAATCAAGCAAGAAAGATAGATGAAGCAACGAACTTGCTGAATAGGAATTGAAGAACAAAGATGTATTGAATAATTTGGGGTCTTGAAGACAACGTCTGGTTGTACTAGCCGTACAAGCAAAACGATGGTGTTTCTAGCCTAAGCTGAAATCAATCTAACAAAATCCACCGAACAAGATGGGCGATGCTTGGCCTTATATTGGCACCTAAGGGTGCGGCTAACACACACACGACCTAATGTCGATTCTATCTCTAACTCCCGTATCACACAAAGATTCTTTCCTAACACAGTTATGAAAAGATTACAACCGACTCCATCCAAAAGATATATATTATAACTTATCTACGACCAATACTACTTGAGGAAGCCACGAGGAGGTCCTGGAGTGGTCCTGGAGGGAAGTGGTCCTAACGGAGGTCCTGGCGAGGAGGTCCTGGAGGAGGTCCTGGGGAGGTCCCAAGGAGGTTCTAGGGAGGTCCCCAGGAGGTCCTGGAGGGAGGTCCTGAAGACCTCCGAGGTGGTCCTAGAAGACCTTCGGGGTAGTCCTGGAAGCCCTCCGGGGTGGTCCTAAAGACCTCCTCGAGGACTACCTGGAAGTGGTCGTAGACCATGTTGAAGTGGTCATGGACCCTTTAGCTTGCCTCCCGATCCTTGATTCCTAAGTAAAATAATATCACTTGCTTTAGGCAGCATCATAGAGTTCATAGAATATGGATGTACTTCGAGAAACGAAGTTACCTGATAATTTAGTTGGCGAGCACGTGCTCTAGTAATCGGTCCTTGCACATCAGAAGCACTAGGGATGATTGTATCAGTAGAAAGGATGTCCTCATCATCATCCCCTTCTTGAATTGGAGTCGTCCTCGACTCTAGGTCATCTCCCGTTCCCAAGTATGGCTTCAAATCTGCAATGTTAAATGTGGGACTAACCCCAAAATCTGCAGGCAGATCAAGCTTATATGCATTATCATTAATCTTTTCTAACACTTTCAAAGGACCATCTGCACGAGGCATGAGTTTAGATTTTCTCAATTCAGGGAATCGTTCTTTACGCAAGTGTAACCACACAAGATCACCAGGTTCAAAAGTAACATGCTTGCGCCCCTGACTATCAGCAACTTTATATTTAGCATTCATAAGTTCAATGTTCTCTTTAGTTGTCTCATGCATCTTAAGTATCAAATCAGCACGTTGTTGAGAATCAAAATTTACCTTCTCCGAAGCTGGAAGAGGCAACAAGTCGATAGGTGCACGAGGTATGAAACCATAAACAATCTTAAAAGGACATGTTTTTGTGGTAGAATGCGGCGAGTGATTATAAGCAAATTCCACATGAGGCAAACATTCCTCCCACATTTTTAAGTTCTTTGTAAGCACAACCCTAAACATAGTAGACAAAGTTCTATTGACTACCTCACTTTGTCCAAGACCTATGCCACTAGCATCACATTCTAATTCAAAAGTCTTGCTGAAATCAGGAAGTTGAAGCAAAGTGTGAGGACCCCCGGTATTGAATACGTCCCAAGTCAAAAGATTATACCAGAGGCATAATTTTTAACAAGAAACGAACCTAATGCCAGGTTCCCGGATATGTATCTCACATTAGTTCCCAAGATCAAGACTAATGTGCACATATCCTATACAACATTCGTACACAGTCATACAAGGCATACAGATAACATTAATTCACAAGACTAGTGTTCAGTACATCCATTAAAAATGACCAGCAGCTGGTCATCTAATAAAAGATTTGCAGCGGAAACAATAATATAAACAGCAAAAGTTCCAACTAAGTTTGCCCATCACCCAAAGGCAACAGAGTGGAGGTAGAAATAGCGTCATTCATTAGCGTCGCCCTAATCGGTACTAACGGATGTGTCATACACAAAACCGTCCTCACCTGCAACAAGTGGTTAAAGCACCTGAGTACAAAAGGTACTCGCAAGACTTACACAAAACTACTAAAAGAAAGTGTTTAGTAGAACCTATACAAAGGATTAGAACTTTTATATGCATAAGGCTGACAACAGAAAGGGCTATAGTGACATTAGTTTTGCATAAAGCAACAAGTTTTACTTCTACACTTACAAATTTTGTTAAGGCAATTTTATAAACAAGTTTGAACTAAAACAGCAAGTAATTGAGTAATTAAACATAACACAAAGCAAATCAAAGTGGTTGTCCACTTTGACTTGAACAAGCACGAATAATCCTTCATGCCGAACCAAGCATACCCAAAGACAACAATTTCTTTCAAAGTCTATACTCTGGTGTCCATCAAAACAAGCGTCGTCTGTAACCGTGGACACGGCCATTCGAATAGGTTTAACCCTACAGGGGTATACATCTTTACCCACATGACTTGGTCAGCCTGTAAGCCTCCAGATAATAGCACACTTCCTTAGGCATGCCGGTCAGGTAAACCAAGACTCGGTATTTTTCAGTAAGTTGACATTATTGACTTGAATCAACCATGTGCGACGAATTACGTTCAGTACAAGCTACTGATAGAGCTTGCTAACCGGGGCACACATGTTGTGTTGGGAATGCCGATCCAAAGAACTAAAACTAAAATTGTGCACACCCGCACATATAAAATTGAAATCGAAGCCCTACGAACACGTGAATTTCACAAATGTCCTCACTCCACCAGTTCCTCAACTCAATAACATCATCCCCTTACTTAACCAAGCAGCGTTCATACACCGCGTGTGGAAGTACGTAAGGTACTTGAATTGACAGGTCAAAGTTCGGTCCTTAACGATCCGGACAAGACTACCACATTCCCAAGTCTCGTGCACGAAGGCACCATCACTAGCAAACACTTGTCCAGATCTAAACCAATTTTTTATCAAACAAAGCTTAACTTAACTTTCAGTTTTAACCAAACTGAACAAAGAAACCAAGATAATAGACCAAAAAGTGTTTCCCAGGTCTGACAAGATAAGCTTGTCAAACAACTAACGTTCTACAGACTTGCAAGGCTAAGAAAAAATCTAAAGACCCAAAATACTAGCACCAGATTTCTATCTTAAGCATAAGTGTATGAATTTGATTAAGGATAATCCACAAGATTGGGATATATAACTAACTAACTCACAAAGTATTGATACTTCACAAATAGCATGCACACAGTTAACACTGCATTTCAAAATACTGAAGTATCAAAACTGGGATCAACATGGTGCAAGAGGATGCTTGCCTTAGTAATAAACCACTTGTTCAGATTCTGGAGCCTCAAGAATATTTTCACTCACGTCGAGAAAACCAAAATCTAAAAAGAGCAATAACAAATGAACATCAAGAAAATACCAGAATGCTGAAAAGATGCATGCTCAAAGTTACAAGTGATTTAACTAACAAAATACTTATGTTTGAAACTATTTTTAGTAAAGGAAGTAACCCAGATTTATCAAATACTAGTACTAACCGACAAGGATTAAAGGCTAACTACGAACTATAGTTCTGGTCGGAAAATCCGACAACAGAATAATAGTTACTGAGAGCTTTCTTGGCAAAATATCGGAGCTGTGATCCAAGGCGATGCTATCTAAAGACCAAAATGGATTCACAACAGTGCAATGAACCTAATGATGGTCAGAACATCACCAGAGTTTGGCCGGAGCGGTGGCGCGACAAGAAAAACAGCGACGGTTCAAAATACGGCAAAAGTGGCTATGCCGATTTGAACGCGCAATGCGTGAACTAGCGCTCACTTGAGCTACTAGGAGCTAGTAAGAAACTACCTGAGCTAAGAGGATAGTCGGAGAAGCTCTAGAGCTCGCCAGCGACAATGAAAACCGAAAACGAAAAAAAGATGCCCACGGTGACAAGATGATATGAGCAAGGGATCAACGAGTGAGTGATCGGGTTAGGTCATTTAGGTCCATAAGGAGCTTATAAATGAAGGAATTGAGAAATGGCTCACCCTATCAGAGTTGGAGACGAAAGGGATGATCTCGGCCGGAAAAAGGGAAACTTCAAAATTCAACAAACCTGTTGAATCAAAGATGAAATTAATCCAGGGGTTTTACTCCTTAGATCATATGACACGCTGTAGCGTGAATAAAATTGGAAGTAACTCACCGAATGCAAGTTTGAAACAAAATTGGCATTCGGTGTGCGCTCCAGGCGTCCAAACAGCAACCTCGCGTTCCCGATCTACACACAATGCCAAAAGCTCCCATTAACAAGATGAACAAGGCATCATGACAGATGAACAAAGACGCAAGAAAGAGAGGATACGCCATTGAAATGAGGAAGATCTCAGTGCGGCATCAATTTGGCCGAGAAGGAAAGTGAGGATTTTATAGCTTCCTCACCGGAGAGAACAAGAAGAGCTTGTGCGTGGCAACAAAGGTAGCAAAATGGTGCCAAGTGGCGGTTGCATGCTGCGAAAACATGACGCAACACCACCTCACACGCGTTGTGCTCCGAACTGGCTCAGTGGTGCGGAGAAGACGAAGGCGAGCCACTGACATGTGGGCCCAAAGTGTCAGTCCCAACGGTAAAACAAAACAGTAAGCTCAAACGAATATTGATCGTCCGATCGCAAACGAAAGGCCTAGATTGAGTGGGACGTTCGGATGGTCCGAACGGCCCAACTCATATTGATCGTGCGATCAAAATCCAACAGTCGCGAAAAAGGGGCGTGCTTGAGTTTCAAACGAAGGAAAAGCTACGCCGTTGGATCTAGATTCAACGGTTGAGATCAAAGTGATGTTCGGACGGTCCGAATGGCCCACTCGATGCGGGCGGACCGATCTAGATCCAATGGTCCAAAATCAAGGCGCGTTCGGACGATCCGAACAGCCCAATTGATCCTGGCGATTGATTTTGAATCTAACAGCTCATGCGCGTTGGGCTTTTCTAATTGAAAAAGGCACGGCCCGATGAAAATCGCGGACGGTCCGATTCAAAATGGACGGCCCAGATTGCATGGCGCGTTCGGAAGGTCCCGATCTTTCGATGAGGATGATACAACTTAATTGGTGGAAGCTGACTCTCACAATCCAGGCTACAACCGTGCAACGGCTGTTGCACCCGCAATCGCTAAACCAACTTCACGTTCGTTATCGACCTTGCCGGCAGCGAGATCGACCTGACCACGAAGGTCTTTTCCTGCATATAATCAAGAATCAAGCAAGAAAGATAGATGAAGCAACGAACTTGCTTAATAGGAATTGAAGAACAAAGATGTATTGAATAATTTGGGGTCTTGAAGACAACGTCTGGTTGCACTAGCCGTACAAGCAAAACGATGGTGTTTCTAGCTTAAGCTGAAATCAATCTAACAAAACCCACCGAACTTGATGGGCGATGCTTGGCCTTATATTGGCACCTAAGGGTGCGACCAACACACACACGACCTAATGTCGATTCTATCTCTAACTCCCGTATCACACAAAGATTCTTTCCTAATACAGTTATGGAAATATTACAACCGACTCCATCCAAAAGATATATATTATAACTTATCTACGACCAATACTACTTAAGGAAGCCCCGAGGAGGTCCTGGAGTGGTCTTGAAGGGAAGTGGTCCTGGCGGAGGTCCTGGCGAGGAGGTCCTGGAGGTGGTCCTGGCAGGAGGTCCTAGAGGAGGTTCTGGAGGGGATCCTGGGGAGGTCTCGAGGAGGTTCTGGGGAGGTCCTAGGGAGGTCCCGAGAAGGTCCTGGGGAGGTCCTAGAGGGAGGTCCTGAAGACCTCCAGGGTGGTCCTGGAAGACCTCCATGGTGGTCCTGAAGGCCTCCTTGGGGACTACCTGGAAGTCGTCGTAGACCTTGTTGAAGTGGTCGTAGACCCTTTAGTTTGCCTCCCGATCCTTGATTCCTAAGTAAAATAATATCACTTGCTTTAGACAGCATCATAGAGTTCATAGAATATGGATGCACTTCGAGAAACGAAGTTACCTGATAATTTAGTTGGTGAGCCCGTGCTCTAGTAATTGATCTTTGCACATCAGAAGCAGTAGGGACGGTTGTATCAGTGGAAAGGATGTCCTCATCACTATCCATGCATTGATTGCGGTAATCTGAAGATGTTTAACAACCAGGCACAGATCGAAACACAATTGATTTGAAGGGGTTTCAAAAAAGGGTATACATGTTGGACCAGTCACGGTAAAGAACATATTATACAGGAAGTTAATAATGACAACATCGCCGAGGAAGTCAACGATATGCTGGATGTGGATTGTGCTTTTGATGAGGATAGGTCGCACGATGATAATCTGGATCAGATGCTATGCGATGCAGAAGGGAACTACAGTGAGAGAGAGTTTTGTAAATTCGAGAGCTTAGTGGAGGACTTGGAGAAACCTTTGTTCCCTGGTTGCAAGCCAGAATACCCAAGGTTGTCAACCGTTCTAGAACTGCTGAAATTGAAGACAAACAATGGTTGGTCCGACAAGAGTTTCACGGCGTTGTTAGGTCTCCTAGCGCACATCCTTCCGGAAGAAAACGTGTTGCCTAACACCACCTACCAGGCAAAGAAGGTTCTTTGTCCATTGGTGTAACGTCCCAATTTTCGGAGTTTCTGAGTTTTTCGAAAATAAAAAAAAACCATTTGGTTTTGTTGAATTGCTCAAGCTTAACTTAGAGATTTTGGAAATTGCAGCGGTTTAATATGAATTAATCCAACTCCAACTAATTCAAGATTGGTTTTCGGGAGTTGCTGGAGCTCTCTGGTGTTGAATTCCCTTCCTCTGTTCGCTCCTATCTCTCTCTCGTTGGACCTCCCTCTCGGTTTAGACCTCTCTTTTGGTCACGACCTCCCTTTGGTTGGACCACCCCTTGGGTCACGACCTCCCCTTGAGTCACAACCACCCCTTGGGTCACGGACCACCCGTTGGGTCACGACCACCTCTTGTGTCAAGACCATCATCCTGGTCTTTTTGCAAAGACCACCCCTTGGGTCACGACCACACCTTGGGCCGCGACCTCCCCTCTGGTCACTCTGGTCACGACCTCCCCTCTGGTCACGACCCCCCCTTTGGTTGGACCCCCCTCCAGAGTTTTGACTAGCCCCACCTGTCAGCTCTATTCACCTTCTCCTTTCTCCCGTTGCGTCACTACTAACGCAAAGGTCCTTGAGCATTAAATATTGTTGTGTCGCATTAAATGTTGCTTCTTTTTGTAGTACATGTTCCCCCTTGTCTTCTTTCCCATCTCCTCCTTCACCTACCCTTGATCGTGTGCTTCAGAGTCTCTCAGCTGCTCTTCCGCCTCCCCGGCTATAAAGCCCGAGCGACCCTCTTTCATCACCTTTTCCTCACCCACTCTCCGCTCTCTTGCTCTCACCAGGCCTCAGGCTTGGAGTTTCGCCAGAGTCTGCTGGAGCTATCTGCCGCCTCGCCGCCAAGGAGTTCATTTGAGCCTCATTTGTCATTGTAAGATCGAGGAGGCCGACTAGAGGGGGTGAATAAGAGGTTTTAAAACTTTTTGGCTAAAACCGAAGTTTTATGGAATTGTAAATCAATTCGGTTTTGCACAATTAAAGCCTAAATCAACTAGTCTTTACTAAGTGCACCAACAATATGAGACTATAAAAAGATAGCAATCATACACATACAAGTAAGCAATTTAATATATGAAATGTAAATTGCAATATAGTAAAGCACAAGAAATCAAACCATAATAACACAACGATTTTTTTACCGTGGTGATCGGAGACTTGCCAGTCTCCCCTAATCTACGTTGAGGTAAGCCCAAACCAAATAGACCGGCTCTACGAATTAAGCCAAACACCTCAATTCCACTAGTGGTAGCTCTTTCCCACTCCGGGTAGGTGAGCTCCAACCTTCACAACACGTCGGGTCTTCTCACAAGCTTCTTGAGAAGATCACCGGTCCACGACACCTCCACGCCGTCTAGGTGTCGGCAAACACCAAGAGTAACAATCCAAGCCCCTTGCTTGACTCTCACCATGTGCAACGAATGCACAAGCTTAGGTGGATACGAAATCCACCTCTAGATGCAACACATGCAATTAGAGATCTCTCTCCTTGCTCACAAGGTGCGACACATGCACAATTGAGAGGAGAAGCTCACACTAGCTCAAGAGAGTGAAATGGGATGCCAAAGATTGCCTCTCAACCGCCCAAGGGGGTATTTATAACCCTTACACCAAAAACTAGCCGTTTGGAGACGAAACAACCCAAAACTAGCCGTTACAGACTTGTTGCGGTCGTACCGCACTCACAAGGGCCGATACAACCGTTCTGGGCGGTCGTACCGCTCTTCTCATGGCGGTCGTACCGCAACCCAAAATCAGCACAGACGACACTCGGTAAAAAGGTCATAACTTTTGACTCCGATGTCGGAATTGAGTGATCTTGGACTCTATGGAAAGCTTATTCAGAGGGCTACATAACCCACCTATTTGATTTGATGTCAAACATATTTTATCAAATCAAAAAGCACAACTCCAAAGAGTCACTATCATAGTCTAAGCCCAAAGTATTCATAACAAGCAATCTTAGACCATGCCAAGGGAAAAATACATGAATCCCAACAATTTGCAAACTTAGATCATGCCATAAGGAGTAGGTACATGGACTTCAACCATTTGCAAAGTATAGTCACATGCTACAAGGATTAAATGCATGGGCCCGACTATTTGCAAAACACATTTGCAAATAATAGCATCATGCCACGGAGATCTAGAGCAAGTGAGATTGAGCTATCAACACATGATGAGACCCAGACTACTAGACAAGACCCCTCTTAATAGTACGGCAACCTATACTAGCAATCCGGTCTTCCAACCAAATACCAAGACCGGTAAAAGACTAGGAACATATCCTTAGCCCTAGTTAGTCATACCTTTGGCTTGAGCATCTTCTTGAAGCTTGATGACACACATCTTCACTTCAAGTCTGGGTCATCGTCTTGACATGCATCAACCCATGATGCATCCTTTACTTGACCTCCATCAGCAAATGATGAGTCTTCTCTTGACTTGATGATCAACTTATGATCATCTCCTCTTCGAGATTTTGATATACATCAACTCATGATGCATCCTCTTTTTGAACCTTGACTTGATGACGATCAACTCATGACGCCATCCGAAGTCTCTATTTCCCTGAAACATAATATATTCATCCAACTCATGGAAAATATTAGTCACATAATGATTAACATTAATTACCAAGATATACCTGCAATAAATGCTTCTAAACAAGCTGTTGAAAATCCTAGACCGGTACTACCGCCAACCGGGTTGCGATACTACCGCTTGGTCCGGTCGTACCGCACGAAGGAGCGGTACTATCAATTGCAGGGTTTCCAAACTTACCGAAAAAACACGCTCTCGAAAAACAAGACCAAAGATATAAAAATCAGACAACCGCCGAAGCAGACAACCGATTGCCAAGGAGAGCTCGAGCCAAAATACACTGCTCGGTTTTATCAAACCGCCGACTAGAAATCGGAACGACCGCAATGCGGTTGTACCGCTGTAAGAGTCGGTCGCATCGCGCGATTAGCGCTTCATTGGTCAGGACGATCAAAACCGAATACCGCTATAATGTGCGGTCATACCGCTTGATGCAAGATTATTGGTTAGCTTCGGTACTACCGATTTTTGATGAAGCACTTAGAGCTTCCAAAACTCAAATTCAAATGCATGCATGATCCTAAATTGATCCAAAGGGCACAAGAACATGCTATCAAGCTACTAAACACGATCTCTCTATTGTCATGCATTTCCATTACCATGTCGCCATCCATAAACCGGGACTAAGCCTTTAAACATCTTAGCACACACGTCGGTCCCACAACACAATTGCAAATAATTGAATATAAAGTAATATGAGTATATATGAACTACACAAGTTTTATATACTCAAAGGATATGTTTCAAAGTAGAGATCCCCAATATATGTGGATAAAGAAATATGGATCAATACTAATGAAACCACAAAACATAGAGTGAACTCCCCTAAATGTGTGCATACACGAATGTGTAATAAAACATATGCACATATTCAAGTTAAACTTTTGGTGGAGTTCAACCTATATTTTGGATCCGAGGAATGCAACAATATATAAGAATATGATGTCGAGTGCATACCTCTTTGATTTTCACCTTTTTATCCAATTGAGACTGAGCAATATGTATATCAATAAACTTGTTAGTCTCACAAATATATTTGTCATTAATCACCAAAATACTCCATTAACATATAATGGCTGGTCTAGATTCTTCAATCACCACCGCGTCGCCGAAGAGTTCACCGGAGCGCCCACGTCGTTCGCCATCTTTCTCCAGTCCCTCTCCCTCTCTCACTTTCTCTCTGTCCGGGTGAGTTTCTCCGCGCCCTGTTCACCTTTTGCTCGCACGACCACGTTGCGTGGTTATATCTCTTTCACAACCACGTTGCGTAGTTGTGTCCCTTTCACGACCATGTTGAGTAGTCGTATCCTCAGGACCTCCTCCTTTGACCTCCTTAGGACCTTTTCCTTTGGACCTCCTCCCGAGAGTCCGTTTCTATTTCTGTGCATTTCTTTTGGTTTTAGCTTTAGGTTTTGTTGTACTTATTTGACTCTTTTCGCACGTGTAGATTCCGGCTTCTCCGAAGAGTTCTTGGACCCGACGACCTCTACCGAAGAACCTATGCTCTTCAACGAAGGCAAGTCGTAGACCTTTGATCATGTTGTTCCCAGATTGTAAAATTATATTGTTTTATACCAACATGCATGGCTATTTGTATAAAAATGGTTTAGGAATTAGCTAAACACCTACTCGACAGTATGACTCCTTGAACACTTGTGACTGACATGTTGACATGTACCTTTGGACCACCATAGGTGGGTAATCTTAGTTGGTCATTCTTATTGTAATATCCAACAAGGGTGTGCATATTGCTTAGACCTGCTTAGTTATGCGTTGTCTCTCGATCACTTGTTTCAATGATGATTTAATTTGACTAAGAGATTATAGATTTATGGCATTGTTGCCCTGGCATGCATTGCCCTGGCCTATGTGGCTGTTAATAAAAACTTGTGCCATGGCTAGGGTGGTCATTGGCCGGGTTGAACCCAAAATATTTTCGCTCGGACGAGTGATCGTTTAGTAAAGGGGGTGTAGGAAGCACATTGGGATGAGGAGGACTCGTCTGAGCATCCACTAAGGACTTAACCTTGTAAAACATTGATCCGTGCAACCACAAGTCCATTATGGGGTGTACCTGGCTAACTAATTGGCAATGTTTTGATTTGGTTCCGTTTTGGTGGAAGTGTGTAAGACATGGGATGGACAAGCACACTTGGCGCAAGAGGGGGCCAGGAAGGCGAATTCTTAGCGAGCGGAACTGAGTCAAGGCAGAACCTTGTAAAGGCCTTGTCACGTGCTCTAGCCTGCTTACCTAAGGTCATGAGCAGGGGCATCGACGGGTGCCAGACAAACTAAAGAGGTCGTGTCTTGTGGGTAAAGCTGTACAACCTCTACAGAGTGTAAATCTATTTGAATAGTCGTGTCCCCGATTATGGACATGCCTGGTGATTTCACACAAGGGGTAGACTTTCTCAAAATTGTTGGTCTTGGTTGGTTCCGAGTGGTCTGGGTCGTGACTAGGGTGGTAACGGGTGGTCTGGGTAGTGAACAGGGTGTTCACGAGTTGTTCAAAGATCTTGTTTACTTATGTACTAATCTTTCAACTTGTGCTTTGCAATCTACTTACTGTACTTCAAGTCAGTATTGCTTTCTGCAAAGTAACCATAAAGACCGTCTTGTCAAGCCTTACATGAATACTATTTGCATACATTTCCCTATGGCTTGGTGAGTACATTCAAAGTAATCACAGCTTTGTGCCCTCTGGTTGATTAGCAGCTGAAAAAGACGTCCTAGGGAGCTCCGAACTCTTCGAAGAGGAGGTCTTCGAAGATCTTGCGTGCTAGGATGTCCTCCACTCGATTGCCTGTGGGCATGTCGAATGGCCTCCACGTGTTCTTTTGTTTCCGCTGTGAGCTCTTTTCTTGTAGCCTTATGCGGCAAATCTCTGTAAAAAGCTTGACCATAAGGTCTTTTGCTTATATTATTGTTAATTTATCTGCTTCATCTATAGTATGTTGTATGGCTGTGACCACCTCGTTGTTGAACTGTGTGAACTAGCGACTGATCATGGGACTAGTCCAGTTTGCACAGTGGGTCCCGGGGGTTGCTTACCCAGGGCGTGACAATTGGGAATGGAAGTAGAAAGAATACATGCATGTCCGAACGATTATATCCTCTACCGTAAAGAGTATGCAGACATGCATATATGTCCCATGTGCAAAGCATCCAGATACAAGCGTAAGAATACTGTTAAGGTGAAGCAAGGACCTCCTGCTAAGATGTTGTGGTATCTGCTTGTGATCCCACGTTTGAAGCGTTTATTTGCGAACCAAAAGGAGATAAGATTGTTGCGTTGGCACTGGAAGGAGCGTAAGAAAGATGAAAAGCTAAGATACCCTACTGATTCTGCCCAATGGAGAAACTTCGATCGGAGTTTCGAAGAGTTCGGGGCGGAACCGATAAACATAAGGTTAGGGTTAAGTACAGACAGAATGAATCCTTTCGGTAACATGAGCAGCCGACATAACAACTGGCCCGTGAATCTATGTATGTACAACCTTGCTCCTTAGCTGTGTATGAAGCGAAAGTACATTTTGATGTCACTACTTATCCAAGGTTAAGGAGGACGGCAAGATACACACGAACATGTGCCGCTCCAACGCGTCACGCTCGGACATTTACTCTCGGCGCTCCATGGGGTTTTCGAGCACCACGCTGCGGCCAAGGAACCTCACCAGCGGCGAGATCTATTCCCTGTAGTCGTCGCAGAACCCGACGCCACGGGGTTCAAGCTTCAACCACACCGACTTCTATTCCATGGTGGGTCGAAGCTCAAACTTCACCACCGAGGACATGTTAGGTGTGCGCAACGGAGCCACGTTGTGATCGTCCAACTACGAGGAAGCGCCAAACAAGGCCAACAAGTACGGCCAGTACCCGACGGTGGCGTCGCCGCCCAAAGCCAAGAAGGCGACGAACGAACTGGCCAAGGGTGAGGACGGCAAGGACCTGCACATGTTTGTGTGGAGCTCCAACTCGTCGGACGTGTTCGGCAACATCGCCGCCGCCGTCAAGGAGGTCTGCATGGCTGTCGCCTCGCCGCACAAAGGTACCCACTTTGCATTTGATTGCTCCAGTGGGCGAGAGGAAGGGAAGGAGGAGGAGTACGAGAAGCGGGATGACTTCAGCTTCGGGGATAGGGGTGTGGCGGAGAAGGGCTAGAGGCCGTGATCATGATGGCGGCGGCGAAAGGAAGGCGAACATGGGAGGAAGGCGACGGGTGGGGGACGAAGGCGGGCAAAGAAACTTATGAGCGTTACTGTCATTTCGCTTGGCCAAAGTGGAGAAAAACACGGGATAATAATAAAATAATCAAAACGAGGGATTTAATCAAGGTTCAAACTAAGCGAGGAGTAAAAAAATAATTACATCGAGAATAAAGGTATAATCTTGAAACACACCTAAGTGAAAGATAAATAATCAATACCTCTACTTAAAACTAGGTAGTGGCATCCTAATCGTCGAAATTTAGAAAAATAGCATTACTAGCCGGCGAACAACAAAAAAATTAGAAAAATAACACATCGTGCAGCAACATGCACCTAGAGTCAACCAGATTCTTCTCCAAAACATCGCTTGCCGTGTTCGAATTTCGCGTGGCTTGTCGCGCCGCTGCCGGGCAGAGCACAGCAGCAGCAGCCGATCTGAGCTTTTCGTACACGACATTTGCCGCGGCTCAGTCTCCTACGTGTCCTACCCCTCGACCCGTTCCTTTCTTTCTTTAATCTCACCTAGCTCGTTGGCCTAAACTGGTAATTATCCATGCTGACACATGAATCAGTGGTAATTTCGTTGGAGGTCCCCAGCTCATTTCTAACACGAGAATTCCGCAGCACAACTAGAGAAATTGTACTGCATTTTGTAAAATTCATTCATGTAAAACACATTCCAATTACTTTTCTTTTAGGCCTGTTTGGAACCCACTTTTCCCCCCTAATTTCTACCGAAATTGAATTGTTTCATGGATTTTCTTAACGGACCTTAATCTTTCTAAACGGGTCTTAACCTTTGACAACGTGGTTGGTTGGTCATTTTTCCACCTACGTGTTTGTGTGCGTGTCACGTCACCTGTCAACACTTCTCACAAGACGACGGGAACATCATTGATCCCAAAAAAATAGCTCTGTTTGGTAAAGCAGTGTCTCCTTTTGTCGCTAATCAAGTGCAAAGCTGAGAGGATGGTTTGGCTGCATCTTGCACACGAGACGGGACACGACACGGCCGCACGCCATAACGTATTGCTGCAAGGTTGAGCCCGTGGCCGCCATCTCGGGGCATCAATCATGTACGCGATGAATGCGCCCATGTTCTCGGCGTACGCGTACAAGCCCAACTTGGCATGACATGAACCGAACTTACCGCGAAGGGATCGCTTTAATCTAATACCACCACTACGCTAGATGCATGGGGTGTTGACTTCTGTCACGTGTAGATTCGTCGGACTCGTTTAACGTGTAATTAGTAGAAATAACTCTGGCTGATAACTAGAACAACGAGATGCCACACTAATTGCACCATCCAACAGTCAGCCAAAGGTGCGTTTGGTTGGACGTATCAAGCTGAATGAGATCATCCCGTTTGGAAAATGAGTGTGTTCAGACGTTTGGTTGGTTGGATGATACTAAACTATCCAGGATCTGATGGTTCCAGAAATGAGAATATTCCCTTAATATGCCGTATCATCCCGTTCGTCAAAAAAGTCCGAACCACGCCATTCACTCTGCCTCTCTCTCTCTCCTACGCCACACCATTGCTTCAAACAGAGCATGTAGAATTAAAAAAAGGTGACGTGGCAATCTAATTTACAAGCTTCAAATGACCATATTTTCTAAACTGAGTATCCGATTTGCAATCCGATTGAACAGCTGTGTTCCTTGTCATTTAATCAACAAAACAAGACCACTGTTGGCATATGTTAGTGCAAAAAAGTATGGCCCGAAATTATGTGTTATTGTAAAACCTTTGTTTGATTGTAATAAAGTTTGTCCGAAATTTTAAATTTTAACTTGTTTTCCATCTTTTATTTGAATCTAGAATATTTGTGTTAGTAAAAGTTGTTAGAAATAATTTATGCAAATACTAGATTATTTATCTTGAATTATTATTATTATTATTAACAATTTTTAGAAATTATTTTGATCTCACCAAAATTCAAACATTTTCACTAATTCGGTTTTGAAAATAATTTATTTCTGACAAATTTTAGTTTGAAAAGTGCTTAAAAATATTTTTCCTACGACCTAGTTGATTCTCAGAACCTCCTCAAAAAAAATTAGAATTTTTCAAAATTTTCTTCTATTTTAAATCGGCCGGTCAAACTCTTTGCCTTTTCGGTCAAAACCCTTTAAAACCCTAACCCAAACTCCAAACTGATTGGACTCGTTCTGACTTGGTCCAACCCAACCCCATCGCGCGCACCCGAGTCTGGTTTGCATCGCCTCATTGTGCCGTTTCTTTTGGGATGTCCGATGCGGATCAAACGGTTCACATCCATTGTGCCGTTCGGACGGTCCGAACGACCCAACGCATCTGGGCCGTTCATTTTTTATCGTAGGGCTCGCGTCGCTGGTGCCGTTCGGATGGTCCGAACGGCCCACTCAGTTTGTGCCATTCGATCATGATCCGATGGTCCGCGTGCGAGCCCATTTAAACCGACCGGACTCGTTCTGACTTGGTCCAACCCAACCCCATCACACGCACCCGAGTCTGGTTCGCACTGCCTCATCGCGCCATTTCTTTTGGGACATCCGATGCGGATCGAACGGCTCACATCCATTGTACCATTCGGACGGTCCGAACGGCCCAACGCATCTGGGCCGTTCATTTTTTATCGTAGGGCTCGCGTCGCTGGTGCCGTTCGGACGGTCCGAACGGCCCACTCCGTTTGGGCCTTTCGATCATGATCCGACGGTCCGCGTGCGAGTCCATTTAAACCGTCCGGACTCGTTCTGACTTGGTCCAACCCAACCCCATCGCGCGCACCCGAGTCTGGTTCGCACCGCCTCATCGCGCCGTTTCTTTTGGGATGTCCGATGCGGATCGAACGACTCACATCCATTGTGTCGTTCGGATGGTCCGAACGGCCCAACGCATCTAGGCTGTTTATTTTTTTATCGTAGGGCTCGCGTCGCTGGTGCTGTTCGGACAGTCCGAACGGCTCACGCCGTTTGGGCCCTTCGATCATGATCTGACGGTCCACGTGCGAGTCCGTTTAGGCGGTTGGGTGGAGCCAAGTTGGTGCATCGAGCTCGAGCCAGGGTGCGGTCGAGCCAATAGTGCTAGCCCAAATTTTAAAAATAGTTGACCAAGAAACAAAAGGGTTTGACCAAGACTTTAAAAATAGGAATAAAATTCTTAAAATTCTGAAATAAATCAGAGGGGTTCCTGGGACATCTTAGGACTCAATTAAAATCTTAAACTTCACTTTTCAAGATTTAATTTGAATAATTTAAATTCAAACTTAGAATAAGTCTTTCATTTGAGTTTGAAACAAAAGGGTTTGACCAAGGCTTTTAAAAATAGGAATAAAATTATATTAATACATGATAATTATTATAGTATTTCAATAAATTATTTTCAGAAGATGAACAAGAGTTTTTGTTCTTGTTTTCTTTTGGAACTTATAATTGAGTTGTAGGTTTAAACTTTATTTGAGATTTTTCAAGTGCAATAAAATATGCAAAAGCTTCCAAAAAGTCATGCATGGATTCAATTCGGTGCTTGATCAGTTTTATGAGCTAATTGAGGTTGGTAAGGTGCACTTGATATCTAGAGGATCAGTGAAACTTGCTCAAAAGTAGTTTACAATGACTATAAAGTAACTCTAGATGTCTCAACATGTATAGTCGTCAAATGTCGTCAAATGTTGTCAATTTTATCGTCAAATGTCGTCAAATGTTATCAATTATCGTCAAATGTCGTCAAATGTCGTCAACTGTCGTCAAATGTCTTTAAATATCGTTAAATGTTGTTAAATGTCGTTAAATATCATTAAATATTGTTAAATATCGTTAAATATTGTTAAATTTCGAAAGTTAAATAAATTCCTTGCCTCAAATTCGGCTTGGCAAAAAATATAATAATTAATTATTTGCAAAACTATTTTCAAACTCGAATTTAAATTTAAATCAATTTCTAAACTCAGTTCTCACAATTGTAGGATGTGAACTCACCACCTCTAGTGAGAGGGTTATCATATCTAATTTCATCCACCATACCAAACAACATCTTAAACCATCCGGAATCATCCTATACAACAAACCAAACAAAATTCTGTATCATCTCATACAACCAATCAAACAGACTGACTGTACCATTCCATATAGGACGATCTCATCCTACCCGTATCATCTTATCCCATTTAACCTCGTCTCACCAACCAAACACACCCTAAAGCGGGGCAATCAATTGCTACATAAGAAAAAATGTTACGACTGGACTCCTTTAATTTGTAAGTCTTCTTCCACCATGTCAGGTATATCAATAAAATACCAAATTGGAGAGGGACATTTAGGACAAAAATAAAAAGGAGAAACGAACCACTTTTGGACTGGACAACCGGTATATTACGACTGGACTTGCACATGATATTGTATAGAAATTCATATTGTAAGTCTTTTCCCAATTTTGAGGCACGAATAACACGTCTGTGTACACAGGAATTTTAATTCCAGGCTCCTGTGAGAAACGAACCATTTTATGTTGAATTTCTGCTTTCCAAACATGACTTGAACGGTATTTACTGGTACATACGAATTAAAATACTCCCGCAGACTGTAACATTGTCAGAACAGGCAGACACACTCCCAAGTCACACCAAGAACAGGTCATGGGCATTCTTGTTGGTACTGTTGTTAATAAAGCGGTTTTAGTAAATATCTGGAATTAATTTCGGCATGATTAACAGTAATTAAAGCATAATTCTAGCAGCATTTAAATGACAAAATTAACATATACATATGTAAATTCTCCAAATCAATTAAACAGAATAATATGCTCAACACATAGATCATGTGGACAATAAAAATCAGTATAATGCTAAGATTTAGAAGATTATTTATTACTCCAAAATGCTAGTTTCAAGCAAGAGAGTCTCGTTTTTGCCCAAAGGAGGAAGCAATGGGCCGGCCATGGAATGTTTTTTTAGAGTACCAGTAAAGTGTCTGTGTGTTGCAACATAGTGTTAAAAGAGGGTGAGATGTTCCAACAGACAACATCTTAAACCGTGCAGTAAATATCAATTTCTGGCGAGCATGACGGTGGTGGCCGACCGGAGATGTGGAGCGGAAGCGAGGTCGGGGCTCGAGCCACTGCTGATGCGGACTGGTGCACGCGTGACATGCATCAATGGTGGTGGTCGACCGAAGATATAGAGCGAAAGCGAGATGGGGTGGGGGTGGGGGGAGGGAGGCGGCGGGGGGCGATGGTTCTTAGGGAGGGGAAGTGGTGAACGGTTAGAAGGGGAGAGGAGCAGTTGGGGTGGGCGAGGAACTCGCAAGCAGTTCGAATTCATTAGTTTTTTTTTTTTTGGTATGAGAGGTGAGACAATCGTCCTGTTGCGCGAAGGTAAGCTCTTTTTTTATTAGTTAAGATAAAATGATGCCAATACATACTCTACTCATATCACCACGCGCACACGCATGTCTACACAAGCTGTGAATTTTTTTCAAAGATTTAAGACCTCAAGAAGCATTGATATACTTCTCCACTGTCCGCTCAACGCACCGGCGTGTACCTCATTTTTATCACGGTGAATACGATCGACGCGTTCTTGGCCAACTGAGCTACGCTCCTTCTCGGCCATGGAATGTTGGACATACACTGGACGTGATGGATGATGAGACGAAGTCGTCTCATACTCTCATCCATCTGCTGCAGGCCGCAGCAATAAAAGCGAGCTGACGACGGACGCTATGCACACTAGATCCTGGATTCTACTAGTTTATAGATGCATGCGGTTCGAGACGAAGCAGGGATAGATTCTGAAACCAAGGCGATGACGATGAGTAGATGAAAGAACAGCGACGAAAGCCGAAATCCCCCATCCAGCCATCCTCTCCGCCCACTGTCAGCGCAACAGCTTGCCAGCAGGTGTTGCGCTTGCCGTGTGGCCGTAGCAGATAACACGAGGAGCGAGACAAGATAGCCATATCCCTTGTACTTTCGCGCTGCTCCCTCCTTATCAGGTCGCTCGTCTTCTCCACCGGCCCGGCCCGGCTGCCCCACCGTCTCACCAACATGGCTACTCGCTCCTGCTCTAGGGGACTCCCGACTCTAGCCTCGCGTAATTGAAATGTGGGAAGAAAAGGCATCTCAACCAAACCCTTAATTGTACACGCCACGGTATCAATCCAGTACTACTACAGTACTACCACTAATTAAACCTTACTCTAAATGCTGATGCAAGAGGGCGGAAACCATCGCATATGTACTGTGCATCTGGTGAACTTAACCTATTGTTGTCGCTGCCTTACCAGTTGGACTACAACAGCTCAATCGCCGATATTTCTACCTTCTTCTGAACACAAGCAAATCGGTGATTTAACCGACTGTAGGGCGGGCCGCACCATCGCCGGCAAGTGCTGCAAATCTTTTGCTTGGCATATGCTGATATGCACGGACTAATTTGGTCCGGACCCCGGACAACGACAACCGAACGGTATAGATCATACACTGAAGGTAGTCGGGGCAGGCGCCTTTCCCGCGAGGTAACGCAACAAAGCCACTCCCTTTACTGTGCAGCAAGGCCTTTCAGCAACTTTGCAACAGTGCGCCAACTCCCAAAAGCAAGCGAACCACACTGAGACTGAACTTAGAGCCGGCAAGATCTAGAGTTACTTGACGCATAACTGCGCCATTAGTCAAAAAAAGATTGGGCTAGTGGGCTGAAAGTACCAGGGTAAATTAAAGTAGGCAGATGCACGAACTCCTAGCGGCAATCAGCAGCTCATCAATCATCTCGACAAAAATTGTGAGACAAAATGACACTGTAGTCTATAGGACTGCATTGTTGAATAGGTTTCAATTGGTCAATGAATAATAATTCATAGGATAGTACCTAGAGCGAAATCTATAAGCTATAAACACAAATGGTAAAGCAAAATGCCATCTACAGGAGAAATAAACGCAAGAATCGCACGAGTAACCCCTATCCAATCAACTCCAATTGACATACACTGATTGCCCTTTGTATGAACTTTGTACAACCCATGGGATCAATACAAGCTGAACCAATATCCGGAGCAATGGAGACACAGAAGAAACCCGCCTGAGTTGGTTGTCAGATCAAAATGCTATATGGGAGGTTGAAATCCTGAACCCAAAAAAAAGGTGTACATCAAAGTCAGTATGAGCTCAACTCATGTCAAAGAAGACTGAAGATCAAGGCCAACAACGTATTGTTTGCAAGTTTAAAATCTTCACACTGAAGGCCAAGAAAGTTGGGGTTTGCAAGACCGAACTATACATATTAATTCCCAATAGCTTAAAACTTTTTGGGTAAACTGATTGGTACATGAAACTCATGAAATTCTCTGACTGGAACATGAACGGGAACGAAACTCTTTCTCCCAATTTTCTTTAGCAAATCTTTTCCCTTTTATCCTCAAGGGAAAGTACTATTTTGCAATGCTATGATTCACACAGCTACATGCCTACTGTGCTGTAAATCGTGTAATGCTACATTTGTTTTTTCTCTCTAAAAAATAGTACAAATGCCTCCTGTAATTCTGCGTTGCAGTGATATTACTCACATAACGAGCAGGTCAACACAAGAAGAACATAGCTGATTGCAATATGAAAATGTAAGAGTCACCTTAAGACAATATAACCAGTCCAAGATATATTGATGCGCAGAGGAAGATAAATGAGATGAAGCCCCTAAACAAAGAATAGCGGTTGTTAGTGAAAACAAAAGCTTTTAGTGTCAGCATTATCTTCATACGATATCATGAAAATAAGGAAATGATTGAAATTGCAGAGCAAACCATATAACACCCCATCCAAAACCATTACAAGGACAAGGGCAGATTTCAGCAAATTTCTCAGCATCACTTGAATGAACTCTTCGGGATATCAAGTCATCATAGATATCTAGATAATTCAACAACATTTAAGTTATAAGTACAATAGGTAACGTACTTCTTATTCTAACATAAATTTACAAGGAAATTTTTTTCTTACCGTAAACTGAAAATAAGCTATTCATCACACCTGTAACACACGAACAAACATAAGAACTAACTTCCAACCATACAATCTGTCTTCCCAAAGTGCAAAATAAACAAAAAGAACATATTCAGAGGGGGGTCTTCACTCTCACCTATGAATAGAATCACATACTTCAGAATATGGAAAGTTGTAAATTCTTGTATAACCCAAACAACACCAATGAATACGATGAATCCTGGAAAGTTATATTGTAAGTAGCATGCTGCAGAGTAAAGTTCTAAATTAAGATGAAGTCATCTTTGTCCATACCAATGCAGAGCCAGCGAAGAAACCACTGCATAATTCAAGCAAGAGAGGATAATACTTGAGTAAATGATCTTGATTACTGAGTGAAACAAGCGGGAAAAGACAAATGAAGGAAATCAAAAGTTGCAACAATAAATTAACAAACTTACATTTTTAGCAACAAAAAGAACGACAATTAATGCAAGTATGAAGCAACCCGCTGCAATTCTTGTAGTGAGAAGATTTGTGGATGCGAGTATGAAGATCATTCCCCAAAATGATGAACCCAGATCTGCAGTTGGAACAAAACAGTAGAATCACAATAAAACGCAAAGTGCAAAATCCAGAGGGATGTGAACAACAAGTCCCTATATAAATTTTAAAAGAAAGATGGATTTAACTTTCTGGTTTGAAGACATTAAAAGAACAAAAGATTATTAAAATATCCACAAGAACCTAGGTCAGTATCAATAAGATTGCAGGTTAGTCCTATGAAGGAGATTCTTTGGACATTTTCTTCTTGGCTTTTGTTGTCCAAAATGTTCAACAAAATCAGCCTATTAGGTTTCACGAATCAATCAATTAGAGAAAGAAAACAACCATAGGAAGTTCAATGATAAGAGAATGAACTATTAGCATTTTTTGTGTGTTCTTGCTGGAACTTGTATGATGGAGAGGGAGGGGATGGGTAAGTGCTTTACATCCAGCAGGCAAGATTATACAATATATGCCACCACGAGTTTGAGTAACACCACCCTCATTAGCATGGACCTGCATGCCCTCAACCTGCAAAAGCCAATCACGTTGAAATATAATTTCAACCTAGGAATTTTCTTGATGAATGCACATCAGGGAATAACAAAGTCCAGATACACTAAAATGCCTGAAGCGAGCAAAATTTTGTGGCAAAGTAATACAAAAGTCCAATTACAAACATAGCAAAAGACTTTTTTTCTGAAAGGCGGACCTAAAATTTTCAAACTAAATGACAGACCTAGATAATCAACTCAACAGATGCTTTCTAAATGTTCCCGAAATCAATAGTTATAATTCTCACCTATGGGGTTGTCCATATATACAATCAGCACTATCCAACCATAAATAACAATAACTCAATAAGTTCAACGAAATGTTTAACATGGAAAAAAGGAAAGAAGCAAAGACAAACAAACTTGTGGCACGGTACAAATTATGCAATAATAATCATAGAATAGACAATTGTTTGTTCTAACCCAGTGACAATTCGACTCCGATGACCACTGACCAAAACTTTCAGTTCTGTCCACTCCGACCATGAAATCAAAATATACTAAACGGAGTCTCCATGCCCCAACATTTTACACCTAATCCTGCAGTTGTCTCTCTAGTTGCGCCTGCGAAATGCAGATGCAAGTGGTGCTTCACATGTTGCAACAAACAATGTAAGGGAACCTCTAAAAAAACTGTGTAGGGGAAGATCAGTTTGATGTCCCCTAGCAAAGAGCTAATCCGCATGACCAGTCCAGCGGGGGCACTGTAGCATAGGAAAATCACCGAGAGAGCGCACATTCACTATACAATTTATAATCTTTCACCAGAATCCCTCGACTCAAATGCAGAAGAACTGTACAATTGCAGTGAATGATGGTTGTGGGCAAAAAGGGAGGAAAGAGGGGGTTTGAGGATTTACCATCGTGAGACAGATGTATTTGAAGATTTACCCACACGTTAGTGGGACATGAAGAAGTAAATTCTCGAATGCATCTATTCGTAAGGGTAAATCCTTAATAATTCTGAGGAAGAAAAAAAAGGCTATCTGCCATGTGAAATCCCTCTTTTTCTAGAAGAATGCAAAGATTCATAGTACATACTTGATACTCCCATGTGAGTAAAACAAACAGTACAATTAAAAGGCAAAATTTGATATATGCCATCGAGAAACATGCCACTTCGAGATATACCACTCAGTATCACAAAATTAGATAAATGCCACTCCAGTTTCTTGTTCATTTGAAATTTGCCACTATCTCCACTTTTCTCCCAATTTCTTTTCTTTTCTCTATTTTCCATCTATTCATTTCGTGATCTACATATTTTGCCCCTACCCTATCCAACTCCATCCACCCTCCTTCTGAACTAGCAGCATCCATCCATTAGTGAACACGGCCTGAACCAGGGCACATGCGCTTGCTGCCCTGGTGAGACGGCGCCGCCTCCCCGCTGTTCTGACTTATTTCTACGCATGTTTGTTCTGGATCGGTTACTTCCGTATGCAATACAGAAAACAGATCTTGAGTGCATTAGATTCAAGTTCTGCAGATGTTACTCTGATACATCTAGCATGGTCATCTGGATATCTATATGTCATGTCAAAGTGCAAGCAAAACAGAACATTTTCAACATTATATACTAATAATAATTCACAATCGATTTCTCAAACTGTATGTTTGGAATACCTCTTAGCTCTCTTATATGCTCAATTGCTGTCATGCAGGTTGTGCCCACTTCAAAGGGGCAAGCGCTTGCTGATGAATATGGGATCAAGTTCTTTGAAACGGTTAGCGAGAAGTCACAACATCTGTTATGGCATTCCTTCATTGTAGCATAAGAGTGAAATTTAATGTTGCTTAATGTGGCATTTTTTCTAAGCATTGGTGCCCATACCTTTGCAGCTTTGCATTTGTTGTCCATTCATAATTTTGATATATTATTATTCCTGCAGAGTGCCAAGACAAACCTGAATGTTTCTTGCATAATACATGTACAAAGAACTGAAATTCAGTTACATACAGTATCCGGAAGAAAACGTTGTACAAGTCTGTATACAAATCGTGTTGTATCTGAAATTCTGAAGAACTTCCGAATTACAGACCCAAACCAGAAAGAAATCGTTTGGGGATGGAAACGATCAGATGAGGGCGGGGCAGGGGCAAAATAGGTAGATCACGAAATGAATAGATGGAAAATAGAGAAAAAAAAAGAAATTAGGAGAAAAGTGGAGATAATGGCAAATTTCAAATGAAGAAGAAACTGGAGTAGCATTTATCTAATTTCGTGATACTGAATGACATATATCAAATTTTGCCCAATTAAAACGGCGCACTCACATTATGCGATATGGAATCCATCATCCCTGCCGTTGGGGTACCTACTTTTGCCTGGAAGTGCTAAATCACCTACCAGTACCAACACAAACAATAGGCAAAATCTCTCCCAACTTGAAGCCTAATCGGATGTAACCCGTAGCTACTCAGATTGCTATGCCACACCAGCACAACATAACACAGCGCAATTCGTCGGCGCCCGCATAACCCCGATCGGTTGCAAGAAAGAAGCAGAAAGTCATCGGAAAAGGTAAGGCTTACATGTCCGCAGGTGAGCTTGCAGGCGAGGGCGTGGCTGGTCTCGTGGAGGAAGACGGTGATGAGCTTGAAGGGCGTGAGCAGGAACGTCCGCCACAGCTACAAGGAGAGGCAACAAAACCCCCCAAAAAACCCAAATCAGAAAACCCCTCCACGGCAAGAACCAACCAGAAGCAAAGACGGCGGGGTTTCGCGAGGCTCACGGCGAGGATGACGACGGCGGAGACGCCGATGGCGGCGATGAAGACCACCTGGCTGTGGCGGCAGCAGCCCTGCAGCTCCCAGTTCACTTTCACCATCGCACTCGCTCGCTCGCCAACCCGCAGCACCCGTAGATCTACTCCACCCCCGAGCACGAGACCCTCGGCTCCCGACCCGAACGAACGCCGAAGGGAGAGAAGAGACAGGAAAAGACGAGGAAATGAAACAAAAACTGTTCGAATTGGTTGGAACGCGAGAGGAAGACCTCGGTGGGAGGGGAGGAGGGGGAGGAGGATTTGCGCGTATGGGCCAAGTGATATTTGATTGGATTACATGGGCATTAGTGCGGTACTTGTGGCTCGGGCAAAAATTGCCGCTAAAAAACTCAAAGGTCTCGTACTTCCTGGGTCCGCCGCTGTGACTCGTGGGATTATTTTCCCTCTATATGGCCATTACCGAGTCTTCCATGCTTCTTGGTATGCTCGTCCAATATCTGCCACAATGCATCAAATTTACGTTGCTGGTTCTGCATGGCAAGCCTCTTGAAAAGTTTCATCAAAGGTTGCTGCCTGAACTGTTTGAAGAAGTTGGCCCCGGATGGCGAATACACCATCTGTTCCTCGAGTCTGGCAGGGAATGGCTCATTGGGGTCTTCTTTGAAGTTGTCGGATGGCCTTCATCATCCGGGGTGGCGATCATGGATTAAGCGGACATCGGGGCGCCCCAACTACTCCCATCTTGAGATCTTTGAAGGAACCACAACCGGTATCGTAGTTCTCACTTTCCACGAAAGCGATGGCTAAGGGTAGAATCGATTGTTGCCATCAACGCCAATTCTTTGTCGAGGATCATGCCCTTGTATTTCCCGATTAGAAATGTCCCGCCCATCGAGATCACGGCAACATGTGTGCGAATGCATTGATGCGGGGACCGAATGCTAAGAAGGCCCTCTGCAAGACCATAAAACCTTGCGGTGGTCTTTTGGTGGCGGTCCTTCACAAACAATGTATGTGCGGGTTCTGTCTTGCAAAGACTGGAGCATACGAGGAAGGTTGTCGTAAGATGCCTCGAAAGAACCGAACCTCCTTTCCAAAGCCTTCGCTTAGCACGCCATGCCTTGGCGTAGCTAATCTTGTACTTGAATTTACGCTCGATAGCCACCATGATGTGCTTGGCCTCCAGTGCAGCTTCTTCACTATCTCTCCGTACATGACATTGGCTATGAAGGTGGATGTGAGGTTGCGATGCTTGACAATACACTCTTGAGCAAGCGAGTGCGGCTCCACCTGCCGAGACAATCCGGTGAGTCTCGTACTTGGGTCTCCTTGCGTGCACGCCAAGGACACCAACCGCTTTCATATCTGACGGTGTCTTGCTCTGGGTGGATTTGAGTACACGAACGGCCGTTGCATGGACAAGGCCCACGGCTTAATGGCATCTGCGGTGATCCCTTGTCGACAAACATTGCACGGCCGAACCTCCGTCCCATTGTACTCCCACGGTGATTCGTGCTCGTCGCACAAAGAAGACCCTCAACGTCCACCCTCTTCCATTCTGCGGGATGGGATCTTAAATCCTCCTCGGAAGAGTTATTACCATCCTCTTGTAAAGCTTCCTCCTCCGCTCGATTTGTCAAGTCATCAATCTCCATCGGCGTACTATCTTTGTCGACATGCTCCCTGCATCTGCTGAGGCGGCACGAGCTTCCTCTTACGCCTCGGCCTCCTCTTACGCCTCGGCCTCTCTTACGCCTCGGCAACGCCGGCCACCGCGTGTTCGTCATGAACCACACGCCGCTGCGTCCGAAGCCGCTCCCACCAACCCGCGGGAGCCGTCGGAAGAACTCGCGAGAGTTCGCCGGACATGCTCGCACGAGTAGCACTGATCGTAGCCCACGATCGCCAACTTGAACAGAGCAAACGCTTTTGGTGGGCGGCATCTTGCGGGATGCTATACCCACCGTCTTGTCCGGAGGGTCGGGGTGAGAATATCTTGTGGCGGTGGGGTGTGTACCACGTGCCCACCCGGACCCTCCGGCTGCCCAGCGCAGCGCAACAGAGGCGGCGTGGGGCGCGAGCCTTGGCGCAAGCGGGCCACGTGGGCGTGCCCTCCCGAGCTTCTTGAGTGGTCATGAGGACACGGCGTCCTCGACCTATGCTGCAAGCGAGGCCACCTCCGGACCGAGCGAGCCCACCTCTGTCTGATCGACGAGGCCACCTCCCGGACCGACGAGCCCACCTCCTCTGCGAGCGAGGCCACCTCCTCTGCCGTCTTTGCATGGCGTCGCCGGCCACGCATCGCCTCGCCGATCAGAGGTCCGACGAACAAAGCGCACTAGCTCGTCGCGCGTGACCTCGCGCACCAATGCCGATCTGTCCGGGATCGGCCGTCCGTCGGCCAGCAACCACGGCGTTGATGTGCATGCGCAAGGAGTATGTCAAAGCGTCAAACCTATAATTGAATATGATCGAAGACATTTTCAAACACGATTTCGTACCACGAGGTGCACATTCAGCGCTAAGTCACAGAGGGTAGGCGTCGGTCGATCTTGGCACGCGAAGCGGGGAGGTCGACGACATGCACCGGCTGGTGCGTGTCTGTGGGCGTACCAAATGAAGGTACTCGTCGTCTGTACGCTACTGGGTCGTCTGGGCCGTCATCGCACCTGATCCTCATGGGCGTTCGCCCACTGTGCCACCCACGGCTCCATCTTGCCCGGCCACTGCGTCCTAGTGCCACCCCTCCTACTATGCTGCGAAGCGTAGCATTGCAATTGGAAGCAAGCGTTACGGAAATGTCAAAAACATATGTGAGCAGTGTTGCATGTAACTTACGCATGGGTCGACTCGGGCACCCTCGTCCGGCGGAAGCTGGAACAACTGGCGGAGGCGGCGGCGCATCACCTGCATGCCTGCGTAGTCCTCCACGAACACGTCGAAGGCGAAGCTTCCTCTGCGTCCAAGATCGCCCGTCGCGCCGGCCACAGGTGAAAACGACCCATGGAGCACAGGCCTCCGTCTCTGATCGAGTCGGCTCCGGCGCGACGTCGTCGGCGGTGAGCGGTCCATTGCTCCACAAAGTGCTCAGATGCGACGCGTGTGACTGACGCGATGTGCATCTCGTACTGCGAGCCAAAAGCGATGGTTAAAAAGGATTACGCAATACGACTAAAGAAAATATATAGGGAAATATATACCCGTCTACGGCACCAAAGGGACCCTACGGTCGGCCGGTCCACCGCGTCACCATGGTACATGTCCGCGCCGTACGGTCCTGAGTCTATCAGCATGGGCGTCCAGAGAAGCGCTTCGAACGACCACAAGTGCAGCGAGAGGGGCGACTGTGAGGATAGATGCGGCTTCGTCCGACGAGACGCATCGCGACAAAGCCGCGTGATGCGTCGCGGCAAATCTGCCGATCCCAATCGATCTCCGGCTCCTCGGCGTCGCGATGGCCCTCGCGTACCCACGAGGCAAGGCGTCCAGCGGAGTCACCGTGGCTGGCTGTAAGCAAGATACCACCGAACGACCACAACAGATCGCCTCGGTGTCGCGAAACACGGTTGACGGTGGTCGTGGGACCATCCGCTCGACCTCTGTAAACGAATAATTAGTAAGCCCGTCATATGGCTAGGCCTTAATGAATCGCTAACCCCGAGCGAAAATAGGTATTATACTTACGAATGCGAAAGCCACCGCAGGGCGCACCATGCCATTGTCGCTCAGAAGTCGAAATCGGAGGTGCGGCCTCCGCCCAAGAATACGAAACACAGCCAGCAGCGTCGCGCCGATCCACACCGCGTCCGTGTGAATCGGCCGCTCCGCGATAGGCAAGCCGAAAGCGACATCGCGACATCCTCGAGTCGGGGCCATCTCCCGAAAGGAGGTGGAAGGTGTCGCGTCTCGGGCAACGATCCACCGAGGCGGTCCAGAGCGGCCGGTCGAGCAGGAAGCGTCGTGGCCGCTCCGGACCGCTGAACCTCCCCATCGTCGGCGATTTACTGCACCGCCGTCCTCTTCGGTGGCCTCAACCATCCGTCTGCGGCGGTAGAAGACCGGAGCAGCTCGGCCTACAAAGCACGAAGCGTAAGTACAAAGTCGATCTGACACAAAAAAGTTACAAAGTTTACGGACAAACCTCTCTACCCAGCGTGGGTCTAGTCTCCAAGCCGTCGGGTGTCGCGTCTGAACCACCCCCAACTTCGGCCGCGTCCGCCAACCGGATCACGACAGACACGACGGCTTCATGGCGGTGTCAAGACGTCGACGAACCGGTCTAGCGGATCAAATGCCAATCCGAACCACCGGTCTTGAGCCATACCGCAAATTAAGAAATTAAAAGCATTCATATTACTTACGCATTTAAATTATATTCCAATGGGAAATAAATCATATTTGATATGTTAGTAGTGCCACCTAAACACTTTGCCCCAACACAATGACACAATTTTTCCTCTGAAAGGCTATATTACGTTAACGCCTATACTGATCGCTATGGATTGCGAGATATTTATTACATCATCGTTACTATGCGTATTTATAATGCGTGAAGCTTTGGAGAAAAAAACAAAATTTCACATGTTTGATAATCCTCGTGTTTGGAACCATGTATCGCGTATTTACCATTCTATAAACTAGTATTTGCGAATGCATGAGTTATCGACATGTTTATCATTTTATAAACTAGCATTTCTAAAAGTAACATGTTATCATTCATCTAGCCCAGACGCTAATTAGCGCAAAGACGCATAATGATACAACTAAAATTTGACATGTTTGATAATCCTACGTGTTTCGAACCATGTATCGTGTATTTAACATTCTATAAACTAGCATTTGCGAATGCACGCGTTATCGACATGTTTATCATTCTATAAACTAGCATTTAGAAAAGTAACATATACGCAATTAGCACAAAGACGCGAGAATAGTACAACTAAATTTATTTTTACTAACTCATTTTTCCTTCATGTTATCTCTCAACATTTGCTAACGCACCATGGTTACTAACTAATTATGCCATCTCTAGATATTTGCTAACAATATGTCATTACACATAAAGTTGATTGCTAACCTACCATGGTTTAGAAAAAAACTTATACAAAGTAATATCAAAACTTACCGACCTACGCTGCGCTCCTCTTCTTCCTGCTCTTCTCCTTTTCTTCCCTCCTCTTTCCTTCTCCTCCTCTTTTTCCTCTCTTCTCCTCTCTCTCCTCTCCTCTCCTCTTTTCTCTGCCGATTTGCTATTTGGAATGGCGACAGTTCGCCACATGATTTTATAGTCGCCCAAGTCGCCATACCGTATGGCGACTTGTTTATTTGCCACCATGTCGCCATACTGTATGGCGGCGACCTTAAGTCGCCGTCGGTATGGCGACTATGCCTCGAAACCTTCTATGTTGCCCTTCGGTTGGCGACTTGAAGAAATCGCCCAACCGCATGCGGCGACTAGAGATTATTTGTCAGAAAAAAATTAAGCGGTATTATTTACGTATTTCGAATAAAAATAGATTATTTAAAAAAATTCTTCCTCCTCCTGGTGTCACTGTCCGGGGGTTTTCATGTCGGAACTGACAAATCATGGCGTCTCGCAAAATTGGTACGAACGTCTTATCAAGATCTCGGTGGATTGAATAACAGGACGTTCAGGAAATGGAACTCTCAAACTGCCCTTCTGCTGCCTCCATAAAAACTGTAATTTGGTGTACTCGGAGGTACACCTATGGAAGTCAACAAAAAAGAAAGAACACTTCGGGGGCATACACAGTGAAGCGCCGCATCCGCATGCATAGCTTGCGTGTTTCTTAGCCGTGTTTTGACGAAATCTTTTGCTTCGGCTGAAAGGCTGCACTAAACTGTTCCCAAAGGAAACGCTTTCGTGGTCACTGATTGCTTCGGTTGGCCGGTTGGGGGCACCGAGCGACCACGTGGCGGCACGGGGATGCTCAGCTGCTAATGATGGGGCATTAATAAATACCTGGCCCCTTTTCTCCCTCCTTTCAAATCCTTCGAGGCTTGTCTACGCCTTTGGGGGAAAGATGGTGGTACCTGGCTTTTAGAAAGGTCCAAATTGAGCTCAGTTTTGCTCAGGGCGGAGCCATGATTTAGGGACAAGGAGTTCAAATAAATTATAAAGTATAATTTCATTTGATATTATCAAATGATCAAATAACACTAACAATAATAATATTTTTTTCAAAATATACAGAATTATAGTGCAAATTTGTCTCAGCACGAGGAAGGCCAGCCCACCTCTCCCTCCGCCCCGGTTTTGCTCTCAAGTCTCAATGAGCTGTTTAGCTGGATATACTCACGTTAACGGCAGCCGTATATTAGATGGGCTGTAGACCGAACAGTTTCAGCCAATGATGCCCCGAAAAAATATCGGCCCACCATACCAAAAAGGGGGGCTGGGCCTGCCCGCTGTTTCTCACTTCATGCCTCTCCGCATAAACGAGGCCCAATTCTGAATGCCCGCGAACGTCATTGACGGGCCCACGCAAAAGGTCCTCACGTCCGGTTGTCTGCACCCTTGTAGATGGGCCCACTTGAATGTGTTTTTCGTTTCTTTCATCTTATCTCTCTCTCTCTCTCTCTCTCTCTCTCCGATTAACCCATCATTCCCATTTGAATCTTACATGAAGCTGGGGTTTTGTAATTAAAAACGAGTGTGGGCAGGTTATGGCAGCAGGAGGAGGTTATATTAAAAGAGGGTACGATGCTTTACATGCTGAAGCGGAAGCGTGTGCGACTTCGCTTTTATGTGTGCCAGACAGCTAGGCATGGAACGAATCATAGTGGAGATGGATGCTACGAATCTGGCTAAGGCAGTAACTCTGAATGGAACGAATCATAGTGGAGATGGATGCTACGAATCTGGAACGAATCATAGTGGAGATGGATGCTACGAATCTGGCTAAGGAGTAATGAGTTTGATAACTCTGAATGTAGTGTAGTTTTTTATAGAGATCAGGAGCATGCTTATAACTGATTTGTCTATAGCTCTAGTCTCAGTTTGTGGTCGAAGGTGTAACAAAGTAGCAGACGATTTAGCTGCTTTTGGTGCTAGTCCGTCTAGGTGTTGGTTCCCAAATTTGGTTGAATCAAGCCCCTGAGGTTGTACTAGACCGGGTTTCTGGTGATTTAGCCGAAACTTTAGTTTAAAAGTAAGCGTAACTCGATATATAACACTGAATAACTTTGGGTCTTCACAATATATCTCTAGTGTCTCACTGACGTATGAGTTATGGACCCACATATCAGCCTCACCACATATTGTAGATCATGTAATTATTCAGTGGCATATTGTGAATTTTCTCTAGTTTAAACGGAAATACGTAAATATTTTGAAAAAACAAGTTTCCGACAAGAAAAATCGAAAAGAGGCAACTATACATGCGCTTATATATACCGAGCAATAGTACGTAGTAGACCCCAGACGGAGAGGACGGAGAAGCCTGGCTGACAAGTGGGCCAGCTGCCGACGTTCAACACCAGACACGGACGAGACGACACCAATCGGTGGTCCCTACCATCTTTCCGGGTAGAACTTTTTTATTAATTAACCTTTTTTTGAATTTTATTTTAAAAGTTAACTCTCGACGCACTTTATTTCCAATTCTGACCCCTTTGGTCACGCCACGGGTGATGGCGTGACAAAACAACACTGTCACGCGCCAGGATAAGTCCCAAAAATATCACTTTTTGTCACGCCATTTGGTTGTGGATATGAAGTTTAATAGAAATGGTGACGCGTGATGTTATTTTGTCGCGTCGCGGGCATGGCGTGGCCAAAAGATCGAATCGAAATAAAATCGTCGCGTTAACTTTAAAATAAAATTAAAAAAAGGTTATTTAATAAAAAAATTCTTCCGGGCACCGCACCCGCGATTGTTATGCTACTTCCCAAGCTGCCCCTCGCGCGTCACAAGCTGCTTCTCGTGGAGATCAGGGGTCCTTGTCCCGTGCAGATCTCCGCCGATCCCGCCGTACCGCAGCGGAATCCATCCCACCACCGCGCCTAAACTTTACTTGTTTGGACCGTTGCATCCTAGCTTCCGCCCAAGACATCTTACCTCGTCACGGAAGGAAGGCATATCGCGCGTGTTCTTCGTGCACACTAGCTTCTCATCCTGCATCCCCTCCTTCCTGTGGTCATGTGTTTCTTTCTTTCTTCTCGTTATCATTATTCAGTTCAAAGTTCAGCAAATTAATCACCATCGGTGCTTCTCGTCTTCTTTACAGGCCATTCTTTTGCTTCACGAGTTAAAACTCTTCTCGTTCGTCAGTCTCTCTCAGAGATGTTTATGTGGACGCCGGAGACGGTGCTGAATTAGGGAGAACAAGCATTTTTTTTTCGTTTCAAGATATGTACACACGATAGATACTCTCTATCTTCAACAAATCTCAAGTCTGAACTGTGGTATCGGTGATAGGTTAATGATGGATACAAATCTGAAGAATATACCGATATATAAGATGGCTTCCTTGCCAACCCTGTACATGCACCACCATATATAGATCGCATTAGCTGACCCCCCATCTCTTATTTATTCTAGGTACAGTAAATACTAAGAATTAAGAACATCACAATTAAGCAGCATGCATGCATATTAGGAGCTGCTGCTGCTTACGCCTCCCTTTTCTGATCTCCACTGCTTATACTTGTCGAAGAACTCCTTGTTCTCCTTTTCCAGCTCCTTCCACACTGCACGCCCACCCAACATCAAGAACAGCCGCGATAATCAGATGCATGGCGAAAATCGAGTGAAGTCAATTGTTATCAAGGTGCTGGTAATCGACCTGTAGAGGTGACGACGGGCTGAACGTCGGCGCGCTTGGACAGCGTCTCCATGCACTCCTCCATGCTCATCCCGAACGTCAGGCATCTCTCGATCAGGTGCTGCACCTGCAATTAATACAAGCACGTACGCCGGCTTAACCTCAACGACATCGTCTGATAATGTGCTAGTTTGGTCTCGTTTAGTTCTGCGTCACTGTCAGCATATACAGGTCAGAGAATTATCCTATGCCCGGTGGGACCGAGCGTGTCCTTGGAGGCTTGGACTGACATGGCATGCATGTCGTCTACCCTGGAAGAACCCAACCAAACGCTACAAATGAAAAAGATTCGTCGAATCGACGGTATTGCTTATGTGCTAATTACACATGTAGATTATAGACTGAGACTGAGAGTACTGAAAGAGTGAGATGGAGTAAACATCAGGAGCAGGTGAGTGCTTCAGCCAGCGAGAAGTAGGGAAGAGAGGGATGAGGAGTTGATTACCATGCGGATGTAAGAGGCAGGGGAGTCGTCTCCCAGGGCCATTTCTTCCGGATAAACCGATCGAATTGACCTTTCTTCCTCTTCCTCGCTCCCCCCAGAGCTGGCTTTTCCTTCGGAAGTGTCTATGCCCCCTTCCCCGGAATCTGATTTTGTGTGTGTGATGGTAAGGCGTGCAGAGTCGACAGGGAAGGATCCTATATATACATGCGGCATGGATGAGGACACCACCCCGCTCGGCAGCTCGCTGCGACGGGCCCATGCACCGCTCGACGATGGCATGCGGGGTGGATCCGCTAGGCGGTGCATGGACGTGGTGCGCGGAGGCGGGGTGGAAAAGCGGGCGGGCGTTCACGTGGGCGCGGGCGGGCGATTGGAGGAGAGGAGATTAGCGGGGGCATGGCATGCAGCCGTGGGGGCGAGAGAGAGGAAGAAGAAGGGAGAGGGGGATTGGAAAGCGACGTGGACGTGGCAAATATCTCCTCTCTAGGGCTTAGTCCATGCAGGTGGGGCCGGGCGCGGGAAGCGGCCAGGTGGACATACACCCCGCGCCTTCACGTGCCACCTGGCCCCGCAGGCCGCGTCACGACGGCCAACACCAACCGGATTCCCCGCATCTGTTTTCTTCCTTCCCAAAAATCCCTCCATCGCTCCCTCGCCCGCCTATCCCCCCAACGACCCCAGCTGCTTTCTCCTCCTCCTCCTCCTCCGGACTGGCGCCGGCCTAGGATCCTCTAGGGGCAAATAAACCCGTGGCGTACTGGCGTTCCTCTCTTTACGCAACATCAGTCAAGAATCATGATGATGATCAGACGATTTAGAACGGAAATTGTATTAAAAAATGCATGCTGTCTAAAACACATCGATCATCCTACGTAACGTATGTACAAAAGACAGGTAGTCAACATTTGACACGAGAAATTGAGGAGCAGGAGAAAAAGAAAAAGAACACAGCCGAGACGCCAAAATCGTTTAGGCCTTGTTTGAAAAGCTCGAATTCCCTTTGAACTAAAATTTCGGGCCGTCTAGTGGATGGGCGAGAAACAACGGGCCGGTGTGCTGTTGCGGTAGTCACGTTCGGTCGGGTCTGTTGCGCGGTCAATTCATTGGTAATGATATGTATGTTTACTCCACTCGCCTATGATTTTACTACTCAGCAGTCAGCATAGAGAAAAAGCATGGCGATAGACGGAGAGGAGGGGAGGGAGGGAGGCGCCAAAGCTGACAAGCTCGCGCACACACGAGTCACGTATGCAGTAGCGAATGCCAACACGTACAGTAGTGTTGCGCAACTGCCACACATAGCCCGAGAGTCGGGGAGTCGATCGGCGGATCGGAGCACACGTACCACGTACGGCGGCTCATAGGATCCCGCTGTTACCACCGGTATACATCATCACGGTGTGCATGCGGTGCGACCGTGTGACCGGCGCCGGCAGATCAGACAAAAAGGCTTGCGTGGTGCGTGGGCCGTACCTTGCGGCCTACATGGCGGGGTACTTGTCATGCATGCACAGCACACCGATCGATCTCTTCTTTTCCCCCCGCAGACCCGCACAGATTTGGAATGGGCACTGTCGCAAAGCAGAGAGAAGAAAGCAACGCCTGCGACCTGGCTAGAATTGATACGGGGCCAGCACTAGCAGAGTAATTCAGTATGATAGCACGGAATATTTTGCAAAGAACACATATCTGTCAACAATATAACGAGAGTAATGCGCTAATTAATTGATGTTTGCTACTAAATAAAGAACGAGCAGCCATGTTCAGTACAATCGAACAAAAGGTACCTTGGCTCTTGTAACTCAACTAGCGAGTCAATCGAACAATGCTAATGCTATCGCATTTCAACATAATTACTCAATTAGTTCCCCCATATCATATACGATCTGATACAAGCTAGATAAGCAGATGCCCTTATCTATATTCAAAAAATCAAGAGGGAAAGAGATGTGCATACTTACTTCCGCTCTATCTTGGTCGGCAGATGGCCTTCTCCGTGTCTTGTGTTTCTTCTGCAGGAAACAACACAAATCCTACCCTTGTGTCTTCTCCAACCCAGGAAACAATAGGAGGTTACAGCCTCTTACCAATGCAAATGACAGTTAGGAAATTGCACCAGCTCCCAATCACAGCAGCAGCCCACAATCCGACAATTGCCTGAAAGGAAATATATTGTGACATTAAAGTGTCTGTTGATGATGAACAAATAGAATAGTCATATATGCAGGGTTTGATTTCTTTTATAGTGTACGGGGTTCTGTTGATCACATTTATGGGATACAAAAAGGATCCAGAAAAGCTCCACATACCAGGAAAAAATGCTTCAAGTTTATTTCACAAGACACATCTTGAAGGAATCTCAGGAACTTATTAACTTGGGCACCAATTGCAACAGCAATGTTCACAAACAGCTCATCCGGTAACTCAACACGGGGTACTTTAGAAGGAGATCTAAAAGTAGAAAATGCGGTGGGCAGCAGAACTCGGCGGAGGGCAGCTGATGCCGGGGATGGACGGCAGCACAGGGCGGGCTGCGGGGCCGATTCTAGAGGAGGAGGGCGAGGGAGAGGGGCGACAAGCCGACGACCACTGATTCTGGCAGGGGAGGAGCGTGTCGGCGCGGGGGAGGAGCACGGCTGCGCGACGGAGGTGCGGATCAGCGCGGCGGCGCGGGGGAGGAGCGGCGGGCGGCGGCGCGGTGGCTGAGAGGATGGGCTAGGAGGGAAATGTTTGCATCCTGGGCTAGCCAATAATTCCTGGGTTCTGCACTAAAAAATATCCAACGGCTCGGGCGGAGGCCCAGGCTGCCATGGACCTGATTCCACCCTGATGCCAACTGCATGCCTTGGGCGCTTGCTCGATGTCCCACCCATCGCCCTCCTTCAATCCCAGGGCTAGCTGGTGGCGCCACGAGTCGACATCCAAAAGTAGGACGGACGTAGTGATCAAGATCGACTAACGACGTTGAGCTGCGCAGCTAGTTAACAAGCGGGCCAGCAGGCATGGAATCTTGCATATACGCATGCGTCGTATGCAACAAGCGATCGATGCGTGTCTTCCAGCTGAACATGCGTGCATGCGCACATTGTCAGGGATTCGAGGGCGTAACAACTCAAAGAATTAATGTATGCATCAACATCGTCTTCCGGTTTCTTCCACATGGATGGCAAAGGGGTTCAAGGGCGTAACAACTCAAAGAATGCGTGCATGGATTGGATGCTAATTTGTCCTTTCTTAGAGAGAGAGAGAGAGAGAGATCCTTCTCCTCTTCCTCCATTGAGAAGGAGAGAGAGCGCGCGCGCGCCAGCGGGAAGCCGGGGAAATGTCCGGTGGGGGCGGGTTCACGTGGGCCGCTCGCGTCTGGGGCCTCCAGTGCTCCCTTGTTTCACAAAACGTGGGCCTAGCTACCGGGCCTTCAGAAATCACAAGCCCTTTCGTGAATCCGGTTGTGATTTGATCCACATCGAGATGCCTAAGTTCGGCCCGCCTTGTCAGTAGACCAAGTGCCCGGCCATTTCGTATGAACTTCATATACACAATAGGGTGTGGATATCTGATTTCATTCAAATTCCTATGGAATTCATACTCGGTGGTTCGAATCGGACAATATGTAAAAAATTGGAGCACTACTACTTCTTTTTAGAAGGACTACTGCTACTCTAGTTCCCTAGCCTAGTACTTTTTTTTAGAAGCAAAAATTTGCCAAATGGCAATTTTACCTTCAAAAGTAGCCGAGCCAAAATGTGCGTCCACACAGATGTGTACGCGGAAGGTGTGTCCTACCTAGGTAGGATTGGTAAACATGCTTCCAGAAGGATGGTCCAAAATGGGTTCTAGAATCTAGAGGAAGTGGAACCACCAAACGACGGAATTATTATTTTCCAAATCGCGCTCGCCTGAGTTGTCAACGACCGTTGCTATCAGGCGCTACTCAGTACACACAGTCAACAAAGGACAGCGTGGAGACCAAATAATACTAGGGCCACCCAACCATTTGACTATTCCAGCTTCTAATTAGGTTCCGCTCTGCTTTTACATTACTCTAGTACTAGTACAGTGGCATGATTAAACGGGAGGAACTGCGCTTGGACATACGTTCTCAACATTTATATACAATATGTGTAATAATTTTAATCCATGTGTACAATAAAATGTGCAAATAACAATACAATGCTAAGAAAAACAATCATATTCTCACTGAAAAATGCATGAAACCATCGGTGTAGAACCTAGTTGCGCTTTAAAACTAGTTCAAATATTCTGATCAAACAAAATTCGATGTTACAACATTGCAACATTTAAAAATAATAGTGACAACATCTGAAAATAATTGTTACAATATTTTTGGAAGGGATTGCAACAAACCAAGGTGGATCAGAACGGTATAGACCATAGAGGAAATTTGGGAATGAATCAGAACCGCCTACATAACATCTGAAACCATGGGTAAATGAATGAGGATGAAACAGCTAATTCGATCTGGTGCAACAAAAAAAACAGAAGGACAACAATTAGTTCATAAGCTTGCAACAAAACTTTGGTCCCAATGCAACAAACACGAAATCGGTAAATAAAAATATGCAACAAACTTTAACTATTTAGGCAACAAATACAAGAACCTATTGCAACAAAAAGCAAACCTTTTTGCAACAACAAACAAACTATATAAATATCTTTAACTTTTGAGTGTGACGTATTGCAACATCTAGAAATAGTAGCCGCAACAACACAACTTACCGATTGCAATATTTTTTATTGTGATCTTGAGGAGGTGGTCAACTACTGCAACTTACCGGTTGTGTATTGCAACATCTTCAAGTCACCATTGCTACATGTGACGTCCAGGATCGGCCATGGGAAACCATCCAGGCAATAGTCCTTGTTGCCGACCATCGGTTCAGGCAGTGGGATGAAACGCATCACCAGCATTTCGTCGAGCAGGTTGCAGACGAGAATGCCCCACCAGAGATACACCCAGGCCAGCAAGCCTCCTCCGACTGTGATCACCTTGTCAGCATTGTGGAACTGCACTCTGCGGTCTTGCTTGTCACAAGATGGTTCCACCATCGCCACCTTGGTGCTCCACTTGGTGGTCTTGGTCCTCTTGGGCGAGAAGACGTGGAGGTCATTCTGCGAAGCCTCATGGCGAGCTGCTTCTCGAGGACGGCGGTGACAAAGTGCTCGACGCTGCTGTCATCGACGCTGCATAAGAGGCCAACTTCTTCCCGGAGCCGGCCTTGTACACGAGGTACTCGCAGACCTCCTGGGCACGCAAGTGAAGAAGACGCGGAAGAGGACGAACGACGACAAGGGACTCCACTGCGAAGTGCTCGCCCTTGAGGCGGGGGGTAGTGAACGCATAAGTGGGAGACGACCGGCGGGTCGGCTAGCCAAAAGAATTCAGAGAGCTCACCATGGACGACTTGACTAGTTTGCTAGAGCGCGCCGGGGGGTTTAGGCTTACGAGACGCTAGATATCGTTTCCCTTGTTTAATTGTCCATCTGCTATTAGCTAGTACATGTGCACTTTTTTATATTAGTTGCACTTACTTTCTCGTGGGGGTCGAAGGTCTAGTGAACAGATAGATGTATACATGGCATTGATCCCATACAGCATGGCATATTACATGGCAACAAACACGGCCGTAGTTTAAACTCCATTTGTGGATAAAACGTCACCATTGTAGCACCAACGATTACTGGGATAAAATCATATTACAAAAAGATAATACACGTATCGAGATGTATTCATTACAATTGGTCAGTTCTGCTATTTAATATAAGTGTTTTGTATTTCGTTGGGACAGACATATGAGCTTTCACCGATAAAGAAATACATGTAATTTAGTTTCACTCAACTGGTACAAACTGGTGCAAGCAAACTAGTAGCAAAGTCATTACATGGCTAAAATTAGCTGCAATAAATTCCTATGATGTTTGGGAATGTGGTACCGTGGAAGTTCTCCTTTCACGCTATATTTTCTTTTCTGCAGTGGCGGAGGATTGTTGAGGCAAGGTGGGTCATGGGTAGAGGTGGATAACGAGCTGACTCGGCTCGGCTCGGCTCGTTAAGAAAACGAGCTCAGTTCGTTAAGATAACGAGCAAAAAAACCAGACTCGGCTCGTTAAGCTCGTTAGGCTCGTTAGCGATAAACATGGTGAATCTTATCAGTTATCAATGTTTGGATGGTAAACCTTTGTGTTGTGAGAAAGCAAACCTGTTTTCAGTAATCAAATCAAAACTTATCAACCAAAAATGTATAAGTTTTTGAATGCTTTAATACATATTTCCCAAACCCATGGGATGTTTACACTTTACATAATTACATGGCTGACATCATTGAAAGCATCATATGATGAATTGATGATCTGATCTCCATCATGTAAATGTGAAGATGCAATTACAATTTCATTGATGGACAACACATATGGGCATATGGCCCCCTTTTGAATCAGATGCACACAAGATCTTAATGTACATGAAGCTTGACAAAACATCAGCAAAATTATGAACTAACAAATTATGAACTTAGTGTATAACAATACTCAGGAATCAGTGTAAATTATCATTCCAGCTGGAGGGTGGAGCCACATGCACATCACCTTCAATAAGACATTAAGACATGATAAATATCACCAGTATAAAAATATCTTCATGGCCAGTTGGCCACATCACCTTCAATAAATAGAGCCAGTTAAAGACTATCTTGCACAAAACTGAAATAAGACATGATAAATATCACCAGAAACATCACCTAATGCCCCACCAAACTATCAAAGGTTTCTAATCATGCACTAAACTTGTTTTTCCATCACACTGATTCCTGAGTCAAATTTGAAGCACTAGTAGAATAAGTTATAGCATCTAGGACATTCCAGCAGACTTTATTGCCAGCTTCTTTAGAACTCAGGAGTAAGAAAGCGACACGACAAGTTCACAATCAGCTGCAGTCCACTCTAGTCTCTAGATCAATAAACATCCATGCAGTCTATGCAGATAATTAAACATCCATGCAGTCTATGCAGATAATTAAACATCCATGCAGTCTATGTAGATAATTAAACATCCATGCAGTCCATATCAATAAACATCCATGCAGATGACAAGCTCACAATCATCAAGAAAAAGTGCATAATATCACTTAAGGTCTTGAGCATTCTTGATTCTTGAATGAACTTGGCCACCAAACAAAAGGTCTTGCCATTTTGCCAACTTGTGATCTTGGTTCAACATACTCATGCTGTAAAACATCCCAAGGAATTAAACTCACAGCAGGCCAAAACAATATTGCAAATATGAAGGTTGTATGGAAAACAACTTACTATTTAACTAGTTGCTACCCACCACACCCTCAGGAAATGGTACCGATTCTACATCGTCCTCATCGTCTTCTTCCTGTTGAGAAAAATGATAATTGAGTTGTTGATGCAGGAGCTGTTGTTGATAATGGTACCAATTCTACTTTCTAGCGGCCACCGCTGTTGATGCAGAGTCAAACGAGTCGAGGCGGATGACTTCCTCCTCCATGGTTCTTGGACTCAGACTCGGTTGTTGATCCATCGGTAGCCGCCTCACGGCATCGAGCATGGCCACAGAGGCAGGAGCAGCCACCACTCACCAACCAAGCGGGGCAGAGGGCAGAAGAGCCGAAGAGGAGGCCGAGGCCGGACTAGGCAGAAGAATCAAGAGGAGGCCGAGGCCGGACTAGGCAGAAGAACCAAGAGGGAGGCCGAGGCCGGACTGGACCGAGCACGGAGGTGGCGAAGAGGGGCAGCGGAAGAGAGGTGGGCCATGCCAAGCGGAGGCGGAGAAGAGGGGCGCAAGAGAGGCGGCCATGCAGAAGTGGCGGTGGCGGAGGCGGGTGCGGTTGCTGTGCAGGCCATGAAGTGTAAGGAGGCGGCGGAGGTGGGGTGCTTGGCGCTGTGGTCAAGCGGAGATGGCGGTGGAGGAGGTGGGGTGCGGGCGCGCAGGCCACTGCCAAGCGGAGGTGGCGGTGGAGGAGGTGGGGTATGGCGCCGCGGGCCGCAACCGAAGCGGGAGGTGGCGGAGTGGGGTGGGTGCTCGCACCGCGGCTGAATCGGGAGGAGGGCAGGAGGCGGCGGGGAGTAGGTCACAGCATAGAAGGAGATGGAAGGTTAGGACTTAGGAGGACTTAGGGTTGAGGCAGAGGCTTGACTTCCTTGAGCGCACGCGGGCCTGCGGCATCGGTCGGGCGGGCTGGGCCGTTGGGTGCCTGGCTGGGTTTACTGATGAGCCTAACGAGTTAACGAGTTGCTCGCGAGCCAGCTCGGCTCGGCTCGTTAACAAAACGAGCTTTTTTGCCAGCTCGGCTCGGCTCGTTAAGGGACCGAGTTCGAGCCGAGCTGGCTCGCGAGTTTCGGGCTTTTTTTCCACCCCTAGTCATGGGCCCTCCAGCAATTAAAGTTTTTAGAGTAATTATAATATGTAATGGCAATTAAGGTGATATCCAGTACATTAGATAGCAAGTTGGCCACCTCTACACCTCCCAGCTCAAAGCTTGTTGAGTTTGGCCCTTCCCATTATCTTCTAGTGTCTTGACCATGCCTCACGTCTTAGTACATCTCTACTCCAAGTGTCTTCGGTCTTGATCGAAGCAATTGCTAATTGGGCCATAAATTCTTAATTTGGGCAGTTTGCATTTTTGCACAATATGCTTTCGGTGCTAACTTACGTAGGAGAGATCTAAGGCTACTCCCAGTGCTCCACCCTGGCTAGTATCTTAAACCTGCCATGTAGACAAAATGATGATGTGACACTATAGTTAATGAAGAGAGATGGTACTCTAGTATCTAATCTGGATACTGGTTCGGCCTCAAAATCCAACGCATAAAATTTATTGTGATCGATTCTGTGCATTGGGAAGATCATGCATGTATTGCTTTAGTACATGTCACAAATACGCCACAATGCTTAAATACTAGTAAAGATCATGCATGTGATTAAATGAAACAGCCTAAGATACTACACCATAAGAAACCATGCATTGAGAAGATAGTATCCTAATACTCCTCATGCACTAAAGAAACTGTACTAAGATACTGCCCATTGGGATTAGACTAAGTGAAGTGCGTGATCTTGCCAGAGTTAGAAAACTAGCACCTTATGGGAAGGTAATTTTGTCTCAAAATTATGTTTATTTTTTAGACCCTCAAAATTCTTATTAGAGACACTTTGGTAGCATGGCTTTTGCAGTCATTGATCAATTATTGTTTACGTTTTTTTTAATAGATTGCTCAGATATGGGACTTTTTATGATACTAGTTTTCGATCCGTATTTACAAATCGACAACCATGGTGAGTATTTGCAAAAATAGCGATCTTTGGGCAAGACGACCACCGTCTGGCGCCAAATACGCCGAGAAGCATTACATGGGCCGCCATAGGTGGTATGCGCCACTTTCATGATGTATACAATGCGCTACCATTGTAGGCGATGGTTAGTGGCTTAATTGGCTTAATTAGTGCATCCATTAGGGACTTAATTAGTGGGTTAGAGGGCTGGCGCATGGTTGCATTGCGTTGGCTATTTTAGGGCTTAATTAGGGATTAATTAGTTATGGTTAGGTTTAGGTTAGTTAGGTTTTTTTATTTTTTTTATTTTATTTTTAGGCTAAAATTTGGAGAAATTTTAAAATATAGCAAATGAGTTAAAAAAAATTACGATTTTTTTTGTGGAGCCTTCTGACACCGTGTACTTGATTATGTAAATTTTCCATAATTTTATTCGCTCAAAATTGTTATCGCAATTTCGTATAAGTGTCCTGTTTGTATGAATCAATAAACGTAGAAAATGAGCTCAAAAAAATATAAATTTTATTTTGAAGGGTCCTCACGCAGTAGACTTGATTGTGTAATATTTCGCCAATTTTATATGTGTTCTTGTATTGTTTCGAAAATTTATGATTAAGGCCGCGAAAATTTCGATTTTAGGTTTCATGATTTCATGCGAAGAATGTATAAATAAAGCTACATTGCAACTCCATTGAAGATGTCGATATACAATATGGCGCTGGAGTACACACATAACAACCAAAATACGCGTACAAATAAAGCAAAACAAAATATGAATACAGATATACCCAAACATAATCGCATAACACGGGATATACCAAAGTCTAGATAAGCTTGTGCATGAACCGGGATGAAGGAGGAGGGGCATTATCACATGTAACTCGATCAAATAGGATACTCTTTGTTTATTTATCGGTTTAGTGTGGATGATGTTCTTTAATACTGTATTGTACGACATGCTCATGAACCAACCAAGGAAAATACGTGGCATGCAGATCATATAATAATGTACCGTAACCTCCGACTCACGTGTGTTTCGAAGGCTACGGTATATCGTTATATGATCTGCACACCATGCATTTCCCTCGGTTGGTTCATGCACAACCTTATCTAGCATGTCGTACAATACAAATCATCCACGACAAACTGATAATTTGACAAAGAGTGTCCTATTTAACGATGTGTACTACTAGTCTCCACGGTGCCATAGCGAGTGCCCCTTGTCTCGGGGCTGCCCACGGTGGCAGTGAGTGTAGAAGTTGTTCATGTCCTGCGCTTTCATGATGTAAGTGGATCGTACAGTAAGAAATGTAACAATGATACAAATTGTATATAACTCATGTCTTCGATACAGAGTGCGGCCGGTCGACCTGATACGCTTCGAGCGTAAGAACGAGAATCGAAACGCAATTAAGATGAGCGAACAGCGAGTGCCAGAATTCGGTATTTATAGCCGAGCGGAGAAGGAGTCGCGGCGTTGACACCGGGAATTTCGTAAGCATTAGCGCCGGAATTTCTGGATGAGGCGACAGATGTGTGGAGGAGGGAGGAGGGACGGTGGGAAAGGTGGCCACTGGGAGGTTTTTAATTCTCCATGTAAACCCGTGCGTGGTCGTGTGAAGTGCGGTGAGGGGGGCCGAGGGGGCGCGAAGTCGGGAGGTGTTTTGGCTAACCTAACATCGATTTATCAAGTAGCCGATCTTCTGAAAATGAACGAGGAAAATGACGTGGAATATCCCGGAATGGAATGGGGTCGCTCTTTATTGATATGAACTGGGTTTTACAAGATGTGGCTAGGTACTACCTGAATTACACTAAATGGGGAATGTCTAACCGTAATCGTTTAGAATATGAGTCTAAGTCGATTATCTAGCTTCTAATTCCACCGCTTAGGCTTCGTGGTATTCTTGTTGAACTGTCGTTGTTCTTGTCTTTGTTGGTCTTGGCCTTGTTGTCTCTGTGTCCTTCGTCTTCGCGCTTCACCTTTAAATAACTTCGAAGAGGTGGCGATTACTCTGGAGAAGACGCCTCGGTGAAACGTTACGATCGGTCGGAACGGTGGAGCGCTTAGCAACGTATAACTTCCTTGCGGTTCGTGAAGAGCTTAACCGTAGGGTGGTTAATAGTCGATGTCTCGTGGTTGTACCATCGCGTGGAATGGAACGTATAACATGTGTTCCATTTATCATACGATAAGAAATACCACCCGAGAATTTTACGGCGGTTATCCGGTGAGGATTAGGCACAAAGCCTCATCCCACTGTGGTACCCATTAAGTAACCTTTAGAAGACTAACGACCAGGAGGTCGTTAGTCTTAGGGTTACGACCATGAAGACGTATGGTCTTTTATTATGTATTAAAATAATACATAGAGGTTTTAATCTCGTCACCAGCCCCTAACTTTAAATGAACTGGTCGTCGTATATACCTTTTTCCGATGAAATCGATCAGGCGGAACCCATTTAATGTCGTGGTATACTGAAGGTCTGTGTTCACTTTAAAGTTGAGAACTTGCCTTGGGAAACGAATAGTTCATCGTTCGCTTGAGCAAAAAGAGGCTTTTGTCGGTTTGGACTCTTGTGGGAATCCTTCAAAGTATCTAAGTTCATAAAATCTCCTCTCATTTGGGATCTTAGAATTTTTATGCTTCCAAAATCCCTTCGATTCCTTTAGCTTCGCCAAGAAATCCTCCGAGTTTTTTCTGTTCTTCCGACCACGAAGTCTCCAACTTTCACTACTCATCCTTGAGGATTTTCGCCATGTCTGAGCAGATTACAAAGTGTTGCTTGAATTGGGCAAGAAAAAGCTTGAGGCTTTGGCGAAGATGGGAATACTCCCAGATAGGAATCGATTAATTGGAGACCGCGACTAGAGAGCATTTTCCGAGCCGTGAAGATGAGGAAATCCTGTTTTCTTGCCTACATCGAATGTGAAATTTGAGATTACCGGTACACAAATTCCTTCTCTGCGTTCTTGAACATTACGGGTGGAATTAGTGAATTTGGCCCCAAATTCGATCGCAAATATCAAGATTTTCGCATATTTATGCGAGGCATATCTGGGAATACAACCGAACTTGAAGCTCTTTAGTTATTTCTACCGCATGGTGATGGGAAAATCTGCAAAATCAAGCGACTCCGGGAATGCACATTGCGCCTTCATGACGGAAGGCCGATGAGTACATCCTCATGTACGTGAAATCTTCGTGGTCGCTATGGAAAAGTACGGTTTTACATGACGATTACGAAGACGATGGCCTCTACTTCACGGAACTAGAGCAAGTGAAAACCCCAAGTGGAAGGAGACAAGAAGAAGACAGAGATAGTCAAAAGATGGGCGGATGCCATCTATGACTTGCAGTCGGGGCCCGACTTCGTGGCATGTGGTGAGGATTTTACCTCTCGCCAGATTAGTCCATTGAAGCTCCTGACTCATTCCCCGCCCGTGCCTTGATCGTGATGAAGTTGCTCCGAAGGTGGTAAGTCTTTGAGATACATTCCGATCGGTATTTTGATTTGATTAATGTGTTACCTTAAAATTTGTCTATTCTTCCTTACATTAAAGTTCTTTCCTATGGGGAAATTAGAGAACGAGTCAGGCTAATCTGTGCTGGGGAGCTTGGAGAAAAGGCTGAATGCCCCAAGATCTTAGCCGCAACTCCTATTGAAGGGAGACTGGCAAGGCTTAAGGTAACTTAATCAAAAATTCCTTTACCACGATATACATATATCCCACCAGATTTCCAATCGTGTTTCTACATTTGCAAATCGGTCGGTTTATTTAATCATACAATCTGGTGAGGATCAACATCCCACCTTGGTTCCGACCGAGTCGTGCCTCGAGGCACTTGAAGGAGATGAATCCATCGAGGTAATAGAACATTTCGAATCATATATGTACGAATTTTTTAGATAAAGGATTTCTTCACCCAATCAAAATTGTTCTTTGATTTAGGTGGATAAGCTCAAGGCCCGCAGAATATAAGCTGCGAAAGGTGTGGACTCAGAGTGGTCGTCGGCACGACCTTACGGTTGTTCTTGAAACAATCGATCCGAGATTGATGAAACCACTCCCTCCCACCGGATAGTCGTGAATGTGGACCATGATGAACCGGTCGAGGACATAGCTTCCGACATCTTGTTGGAGGATGTGAGGGTTCCAACAAACCCGCTTTGGTCCGTAACCAAAGAAATTGGAGGAGAAGAAAAGGAAGGCTAGCGGCACGATTTCTCTCTTGCGCTGCTTTCAGAGTCAAATCCTGAGATTAACAAGGTATGTACAAATGAAAGTGGTCGATAAGTATGTACCTTTAATAATTCCTTGATGATTTGATACTTTGAACTTCCCATCTTCGGTTTGCATAGGTCTTCGGTGTTCCGGCCAAGCTTCCCACTGTGTTCTTCCCGAGGACGCACTGTGGAAGTTCTCGATCAGAGCACTTCTCGGGACAAAGTTCCCGAGGAAGTAGTGGTCAAGAAGCCCCGAGTAGGTGACAAGGGCAACGGTTGAGTTGGATCCTTTGGTGGTTGAAACCCCTTCGTGGAGGTAGATGCCTCGAGAGGTCTCAACAGTTCGATCATCGTTGATAACCCTTCCCAACCTAACAAGTTCCTTTTCGCCCCGATTTATCGAGGATAAGGAGCTTGATGAGGCGTGGCGAAAGTATCGGATACTCAACTCAAGATGCACCTCGATTCGATTTTTTCTTTGGTTATAATGACCAAGCAATTCAGTAAGTATTCTACTACCAGTTCTTCTTTAAAAGTTTATAAGAAACTTAAGAAAGAGAATGCTATTTGTGTAGCATTTGGTCGAGAATTTTGTCAGGATCGAGGATCGACCCAAATGAAAGTTAAGGACTTGGAGCAAAAGCACCGAGTTGGAAAGTAAGAACTTTTCCTTTTAAACTTTTGTTTCTTCTTCAATACTTTGCTCCTCTACAATTATTCTCCTTATCGTATTCGATAGATCGGAGAAAATAAAAGAGGAGGTTGTACGAGAAAGCCAAGACAGCTCTTCTTGAAGAAGAAATAAAGCTAAAGACTACCATTTGCTAAAGCAAGTTCACCTAAAGACCGGTTGATCGTCAAGCAACGACCAAATATGAAACACTTAGCAAAACAAATGAAGGTAATATGTCGCAAACTTGATTGTTCCTTCAATTATGCTTGTGTTCATTAATCGATTTGCTTTTGCAAAGCAAACGAAATGCCGAACAGAGTAAAGAAAACTCAAATTTGAGTAAGATAAGGAGGCGCTCTTGCTCAAAATATTGATGAAAAGATTCGTGCTTTGAACAAGATGATCTTTGATATGGGATCGAGGATCAAGCCCGCCTTCCTTAGGAGATCCAATAGAGAAAATGAACTATTTGGGTCAACTTCTAGAGGACCTTAAAGTTCGCTTCAAAACTACTCGGATTTAATTATGCCTGTGCCCTAAAAACAGGCGTTGCAAGTGGAGTTAGTTTTGCTTTGGCAAAACCGAAAGCTTCCGACCCTCCATAGATCTCCAAGTGTTAAAGAAGACTTCAATCGCCCACTGAGGAAGCGACCAAGTTCATGGAAGAACTCAGCCACTGAGATATAGTTGTAGAGGGATGGAGGTCTAATCTCCGACAAATAGTAGTTAGGCCGAATATTTCTTAGAGTAGGTTCTCGCAAGTGTAAAAATATTTGAATATCTATGAAAACTTACCTTTTATGTCATTGACAAAACTTTTGTTTATCCTGCTTGACTTTTTAAAATTTCAGATATTTCTTAGCCCCGAACGCTTTATAGTAGATGAACGCATCGCATGCAAAGGAGCCAAGAAAAGAATAAAAGAGGTCATAACCATGTATGTGTGTTTTTGAAGGTATGTTTGATATGTAAGACAAAACAGATCGTTAAAGATTAGGAAATCAAATATGGTCAGACCAACAGACGATTTCGACTAGTTGTAGATCTTTGTTTGTCATAATGGAATACCAATCAAAAACACTATATATGGTCGGAAAAAGACTTTGTCAAACTTGACATAAGAAGAAATGCAAATATGTATGCAGCAGATTATAAGTGAACTTTGTTTATATCTATTGTCCCATAGTCCGGTGGAACTAATGCTAAGACCTGAAGGCATACGACATATATTTTTTGAAACGTGTTCAAATTCTATATCCGACTAGTAGCGAGGATCGTAAGAAAAGAACCGTCGCTAGGAAGCTCCTTCCAGCAAGGTGACCACGCAGTAAAAAGGAGAGACTTCGACTAGGAGGCTTTCCGTGTCCCGACCAAGAGCTGACAAGAATAGACCGTAATCTTGAAATAATGAAGCATAATCGCTTAATCGTAAGCATATCATTCATGAGATAGTTAGTTGTGTGGCGCTCTGATTACTCATTTTTCTTTAAGAAAAGAGTATAGTCGCGTGTGGGAATCATTTGAGAAAAATGCTCACGACGAGGACCATAGAGTATCAGAGATCCTTAAAAAGGATATCGAGAGAAAAATGTCTTCTCCAACTGCACTAACAATAATAAACCACCGTAATGTAGGTGTATATATATAAGCAAGGTTGCACTTCTTAATTAATCAATAAATTTAGTGAAATTGAAATTGAAAGAAATGAAAGAATGAAAATTAAACATAGAACTTACGCAATTGATCGATGTTCCAAGAATTTGACAAAATTTGCCCATCGAGATATAGCTAGTCGACGAACTCGGCTCGGGTGACTTCGACCACGGTGTAAGGACCTTCCCATTTAGGAGAAAGTTTATTGCGATTTGTTTGGCTCAATTTTCTCGAGAACCAGATCACCTACAAAGAAGATCGCGAGGTCAGACCTTACGACTATGGTACCTTCGCATGGCTTGTTGGTAGACCGCCGATCGCATAAGGGCTTGGTTTCGCTGTTTTCAAGGAAATCGACGCTGCCGAAGTCGTTGCTCAATCTGATCATTTTCGTCAAAACGATCGATTCGAAAGCAGAGCCAATTTTGAGTTTCGAGGAAGCATGACTTCAAAGACCATAAACCAAAAAGAATGGAGTTTCACCGTCAAGACGATCGGGTCGGGTTCTAACGCCCATAACACGTAGGGAAGTTCTTAACCCAAGCTCCCCGACCGCTTGATTAATCGTCAAATACTCGGCGCTTGATCCTCGCATAAGGATACCATTAGCTCATTAATCGCCTCCGCTGTTCGTGGATGAGCAATGAAGCAAAATGAACTTTGACACCAAGTTCATCGCATTCTCGGAATTGATCACCGGAGAATCGGGAACCATTGTCTGTGATGATACGATCGGGTACACCAAATCGCGTGATCACATTTTTCAGAGAAATCTCTTAGCGGCCTCGCTTGTTATTTTAACGATCGCTTGGCTTCAATCCATTTTGTAAACGTGTCAATCATGACGAAAAGGAATTCAAGCCCCGGTGCTTTTGGGAAAGGTCCTGTAATGTCCAAATCCCCTGTGTTGCAAAAGGCCAAGAAAGAGGAATTGTTTGTAAGGCTTAGCCGGCCGATGTACTTGTCGGCTATGAAACCGACATTGTACACACTTCATCACAAGCTCTTTTGCATCATGAAGGCGCTGGCAAGAATAGCCTTGCCGAAAGGCTTTACCCACCGTGGTTCTCAGAGGAATGGTGTGCTCCTGACGCCTTCATGAATTTCGCTTAGCAATCTAATGCCATCCGCTTGAGATATGCATCTCATCAACACTCCATGAGATCCTCGTTTATACAAGATACGCTCGATTAGAGTGTATGATTTGGCTTTTCGTATATACGATCAGCCTCTACATCATCTTCTCGAATTGTGTCATGTCAAGATAATTGTAGATCGATGTCATCCGCCTCTACCTTGATCGTGATGGCGCCAACCGTCAACGACTCGTGGAGCATCCATGTTCCCTTGATTAGTTTGTTCAACTTGCAAAGAATCATGTATGTTCTCAAGGCTCAACTACCGAGGGTGAATTGAGTTGCTCGAGAAAAACTCGGCGCGACTGGCCGACCTCGTGGAGGCCATCCGTGCTAACCGGTCCGCCAGAAAGTTTTCCTTTCTAGGAATATGTTGGATCCGAAAACCAAGAAGTGCTTTTCGAAGCCAGATTCCGCCAGATAAGATGACATCTTGGTACTCAAGCATTGATATTCTTTCCCACTTGATTCGCTACTAGTTGAGAATCGCTTTCACTAGTAATCTGCGAATCCCGAGCTTAACGAGCCGCCGAGTCCCGCCAAGAACCTTCATATTCTCGCCACATTATTGGTGGTAGAAAATTTAAGCCGATGGCGACTTGATGTGTTCGCCAAGAGGGATATCAAGATCACTCCACTTCGATCCTTGTAACATCAAGGAACCGTCGAATACAATGTCCACTGTCGTGGTGTTCGTACTCGTGTCCTTGGGTGGGTTCAAGGTTTGTCCATTCGCAATGAATTTCGCTATTGCCTAGGACTTTATTGTTGTTTGTGAAATAAAATGGAGATCGAACACCCCTAGCTCGACCGCCCATTTGGCTATTCGCCCCGATGATTCCTCGTTTCAAGGACTTGACCAAGAGGATATCCGTAGGTACGACCACTTTGTGGGCCCGAAAGTAGTGCCTTAGCTTTCTTGAAGACATAAGGAGGCCATAGAGCAACTTTTGTACCGTGGGTATCTTTCCTTTGGTCCATGTAAGACTTCGCCACGTAATAGACCGGTCGTTGGATATTATCCTTTCTACAACCAAGACACCGCTAATCGCTCGTGGTGTTGCCGCCACGAATTAGCAATGTTTCTCCGATCTCTGAGAAACTAAAACCGGGTACTTGTAAGGTACTTTTAAGTTCCTCAAAGGCATCGCTTGCCTCTTTAGTCCACTCAAAACTCCCATGTTTCCAAAGAAGTTTAAAGAAAGGTAATCCTTTTTCCCTAACCTTGCTATGAAACGACTTAACGCCGCCATACAAATTCTGTTAGTTTTGGACTTCCTTCTTCGTGGTCGGAGGGCGATCCGTCGATGGCCGCAATTTTTGCCGGATTTGCTTCAATACCTCTAGCAAACTAGGAAACCGAGCGCTTTTCCAACAGAAACTCGAACACACACTTTTTCGGATTTAACTTGAGGTTATGTCTTCTCAAGTTATTAAAAGTTTCTTGTAAGTCGTGAATGTGGTCGGCGTTGGTGGTCTTTACGACGGATCGCCAACGTAAGCTTCTAGATTCCAACCGATTTGTGAACTAAAAGTTTTTGCATCAACCTTTGAAAAGTTGCACGGCGTTTTTGAGATCAAATGGCATCTTAATATAACAAGAAGTGCCATATGGGGTGATGAAGGAAGTTTTTCCTCATCTTCTTTACACATACTAACTGTGGTACCTCAATACGCATCTAAAAACTTAGTAACTCGCACCCGTAAGTAGAGTCTACCGGTTGATCAATGCGAGGAAGGGAAAGTCATCCTTCTGACAAGCCTTATTAAGATCTCAGAAAGTCGATACACATTCGCCATTTCCCATTGTTTTTCTAACCATTACAGATTGGCAAGCCACCGTGGGTGGTCGACTTCATGAATAAATCAAGCTTTGAGAAGCTTGTCAATCTCCGATCGATTGCTTCCTTCCGATCAAAAGTAAACGTCAGAGTTTCGCTGATCGGTTTTTGTCGCCGAGAGCAAGCTGCGTGCTCGATCACCTCCCGGGACTCTAGGCATATCGGACGCTTGCCGTGCAAACACGCCCCGATTCGCCGGAGGAAGGAGTCGAGCGACTCTTCCTATTTAGGGTCGAGTCTTGCCCCACCGTAATCTTGGGCGGTTGGGTCCGGATGTCCCGACCCATGTGAAGACTTGACGTTGTCCGAGAAGCGCTTTTGTCGAGTGGTACCTCCTTTGTCTGGTCGGATGGTTTGTGTGTCATCTTTGGCCTCGAGTGCTTGACCTGCATGGGAGTCGGGTTAACCTCTCTGGTCGGAAGTTCATCAACCCGTGCAAAGGATTTCCGATCGCATACATAAGCCATTTTCTGATCTCCTCGAATAGTGATGACTCCCTTCGCCCCAAGATTTTCAAACTTTGATAACCGTAATGCGTGGCTATCAAGAATTTTGCTATCTTTGGTCGATCGAGAATTCCGTTGTACGCGGATTCAAGTTTACTACATCAAACGGAATCCTCTCTGCTCGAAGTTGTCGCTTTCCTAACGAACTAGTAAGGAAACTTGTCCTATCGGTTTAGCGGTAGAACCCTAACTATGCCATGAAAAGCATATTTCATGTGTTTCACCTTTAACACGGGACCGTGATTTCTTCTAAAGCTCCCACAAATAATATATTCAAAGAACTACCCCATCTACTAAGACCCGATTAACCCGACAATTATTAATGGTTGGTTCAACAACGATAGGGAACCTACCCGGCCGAGTCGATGGGATGGGGCGATGCCTTTTGTCAAGGAAATTATGTGTCCGACCACTTCGAAAGTGCTTGATTACAATCGGAGATTCGACTAGGTTGACCTCTCGCCCATGGCCTTCAGATGACGTCTCGACTCGTATGAAGAAGATCCTCCAAAAATCATATTGATCGTGTGTTGGGGATCCGGTACTCCATCTCTTCGCCGCCATCCTTGTCCTTTTGGAGCTCGTTTCTCCATGTTCCTCAGATATGGAAATGGTCCTTACCCGCATAATAATCCTCCAGTTTTTTTGCGAGACACGACAAAGCGCAGATCATGCCCTCGTCTTTGGTGAAGTGGACACCACTTCTTGTTCGTCTCGAATCCTTCTGTCGGAGCTTTTGCCTTGCTTCGACCAAGATAGTCCTTCTTGCCCTTCCCGAATTTTTCTCGAACGGCGAGGACTTCTTCGTCGTTCTGTCTGCGGTTCTTTTTCTTCTTGAGAGACTTCTTGTTCTTTTTTCTCATTGCTTGTCCAGCCGGGTGGGGAATCTTGTCTTTCCGATCAATGGCTTCACACCACTCGATTGCTTCGCTAGCGGTGGCATACTTGTCCGCCATATCAAAAAGCTCAACGGTTGTTCTTGGAGGGTTCATTGCTATGTCCTCCGTAAACCGCCGATTCCTCAGTCCTGCTTTAAAAGCCTGAATAACAGAGGACTCTGCGACTTCGGGTATAGAGTTACGAACCTGGCTGAACCTCTTGATATATTGACGTAAAGTCTCATCAGATCCCTGCCGGATTCTGTGGAGATCGTCCTCCTTCCTGTATGGCGGTCGACGCACTCGAAGTTGGCAATCGAAGATCACAGAGTTGTTCCTAAGTATATATTGATCCGACCGTAAGTTTAACAACCACGCCAGGCGCACCCTTCGAGCACGGTGGGTAAATAGTTGGCCATTACATTCTCGCCACCACCAAATTTCTAATGGCGGTGGTATATATTTGGAGAAATTCCAATGGGTTTTGAGTTCCATTGAATTTGTCCAAGTTGGCTTGGCCGAACAGGTTAGGCTAACGCACGCCTTGGAGCCCCGCAGAGAAGGCTCGACAACCCGTGATTGATTCATGGCGTCTCTCTCGAAGGTGCCGGATTGTGTCGGCTGGAGACCGATCCCTAGGATTGGGACGCTGAACTCCGGTGTACCGATCCGGTCAGGACACCGATATGATGCCTCCGATCGCCCACTTGGTTCAAACGATGTCGGAGATCGTTAGGTCCTAGTGGTGGTTCCTCTCGACACGATGGGGAGTAGCTTGAATAACCCTCTCCCTCGTGACTCCTTGGTCGGAATCGCCGAGGAGGTCTCGGATCGATCGCTCTCGGTATGACCGTGTTGTCCCTCGCCGAGGGAGGAGCGCTGGGATGAAGTCATAGTCCGACTTCGTGAAACCCTCTGCTCCCGACACGCCTGCTCATTGCATGGTCTGCTGGAGAATTTGGATACCGACCCACGAAGTTCTATTAAAATTAGGCGTTTCGCTAGAGCAGATCGAATTATTTAACATGTTTTGAATACGCCGCAAGTTTTGTAGATATCAAGGTCTCGGGGTTCATCTTGGTCATAGGTGTATGCCCTGTCTAAACCTTCCCCGACCTTCGGATTTGTTTGGTCCCATCACCACTCTGGGTGGGGCAAAGCAAAGCGAGTTAACCGATTGACGCCGATTAGTTCCGCTGCCTCCGGAAGTTGGTGCTTGATAACCGGATCATCTCTAACAACACGTGATGGCGTGGTAGAGAGTGTAGGACCGCAAGGCATCTTGATCTTCATCTCCGATCGCGCTGACTTCGTGCTTCCAAAGATTGATCTTCCGATGAGCTTCCATCATAACTAATGGAGAGCTTGTCTGCTTCGCCGTAATCTTCCACGATGGAGATCGGCCGGAGATGAGCACTTCTCGAGGTCTACTCACCGATCCAACGAACCGCCGATCGTATGTCGAGTGTGATCATCCCCACATGGCCTACGCATCAGTGGAGGTTTTATCGACACCGCTATCAGTGACGGCTGACTCTGGAATTGCCGGTCAAGGAGAGTATCTTTCACCATGATTTCATCAATGGTATAGAGTTTTCCGTGATGGGGCTGAAATTTCTTCACTGTTTCACGGCCGAGAAGACCGGCTTGAAGAGATCCTCCGCATTCGAATCGGGTCGGAACGGCCGGTTCTCTGGTTGCGCCACCGAGAGTGGCGGCGCATCTTCATCCATCCGGCCGACTCGCTAACGCCGGCGACGGCGAGCCGCGGAGGAGGAAGAGGAGGATGACTCGCCATTTTCTTCCATGGCGCGGATACATCCTTCCATGTCGAGGTCGGCGAGTCCGCCAAATCGAATCCGATTTTCCTCATCCCAAACTCCGCATAGTCGCATGAGCGATTGCGAGATTTTGGGCGAGGATTTTCTTGAGCGAAGAATCTTCTTCAGAAACTTACGCCTTCTTCCCCACGGACGGCGCCACCGTCCGATTTATCAAGTCGCCGATCTTACTTAAAATGAACGAGGAAAATGACGTGGAATATCCCGGAATGGAATGGGGTCGCTCTTTATTGACATGAACCGGTTTTACAACATGTGGCTAAGTACTACCTCGAATTACATCGAATGGGGAATGTCTATCGTAATCGACTTAGAATATGAGTCTAAGTCCGATTATCTAGCTTCTAATTCCACCGCTTAGGCTTCGGTGTATTCTTATTGAACTGTCGTTGTTCTTGTCTTTGTTGGTCTTGGCCTTGTTGTCTCTATGTCCCTTCGTTTTCTGCGCTTCACCTTTAAATAACTTCCAAAGAGGTGGCGCATTACTCTGGAGAAGACGCCACGGTGAAACGTTACGATCGTCGGAACGGTGGAGCAGTTAGCAACGTGATAACTTCCTTGCGGTTACTGTGAAGAGCTTAACCGTAGGGTGGTTAATAGTCAGTGTCTCAGGGTTGTACCATCGCATGGAATTGAACGTATAACATGTGTTCCATTTATCATACGATAAGAAATACCACCAAAGAATTTTACGAAGCGGTTATCCGGTCGGGATTAGGCACAAAGCCTCATCCCACTGTGGTACCCATTAAGTAATTTTAGAAGACTAACGACTGTGGAGGTCGTTAGTCTTAGGGTTACGACCATGAAGACGTATGGTCTTTTATTATGTATTAAAATAATACATAGAGGTTTTAATCCTCGTCACTAACCTAACTAACTAATTAACCCCACTATTTTGGCTGGCGCATGGTAACCATGCGCCAGCAGACGCTAAACTAAATAAACAAAGAGTATCCAATTTGATCGAGTATACTTGTATTCATGTTTTGTTTTGCTATATTTGTACGCGTATTTTGGTTGTTACGTGTGTACTCTAGCGCCATATTGTATATCAACATCTCCAATGGAGTTGCAATGTAACTTTATTTATACATTCTTCGCATGAAATCATGAAACCTAAAATCGAAATTTTCGCGGCCTGAATCATAAATTTTCAAGACAATACCAGAACACATATAAAATTGACGAAGTATTACACAATCAAGTCCATTGCATGAGGACCCTTCAAAACAAAATTCATAATTTTTTGAGCTCATTTTCTATGTTTATTGATTCATACGAACATGACACTTATACGAAATAGCGATAACAATTCTGAATGAATAAAATTATAAAAAATTTCCACAATCAAATACACAGTGTTGGAAAGCTCCACAAAAAATTCGTAATTTTTTGAACTCATTTGTTATATTTTAAAATTTCTCCAAATTTCAGCCTAAAAATAAAATAAAATAAATAAATAAACCTAACTAACCTAAACCTAACCCTAAATAATTAATCCCTAATTAAGCCCCTAAAACAGCCAACGCAGTGCCACCATGCGCCAACCCTCTAACCCACTAATTAAGTCCTAATGGATGCACTAATTAAGCCAATTAAGCCACTAACCACCACTTCTAATGGCTTTACAAGATCAGGTCTTATGCGCGCGGCTACCATGTAGTTGTTAAGAGTAACAAGACGGTGGTCAGACGCCGCTTTTTTTGCAAATACTCCCCTACAGCTTGTCGATTCAGAATACGGATCGAAAAATCCACAGATATCAAAAAGATTCCAGATATGGGACATGTAATCTTTTTGTTTTGAGAAACAATATGAGGCATGTGTTTTGTAACTCAAATGTGAACAAGATCAATCCACAATTCTTTTCTTTTTTGAGAGAGAGAATTTCACAATTCTTGATGTGTATAAATTATACACCATCGTAGTAGTATGATTCAGCACTTAAAAGAGTTATGGATTTGCATTTGCCTTTGGCCCTCCTTGAAATTTCGCTCAAGCTCCGCCATTGATTTTCTGAATAAAATATTGGTGACGAATAAGACCAGATATTAAATACCACTATACAAAATTCATGGTTCTATGGTTATGCAAATACAATCTAAAACTAGTATGGCCACTTGCAGGCACATAGAGATTGTTAAAATATCATCTGACACCAGTCCATAGAAAAAATAATAATAATCTTTTTTTATTAAGAATTACATAAATAATATTATCTTTTTTTGTCAGAAATAATCATCAGTCGCCGTACCGTTGGACGACTTATACCTAGTTGCCCAATGGTTGGACGACTGGCCATAGCTGCCCAACGACAAAGCGCCAAGTGTTGGAGTCGCCTCATAGTTGTATGAGGCGACTTGACTAAGTCGGCCATTGATTGGGCGACTTATATCAAGTTGCCCAACCACTGGGCAATTTCAAGCAGTAGATGTACTATTTAATAAATCCAATTTGAATAATTGTGTGGGAATAAATGTTACATTTTGTAGGTATTACATTTAACAAATCCTGTTGTAGGATGTTATTTTTTTTCGAAATAAAAGGGTGGTGACAAGGTTGGTTGGTCTGTTTGTGAATTTTATAGAATCTCAAGGGTACAAAATTTGTCAGACTCACAATAACATTTTGTGATCGACGTATATTGTTGTAGTGTGCTAAATTTCTAAAGAATTTTGGGAGAACGATAGAGGTAACAATGATTCGTAAGTACGAAGGTAAGTAATATTGCGATGCGCTAGGAAATTCATACACGGTGGAAAACTTTGGAGAAATAATGCAATGATAACAACACGACAGTTGATCTGACAAGGGGTTACATGGCAAGCAGGCTAACGAACCAATGACGGTACACACATGCCTTTAGGAAATTAGAAATACATAGGATATATGGACGAAGAGGGTCGTACTACTGCGTGGACCAGGGCTATTTGCCCTTCCTTGCGAGCTCGGCGTTGTACTCCTCGTCGGCCGCCTTGGCCTCGGCCGCCATTTCCCTCTTTTCTCTCAGGTTCTCTCACGAGCCTCGGCCTCGCTACCAAGACGCTTTGAGATGGGCCTACGTCTCCCACCGGATACACTCATTGTGCTCTTCGGTGCGGCGCTCCTCCTCCCTCCTCTCGTGGTCCCTGTTGGCATCCTACTCATCGCAGTCGAGAGTCCAATGGTCGTGTAGGTGGATCTCTAGGTCGATCCACTTGCGATAGCCACATAGCGGATCCGGGGACTACGGGTAGGCGAGAGAGGTTGTTAGTGCGGACTTTGAAAGAGAAATAGTAGGAGAACATACTGCTACCTATCCTTACCGGCTGTCGATAGCGGCTCGTGTCTCAATGGCGGTCGGTATAGTCGCATTAGTAGTTCACGCAACCCCAGTAATGCATGCCCGGGCTTAGCCGATGCTTGGACTTGAAGAACTTGCATCTGTCCCTGCACCAACAGAGGGGTGGCGTCTCAAAGTGGGTGTTGCGGTGAATCCCTGCCAGATGTTGTGGTAGGGTTGTCGCCACGGGCGGCAAGGCGTCATTAAGGGAAGTGGCCTCCTAGCACACTCCCTTTGTTCTTCCTTGGCCACATACTCTCTTTGCATTTCGCAGATCTCCTCCCAGTGCTTGTTCATCTGAGCGAGATTGTGTTGAAGTCTGGATGCAGGAGAACCCGACGTGAAAGGGGTAGTACTTATATGCCGACCGACGCTGCGTACGCGACTGAATTGTAATTCAGTTGAAGGAAATTCACGTCCGCGAGGCAGCGGACCTGAAAAGCTGGCTCGTCAAGTCGTGTCGTCTTGAAAAGCTGACTCGTCGGGTGACGTCGTCCTAAAAAGCTGACTTGTCGGGTCACGTCCTGTTTTGCAGAGAGTGGTCACTTCCCACTTTGCAAAGAGTGAGTGGTGACGTCTTCCTTTGCAGATAGTGGTCACGTGGTGCACCGCCGAGCGAGGTCACGTCGTGCATTTCAATTTAGACGAGATATTGACACTTCAAATAAAGTTAAAATTTTCAATTACGATACAATTAGTTTCACAGTGCTTACAACAACCAAAATACTAACTGAAGTACAAGTTACAACATGCTAGCAGTTCTAATCTTACTACCACTATGCACCCAACAAGAAGTGGTGCTGCACTTCATGCCCGAGCAGCCCTCTTTCATCACCTTTTTCCACACCCAACTCTCTTGCCCTCGCCCAGTTCCTTCGTGCTTGAAGTTTCGCCATCGTCCGCTAGAGCTTGCACCGTCTTCAACCACCTCGCTGCCGAAGGAGTTCGCCAGAGCACCTGCGCCACCTTCGACCACTGCCACCATCCACAACTCCCCCTGCTCCTTCAGTCTCTCTCTCTCTCTCGGCCCTAGTGAGTTTCTCCGTGCTCTGTTCTCTTCCTTATTCCTACGACCACTTTGCGTAGTCGTATCCTTTTGTATCCTTCCTACGACCACGTTGAGTAGTCGTATCTTTCGCGGGACCTCCTCAGGACCTCTTCCCGAGAGCCCGTTTCTATTTCAGTGCCTCATTGTTGGTTCTAGTTCAGTTTGTTTTGAAGTTCATTTGGATTTTATTTGGTCTTTATTTGAATGTGCTTCGTTCTCACGTGTAGATTTCGATGACTCCGGAGAGTGTAGGATTAAGAATAACCGACTAAAGGGGGGTGAATAGGAGGTTTTTAATCTGTTTAACAATTTATCAATTTAAGCTAATTAACTTAGTCTAAACAAGTTACACTTCTAGTTAAGCAATTCAATACAAGAAATAAGCTAGAAATGTAAATGCGGAAAGTATAAAGACTAGAAATAACCACAATGAGACAAAGATGTTTTTCCCGTGGTATCAAATACTTGCTGGTCTTCATTGGTCCACGTTGAGGAAGCTTGACAACTCAAGCCGGTTCCACGAATTAAGCCTTCCCTTGATCACTATGGTTGTTCTTTCTCCTCTCCAAAGATGGTGAACACCAAACCACTCACAAGCTTGCACCGGGCCTCTTCACAATCTTCTTAAAAAGATCACCGTGCTCCACCACCAAGGCCGTCTAGGAGTTTGGCAAAACTCCAAGAGTAACAAACCAATGACCTTCGCTTGACGGCGCTCAAGTGCAATAGGGTCAACAAGGAAAATGAATGCACTTGAATGAAACTCAACAACCTCACAATAAATGCACAAGAGAATTTTGGTGTTGAGTGAATGCACAAAGCTCTCAAGGCTCTAAAGATGTACTTCGAAGAAGTAGACCCTCAAGCTTTCGAGCAAGGTAAGTTACACTCTCGATCATATTGGATCCCAGTATCTCAAATTAATTATGTTCTGTTTCAAATTATTATTGCATGCTTATTAAAATTTAAGTAATTTAATCCTTGTTTTAACTTTGTAGTTATTCCTAATTCCTTTGTACGCCAAAACTTGATTATTGATTCGACCACCCCTTATTACCATGGTAAGAGCTAGTTGGTACATTAGTATGAACTAGTGTGTTTCAAAACTCATGCTTAGTCAAGCTTAGACCCAAAACTCTTGATTTGGGGAATTTACCGCCAAAGACCAATGTTGTCGAAAATATTTTAACCACGACATTGGGTTGTCGTGGAAGTTTGCAAATATTTTTTTTAAAAGCAAAGAAAAAATGAAAATTGGTTTGGACTTAGGCGAATTGGTTGTTTCGAATTGGTTGTTTGAAAGGGTGCATGTTCATGCACGGGATCAACTCGGGTAGGGTTGAGGCCCAGGGTTTTGTGGACAGTCGTCCAAGTCATTTAAGGACCGGTCTTCGAGTGTATTTTGCTATGCCTTATCGTATTACCATGTGTTCTAAATGGGCAGAACCTGGCTAACTAATTTGCAACGTTTCACCGTGGTCGTTCCATCCGGTTGTGTGGGTGTTTTGACGACCTACTTTTATGTATTCCCAACTGGCGCAAGAGGGGGCCTGAACCCGGCGGATGGTTAGTCCAAAGGGGGCAAAACCTTAGCGAGGGGGACTGCGGTGGAATGGCGCATTGTAAAGGCTTTGTCACATGCTCTAGATCATTTACCGACGGTAGTGAGCGGTGGTATCGACGGATGCCAAACAAACTAGAGAGGTCGTGTCGTGTGGGTAAAGTTGTACACCTCTACAGAGTGTAAAACTATTCGAATAGCCGTGTCCACGGTCATGGATAAGCTAGCAAAGCTGCTCCAAGTTAGATTTTGGTTTTGTTTTCAAAAGTCTTTATGAAATGGTTTTGGATGTCTATCCAAATGGGAACTTTGGCAGAGAGCCTTGTGATAGGAGGGTATCCTTCACCACTTGTTGATGAATGTTATCCAACTATAAAACTGAGATTTGGAAAATGAATTTTAGTTATTGTTTAGCTGCTTTTGAACTTAGTACAAGTATTTGGAAAGAAATATGGCTTTACGCAAATCAACTCTATAAGCCCTCCTTTGAGATATCCTTGCATGCTTTCAATCTGTTACTTGACGAGTATGACTTGCGAGCACGGTTGTTGTGCTCAATTGAGCAGGAGAGGAGGTCTACGAGGATCCTGAAGACCAGGACGTCTAGGCTGCGCCCTCCAGATGATTGCCTGTGGCGAATCGTGTGGTCTTCCGCTTTTGTCTTCTGCTGTGTTTGGTTTTGTTGGCCCATGAGTCATTCTTGTAATCAACTATGTTGTTATTAAAAAAGTTTGCGTTGATGGATGTTACCACATTTGTTTACTGTGTGAGCTAGCCACTGGTCCTGGGACTAGCTCGGTTTGTACAGAGGATTCTGGGTGATCCCAGGTCCGATCGTGCCGGAGGTGGTCGTGACAGGGTGATCCCTTGTCCGACCACGTCGGAGGTGGTTGTGACAAGGTGATCCCTGGTCTGACTGTCAGAGGTGATCGTGACAGGGTGATCCTTGGTCCGATCGTGTCAGAAGTGGTCGTGACAAAATATCCCGTCCACTGAGATCACAGGCAACATATGTCTGAATGCATCGATGTAGGGACTGAATGCTAAGAATGCCCTCTGTAATACAAGAAAACCTAGCGGTGGTCTTGTGGATGGCTTGTCGTTCATGCAATGTATGTGCCTGGGTTCCTGTCTCGCAACACCTGGAACATACGAGGAAGATTGTCATAAGATGTCTCGAAAGAACCGAACCTCCTTTTCAAAGCCTTCTACTTAGCACGCCATGCCTTCACGTAGCTAATTCTGTACTTGAATTTCTACTCGATAGCCACCATGGTGTGCTTGGCCTCCAAATCCGTCTTCTTCACTATCTCTCCGTACATCACATTGGCTATGAAGGTGGGCGTCAGGTTACGATGCCTCAGAAAACACTACTAGCAAGCAGGAGTACGCCTCCACCTTGGAGACAATTCAGTGAGTCTCGTACTAGGGTCTCCGTGCGTGCACACGCCAAGGACACCCAGCTTACTTGCAGACCATGGTATACTGCTCCTGGCTAGATTTGAGGACACGAAACATCCGTTGCATGGACAAGTCCCACAGCTTAATGGCATCCTACAGTGATCCCTTGTCAGTAAACATTGCACGAAGCCGAACCTTCGTCCCATGGTACTCCCACGGTGATTCGTGCTCGTCGTGCACAACAAGACCCTCAACATCCACCCTATTCCATTCCTACGGGATAGGACCTTCGTTCTCCTTAGAAGAGTTACCATCATCCTCTTCTAAAGCTTCCTCCCCCGCCCGAGATGTCAAGTCATCGATCTCCATCTGACGCACTATGCTGTCAATATGCTCTCCTGCATCTGCCTGTGCAATGGGTTGAGCGTGTAGTGTGCGATATTCCTCTTCTGCCTCAGCAACATGGGTCACCGTCTCCTCTTCTAAGGTTACGTCCTACAGTCGATACAGCTCTGATACCATCTTGTCACGCCCCGGGTAATAACCCCCGGGACCTCCTGTGCAAATTGGACTAGTCTCATGATCAGTCGCTAGTCCGCACAGCTCAACAAAGATGTCATCATAGCTATACAACAAAATAAAAAAGAAGCAGACAAATAACAACAATAACAACGAAAGACCTTATGGTCAAGCCTGTTTACAGAGACGCCCCGCAGGGCTACAACACAGCGAAAAAACAAAATAACACGCGAAACCATTCGACTCGCCCACAGGCTATCGAGTGGAGGACGTCCCCTAGCACGCCTAGTCTTCAAAGAACTCCTCTGCGAAGAGGTCGGAGCTCCCTGGGAGGTCTTCAGCTGCTGATTAATCAGAGGGCGCAAGCCATGAGTACTTTGAATGTACTCAGCAAGCCGTAGGGAAAATGTATGCAAATATTATTCATGCAAGTCTTGACAAGGAGGTCTTTATGATTACTTTGCAGAAAGCAATATTGACTTGAGATATATTAAGTAGATTGCAAAACACAAGTTGAAAGAGTAATACATAAGTAGACAAGTTCTTTGAAAACAGCTCGTGGCCACCATGGCCACGCTCCAGACCTCTCGTGACCACCCTGGTCACGGCTCAAACCACCCACGACCACCCAGGTCGTGAGCCAGACCACTCTTGACCATCTTGGTCATGAACCAAACCACTCAACAAGTTTTGAGAAAGTCTACCCCTTGCGTGAAATCACCAAGCATGTCCGTAACCGAGGATGTGGCTATTCGAATAGTTTTATCCTCTGCAGAGGTTGTACGGCTTTACCCACAAGACACAAATTCTCTAGTTGGTTGGACATCCGTCGATGTCCCTGCTCACAACCTTTGGTAAGCAGTCTAGAGAACGTGACAAGGCCTTTACAAAGCTCTGTTCTAACCTAGTTCTGCCCGCTAAGGTTTCGTCATTCCTGGTCCCCTCTTGTGCCAATTCAAAACCACAACAGAACCAAATCAAAAACATCGCTAATTAGTTGGCTAGGTCCACCCCATAAATGAACTTGTGGTTGCACAGTATGGCTCGGATCAATGGCTTACAAGGTAAAGTTCTTAGTTGTTGCTCAGGCGAGACTACCACATCCCAAGTGCATCGCGCACCTAAGTGCTTCTCGCACCCAAGTACTTCCTGTATTGTGCTTTGCGTGTCCCGCCTTTGCCACCGACCACTCGCCTAAGAGAAAAGCATTTTAGGGTTCAACCCGACCAAATGGCCACCCTAGTCATGGCACAACAAATTTTTATTCAAAGCGGTATCGCACCATAAATGACAACACAACTGTGGTTTCACACCACCGTTGCACATCGGAGGTATCGCACCGCAATTCCATATATCATTAAATCAAATTTATTAACATGAGTCATGATGATCGAGAGACATCGCATAACTAAAGTGGGTCTAACTAATAATATGCACCCATGTTGGTATCTCAAAGAGGTCCAACTAAGATTACCCAACCTATGGTGTCCAAGGGTACATGACAACATGTGAAACACAATTATTCAAGAAGTCATAATGTCAAGTAGGTGTTTAGCTAAGTCCCAAACCATTTTTATACAAATAGCCATGCATGTTGATATAAAACAATATACTTTTGCAAACTGGGTTGAAGAGTTGAGTTCTTCAGTAGAGGTCGCCGGGTCCACGGACTCTTCGGTGAAGTCGGAATCTACACGTGCGCAAAGAACCAAATAAATACAGTGAATTCAAATTAAAACCACAACTACCAAATAAGAGCCAAAAGAGAAACACTGGAATAGAAACAGACTCTCAGGAGAAGGTCCAACGAGGAGGTCCTAGGAGGGAGGTTCAAAAGGAGGTCCTAGGAGGGAGGTCCAAAAGGAGGTCCTGAAGAGATTACGACTGTGCAACATGGTCGAGAGAGAAATTCAATGCACGTATTGTAGTTGTGAGAGCAAAAGAAAACAGGGCACGGAGGAACTTACCCTGACACACAGAGAGAGAGAGAGAGAGAGCAAAGAGAGAGAGAGAGAGAGAGAGAGAGAGAGAGAGAGAAGGGAGAGGGATGGCGAACGGCGTGGGCGCTCCGGTGATCTCTTCAATGGCGAAGAGGTCGAAGGCTGCGCAGCTCCAGCAAGCTCCTGGCAACAAGGCTTAAAGCACGGTGAGAACAAGGAGCAAGAGAGCTTGGTGAGGCAAAGGGGATAAAAGAGGGCTACTCAGGCTTTTATAGCCTAGAGAAACAAGGGGAGCCACTGGGATACAAAACACATGTGTTCAAAGGTAGGTGAAGGAGATGATGGGAGCAGGTCGAGGAGTAGACAAGAGAAGGAACTGGTATTGCAAAAATGTGACAATATTTAATGCGACACAACGGCATTAAATGCACAAGGTCCTTTGCATCAGAATTGACACAACAGGAGGAAGGAGGAGGTGAATAGAGTTGACAGGTGGGGCTTGTCAAAACTCAGAAGGGTGGTCCAACCAAAGGGGAGGTCGAGACCAACGGGGAGGTCGTGACCTACGGGGAGGTCATGACATAGGGGGTGGTCTTTGCAAAAAAGACCTAGAGGGTGGTCTTTGCAAAAAGACCAACGGGGAGGTCGCGGCACAAAGAGAGGCCACAGCCCAAGGGGAGGTCGCGGCACAGAGGGAGGTCGCGGACCAAGAGGCTGGTCTTTGCAAAAAGACCAAAAAAAGGAGGTCTTTGCAAAAAGACCAAAAGAGAGGTCTAGACGAGAAGGAGGTCTGGACAGAGGGAGGGGTCCAAACGCAAAGGAGGTTTGGACACAGGGAGAGGTCCAAATGCAAGGGAGGTCTGGACCTTCAGATCCAAATGAAAGGGAGGTCTAGACCCTCATATCCAAACGAAGGGAGGTCTGGAGAGGAAAGAGCTGAGCCAGGGAAAACACAGAGTGAACAGAGAAACGGGTGGTCTTTTGCAAAAAAACCAAGAGGGTGGTCGCGACAAAACGACAAAAGGAGGAGGTCGCAGCCACAGAGAGAGGTCACGGCAAAACGACAAAAGGAGGAGGTCGCTGCCACAGAGGGAGGTCGCGGCAAAACGACAAAAGAAGGAGGTCACGGCCATAGAGAGAGGTCACGGCAAAACGACAAAAGGAGGAGGTCGCTGCCACAGAGGGAGGTCGCCAGGAAAACACGAAGGTCGCCAGGACAACCCGAAGTCCAAACGAAAGGGAAAGGTCTAAACCACGAAGGAGGTCTAAACCACAAGGAGGTCTAAATCACAAGAAGGTCTAAACCACAAGGAGGTCTAAATCGACAAGGAGGTCTAAACCACAAGGAGGTCTAAACCCACAAGAAGGTTTGAACCAAAAGGGGAGGTCTAAACCAAAAGAGAGGTCCAAATGGAAAAGAGGACTAAAAGAAGAAAGAGCTGGGCCGAGGGAGACACAGAGCGAACAGAGAAGGGAAAACCAACACCAGAGAACTTCGATGAACCCAAAACGAACCAAACTCGAATTAATTGAAGTTTGATTTAGTCATTTTAAACACTTTTAATTCCAAAATCTCAAGTTAAGCTTTAGAACTTCAATAAAACTAAATGGTTCTTTTTGTTTTGCTTTTTTTAAAAGGCTCAGAAAATTGGGATGTTACAGAAAGTAATCTACGAATAAGTAATAGTACAATGCTAGAGAGAATGCATAGACAACCACGCCATAGTAACTACAAAGTAGAATACGTAAACACATAATACAAGTTATAGAACAATGCTAGAGAGAATGCATATACAACCATATCATAGTAACTACGAAGTAGAATACGTAAACACATAATACAAGTACACAGAGCACAACGAAGACCCTTACTGGCTACCCACTACGCCACCCGCAACACCTCCTCCGTCGTCGCCATGACCCACACTCGGTTCGCGCCCACCAATACGCTCCCGCTTGGGCTTCCAAAGCGCGGGGTGCCTAGGTCAAGGCCCAGACAGGGAAAGGCGCTCAGGAGCCCTGCTGATCTGTGCTCCTAAGGCCTCGGGGGTCGACTCCACTTGTGCCTGTGTGACCACTGGGGCCCCGCTAAGCTGCGACCCGGAAAGAACCTCGACGGGTGCAGGCTCAGCTGCTCCCCTGACCTCCCTAGGTGGATCCGCGAAGAAGGTGTCGACGTCCTCGTGCGGGGAGAGCTCAACTCCTGGCTGGAGCAAGAAACCTGTAGGACAAATAATGTTAATCTCTACAATATATCGATGATCACAAACCTGAAGAGAGGAAACATACCTTGGTTGTGGGCCATGTGTGCGAAAGGGTCAAACCCGCCGTACTGTCCATACGGGTCGGGGAAGAAATTATACTGCCCTGGCTCTCGGGTAGGTGTCCTGGAACGACGACGGTGGCGATGGCTGCGGCGGTGCGCACCACGTGTCACCGGACTCTCCACCGCCAAAGCGTTAGTCTGGCGTGGCACGTGGACGTGCCCTCCCGAGCCTCGTGGATCGGGTCAGAGGACGTCGGCCTTGGCGTATGCGCCAACGTGGCCACTTCCTGGACCGTCCTGCACGATGCCAGTTATAAAATAAATAACAAAGAAATTAAAAGTATTAATGTTAATCGAGCATTTAAATTATATTCCAATGGCAAATAAATCATATTTAGTATGTTCTTAGTGGCACCAAAACACTTTGCTCGAACACAGTGGTAATAAATATACAATTTCATGAAATCCAAGTGGTAAACACATAATTTTCCCTACAAAAGGCTATATTACGTTAACACCTGTGCATGCTGTTATAGATTGTGAAATACTTAAAACATCATCGTTGCTATGCATATTTATAATGGATGAAGCTTTCAGGAAAAAAAAATCAAAATTTCATATGTTTTGGAATCTTATGGGTTTGGAACCATGTATCTATGATTTTTGTCTTAGTATTTTATAATTCATTAATCCAACCAAAACTATAAATAAAATGTTACCAATTATTTATTGTGCAAATAAATACATGTATTTAACATTATATAAACTAGCATTTGCGAATGCACGGGTTATCGACACATTTATATAATAGAAAAGTAACACGTTATCGTTCATCAAGCCCAGACGCAATTAGCGCAGCACGCGAAATAGTACAATTGAATTAATTTTCACTGACAAATTTTTCCTCCATACAAACTTTCAAACTAATTGTATTAATCATGCGGTTTCCAAACTAAGGTTTTTTAAATTAACCTACTATTATTTCATTTGCTAACAATATGTCAATACACATGATGTTGCTTGCTAACCTACCATGGTTTCAAAAATATACGCATACAAAATAATACTAGAAACTCACAGTCGTCATCGTCGATGTGAAGAAACTTTTTTTCCTCCTCCCCTCTTCCTCTCCTCTCTTTCCCTCTCCCTCTCCTCCCTTTCTCTTCTTTCTTCTACTCTCAGCTGTCACTTTCTTAAATGGCGACTGTTCACGGCCGACCGCATGCGCGGTATATAAGCACCCCAAGTCGTCTAACGGTTGGACGATTAGGGTCCAACGGTGAGCGACAGGTGTCCTAGTCGCTCCACCGTACGACGACTAGGACCGAGCCGCCCAACCGTTCGGCGACTAGGAGGCGAAAGGTCCAGTCGCTTCACGGTTAAGCGACTTGGACATCTGTCGCTCACCCGTTGTGCGATTAGCCCAAGTCGCTCAACTGTGGAGCGATACATGATTATTTCTGATAAAAAAATAAGTAGTATTATTTCTATAATTCTGAATAAAAAATAGATTATTAAAAAATTCCCAGTTCATAACTCTATCAGCTAAAAAAGCAAAGGAAAAAAAGGAAAGCAGGATCGTCCGGTCATTGTAGGCTGGCTCTAGCAGAAACAGAGCACCTCACATCAACCAGCTTGGTGTGTCCCTAGCAAGCCAGGAAAGCTAAACAACACAGCTCGTACCGCCGGGCACCCGCGGGCCCCGCCATCTTGGATGCACACCGCACACGAGACCTTTTCCGCACCGATCCCGCCCGTCTAATTTTAACTCCCCCCCGGAAATTCCACACGCCACCCGGAACACGTAACCCCTCACCCGCTCTCACTGTCGATCCTGGCCCACCACTCCGTACGCGCGAACCCCCGGGACCAGCCCCTGGCTCCAGTCTTCCACCGCTATCTGGGTCCCACGTCCCTCGGCAGAAAGGCCGACGCCATCACACCGCAAACCCGCAATCACACACGCTCCTTCCCTCTCCTTTCCTTTCCTGCCCGCACACCAGAAGAAACCCACGCTACACGCACACCACCACCCCACCGCGCCCGACTCCTCGCCGCCGCTCGCCGCTAGCCGGAGACGAGTTTCCGTGTAGCGTGGTGCCCGTTCTCGTGGGGGACGCCGCTGGATTGCTCTGACCGGGTCTCCTCCACGCTTTCGCGTTGCCGTGTGCCACCGAGAAGTTTTTAAAAGGCCCTTTCTCTTGTGGTGTTGGTCTCCCGGAGGTTAATTTAATCTGAGGCGGCTTGAGGCTCTCTTCGGAAGCGACTTAGTCGCCGCTGCTGCCCCCCATCGTTGCCGTCGCGGAGCGTGCCGTGGTGATGTGCTCCTCCGAATCCTAGGGTTTTTGACGGCGTCGTCGAGTTCTCCAAGGGTTCCGAGGAGGAGATGGCACCGACGGGGCTGTTCGGGTGGGCGTCGCCGCACGTGCAGCCGCTCACGCCGGTGTCCGAGGTTTCGGAGCCGCCGGAGTCGCCTTCGCCGTACGGGGACGGGCCGGCCGGGGATGCCGGTGTTGGGGCGAGGGAGGGGGAAGGCGCTGGCACCGGCGAGGAGGAGGTGGAGGACGACGAGGTCGAGCCCCCGCCAGCCGCGGTGTCGTTCTGGAGGCTGTTCGAGTTCGCCGACAGGGTCGACTGGGCGCTCATGGCCGCTGGCGCTCTCGCTGCGGCCGCGCACGGCGCGGCGCTCGTCGTGTACCTGCACTACTTTGGGAGGTCCTTGAATTTGCTCGACTCTGAGCGGGTTGAGTCCGCTCTCCACGGCCGTAGCGATGAGCTCCTCCACCGGTTTAAGGAGGTAAGCTGTTGCTTCTGATGCCTGCGGGTTAATTGTACACGTGGTATTACATTTTGGATTGAGATGATAGAATGGTTGAAGTGGTCTTAAGTGTTTGGGGCGGATTAGCTATTCTCATCGTGTGATTCTTAGAGAACAAGGCTTGTTATATTTCTGGTACATATGCTCTGCATTGTTTACTTATGTGCATGCTATTCTCAAAAATTGTTGAGCTAGTGCCAAGTCTGCTTATGTTTTGGATGCTGCTAGGTTACCCTTGACTGTTGATAGTTAGGGCTGGGAAGATTTTCCAGCTGCACATTGTTCCCTGCACTGCAATTTTTTTGGGAGTGCCAATTATATATGTAACTTAGGTTACGTATCACATGTGATCAATGCATTTGGAATTTTTCTTATGCAAATTTTGCTATGGCAACGTGCACATTCGAAATAGGTGGGTTGGCGTGATGTGCATGTCTCCTTGGCTTGCAGTAGTGGATAATTGCTGTTGGAAGGAACTTTCGGGGGTCGAGTCTATGGTATTTTGTGTTATGTAGTATGTGCTATGTAGCAGTGATGTAGGCTTGGGTTACGTGTTGGTGGTGTTTTGTGGAATTTGGGGAGTTGCAATTTGATGGGCGGGGTTGGTGCATAAAGGTATTGTGGGCTTGGAGGATGCGATGGCAGGCCTGAATGTACTTGTCGGATTGAGCTATGTTGTTTAGCTTTGCTGACACACCAAATTGGACGCCTCGTGGTTGGTCCTGTGACGTGTCATGCTGGTAGCTTGGTGCTAGTACTATAGTGTAAATGGAATGTTATTAATTGAGCTCTGTATACTTCAAGATATGTGTCCAGTGAAGATTTCTCACTTTTACGCTCATTTTGGGTGGGCCTGATCAGGCAGGATGCCGGTCTTTCCTTGATCTGATTCCCAGCCCACCCAAAACAGGCCTTAATTTGTGCTCTTCTAGTTGGTGAAAGAGGGGATAAAATGGTGGGAGGATCAAGGATGTGAAGAAGCCTCAATTGTGACAAGTGGAACATAAAAAAGATGGCACAAAGTTCCTTCCTTCTGGGGATGCCGGGGGGTTGCTGTACGATCCTGGAGTCCTAGATTCCTAGGGCAGCACCAAGGATCATTGTTTTGTTCCAGTTTCTATTTCCTAAATAATTGTTAGCTATTAGCTATGATGCACCAATATGCGATACTGGTACGGCGGTACGGATACGGCGATACCCCATTTCTCCAAAAAACCCGATACGGCTATACGGATGTGTGTGTGTGTGTGTGCGTGCGTGTGTGTATTTAAAATATAAAATACGATACTCGATATTAGACTGGAAGCTTGAATTGTGCATCTGTACATGACATAATGCAAGTCTGTTAGTGACTTAGTGCTTAATTAAAGGTGCCAAGTAGCTATTTTCAATCAACTACACCTAGGAATGCGCAATTCTGTTAGTGACTTAGTGTACTGCCCTATCAGTTTTAGTAGTGCTTCACAGATTCGTATATGCTTAATACACTAGTACATAGAAATCCACTACAAGCTGTAAACCCCCAATGAACACAGGTTCTATTGCTACGCAGCAATAGTACAAATTCACCAATCCACTGACCACTCACTGGGTGGTACCACTTGCGCCTTCTTTCCCCCACTCACCCAGACCCAAACTTCTTCAACTAGATCTGAGAGAACTAAGAAGAGAAGGGAAACACACCGTCGGCACCGGAGAGAGAGGAAGTTGGAGGCGCGCCGCCAGAGAGAGTGAGCACCTTTTGTCATTGGACGCAGAGGATCAACGCCACGGCCGTTGGACGCAGAGAGGAAGGCCGAGGTCGCCAATGGCTCGTCACGGAGCGCACGGAGGAGCTCGACGATTGAGGCGAGATCGAGGAGGCGCAAGTAGGCGGCTCAAGGGCAAGGTTAGGGTTCTCAGTGATGGGCCGTGAAGTTGGGCTGAGAACAATGCCTTTTTTTTTGTTGGGCTGCACTTCTTTTGGGCCGTATCCATCCGTATCGGAAATTGATTACTATATTTTTTAAAGATAGGTATTTTCGATACTTCTCGACACGCCGGGGACTGCACGCATGCCGACACGTATCAAGATACCGCAGACGCTGGCCCATGCAGACGTATCGACACTTCAGAGGCTATTAGTGAGCGGTCACCCCACCTTTAAGCACTGTCAAAGCGTCGAGGCTAGACAGTGGGTACAAAGTACCCTTTAGTCATGGGAGAACTGAACAGGAGAGGAGCCAAAAGTATGAGAAGTATGAATGTGTTGTATTGCGAGAGTCGTTAGTGAATGAGGGAAGCCCCCCTTCTTACATGCCCTTAGGGCCACATATATAGGGGGCAAGAAGGGACATTTCCCTTCTTACCCTTGCCTTACATTGAGAGGGAGAAGGGCATTTAGGTACATTTTTATAGATGCACCTCATGGACTAGTCCATACACACATGACTTTCCCTAGGGCTTCCTGAGTATTGCCGACGACCCTAGGGAACGGGGCACCCCTTGGTGCCCTACTACGACAATTCCCTCGTCTGCAAGGGCCAAGGTCGCGAGGATAGGTCCCGAGGGGCGAGTGGACGCAATCCTTTCACCCTCAGGCATGGCCCTTGAGGCGGATGACGCGTCGGGGCCAACCCGTTGAGGCTATGGCCTCATGGCGGGCGCGAGCAGAGACAGAGCCCGCGTGACCGAAGTCGACGCGGAGCCGACACGCCAAGGCATGGCCCTCCAGGTGGGCGGCGCGCCGTGGCCGCCCCGTCGAGGCTATGGCCTTGAGGTGGGCGGTGTGCGCCGAGGCTATAACCTCAAGGCAGGCAGCGAGTAGAGACGAAGCCCATGCGGGCGAAGTCGACACGAAGCCGCCTCGCCGAGGCTATGGCCTCGAGGCTCAAGAAGGCGCCATGGCTGGCCGAGGCTTTGGCCTCAAGGCGGGCGAGCGAGAGGCTGAGCTCGCGGCGGGCGAAGTGCGACGTGAGCCGCCACGCCGAGGCATGGCCCTTGAGGCGGGTGGCATGTCGGGGCCGCCTCGCCGAGGTTATGGCCTCGAGGCGGGCAGCGCGTCGTGGCTATGGCCTCAAGGCGGGTGCGAGCAGAGACGGAGCCCGTGCGGGCGAAGTCGAAGCCGAGCCGCCACGCTGAGGCATGCCCTAGAGGCGGGTGACGCGTCGGGGCCGTCTCGCCAAGGCTATGGCCTCAAGGCAGGCGACAAGTAGAGACGGAGCTCGTGCGGGCGAAGTCGACGTAGAGTTGGCTCGCCGAGGCTATGGCCTCAAGGCGAAGCAACAAGACTGCAGCCGCTTCCGCCGAGGCTATGGCCTCAAGGCGGGCGGCGAAAGGAGAGGCGAGCTCGTCATGGGCGAAGTCGACACGAGTCGCCATGCCGAGGCATGGCCTCGAGGCGGGCAAGGTTGGGATCGCCACGCCGAGGCATGGCCTCGAGGCGGCGACATCGTGTCGCCTCGACGAGGCTATGGCCTCAAGGTAGGCGGCGACTAGAGACAGAGCTTGTGCGGGCGAAGTCGACGCGGAGTCGCCTCGCCGAGGCTATGGCGGCGAGGCGGAGTAGCGTCGTGGCTACCCCACCGAGGCAAGGCGAAGCAGAGATGTAACTCGCGGCGGCGAAGTCGACGCGAGAGCCGCTGCTGCCGAGGTATGGCCTCGGTACGGGTTGTCGAGTTTGCCGTCGATGTTATGGCTCGAGAAGGCAAAGACGTCGAGGCTATGGCCTCAAGGCGGCGAAAGCAGAGACGGAGCCGTCTTGAAGTCGACGCGAGCCGCTTATCGCCGAGGTATGGCCCTGTAAGTGGCGAAAGCGTAAACGAGTCTTGGTGGAGTCGACGATGGAGCCGCCACGCCAGGCATGGTCTCGAGGCGGGCGACGCGTCGGGGCCGCCCGGCCAAGGCTATAGCCTTGAGGCGGGCGACGAGTCGATGCGGAGCTCGTGCGGGCGAAGTCGATGCGGAGCTACCACGCCGAGACATAGCCTTTGAGGCAGGAGGCGCGTCGGGGCCGCCTCGCCGAGGCTTTGGCCGGCGGCGAGCACAGACAGATCCTGTGCGGGTGAAGTCAACATGGAGGCGCCATGCCTAGGCATGGTCCTCTAGGCGGGCGATGAGCGGAGCCGGAGTCCGTGCGGGCGAAGTCGACGCAGAGTTGCCACGTCGAGGTATGGCCCTTGAGGCGGGCGGCGCATTGGGGCCACCTTGTCGAGGCTTTGGCGGGCGGCGAGCACAGACAGAGCACGTGCGGGTGAAGTCAACGCGGAGCCGCCACGCCAAGGCATGGCCCTCGATGCGGGCGGTGCGTTAGGGCCTTCCCGCCAAGGCATGGCCTCAACGCGGGTTGCGAGCAGAGGTGGAGCCCATGTGGGCGAAGTCGACGTGGAGCCGCCACGCCGAGGCATGGCCCTCGAGGCGGGCGACACACCGCGGATCGCGGCCGAGGCATGGCCCATGAGACGGGCGGCGGCGTGGCCGCTCGCCGAGGCTATGGCCTCGAGGCGTAGCGAAAGCGATGTGAGCCTATGCCGGGCGGTCGTCGCGAGCCGCCTCACCGAGGCATGGCCTCGAGCCCAACGCCCGGCCGAGGTGAGGCGGCCGAGCGCCGCCTTCCTATACTTTTTTTGATTGGGCTCACTTGGGAGCCCAACACCAGCGAGGGGGAGGCAAAGCTGAGCGCCGTCGCTCTTACTTTTTTTGATTGGGCTCGCTTGGGAGCCCAACGCCAGCGAGGGGGAGGCTAAGCCGAGCGCCGTCGCTCATATTCTTTTTGATTGGGCTCACTTAGGAGCCCAAAGCTGGCGATGCGGGAGACTCCCTAGTCGTCGAGGCGTAGCCTTTGGAGCGACTAGGGCGAGCACGGTGGAGCGTGATATGCGAGGTCTCTCCACCTGTCCGCAGAGGCGAGGCCTTCGAGGCGGGAGACTCCCTAGTCGCTGAGGCACGGCCTTCGGAGCGACTATGGTGAGCGCGGTGGAGCGCGATACGTGACGTCTCTCCGCTGAGGCAAGGCCTTCGAGGCGAAAGACTCCCTAGTCGCCGAGGCGCGGCCTTCGTAGTGACTAGGGTGTGTGCGGCGGAGCGCAATATGCGAGGTCTCTACGCCGAGGCGAGGCCTTCAAGGTGGGAGACTCCATAATCACCGAGGTGCGGCCTTCGGAGCGACTAGGGTGAGCACGCTGAAGTGCAATATGCGAGGTCTCTTCGCCGAGGCGGGAGACTCCCTAGTCGCCGAGGCGCAGCCTTCGGAGCGATTAGGGTGAGCGCAGTGGAGCACTTTATGCGAGGTCTCTCCGCCGAGACGAGACCTTCGAGGCGGGAGATTCCCTAGTAGCCGAGGCGCGGCCTTCGGAGCGACTACGGTTTGTGGTTTGCATCGGGGCGTTTGGGTCATGCGTTGTGTCTTGTTTATACACTCACACCCACGAGGGGCGTCAGTGTGCACCGAGGCGTAGAGCTACGCGCGGTGTCTTTTTTGCCACAGTGGTGGGCTTATGTATGCCACCCTTGTGGGCTTATATGGCGAAGCGTTTTTCTCTGGACAGAGTTGTGCAATTATGTGCTTGTGTTGTTTGTAGAGCGAGAAACAAGCTGGAGCAGTGGCATAAAGGTGTGCTAGCAACATCATTGGTCATGCTAGCCTAAATAACTGATACCATTGGTAACTGTTATACCTAGGCAACGACAAGGAACAGGTGCCCTCGCTCTATAATGCTCCTCTGCTTATCAGAAACAATTGTAGTTCCCGTTAGAGAACACCGGTGCCATGGTTATTAAGTCGTCAACTAGTCGACGACTAGTCGTCGACTAGTCGACAAGTCGGCGGCGAAGAAACGACTGGAGCTTGCGACTCGACTTGCGCCAATCGGCCTTCGTCGCCATCGTCCTCGCCTTCGTTCTGTTACCGTCGCAGCTCTCCCTAAGGCGCCACGAGGAGAAGGCGTCGCCTCTGCTGTCCTTCGTCGCTCAGGCGACGTTGGAGAGTTAGATCTGGGCGGGAGGAGGAGTAGAGGAGGCCTTGGCCGGATCCGGGGAGGAGAAGAGGATGCGCTCGGATCCGGGGAGGGGAGGATCTTGCACCAGAGGAGGAGGAGGATGGCGTCATGAGAGGAGGAGAGATGAGAAGAGGGTAGATGAGGATCTTGTAGGGGAGAGGAGAGAGATGAGAAGAGGCGGTGCGTTAGGGTTGAGGGGGGAGAGAGAGGAGAAGTGGTGGGTTGGGCCGTTATTCGGCCGATGGGCCATTATTTCTCGAGATCTAAGGGCAACTAAGGCGAGAACTGGGCGGAGCTAAGGAGAAACCAAAGCATTTTTGTAAATGAGATATCGACTAGTCGGCGACTAGTCGGCCGACTAGTCGACTAGTCGGCAAGTCGGTCACTACGAGAGTAGTGCCGACTTGTCGACTTAATAACCTTGACCGGTGCAACTTAGCACTAACATCTGTTATGACACAATTCTCAAATCTCAATGAAGGATACCACTTCCGTTAAGCTTGCTATCTGCGACAGAGGTGCATGCAGTAGGCACTAGTTGCATTTTGCAGTCAAGAGATTGCTAGCCGTCACCCCATTCTGGCCACAGATAGTAGTAGTGGCCAAGATACAAATGTATGTGGTTTGATGCGGCTAGTACACTTAGGTTATATGTTCATGTTTGCTCAGACTGGAATGCTGCTAGCACTGTGCTATCTAGATTTGTTTAACAGGAAGGTGGTTGTTATAAGGGGCTTTGGTGCTAGTGTGCTGTGCTGCCCAAAACATGAAATCAGTGAATTGATCTAGCAACAACCGTGCCATGTGCCCCTATTGGTTCATAAGATGTATCTTTGTCGTATCCTTTACTCAGACAAGCATCTACCAAAGAAGGGTTTGGGTAGAGCAAACCTGTAGGATTGCCGGCTGTGTTGTGGTGGTGCCGCAGTGGGGTGTTGGAGGAGCCGGAGCGAGCATCGGGCATGGTGCGAGGTGGCCCGAGGCGGGCGCGCGGAGACCCAAGGCCAGCGAGGTGGAAGCCAGAGGAGGCCGGTGAGGTGGAAGCCGGAGGCGGATGGGACCCGAGGCTAGCTTAGGGACCACGAGGGGCACGCGCCGCGGTGGAGCTGGCTCGAGGCGGGCGTGCAGAGAGGAGCGAAGGTGAAGGTGAATCTTCAGGCGTTCAGCAGAGGTGTATCGAAGGTGTTGTGGGCATGCGCCTGGTGGGCTTCGGTTGCTGAGCGCAGCCCCGAGCGAAGGTGATGTGGGCCTTCGGGCCGAGGTCTCTAAAAGATTGATACTTTCAGCTCCTTTTCCCTACATAGCCTCTTGTTCAGTTCCTCACGGACAGCGCCAACTGTCGTAGCGTCGAGGCTAGACAGTGAGTACAGAGTACCCTTTAGTCATGGGAGAACCAAAGAGGAGAGGAGCCAAAAGTATGAGAGTATGAATGTGTTGTATTGAGAGAGTCGTGAGTAAATGAGGGAACACCCCCCCTCCCCTCCCCTCCCCTCCCCTCTTACATGCCCTTAGGGCCACATATATAGGGGGCAAGAATGGACATTTTCTTCTTGTCCTTGCCTTACATTGAGAGGGAGAGGGGCATTTAGGTATACTTTTATAGATGCACCTCATGGACTGGGTCCACACACACGACTTTCCCCAGGGCTTCCTGAGTATTGCCGACGACCCTAGGGGGCGGGGCACCCCTTGATGCCCTACTACGATAAGCACTTATGCGAGTTAGCAGCCCTTGTTATGTACAGCGCTGGGCTACCTTGAACACTTTACTAGACACCTATCTGGAACATTGCGTTTGTGAAGGATCCCCATCAATTCTATATTTAACTTTGTTAATGATGTGGATAGTGGCCAATGGTCATAATGTGTCTATGATTGTCTTGGTTATTGTAACCCTTTGATTTACTGGATATTCCAATATTTTGAGTTGTTTCTTTCTGCTGCTACATTCAAAATTTGGATTTTTAATAAAAAATTTCCTCAAACTACTGAATACTGATACTCCTTTTTCCTTCAAATGAGTGCAAGTTTACGTGTTTGTCTTGGCACCTGTCTTCAATGCCTTCTATTGTCCAATCCATATCTATTTCTCATTCAAATTTTACACTTGTATGTTGTTTGCAGCATGCTCTGTATATCGTCTATATAGCTGCTGGCGTTTTTGTTGCAGGATGGATAGGTAAGTTAAGCATTTTCATTGAAAGTGCATTTCTCACCGAGCATGAATGCATATGCCTGATGTTTCGATTCTGCAGAGGTATCTTGCTGGATTCTCACTGGGGAACGGCAGACTGCCGTCATAAGATCAAAATATGTTCAGGTCTTGCTAAATCAGGACATGAGCTTCTTTGATACATATGGAAACAACGGCGATATAGTTAGTCAAGTGCTGAGTGATGTATTGCTCATTCAGTCAGCTATTAGTGAGAAAGTGAGTTCAGAGTAAATTATGCTTTTATTGCTCTGGAGTTATGTTTGGCTGCATGAACTTCCTCAATTTTGGTGTGTTCTAACAACTGAGTGCCTTTATAGGTTGGGAACTACATACACAATATGGCTACATTCGTTGGCGGTCTCATTGTTGGCTTGATCAATTGTTGGCAAATAGCACTTCTAACTCTTGCCACTGGGCCCTTGATTGTTGCTGCAGGAGGAATATCTAATATATTTCTTCATAGGCTGGCTGAGAATATCCAAGATGCATATGCCGAAGCGGCTAGTATTGCTGAACAGGTTTTTTCCTTATATATTCTGCCAAGCTGTCCATTCTTGTGGATTTGTTTAGGAATATGCCAACCTAAGCTTCTGTCAGATACAGTGGTCATGGTTGCCTTCTCACAAATCTTGAGAGCACTGTATCAGAGAGCAGCTATTTCTGCACTCTTCATCTTGTGTATTACATAATATTCTTGTATCATGTGCAAGTAATGAGTCCAAATATGGTTGGTGCCATATTTTAAAACATGTGGATGTGCAGGCCATCTCATACATCAGGATGCCATATGCTTTTACAAATGAAACTCTTGCAAAGTACTCCTATGCTACCTCACTTCAAGCAACACTGAGATACGGAATTTTGATAAGCCTTGTCCAAGGAATTGGCCTTGGATTTACATATGGACTTGCCATTTGTTCATGTGCTTTGCAACTCTGGGTTGGAAGACGCCTGATTGCCCGTGGAAAAGCTGATGGTGGTGAAGTTGTGGTAGCTTTGTTTGCTGTAATTCTGAGTGGCCTGTAAGCAACTGAATCCTATAGTCCACACACACCAGCGTGTTCATAAAGTAGTGTCTTATCTAATATTTTCCCAATTCACAGTGGTTTGAACCAAGCAGCTACAAACTTCTATTCATTTGAGCAAGGGCGGATTGCTGCTTATAGACTGTACGAGATGATAAGCCGTTCAACTTCCAGCAACAATCAAGAAGGGATCACCTTACCCCAAGTGCACGGGAACATTGAATTCAGAAATGTGTATTTTAGTTATCTCTCTCGTCCTGAAATTCCAATTTTAAGTGGTTTCTTCCTCACTGTACCTGCTAGAAAAACTGTTGCACTTGTTGGTAGAAACGGGTCAGGGAAAAGTAGCATAATTCCTCTAATGGAGAGATTCTATGATCCAACGTTAGGTAATATCATTGAGAAGCATCTTCGATTTTCCACTCCAATTTCTTCATTAGCTAAGGCTGCCCTTTTTATGATTTCAGGAGAAGTTCTTTTGGATGGGGAAAATATAAAAAATTTGAAAGTAGAATGGTTAAGAAGCCAAATTGGTCTGGTGACCCAAGAACCTGCATTGCTGAGTTTGAGCATTCGGGAAAATATTGCTTATGGAAGATCTGCTACCTTTGATCAGATAGAAGAGGCAGCCAAGACAGCACATGCTCATGGGTTCACCAGTTCACTTGAAAAGGGATATGAAACCCAGGTAATGGCAATGTCATATAATGGTGTAGGGGTAGGACGCTCTTTCAAAAAATATATGTATGGTGTAGGCCAGCTGGTTAGGCATGGAAGCTCTGGTTCATTTTTTTTTACTATTCTGATTCATTTTATGTACCTTCTTAGGTTGGTCGAGCTGGTATAGCACTGACTGATGAACAAAAGATCAAAATTTCAATCGCTCGTGCTGTGCTTTCGAATCCATCAATTCTTTTGCTTGATGAGGTTACAGGAGGACTTGATTTTGAAGCTGAAAAGGCTGTGCAAGAAGCATTAGATGTTCTCATGTTGGGAAGGTCAACCATTATAATAGCTAGGCGTCTTAGCCTCATTAAAAATGCTGATTACATAGCTGTAATGGAGGAGGGGCATCTTGTTGAAATGGGGACACACGATGAACTGCTGAACTTGGATGGCCTTTATGCTGAGCTTTTAAGATGCGAGGAAGCAACAAAACTTCCTAAGAGGCAAGTTTTTTTCTATGAACACTCCTGTTAAGAGTATGAGTTTGCATTAGTTTAGGTTTAGTACCGTATTGGTTTCAGTCCAGACTAGGGTCTAGGGGTCCTCATGTACTCTATAAGTCTATATATTTGGCCCCTTGTCCTACAGTTCAATATATCATCTGTCCCTATTTTCCTCATATGGCACCAGAGCCAAATGTCCTACGTTCGTGATCTGGCTAGCGCAATTTTAAGAAAAAATAATTTTGTCCACTCCCGGCCCTTGTTGAGTCAACGTCTCTTAGGTCTTATGGTGCCTAGACTTGAAAGAAAGTGTGGAAGTATGAGTAGATTGCCCACCTTTCTTCAACATCTTAAGCTTTTTGGTGAGTTGGTTTGTGCATGAAACTCAATATGCTAAGACAAGTTCTAAGTGTATCTGAAGTTTGATACCTGTGTATATACTAAATTTGTCTTGAATGTTGAGAGCATCCTACGCAATACTGTTTTTAAGAACTATCAGTTGACCTTTGGTGCTGATTTTGTTTCAGCTGTGTTAATTGTTACACTTACATGATTTAATCAGAGCTGCCTTATTAATGCTATCTTGATTTATCTCAGGATGCCCACCATGAATAGCAAGGACCGCAAGTCACTCCGAATTGAGGACTCGTCAGGCAACCAAAACTTCCAAGAATCGTCCTCTCCTAAGGTGGCAAAATCACCTTCTCTTCAAAGAACACATGGCATGCTTCAATTTTGGCGATCAGACACAAATAGAAACTCCCATGATTCGCCAAAGGATCAAAGCCCTCCGCCAGAGCAAACTATAGACAATGGGATACCTTTGGTTGCAACTGAGAAAGCACCATCCATCAAGAGACAGGATAGTTTTGAAATGAAATTGCCCGATCTTCCAAAAGTTGACATCCATCCCATACAACGTCAATCTTCGAAGAATTCAGAACCTGACTCACCTATATCTCCTCTTTTGACTTCTGATCCAAAGAATGAGCGCTCACATTCACAAACTTTTATTAGACCACAGAGTGAACGAGACGATACAAGTTCTGAACAGAGTGAACCAGATGAATTGCAACATCAGAAACCTCCATCCTTTTGGAGGCTTGCATCACTTAGTATTGCTGAATGGCCTTATGCTCTTTTAGGCACAATTGGTGCTGCTATATTTGGCTCATTTAATCCACTGCTTGCCTACACAATTGCACTTATAGTGTCAGCATATTATCGAATAGACGTTAGTGATATGCACCAAGAAGTGAACAGGTGGTGTTTATTCATAGTAGGCATGGGTGTTATTACAGTGCTGGTCAACTGGTTGCAACATTTCTATTTTGGAATAATGGGGGAGAAGATGACTGAGCGCATAAGAAGAATGATGTTCTCTGGTAATTGCCATTTGCATTTTTATATATACGAGTTTCTCACTTTATTTTATTCTTCTGTAATTGTGAAGTTAGTCCTGATCTTCTAGAATCCACACTAATTTGGAAATTCTTTGGCAGCAATGTTGCGCAATGAAATTGGATGGTTTGACAAAGAGGAGAACAGTGCTGATACACTGTCCATGCGCCTGGCAAATGATGCTACATTTGTTCGTGCTGCATTCAGTAATCGTCTTTCCATATTCATACAAGACACTGCCGCAGTTTCTGTGGCTCTTCTTATTGGAATGCTGTTGGGATGGCGGGTGGCACTTGTTGCACTCGCAACTTTACCTGTTCTTGTTATCTCTGCTATTGCACAGGTAATACAGTCTTAAAGTCTATTGGTCTATTATCATCTCAAAAAACTGGTAGTGTTTTTTTGGCATTCTAACAGAAATCGTGGTGTGGTGTCTGTTAGCGAGATCATTGGACGTTTGTGTTTGATCAGAGTTTGGATTAGAAAAACCTTAAATAAAAGCTAGGATATACTAATGCTTGGATTGATCCAAGTCTCGGTTAGGCATGATTTTTAGATTACCTGGATCTTAAAAGGGGTATGTACAAGATGAGCCTTAAGCAAACTCAATAGGCCCCGGAGGCTTACAAAATTGTCACTAGAACATGTGTTTCTAACTTCTAACATCTACCTCATTTGCATGTATAATCTTAATAGCCTGTTAAGGATTAGTGCACATGTTAAACTCTAGGAATATTACTGTTCATGTTACGAATGGCCTTTCCTAACAATAATCAACATAATTTATATCTTTATATATGCTGACTATATATGTGTACCAATACCATATATTGAATTCTTGATATTGTGCAACATGTTGTAAGTGGTATTGCCTATTCATAAATTGTCCATTTGATACTGTAAATTGCCTTATCTGGTAGACACAGAATCTGTGCAATAAGTCTTGATCTGCCTACAAATCTTGATGCAATTTGGCATTCAGCAACTTTATCCTGGATATTATGTTATAACTGGAGCAAATGGGCATGCTCTAAATTGATCTGATAAATCATGTTTCAGAAATTGTGGCTTGCTGGCTTCTCAAAAGGAATCCAGGAGAAGCATAGAAAGGCTTCATTAGTACTTGAAGATGCAGTCCGGAACATTTACACTGTTGTAGCCTTCTGTGCTGGGAACAAGATAATGGAACTCTACAGATTACATCTTGGTAAGATACTGAAGCAAAGTCTTGTGCATGGATTGGCTATAGGCTTTGGCTTTGGCTTTTCGCAGTTTCTTCTTTTTGCCTGCAACGCCCTTCTTCTTTGGTACACTGCCATTTCAGTGGACCAGCAGCGCCTGACAATAGCCACAGGACTAAAAGAGTACATTCTTTTTTCATTCGCTTCATTTGCATTGGTGGAGCCCTTTGGACTCGCACCCTACATACTTAAACGGCGGAAGTCTCTCACTTCAGTGTTTGAAATTATTGACCGTGAGCCAAAGATCGATCCTGATGATAACACTGGCTTGAAACCGCCCAATGTCTACGGGAGCATCGAATTCAAGAATGTTGATTTTTCTTATCCAGCTCGTCCTGACATTCTTGTGCTGAGCAATTTTAATCTTAAAGTGAGCGGTGGACAAACAATTGCGGTGGTAGGGGTTTCAGGATCAGGGAAGAGCACTATCATATCTTTAATTGAGAGATTCTATGACCCAGTGTCTGGCCAGGTTCTGTTGGATGGCCGAGATCTGAAATCATTCAACTTGAGATGGTTGCGAAGCCATATGGGCCTAATTCAGCAAGAGCCAGTCATTTTCTCGACAACAATTAGAGAGAACATTATTTATGCAAGGCACAACGCAACAGAAGCTGAGATTAAGGAAGCTGCGAGGATAGCAAATGCTCATCATTTCATTAGTAGCTTGCCACATGGCTATGACACTCATGTGGGAATGCAAGGGGTTGATCTCACACCTGGGCAGAAGCAACGGATCGCCATTGCTAGGGTGGTTTTGAAGAATGCGCCGATACTATTGTTGGACGAGGCCAGCTCTGCGATCGAGTCCGAATCAAGTAGAGTGGTACAGGAAGCTCTTGACACATTGGTCATGGGGAACAAGACAACAATCCTTATCGCTCACAGGGCAGCGATGATGAAGCATGTGGATAACATTGTTGTCCTAAATGGTGGTAGGATAGTTGAGCAGGGTACACATGACTCCCTGATGGACCTGAATGGCCTGTATGTTAGATTAATGCAACCCCATTTTGGCAAGGGCCTTCGCCAGCATCGGCTAATGTAATTAATGTTTGTTTGTTAGGTGTAAATTATCTTAGGGCATGATCAAGTTCCCATTCGCTCTCTGTCCAGCCACGTAGTGTCATGGTTATGTTGCTCGGCTTTCTGCCGGCGGAGTTGCTAGCACTGTTCTGAATGAGCGGAATGGTGACCTGGTCTTGACGAAATTTTAGACTGGGGAAAACTAGCTGTGTTGAAACCGCAGGCAACTTATTCTGGAAATAGTTAGCATGTTTGGAGGGCAGTGTAATTGTTGTAATATATGAGTTGCAAACATTCTTTCAGAGGCCGTGCACTCGATTTCTTCTGCCTTTGTAAAGTATTGATTTGATAATTCACACGACTATAAGGAAAGGAGAATGCTAATCCTACCGGATAAATGAAGGTAGATTTGAGGCGCAAAGTGTTGGGCCATGTCGCCGTTTTTTCCTTGTCCATGCGATGCTGCGTCACGCTCCTTTTGCCTTGCTCGTCGCTCGTCCGGTTTTCTCCAACATCTGTCTGCTTATTCGGTCTTTGCAAAGAAAAGCTTCCGAACGTGTCTCCCCTTCTTTACCCCCCCTCCTCTAGGTGTAAAAGGGAGTATCATGATCCTGTCATCCTCCTCTTCTTTTGGCCCCAAGCACATTCCCCTGCCTCATCTCTGTTCGGTCGGAATGCCCGTCGTTGCCGCCGTCTTCCCTAAACCTGTCCGCGCTCACTTCGCCTTGATCTCCTTGTCCGGTTCACTTCTTGAGGTATCGAGCGTGTCATAACGTGTTCCTGGCCATGTGCTTTCTATCCCCTACCTCAATTTTTGGTTTCCCCTCGTCGGAGCATGCCATTGTCTTTGCATCGTCTTCTTCGCCGCCGGTCGTCGTCACCCTGCCACCTTGGTCATCCCCGTGCCGCCCCGACCCCACCGACACATTCCTCAGGACAGCGTGCACCCTATGCTCACGCTGCCCCTAGCCGATCGTCGTCGGAGCGTTGTCGTCTCGTGCAATCCGCCACTCGTGATCTCCACTGCCTCCTACCCTTGCAAGAACTCATTTTGCTGTCACTGCCGACCTCCGCGCCGCCGCCGTCGTGCCTGCCGCCTCGCTATCTCTGCTTTGCTCTGCGTCTTCTTCTTTCTTTCTTTGGTTCCACTTCCAAGTAGGACCCACCTGTCATACACAAAGTCCTTCCTCTCTTTCAATCTCTCACTTCTATATGGGCTCCCCATGTCAAAATTTTCTTTTAATCTTTTATTCTGCCAGGGAGTGGAATATTCCCTCCTTTTCCTTTTTCTATCATTTTATGTGACATTCAAACTGCTGAATGTTCGTTCTCCTTCGTACGAACTTCAATTCCGTTGATTCTTATTCATAAATTCATCTAAATTCATAATATCTCTATTGGTACTAATTTTATAATTTTTAGATTTTATTTGATTTTCTATTATTTATTTTGCCTCAGTTCGCGCGTACATAGAGTCCGACAACGTCGGAGTCATTTTTTACCAATCAGACGCAGTGACCTCAACCTTTGACGGAAGCGAGTCTTCTTTGAACATTTTGTACCTATGATTTTTAAATTATTATTTTTCATTTTTGAAAGTATTATGCATTGCTAACTCGCATAAAATGGTAATTTCAAAGTGTAGTTTGTTAGTTACACCTAAAATTTGCTAATGTCTTCCTTGATAATTGTACCCTGTATCTTTGTAACCCTAGCATAGTAATTCTGTAATTCAACAGTATTGAATACACCATTGTGGAATAGTTAAATGCAGTAGAATTGATTTCACGTATTGTTCGGTCTTGATCAACCTATGGGGAAAAACCATTATTATCCTTTATGATTTATTTAGAAAATGTATGTCATTATGTAATGTCAGTATATGTAAAATAAAATAAATTGATTAAAATCTGTTTCGATTTGGGCGGATGGTAAAATCGTGCGGGTGCAGCTATAGTACGAGAAGTTGTATTGTGGTAAGTTTCGCCTAGGTAATATTAGGGACCGATGCTTGTGACTATCCAAACTGAGCAATACGATATGGCCACATGTCTTAAATGGGAAGGACCAGACCAACTAATTTACCGAGTTCAAGCATTAAGCTTGCAAGTTGTAGTTGGTAGGTAATATCTTGATTATGGTAACCGTACTTCTATATTTTGAGAGGTGCAGAATAGGGTAACTGTACTCCCATATTTTGGATCATGCAGACGATGGTAGAGGACTTCTATGTTTGTCAGGGCTTGTGCCGGGCGATGATAATTGACGTCCATATCCGAGCAAGTTATCCCCCACAACAGTGAGCTCCGAGTGGATGGTAAATGACGTTTATGACTTGAGATTAAGCTCATCGGGCGAGCTAATGTGAGGATAAAGTATTGCCAAAGCCTTGTGATAATCACTTAGTCGCACTCTTCATCGCCAGCCACGCGCCTCCGCACAGCACGCAGAAGAACACCCACGGGACCGCGTGCGCCGTCTCCCAAGAGGAGGCCGCCATGCACCGATGCTTCGATGATCTCCACACCCTCGGCGGGTACCCTGTTCGTGCCCCTATGGGCCGTTGGGGCAGGCGGCGCGGGTGGCCCCGACCGCGCGAGGGTCGACACGATGGATCGCCTTTGAAGAAGGGGTCGCGTACCCCTGTGGCATAGCCGAAAATGAGCAGCTCGACGAGTTCTTTGTCGGCAACATTGCAGGGTGCGCCGGGGGCTGGTGCTGGAACTACGGAAGTGGTGGCGAGCTCGTTCGGTGTAGCGAGCATGCCCCTCGAGGAGGTGTCTGTTGGGACGCCGTCACAGGTGTACGACCGAGGGTCTGAGGACACCCAGGTGGAGGTGCCCAATTTCGCCCGCGACACGACTGGTCAACTTCACCTCCTCGCTTTTTGTTGTGTTCTTTTGCACTCGCTTAACAAGTTTCCGCGCAGCGTAGCGCGGAGCGTCGAGGGGGGCGGTGGCGGTGAGGGTGGCTCCGGGGTCGGAGGGCCCATCAGTGGCACCGGCGCTGGGGGGTTCGAGGGAGGCTCTGGTGTTGGGCGGTCCGAGGGAGGTTCGAGCACCGCGCGGTCCGAGACAGTTGTCGGTGCACCCCGAGCTATGGGTACCGTAGATGTGGGTCTGCTGTGTACCCAAGATTTTAAGATCAACCCCAGGGCGGCGGCTGTCTGCGAGGAGGTGGCTCGCTTTGCCGCCCCATCCTGCCTGTCTGAGCTTTTCTGGTGCGGTCAATCAAGGCCAACGCCGTGAGGGTAGGTTCGGACACGCGTAGTTTTTTTTTCCCTATATGCTTCTATTACTGGCAGCGCGCTTCACGTAGACCCTGATGCTGTCTCGTGCCCTCGAGGGGGATATCCAGCATGGCTATGCAGAGATCAAGGGGCGGGTCAACTCGGAGCGTGCGCGGAACGAGTCACTGAACCCTGAGCGCTCGGCTCTTTCCGAGAAGGCAAGGGGGCTAGAGTCGAGCATCACTGAGCTTGAGGGTGAACGTTGCAGCCTACGAGAGAAAGTGCAGGCGCTGCGTGGGGTTCGCGCTGTCCTTGAGGTGGAAGTTGCGGTGGAGCAGCAATTTTTGGCCACCATGTCGTAGGCGACCTGGGAGATGATGGAGTCCCTGGAGGGTGCCGTGACCTAGCTCGGTGTTGTGCCACCGCCCCAGAAGTATACCCCTACCGAGATGGATGTCACGCTGGAGCGCCTTCACCGCGCCGGGGAAGTTTTGGTGCTAGCTGCCCGAGCCTACGGCAATCATTGTGTGAAGGCGGCTTGGACGGCGGCCCTTGTTTCGCTGCAATGGGCTGGATGTGGGCATGTTGACACCCTTGGCGCTCGCGCTGTGCCCGTGGCCTCCACGACGGAGATTGCTTCCGGCCAGAAGGAGGTGCGGAAAGCGAGCAACGTTGTTGCATAGGACTTTTGGGTGCCGCGCGGCCACGACGGAATCCCTTCGGGCAGCGCTGGCGCAGCAGAAGAAAGGCAAGGGCTTGGCGGGTGGCGATAGAGCGGGCGAGCGGGGGGCCACCACCGGAGGCAAGGTATGACCCTCTGCTCTTCTTCATTAATAGTTTTTTTGTAGCTCATGTTTTGTTCGGTTTTTGGTTTCGCTCCGGTCAGCCTGTGTGCACCGAAGTGGGTTTAGGGAGAGGTTTGCCTCTTTTTGTAATGACCCCTGCTAATGAATGAAAAATGCATTGCGGAACCTAGTTGTAGTCTTTGCTGCTTTGCTTGGTTGTTTATGCTTTGTTCGTTGTTTATGCAGGGTGAGTGGCACTTGTTCCGACGCACCACCCAACGGGGGCCTCGTCCGTCTGAGGCACGTCTAACCAATGTGACCGCTCCTCCGTGGGGGTCGAAGTATGAGCGTAGTTTGTTGTCTATTTGGCTGCTGAAGCTGTGATACCAGGGGGCCAAGTGGCAGCGCTGGACGTAGGAGAATCCCGGTGGTTGTATGAAGAAGTTTTGGCGCTTCTGTGAGCGGAAGGCTGTGAGTGCGCGTGACGAGATATGAGCCTTCTGGGCGGGACGAGGTGGTGTGACCGCATGCGAGGGGCCTTTACCCTTGCCTGCCGTGTCTGCGGCTTCATCGACGAGTTCATCCGAACCGTTGGATGATTGGGCCGCGGCGAGAGAGTACCTAAAATTCATGGCCACTGGACCATCCGATGGGGAGCTGCTTGAGTGAGCGACGCGTACGGAGGAATGGGATTTCGTCCCCTAGTTGTGCTGTGGCCGTGCTATGCGTTGTATGTTGTATTGGGTGCGATTGTGTTATTTATTTTTATTTTTCTCTGGGCCAAGCCCCTGTAGTGTGTGTATCCTCTGTGTCGAACTTGTGACAAATAAAGCGTATCTTTGTGGTAAACGAAGTGTGCTCCTTTTTGGCATTCAGGGGGAGCGTGAAGTTCTCTTTGTGGCTTCGCGGGAGTCCTTCTCTTCTTTTTTTGCGAGGGGGAGGCGAAGCCTAGCGCCGTCCCCCATACTTTTTTTCGATAGGGTTCCGGGGGAGCCCTTCTCTCTTTTTTGTTGCAACGGGGAGGCGAATTCTAGCGTCGTCCCCCATACTTTTTAGATAGGGCTCCGGGGGAGCCCTTCTCTTTTTTTTTTTGCGAGGAGGAGGCGAAGCCTAGCTGTTGGACCGAAAAGGCGACTAGAAAGGGGGGGAGGGGTGAATAGGAGCACGCTCACTTTTTCACTTTGATCAGATTCAACACAATTTTCACTCCAATAGCTATGGAAGCTATGAAGATCAATATACCAGTACAACGGAAGATTAGTATTGAATCCAATCCAAAATCCCCAAAGCAAAAGACCAAAAAAGCTCAAACCCTAATGGGCGGTCAGACCGGTGTGTATTGCTCGGTCGGACCGACGGGCGGTCTAACCAGCGGCAAAATCGCGGTCTGACCACTGGGCGGTTTGACCGGCGTTGTAAAATCGGTCTGACCGGACCTGATACAGAACAGAGGAAACAATCTGAAAAATCAAACTCAAATCGGTCTAACTTTTGATCTATGCGGCCAAACTCCACGAAACTTGAGACACACCTAAAAAATATTAGGGACCTATTCCAATCAAGGATCGCATAGATCCATGCCAAAGTTCCTATCTTTTTCAGATTGAACGAAGTGTGCTCCAAAACCGAGCCAAATATGAAATATGATCTAAAGACTTGCTCGTGGGTGATTGATGATCAAGATGATCCTAGATGGGTTCCCACATGTCACAGCAAGTTAGATCAAGGCAAGAAACCAAGCAAAAACTCGCGGATCAAAGAAAGACTCAAAAGCATCAAATAGAGAGAAGGAAAGCAAAGAGACACATCTTTGAGCAATCTTTCCTTGGATTGATTTGATATGGTATTGGTTTATAGCCACTCCATCAATGGAGGACAAAGAATCAATACATGAGCACGAAATCAAATCCAACTCTCTAGAACCCTAACCTCCACTAATCCTCTCCCTAAGCAAACTAGGGGTTCAAAACAATGAAAAGGGTTGAACGGGGTGCAGCCACCTCCCTCCTCTATTTATAGTAGAGGCTTAGACCTTCTAGAAGCATTAACCCTAATGGGCTCCCGTTAAGGCCCAAACACAAACGGGTCACATACACATGTATTTTAAAGCGCCGTCTTCATCTCCTCTTGACCTAATCCGCTTCATCATGCACCGTCTTGCGCTGCGGGTTGGTAAAAGGTTATCAAGGCGGTATTTAGTAAAATTACCAAAATACCCCTTCTCGATCTTTTTGCAAAGACCGAGTCCCATCTTCGTGAAGCACTTCCATGCTTCACCACGTGTAGGTTGATCCAACAGCTCTCATCATGTCGGCAAGTCTCTCCTATCCGGCTCCCACCGAAACCACCATGGCACTTGCATCGACCCCCGCGCCGTTTGATCCAACCCGTCGCGTCGAACTGCCCGTTCGGTCACCTTTGTCCCTCTTGCGCCATGCTTGACTCCATTGACTTCACCTGGCATCCCCGATCATTCTGGACCTCAGCTCTCCAAGTTTAGTCCCGATCATCCTCGCCGTTAATCGTCATTGACCTCCAAGCAACCTGCACAACAACAGACAAAGAAATCGATTCCGAGAACAAGTTCTTCACAACTTGACCCACGTTAGTCAAAACATGCATCATGCAACACATATGCACTGAAATCCATGAACGTGACCTAACCCAACACTCATCGCTAGTTTTGGCCGATGAACAGTACAAGATCGGTCAGACCGCCATTGAATGCTCGGTCTGACCGCGTCCACAACGTCGGTCTGACTGCTAGCCGGTCTGACCACGCGCCCAACGCCGGTCGAACCGCACTCAACCTGACAGCATTCCAAACTTCGACGAAAACGCGTGTTTCGATAAACCAATAATGCCATTGCCAATTGTAATATTATCCTAAGATCGTGCACATATCCCTATGATATCCACACTAGCGTCGTCCCCCATACTTTTTTAGATAGGGCTCAGAGCCCTTCTCTTTTATGGGGAGGCGGTTTAGCTACTGCCCCCCATACTTTTTTAGATAGGACTCCGGGGGAGCCCTTCTCTCTCTTTTTTTCCGAGGGGGGAGTGAAGCCTAGTGTCGTCCCCCATACTTTTTTAGATAGGGATTTTTTTACGAGGGGGAGGCGAAGCCTAGCGTCGCCCCCATACTTTTTTAGATAGGGCTCCATGGGAGCCCTTCTCTCTTTTTTTTTGTGACGGGAGGCGGAGATTGACGTCGTCCCCCCTAGTGCACTTTGGTCTTTGGACCAGGTGTCGTGCTGGTGCCTAGCCCTGCGCAGCGTCTTCGCCTTTAAATCTACTTGTGGGGTGGGTCGATGTGCGCTTGGGCCTGCACCAGGGCTGAGGAGCCATGCGCGGTGTCTATTTATATACACTTGGGCCTCCGGGGGGGGGGGTCTTGGTGTGCACCGGGGCTAAGAAGCCATACACGGTGTCTTCGTTTATACACTTGTGCCTGTGGGGGCATCGGTGAGCACCGGGGCCGTAGGCTATGCGCGGTGTCTTCATTTATACACTCGTTCCTATGGGGGCATCGGTGTGCACCGGGGCCGTAGTCCATGCGCGGTGTCTTCGTTTATACACTCGTTCCTATCGGGGCATCGGTGTGCACCGGGGCCGTAGGCCATGCGCAGTGTTTTTGTTTATACACTCGTGCCTATGGGGGCATCGGTGTGCACTGGGGTCGTAGGTCATGTGCGGTGTCTTCGTTTATACACTTCACACTACTAGGAGTGAGTTAGTGTGACCCCTGTTGTGCGCTTTTATTAGCTGGCGACAAAATGCCCAAAAGGTCATACACTTGCTTTTGTACATGCCCCTGCCGCTTAACGGCTGGCAGGTGGCGATTGTCTGGGCGCAACCGGCTTTCTGCATACTAAGGATGGAACTTTTGGAGACTCTTCGCGTTCTATGTGTGATCTAGCTGTTGTCCCTCCGGTGTCGTGAGGTAGTACCGTAGTAGGAACCTGCTCTGGTGCTTCGGGTGATGATGTAGGGCCCTTCCTATTTGGACTCGAGCTTACCGACGACTGCTTGGTTCGTGACTTGCTTGAGGACCATGTCACCGGGCGCCAGAGGGTGGATCCTAACCTTCTTGTTGTATGCCCGTGCCACTCCTTTGGTGTACTTTTCCATAGTTGATATGGCATGTACGCGGTGCTCTTCGAGGAGGTTGAGGGAGGTTCTCCTGCCTTCAGGGTCGCCACTTTCTGTTGCTCGGAGGGACTTGGCCGCCAGCTCTCTTGGGGTCATGGCTTCATCTCCGAAAAGGAGCTTGAACGGGGAGAAGCCTGTGGCCCTGGTTGGGGATGTTCGAAGCGCCCATAGGGCCTTTTGGAGCTCTTCGGGCCAGTAGGTTGCCATTGGCCCGCTCGACCGCCCCGTTGGATTTGGGATGCCCTACGGATGCAAAGCATACTATTGTTTCGAGGCCCTGGCAGAATGCTCTGAAAGGTGCCAAGTCAAATTGGGTGTCATTGTCTGTGATGATGTGGCGTGGCACCTCGTACCGGCAAATGACATTTCTCCGCACAAATCACTGTGCTGTAGCGACTGTGATTTTGGCGACAGGCTCGGCCTCCACCCACCTTGAGAAGTACTCGATGGTGATGAATGCGAAGTGGAGGTTGCCCTTTGTTGTTGGAAATGGACCGATGATGTCGAGCCCCCATCGCGCAAAGGGCCAGACCGAAGGTAGGGGTTGGAGGGGTGCTGTTGGTGCCTTCGAGCTGCGGTTGGCCCACCGGCACCCTTCGCAGTGCTGGACGAGCTCCTGCGCATCCCGGAGTACGGTAGGCCAATAAAGACCTTGGCGGAAGGCCTTTGCCACGAGGCCCCGGGGTGCTTGGTGCGTGCCATAGGGTCCCTCATGGATTTCCCGTAGGAGGGAATGGCCCTCCTGCCGGGACACGCATTGCAAGAAGAGAGTGTAGACGCCTCCCTTGTACAGCTGGCCTCTGACCATGCGGTAGTTCCCGGCTCTGTGTCGTAGGCGTGCTGCCTCCACTGTATCTTCGGGCTCCACCCCGGCAAGGCATACGATGATTGTACCCCGCCAGTCTGCTTTGTTGATGATGAGTAGCGCGCGCGAGGGTCTTCCTGCTTCGGATGTGGCCACTTGTGCTTTGGGCGCAACCCCTTGTGCTTCGAGCGCAGCCAAGAGGGGCCGCAGGACTTCGTAGAATACTTCTGCTAGAGGTTGCTCCTCGGAGCTGGCCATCTTTGCAAGTTTGTCCGCCGCTTTGTTGTTACGGCCCGTACTGTGGCTAGGTATCTGGCCATCTCAGGGTCTCGGGCCGTGAATGATTTATCGAAGTGTCCCGCTATCAGGAGGGAATCGCTTTTGATTATGATGCGTTTTGCCCCCAGTACCTTTGCTTTGTAGAGGCCCAGCAAAAGTGCTTCATACTCGGAAGCGTTGTTTGTTGTGGGAAGTTGAGGCGGGCAACATGCAATATGCTCCGTCCGTCCGGAGTGACAAGGATGGCTGCTGCCCCGGCCCCCGCGGCGCACCAACATCCGTCGGTGTAGATGGTCCACGGAGCCTCGATGCTGCTCAGTGGCCGATCTTCGAGTTGGGGGGGGGTCCACTCGGCGACAAAGTCAGCGAGAGATTGCGATTTGATGGCAGTGTGTGATGCGAAGGTGATGTCGAAGGGTGCCAGCTCCACCGCTCACTTGCCAATGCATCCCCAAGCGTCCTTGTTCTGCAGCATCAGCGCTAGCGGGTAGGATGTTGGGACCATGATGGCGTGTGCCAGAAAGTAGTGCCGGAGCTTGCGGGAGGCCATTAGTAGGGCGTAAGCTAGCTTTTCCAGCTCAGTGTACTTGACCTTGGCCCCTTGGAGGGCCTCCGACACATAATACACAGGGCGTTGTCCATTGTTTTCTTGGATAAGGACTACGCTCACAGCTGACGAAGAGGCAGCGAGGTACAACAAGAGTTTTGAGCTAGGCTCCGGGCTGGTGAGGCTCGGCAGCTGGACGAGGTATTGCTTGAGATCCTAGAATGCCGTTTGGCAGTCTTCTCCCCATCGGAACGGTTCCGTTCCCCGAAGCGTCTTGAAAAAGGGTAGCGCCTGCTCCGCAGAGCAGGAGAGGAACCGACAAAGGGCTACGAGGCACCCTGTCAGTCTTTGTACCTCACGGGCGCTGCGTAGGGCTCCATTTCTTGAATAGCTTTTATTTTTTTTCGGGTTTGCCTCGATTCCTTTTTCGGACACGAGGAACCCTGGGAGCTTGTTTGCCTTTGCCCCGAAGGCACATTTCTCCAGGTTAAGCTTGATTCCCTTCGCCCAGAGGCTGGCGAAAGTTTCCTTCAAGTCTCTTGTGTGGGAGGTCACGAGCCTACTTTTTACGACGATGTCGTCAACGTATGCTTCGATATTGCTGCCGAGCTGTTCTGCTAACACCTTTGTAATGAGTCGGGTGAAGGTCGCCCCTACGTTCTTCAGTTCGAAGGGCATGCGGGTGAAGCAGTAGGTGCCAATGGGGGTGATGAAGGCGGTTTTTGCCTCATTCTCCTTAGCCATGAATATCTGATGGTACTCAGAGTATGCGTCCAGGAAACTCATCAGCTCGTGTCCCTATAAAAGGGGTACCATGTATCCATTATCAATCAAGCAAGGAAGATGAATTAATCTAGTCTCTCTCCCAAGGTTCTATCATCCCAGTCTATAGTCTAATCTCTCGTCCCACCAAGTCGACGCCACCCGGCCTTCTTCCTGGCGGTGTTTACCCCGTTATGAACTAAGGTCATTACATTTGGAATCAGAGCAGTCGATCCCTTCCCACGACTTCTGCTACCATGGTTATGGTGACAGATCAGACCATCAAACCTGCCGCCGAGTTATTGGCTATGATAAAGGCTAACGTCAACAAGATGGCCATGAGTACCAACGACAACGACAAGAAGATGGCGGCCATCTTCCTTAAGATGCATGCCACTTTGGAGAAGATGATCATGGCAACGACAACGAAGCCTCCCACGGCGGCGGTGATGCCTTCTACAGAGGTGGTCACACCATCCACGGTGGCGACGGAGCTACCTCCAAAGAATCGCAAGCTGCGATGACTTCCACGCCGTCTTCTTGCCGCCGAGCCCACCGCGGCCCTGCCGAAGTCCGTCTTGGCCACCGTGGCGTTGTCAGGGTTACTGCAATGCCTGCCGCAGCGACCGGTGAGTTTGCCGCAACCATGCGTGGAGGCAATGATCTTCAAGAACTCATATCGTCATCGCAACCTCTTGTCAACATGGGGTCACCTAGGGCTTGAGCCATGGTCGCCACCACAGCTCAAGGACGTGCTGTCACGAAAGGAGGGGAGTAGTTGTCATGGGCCGGTACTGTTTTCGCGACGGGTGTTGTTCACGCGTGAACATTAACGCCCCAATTATTGGGAAAGTTTATTATTTAGGAATCTATCTATTAGGTGTTTCATATTATCTATTAGTTAGGCAAGTTATTATTGGATTGGATTGTTAGAGATAGGTGTCCTTAGAGATTATTTTTTAGGGGTCAAGTTGGGTCATCCCTATAAAAGGGTCAACATGTATCCATTATCAATCAAGCAAGAAAGATGAATTAATCTTGTCTCCCTCCCAAGGTTCTATCATCCCAGTCTATAGTCTAATCTCTCATCCCACCAAACCAACGCCGCTCGGCCTTCTTCCTGATGGTGTTTACCCCGTTATGAACTAAGGTTTGTGACACTCTCATCGATGCGGCCGTGGCCTCTGCCCCGCCCGCGGCCTCCTCGCTTTCCCCCTTCAGGGGTCTGCCCTTTCTGGTAGTAATTGGTGGCTCGTGGTTTGGCTGCTGCTCTAGCCGCGGTGGTTGTGGTGGCCGCGGGCTCCTCTTTATCAGGTGGTTTGCTTGACGTTGGTGCTGGAGTGGCCGTGGCCTTGGCCACTGCCCTTCGGTTGCTGTCTTCTTCTGCCCTGACGTACTCTTCCATTTTGTCAAAGAGTTATGCCACGGTGCGGATGGGTTTACGGGCCAGTCTTTCCAATAGGGGACCCTTCTGGAGCCCACAAGATGCCGCATTGATGACGGTAGTCTTGACACTTCACCTCCGCGAATTTTTTGAAGAAGCTGCGGAGGGACTCGCCTGGGGCTTGCTTTACTACGAGCAGATGTCCCGCGTCTTTTGGCTCGGTGTAGTTTCCCTGGAAGTTGTTGTGGACAAGGTCCCGCAACTGCTCCCATGCATATAAGGACCAGGGAGGGATGGTGAAGAACCATGTTAGGGCTACGCCCTTGAGGACAAGGGAGATGTTTTTTTTTGCTTTAGTGGTGTTGTCCCCCCCCCCGGCCGCTTCAACGATGGTTTCGTAGACCTGAAAGAATTTCGAGGGGTCCGTGCACCCCTAGAAAGGCGTGATGTCCAGCATCTTGAAGCCTTGCGGCCATCGGGCTGTCTCCAGTCTCGTGCTTAATGGGGAGTTGGGGTCCCCTCGGAGCAGCATGGTCGGGGGTGCTATTGTGGGCCCTTCCTCCTCCCTGGCGGTTTGCTATGTCGCGCCATGCTGCGGGATTGCGAGGACCACTCCTGTTGGCTGCCGAAGGCTAAGCATCTCATCGGAGGTCCACCTGTTCCCGCTGGAGGGCTTCGTATGCTTCGCGGGTTACGCCCACCGCTCCAGACGGGGGTGGACCCACTGGGGGGTTGTTTAGGGGGGGTGTCTCCGTGGGCAGGGCGTCACTCCTATGATGTCTCCATGTGTGGAGTTATTGGCTTCTTCCTCCGCGGCTTCGGTGGCGGCCGCTGCTGCCGCAGAGGTTTTGCTCCGCTTGGCTCTTGGGTTGCTTGGAGCCGCAGCTGCTTCGGTTGCTGAGAATTTTGGTGCGTGAGAGACCATGTGGAGGTCGTCCGTGTGAGTGATGAGTAATTGACAAAGGTTTTAGGTCATCGAGTTTGGTTTGTGTGGTCGGACCTTGTCGCTTGCGTTCGCAGCGTTTTGCGTGAAGTCAATCGAAATTTGTCGGGATAATCGAACGACCGGCGTGTTATGGGTGTACGACCGCAGGCGGTTGTACCGATTGGTAAATGGCGGTTGAAGAATTCGGAGAAGTTGTTTCTCGTGTTCGGTCTTCATTGGAAATCGGAACGCACCGCAGTATTGGAGCAGACGACCGAGCGCGGTTGATCCGGTAACATGGCGGTTGTACCGATTGTATTGTGAGGTTCGCCATTTTGGTGTTTTGAGTTTTGGATAGGTCATATCGGTGTGTTCATGCATATGTGTTGCATATTGCATGTTTGAGCTAACGTTAGGTCAAGTTGTGAAGAACTTGTTCCGGTTTCGTGTTTCTTGTGCGTGTGGGCTGCGGGGCGTCGGCGGAGTCGTGGCGAGACACGGTGGACGGACTAAGCGCAGTGGCGTCGAGGTCAGTCGGGGATGTGTCAAGACGACGTGGACTCGAGGTGGTTATGAGGCGCGTCTTGAGACAAGGAGCTTGAAGCTTCGGAAGGTGCGAAGGGCGAATCGGAATTCGCAAAAGTCTGCACAAGCGGAGCGGCTCCGTTGGACTTAGCGGGCGAACGGGAGGAGACCCGTTAGCCAAGGCTATATAAAGGATTGGAGGGCTGCATGCCCTCTTGAGCACTTGAAAAGGAATTAGGGTTTGCTAGAGTCAAAAGAGTCTTTAGTGGTTGTTTTTGCTTTAGGCTTTAGTGGTTGAGAGTGTTGGTGGAGGCGGTGGGTGCTCCTGCTTGTTCCTTTGTAGCTCTCCCATGTGAGTTCTTGGCTTAGGGAGAGGAGAGGATGGATTGATGAACTTGTAATCATTCCTCTTGTTTTAATGTCCATGCGTATGGGGATGTATCTCTTTGTATTTTCGCTCTTGATTCAATGAATGGAAATCAAGTTTTCTTCTATTCGTGCTCTCTGTTCTTCGTTCTCCTTTTTGTGATTTTTTGGGGCTTTCGTCAATTCGGGAGTTTTGCTTGGTTCTTCCTCTTGATCTTGCTTCTTTGGGACATGTGAGAACCTATCTAAGGTCATCTAGATCATCATCCACCCACGAGCAAGTCGTTAGATCAAGTTTTGTTTTTGCGGTTTTGAACCCACCTTCGTTCAAATGCAAAAGGATAGGAACCTTGGCATGGATCTCTGAAATCGTTGCTTGGAATAGGTTCCTAATATCTTGAGGAAGGTGTGGTTCAATTTTGGTCAAGTTTGGCGCGTAGATCAAAAGTTACGTTGATTTTCGTTTTGAAACCCGGCGGATTTTGCCTGTTCGGGACAATCGGATGAACCGGCTTAACATCTGCGGTTGTCTGGGCCTGATCGCGGTACAACCGCCGCTTTTCTGCGGTTTAGCGGGATCGGTACAACCGCCGCTTACTCGCGGTTGTACCGATTGTCCTGATTTGTTCGTAACTTCTGTTTTTGTTTGTTTGTTGTGGGGGTGAGTGGATTCAACATAAGACTTCCTCGTGCTTAATCTTTGATCTTCATAGCTCTCATAGCTATTGGAGTGATTTACAAGTTGAATCCATTCTTTGCGAAAAAGATTAGGTGCTCCTATTCACCCCCTCTAGTCGCCTTCAGGTCCTTCAATTGGTATCGAGCGGTTAGCTCTTTTCAATAGATCTTAACCGGTCTCAAGAGCCGTGGCGATGGACAAGTACTCGACCAAGTCGCTTGCTTTTGATGGCATCGATTACCCTTCCGGAAGAGCGAATGGAGACATACATCGGGCTGTGGGTATGCCATCTGGCGAAAGGTCAAGGTTCGATTCATTGTTCTGCCGATGAGAACATCAATGCCGGAACATGGTTGATGTTGAGGCGAATGCAAAGGCAAGGAACATCATCATCCGTGGTTTGAGTCGTAGTGAGTTTGACCGCATATCTCACTGTCGTCGCCTCGATATCTGGGTGACCCTCGGCGCGATACCATGAGGGCACCACCCAGATCAAGGCGGTTCGGCAGACCGGTTCAAACGAGAATACAACAAATTTGAGATGCTTTTTGGTGAGTCCCTAGATGAGTGCTTCAGCGTTTTCACAAGATCTTGAGCAACCTCCGAGCGGTCGGTCTCACATACCCGACTTCGGACAATGCTCGTCGGATGCTCACGGCACTCGTCTGCGTGTTTGGGAGATGAAAGTGACCACCATCAAAGACACGACAGACCTCTCGACCTTGACTCTTGATGCTACCAGTACTCACGCCTCAAGACTCACGAGATTAGCGTTGTCTCGAGGTCGAAGTCACGATCGATGGCCTTGGTCACCGATCGATTAAACCGAGTCCTCTTGCAATTTCTCCCTTTGCTCTCGTGACATAGCGATGATCGTTAGAGCGACTTATGGATGAGCAACTTGCCCTCCTTGCTCGTAGATTCTCCCACGCTTACAAAGGAGGAGGGACAGAAGAGAGGAGGACCCGTGATTTGCGAGTGTGGTGGCCCCAACCACATTCGACAAACCGCCCCTAAGCCGGAGAAGGGCAAGAACGACTACGGCGGTTCGGGCAAGAACGACTACACCGACAAGAACCGCAACAAGAAGCCTCCAGCTCGGGCGCCAAAGAAGAAGAAGTTCCGCAACCGGCAAAGCTAAGAAGCTCTTCCACGCGTCCTCGCGCCTTCGACGACCTCGACCTCGGCGAGGTGGAGGGATGGAGCGACGATGACGGGACGGGTGATCAAGAGCCCAAGGATGGCGGCGGCGACTTCTCGGCATGTGCTTCATGGCCCTCGAGGGCGAACTTCGGCGACAATGAAGTGTACTCCGACTTCGGACGAGGTAGATCCCACCTCTGAGCAGCTCAATCATGCTTTTCTTAAGCTAGGAGGTTTTCATGCTAAAGCTAAGGCTAGGTGTCTTTGAGTTAGAGAAGGAAATAGATAGGTGTCACTAGAGATTATTGCTCTTACATCTGCTCCTTCTAGTGATGATTGTGATACATGCTCTGCTTTCTTTGGTTGATATGGAGAAGTTAAGGACCTCACATGATAGTGTGTCCTCCAAACTTGATAGTGTTAAGGTGGAGAATGTTAGTCTACTTCTTTGAGTTAGAGTTGAGTAGGATGGTCATTACCCTACTTATTCTTGATGAGACTACTTCTCCCACCTCATGTGAGGGTAAGGACATTCTTTGCTAGAGGATCTTATGCCATGCTTCTTGATCCGCTGAGTCTTGTGAAAATTGCAATAACTTGAAGATGAACTTAAAGCAGGCGGATCATAAAATTGTTGAACTACAAGCTTCTTTACTTGAGCCGATTGTTTCATGCTTGAACTGTCCTAAGTTAAGCTCTTGAACTTGAGGTCGTCTCCAAACATTTCAAGATATGATTGATCATGAAAGGAAGTTGGCTCGGTTTGCTTCTAAGGACCTGTTAGCTCACCATGCATTAAGTGTAACAAACTAAAATCGACTTGATTGCTTTGGATGAGAAATGTGTGAAGCTAACTAAGGACCTTCTAGAGAAGTCACATTGTGCTTGCAATATGATTGTGGAGAAGGGGAGAAGCCCGGGGTAAGGATGAGGCGCTTAGCAGCGTGAACCAAGCGGCTAGCGATGGGGATCCCTTGAGTCGGTGTGCTTGCACAAGCCATTCTTCCCTCTCTTCTTTGGTTCTTCTTTTGCTCCCTTACCTTCTTACATCTCTTCTTCCCCTGCTCTTCTTGCACCTCTCTCTTTCGGGAGTGTCAAGACCTTATGAACACTCTCGAGAGATTTGTAGGAGGCAAGAAGAAGCTCAATCTTATTCTAGACCAATCTAAGATCTGCAGATTTAATCGGGGTCTAGGATATGACTTCTTTGAGGACATGAGGAAGCATCCACTGCCGTGCTCGGACCCATAGCACTGTGTGTGATCGAGATCGAGCCAGGACCGAGAAAGTCCATTTCAAGTCGGCGGGCTATGTCGAGATTTCGACGAAGGTGATTTCACATCTCGCTTCTACCTCTCGAAGGTGAAGTATCACCGCACCTTCGCCGAAGGATGGACACCACGATCGTCGATGCTTCAGCGCCAAGATCGCGTAGAGACCATGTTGAGTCTCTTAGGCGATTCATTGGTCGGCCCGGACCTTGAGTGCACCTAAGACCAACACGAGGTCTAGGCTTGGTTCTTCGATGGGTTTGTGCGAGATCGAGGACTTGGTTTTCCGAGTTTTTTACGGTTTTCGTCCTCATCTTTGCTTTCGATCGTGACTTCCGCCGTCCCGAGGGTAGATCTCGTTTTCCCCATCGAGATAGCTACTGCGGCGTGTTCGACATGTTGCGGTGCTCCGACTCACTCTTCAGTAGCGATCGGACCAAAGAATGCGACCGGGTCTACTCTTAGACCTTACGCTTTGAGTTCTGAGAGCGTAGGGTAGATAGAGGTCGATCGTGCTTGACTACTTCATCGCTTTCGGCGTGTTATTGAGATTAGGTGCGAAATCATTGTTGATTTATCGATCTTGAGACTTTACTCTGTTTGACTCAGTTCGCCGGGTAGGGAAGGAGAAGGTTTGGCTTGTAGACTCGGTTGTTTCTCTATATGACCGGAGACTCCGTTGGTTCTCCTCCCTAGCCCGCTTCCGGTGATGAGGCGATCACCTTCGGAGACGCTTCGTGCAGGACGCGTCATCGCCAAAGGTCTTGTCGCGTATTAATGCTTCTTTTATTCTTAAGGATGTTGCCTTGGTTAGTAAGGCTGCGGTACAATTTGCTTTCCGTTTCTCGACTTCGATGGCGGTTTCGAGGTGAGCTTCAAGAAAACGCTTGCAAAATTCTTGACTCTTGGTGTAGTCCGGTTTATGGATTTCTCGTTATGGGAGGATCTTTCGTGCTGATTTTTACGAGTCTTGGCGATCCTCTCGGTGTTTAGTTGCTTCGAGTCCCGCGATCTCTCTTTACGGCATAGGAGACTTGGTCATATTGGATTTGACCATTTGACCCGAAGTTAGCGACCATGATCTCATTCGTGGTCTGCCTAAACTCAAGATGGTCAAAGATCTTGTTTGCACTCCATGCCGGCACGGCAAGATGGTTGCCGCTTCTCATCCTCCGGTCACAGTTACTATGACCGATGCACCGGGACAGATGCTCCACATGGACACAGTTGGACCAGCTCGAGTGCAGTCAGCAGGAGGGAAGTGGTATGTTCTTGTTGTGGTCGATGACTTCTCGAGGTACTCTTGGGTGTTTTTCTTAGCCTCGAAGGACGAGACTTTTACACATTTCCGAGGTCTTTTTAGTAGGTCAGTCTGTTGAGCTCCGGGTGCCTTCGAGCGATCCATGATGACAATGGCACGGAGTTCAAGAATTCCTACTTTGAGAGTTTCTGCGGTGAGGCAGTGTAGAGCACCAGTTCTCTTCTCCATACGTTCCTCAGCAAAATGGCGTTGTGGAGAGGAAGAACCGTACCTTGGTTGAGATGGCCAGGACGATGCTTGATGAGTACTCTACACCGAGGAAGTTTTGGGCTGAAGCCATTGCGACCGCGTGCCATGTTTCGAATCGAGTTTTTCTTGGGCACTCCTACACGCACTTCTTATGAGTCGAGATACTGGTAAAGCCAGCGTCTCTCATTTTCGTGTGTTTGGTTGCAAGTGCTTTATTTTGAAGTCCGGGAACCTAGATAAGTTCGAGTCACGTTCTGTGGCGGTATCTTTCTAGGCTACTCGACTTCTTGGCGGGCTTCTGAGTGCAGGCTGAACCGCGAGTCTAGCAAAATGGTAGAGACTGCGAGGTGACTTTTGACGAGGCGGTCAGGGACTAGGCCAGATATCTCGAGTTCTTTAGAGCAGTCCGAGACCATCTTTGTGGATGATGAGGGCGATGGAGATGACGGTTGTCTACGATCCCGCCCCTCATCCACTCCTTGAGGTGCCGTCTTCCACCGCACCTCGAGGTGATCGACCCTTGCCTTCGCTTCCTCTGGAGCTAGTGGCTCTGTTCCTACCTCGTCGGCTCATGAGGTAGAGGCCACTTCTTCATCTCTCCCGGGACCTCCTAGACACATCCGGAGAGTTCATCCTTCAGAGCAGATCATTGGAGATCTTTTCGGCGTGTTACCGCTCAAAATCGCTTATCTCAATTCTGTCTCCATTCTCGCCTTCATTGCCTCTTTTGAGCCCAAAGATGTTTCTCATGCTTTATCGATGAGTCTTGGGTCAATGCCATGCATGAGGAGCTAGAAAATTTCGAGAGGAACAAGGTCTGGTCACTTGTTGAGCCCCCACGAGGCTACAATATCATTGGAACCAAGTGGGTGTTCAAGAACAAGCAGTGAGGATGGGGTAATCATCCCAAACAAAGGCGAGATTAGTAGCTCGGGGTTTTCGAGGTTGAGGTCTAGACTTTGAGGAGACCTTTGCCCTCAGAGCTCGACTTGAAGCCATTAGAATCACGCTTGCCTTTGCGGCTTCTAAGGGTTTCAAGCTTTACCAGATGGACGTGAAGAGTGCCTTCCTCAATGGCCTTATTGAGGAGGAAGTCTCGTCCGAGCGACCTCCAGTTTCGAGAACCCCAAATACCTAACCATGTTTTCAAGCTTTCAAAAGTTGTATGGACTTCAGCAGCTCCCGAGCTTGGTATGAGAGGCTTAAGTCCTACTTGATAAGTCATGGTTTTGAGATGGGTAAAGTTGACAAGACCTTGTTCATCCGCCAGGCATGGCATCGACCTACCTTTCGTCGGATCTATGTCGATGACATTATCTTTGGCGGCTCTTCCCATACTCTGGTTTCCCGGTTCTCGGATGTCATGAGCACCGAGTTTGAGATGAGTATGATGGGTGAGTTGACCTTCTTCCTTGGCTTCCAAATCAAGCGAGACTCGGGAGGTACATTTCTTCATCAAGGAAAGTACACTCGTGACCTCTGAGCAACCGACATGAGTGATGGTAAGCTTTGTGTCGACTCCATGGCTTCTACCGCCTATCTTGACCCAGATGAGGATGGCGAGCCGTTGATCAAAAGGAGTATCAAAGCATGATTGGCTCCTCTTGTACCTCAACGCCTCGAGACCGGACATACATTTTTACGTGTGTTTGTGCGCTCGTTTTGAGCTTCTCCTCGCGTTTCTCACCGCCAAAGCGGTGAAGCGCATCTTCGGTACCTTGAGCTACCATTGACTATGGTATCTGGTACTCTTCCTCATCTGTCTTTCCTTGAGAGCCTTTTTGGATGCGACTTCACCGGTCAGTAGGATAGATAGGAAGAGCACTTCGCACTGCCAATTTCTTGGCACTTCTCTTGTTTCTGGTCTTCAAGGAAGCGATGCAGTGTTGCTGATCCACCGCAGAGGCGAGTATGTTCTTTGCTGACCGATTCTTTGTAGTCAAGTGCTCTGGATGGCTTCGACCTGCGGGACTTTGGGTTAGTTATCGACGTTGTTCCACTTTTTGTGATAACACTTGCGATTAACATTGCCAAGAACCCAGTCAAACATTCGGACCAAGCACATCGATATTCGTTTCCACTTCCTTAGAGACCATGTAGAGAAGGCGATATAGTGCTCCGGCCAGGAGAGTGACCACCGGTTGGTGACATTTTCACCAAGCCATTGGATAGTTCGAGGTTTTCTCTCATGGGAGAGCTTGGGGTGGTTTGTCCTTATGGATTTGTAGTGAGGGAGCTTTGGGTTTTCTTGCTTTACTATATTATTTATGCTCTTGCTCCTTCTTGTTGCATTGCATTTTGGGTGCATTTGGGATTAGTCCTCCTAGCATAGATTAGAGTGCTTCTTTTGTCTAGTTGTTTAGATTTTGCTCTTATCTTGTGATTCTAGGATCTTCGCTTATTAGTTGTCTCTTCTCACTAGGTTGAGCTTACTCACTTCTTATAGGTTCTAGCAAGGGTTGGGCCACCCTTGGGTAGACAGGAACGTGTTTGCTCCTTAGTGTGTTAGCCAGGCAGTTGATAGTCCTAGAGTCATATGGGGTAGGTGAGAGTCGATCTGAGCCATAGTATTCTCTATATCTTATCTATGCTTTAAGGTGCCTGCATTTTATGTTTTCTTTGCCGACTTCTCGATTTATTGTTTTGGTTCAAGGGAGTTCTTTTGGGAGCTTCGAGCTTAATTTTGACTTAACTCAACTTGAACTAAAAGTTGCATCTATTGTTGAGGGGCTGGATCTTACGCATTTCTAGCATTCTCGCATTGTAATATAACTACATTGAGCCTTGATTATTATCCTGCTATGACATGTTTACAATGCTTTACACCTTGCCATGACTTGTGCTTATTTGCTAGATTTATCATGACTTCATATGTGTAGCCTAGCTTTTGCCATGATAAGATAATTAAAATTGCTCAACTTAAACTAAAACTTGTCATGTTAGCACTCGAGATTAGTCTTTCTTGAGCTATCCTTTTATGATTCATGCCATGTCAAATAAATTTGGGTAGAGTGATGAATCTATATTGAGCCTTAGATTGAGCTGTTTTAGTCTCTTGATGATACATGAGTTAGTACAACTTGTTAAAAGGCAAAAGATCTCTTTTGTCTTGAAAAAACCGACTTCACCAATTCTTCCCTATGAGACGGCTTGTCATTGCACTTGACATGAACTTAGGGGGAGTTTTGGATGACCTAGACTACCTTCTTAAGCTTCTCGCTTGAAGTAGTCGCATAAGGCTTGAGGTCTAGCACATGATAAAACAAAAATCTGGTTGTCAACAACCTTGAATTTCAAAGATAATATATCATTTGTGCTCAAATTTGCTTAAAGCTATCAAAAGAATCAAGTACTTAACCAATGTTTCAATCTTGAGCTTATAGCACTCTTTTTGGTCTCAATTTAAGCTTCTTAGTTCCGCTTAGCTTATTGACATGGCTGCATCATCCTTGGATATCTCTAGCGAGACTTTGCTCATTGATGACTTGACTTGCTCACATAATGTACCTCATTTTCAGATTGTCATCTATGTGTTCGAGCTAGCTTATACATATCTTGTCATGATCTAGATAGCCTTTTTATTAAGTTATGGCTTGGTGTATTACATGTTGGTCATTATGGATAATTCTCATGGCTCAAAATGCTTAAATAAACAAACTTCAGCCATTTTCATCCTTTAACATGTCATATTCTCTCTTGAGCATTCTTGATGTGTTTATTGCCAAAAGGGGGAGAATAGAGAAGAAAAAGCAAGTTGGGATCATTTTAGAGCTTTGGAGAACAATTTGCTCTTTTAGTTGTTGCTCTAGTGTTCCTTCTATCGACATGGTCAATTGTTTCACTCTTCTTCTTTGGACCATGTTGGATTCGTCAAACTCAAACTCAACTTTGCTCTTTTTCGGAGTTTGTCAATATACTCATCAAGGGGGAGATTGAGAGACCATGTGGAGGTCGTCCCGTGTGAGTGATGAGTAATTGACAAAGGTTTTAGGTCAGTCGAGTTTGGTTTGTGTGGTCGGACCTTGTCGTTCTTGCAGTTCACGCGTTTTCGTGAAGTCAATCGTATTTGTCGGGATAATCGGAACGACCGGCGTGTTATGGGTGATACGATCAGCAGGCGGTTGTACCGATTGGTAAATGGCGGTTGAAGAATTCCAGAAATTTGTTTCTCGTGTTCGGTCTTCATTGGAAATCGAACGACCGCAGTATTGGAGCGACGACCGAGCGCGGTTGATCCGCCGGTAACATGGCGGTTGTACCGATTGTATTGTGAGGTTCGGCCATTTTGGTGTTTTGAGTTTTGGATAGGTCATATCGGTGTGTTCATGCATATGTGTTGCATATTGCATGTTTGAGCTAACGTTAGGTCAAGTTGTGAAGAACTTGTTCCGGTTTCGTGTTTCTTGTGCGTGTGGTGCGGGACGTCGAGCGGAGTCGTGGCGAGACACGGTGGACGGACTAGGCGCAGTGGCGCCGAGGTCGAACAGTCGGGATGTGTCAAGACGACGTGGACTCGAGGTGGTTGCGAGGCGTCTTGAGACAAGGAGCGCTGAAGCTTCCGGAAGGTGCGTAAGGGCGAATCGGAAATTGCAAAGTCGCACAAGCGGAGCGGGCTCCGTTGGACTTAGCGGGCGAACGGGAGGAGACCCGTTAGCCAAGGCTATATAAAGGATTGGAGGGCTGCATGCCCTCTTGAGCACTTGAAAAGGAATTAGGGTTTGCTAGAGTCAAAAGAGTCTTTAGTGGTGTTTTTGCTTTAGGCTTTAGTGGTTGAGAGTGTTGGTGGAGGCGGTGGGTGCTCCTCGCTTGTTCCTTTGTAGCTCTCCCATGTGAGTTCTTGGCTTAGGGAGAGGAGAGGATGGATTGATGAACTTGTAATCATTCCTCTTGTTTTAATGTCCATGCGTATGGGGATGTATCTCTTTGTATTTTCGCTCTTGATTCAATGAATGGAAATCAAGTTTTCTTCTATTCGTGCTCTCTGTTCTTCGTTCTCCTTTTTGTGATTTTTGGGGCTTTCGTCAATTCGGGAGTTTTTGCTTGGTTCTTCCTCTTGATCTTGCTTGCTGGGACATGTGAGAACCTATCTAAGGTCATCTAGATCATCATCCACCCACGAGCAAGTCGTTAGATCAAGTTTTGTTTTTGCCCGGTTTTGAACCCACCTTCGTTCAAATGCAAAAGGATAGGAACCTTGGCATGGATCTCTGAAATCGTTGCTTGGAATAGGTTCCTAATATCTTCAGGAAGGTGTGGTTCAATTTTGGTCAAGTTTGGCCGCGTAGATCAAAAGTTACGTTGATTTTCGTTTTGAAACCCGAGCGGATTTTGCCTGTTCCAGGACAATCGGATGAACCGGGCTTAACACTGCGCGGTTGGCGGATCTGCGGTACAACCGCCGCTTACTCTGCGGTTGTCTGGATCATGCAGACAACCGCCGCTTGCTCGCGGTTGTACCGATTGTCCTGATTTGTTCAGAACTTCCTGTTTTTGTTTCTTTGAAATGTGGGGAGGAGTGGATTCAACATAAGACTTCCTCTGTGCTTAATCTTTGATCTTCATAGCTCTCATAGCTATTGGAGTGATTTACAAGTTGAATCCATTCTTTGCGAAAAAGATTAGGTGCTCCTATTCACCCCCCCCTCTAGTCGCCTTTCCGGTCCTTCAGTGCGGCTTTCTGAGGGGCCATGCTCGTGCCTCAGAATGCTACTCTGTGACTTTCTTGTCGAACCCCACGATTGGCGCCAGCTGTCGTAGCAAGAAAGACTAGACAGTAGAAAGAGGGGACCCTCGGTTTCCTCTGGGGTGACCAGAGGGTCCTCGAAGAAGGGGTTGGTTGCTAGGAAGTAAATGTATTAATTGCTCTAAAAAGCTGGGCCTTGCCCATTACATGGGGGAAGGAGGGCTATTTATAGCTTCCTAACAGGGTATACGAGATTACGGATCTATCCCTAAAAAGGCCCTACATGTGTAGGGCTACAGGGGCTTTTCCTGCCTCTACGCGTAGCTTTCGGCTCTTGGTGGACCCCTCGTGGCTCAGTCCACCCAGTTGGTGTGCCCGGTCCACCTGGTTTGTATGACTGGTCCGCCGATGCCCCTTGGCCCTTCGCACCCTGCGGGGTGGCTCCGGGCCGAGGGGGCCCTGAGCCACCTTACTGCCTCGAGGTGGCCCTGTGGGGCGTCCTTGGCCCCCCTTCGGGCCCCTCCTGTAGCTTTCGGGCCCCCTTCGGTGGGGGCCCTGTGGTGCTTGCCGGGTCGTGGTGGGCTGCACCTACGATAGTGGGGGTAAGTCTACATCTCATCCTTTGAAAGTCATACACTAGATTGGCAAGTCTTGTTTAATTCCTTACTGATGTACATTATTTTTTGCATTTTCATCTGGCAGATATTTTACTTTGTTGGATTTGGAATGTTCTGCCTTGAATTACTGCTGAGTATTGGTGTCATTCAAGTAGGTATTGTTCCCCTCTTGATTGTTGAATGTTCAACCTTTTCTATTTGAAAACCTTAACCTGCGTATGGCCTATTACGTATTACTAACTGTTTTCTCTGTCTTCCAATTATGACTACGAGTTTACCATTTGACTAATAGCGAAAAACCACATGAATGTTTTGGTTCTCTTGAAAAACCACATGAATGTTTTGGTTCTCTTTCCATTAGGAATTTATGACTATGGACCGTTGATCCCCCTTGTTACTTATGAGTTGTTCGTATGGAGTGCATTGGTGCCAGTGGGCATAGATATCATGGGATGAAATGTTGTGATATTTGCATTAGAGATTTTACCTAGACCAGAGATCTTTACTTTGCAATCATCTCTCAATCTATTTGTATTTTACCTTGAAAGGAAAATTATAATGTTTCTCCTATCTCTTGATCACCGAACTCTTTCACTCAAACTACAGTAAGTATACATGTACTTCTGTAAGATCGAGAAGGCCGACTAGAGGGGGGTGAATAGTCGCTTCTAAAAATCTCTAAGGCTAAAACCGATTTCTGATGCGGAAGCTAAAGACAATTCGGTTTTGTACAAATAAAACCTAAATCAACTAATCTTGTCTAGGTGCACCAACAATAAGACTATTGATAATGATAACAATCATACAAATACATATAAGTAATATAATTCTATGAATGTAAATTGCGTAAAGTAAATCACAAGAGAACAAACCACAAGGACACAACGATGTTTTACCGTGGTATTTGGAGACTTGCCGGTCTCCCCTAATCCACGTTGAGGTAAGCCCAACCACGTTGAACCGGCTCCACAATTTGAGCCAACACCTCTGAGGTAAGTCCAACCACTTGGACCGGCTCCCACACGAACCAACACCTCGATCCACTCAGGGTTGCTCTTCCTCCACCCTAGAGATGGCGAGCACCAAACCACTCACAACACGCCGGGCCTTCTCACAAGCTTCTTGAGAAGATCACCGGACCATGACGCCTTCACGCCATCTAGGTGTCGGCAAACACCAAGAGTAATAAGCCAAGCCCCTTGTTTGACTCTCACTAAGTGCAACACATGCACAATTTGACGCTCAATCCAATTCTAGTTGCAACACATGCAACTAGAGTCTCTCCCTTTGCTTACAAGGTGCAACACATGCACATTTGATAGGAGAAGCTCACACTAGCTCAATAGAATGAAATGGGATGCCAAGAATTGCCCTCCAACCGGCCAAGGTGAGTATTTATATTCCCACGCACAAAAAATAGCCGTTGGAGGAGAATCTGCTGAAAATCAGGGAAACCCGGTCAGACCGCAGGCATAGGGCCAGTCAGTCCGGGCTACAATGCAACGGCTATAAAAATAGCCGTTACATGCAATTCCCGGTTAGTCCGCCCTCACAGGGTTCGGTCTGACCGGACCCCCGGTCAGTCCGGGCCCTTCGGGTGGAAGAAAAACCAAAAACTCGCCCTCTGGAAAAAGTTGACCGGCTTTATAAGGGCGGTCAATCCGGGCTTTCAACTGCGGTTAGTCCGGCCCTGGATTTCATCACAGACAACACTCGGAAAAACGGTCATAACTTGTGACTCCGATGTCAGAATTGAGTGATCTTGGGCTCTATGGAAAGCTTATTCAGAGAGCTACACAACCCATCTTTTTTATTAATCTCAAACACATTTGATCAAATCAAAAGGCACAACTCTAAAGAGCCAACACCATGATCTAAGTCCAAGGAAATAGCAACGAGCAATCTTAGACCGTGCCAAGGAAAAATGCATGAATCCCAATAATTTGCAAAATACATTTGAAAATTTTGGTATCATGCCACAAGGAGTAGGTACATGGACTTCAACTATTTACAAAACAGATTTGCAAAGTATAGTCACATGCTACAAGGATTATGCATGAGCCTCGACTATTTGCAAAACACATTCGCAAATATCGGCAATATGCCACAAGGAGTAGTTGTATGGACCTCAACCATTTGCAAAACACATTTGCAAATTATAGCCTCATGCTACAAAGAGTTAATGCATGAGCTTTAACTATTTGTAAAACACATTCGCAAACAATAGCACCATGCCATGGAGAGCTAGAGTAAGCAAGATTGAGCTATCAACACATGATGAGACTCAAGCTACTAGACAAGACCCCTCTTAATAGTACGGCAAACCTATACTAGCAATCCGGTCTTCCAACCAAACACCAAGATCGGTAAAAGACTAGGAACACATCCTTAGCCCTAGCTAGTCATACATTTGCCTTGCACACACACTTGAAGCTTGATGACGCACATCTTCACTTCAAATTCGGGTTCTTGACTTGAAAGCTCATCAACACATGATGAGTTCCTTTACTTCAGGATCTTGACATGATGCTCATCAACACATGATGACATCCACCATCCTGAGTCTTGAAATGCATCAACATATGATGCATCCTTCACTTGACCTCCATCAACACATGATGGGCCTTCTCTTTGACTTGATGATCAACTCATGATCATCTCTTCTTCTTGAACATCATCGACACATGATGATTTCTATTTCTTTGAGTTCTTGATATGATGCTCATCAATCCATGATGACATCCTTTTCTTGAACTTGGCTTGATGATCATCAACACATGATGATCTTCTTCACTTCGGGATCTTGACTCGAACATCATCAACACATGATGATTTCCTTTTCTCCTGAATCTTGACTTGATGACAATCAACATATGATGACATCCAAAGTCTTCATCACCCTGGAACATTACCTATTCATCCAACTCATAGAAAATATTAGTTCCACAATATGATTATCATTAATTACCATGACATACCATTAATTCATAATGGTGGTACAAGATATCACAATCTTTCATACCATTAATTCATAATGGTGGTACAAGATATCACAATCTTTCATACCATTAATTCATAACGGTGGGACAAGATATCACAATCTTTCCCTCTTTGGTAATTGATGATAATCATTTTAATTGCAAATAATTGAATAGATTGGTATGAGTATATACGAACTGCACAAGTTGAATATACTCAATGGGTATATGAGCATATATGAACTACATAAGTTGAATATACTCATATGAATATATTAGCCACACAAGTTATATATACTCAAGGATATGTTTCCAAGTAAATATCCTTAAAGTATGTGGACAAAGGAATATGGATCAATATTAATGAAACCACAAAACATAGAGTGAACTCCCCCTAAATGTGTGCATACACAAATGTGTAATAAGAACATATGCACATATTCAAGTTAGACTTTTGGTGGAGTTCAATCTATATTTAGGATCCGTGGAATGCAACAATATATAAGAATATGATGTCGAATGCATACATCTTTGATTTTCACCTTTTAATCCAACTAAGACTAAACATAAGATATAGCAATAGAAGAGTTAGTCTCACAAATAGATTTATCATTATGAGTGCATATCTGTTTAGATTTTTCCTTTTATATCCAAGCTGAAACTAAACATGGTATATCAATAGAAGTGTTGATCTCATAAGTAGATTTGTCATTAATAACCAAAACTCCATTAGCATATAAATGCGAGTCTAGATTCAAAAAGCCGCAGAGATGAAACGTGAGGCAGGACGTAGTGCTCTGAGTTCTGCGTTCTGATGAAAAGACGAGCTGCAAAGTTATAGCTAGATGATGAGTGTGGAAGGAAACAGGATGTGCCAATCGGGCATGGCGGCTTGTACATCCCTGCAGCGTGCCTATTTGGATCATCGAAAGCATACAACTAAATACCATTGTGCTCTTCTATAATATAAGAAGCCTTGTCTTCTGTAATATTTGCTGCCTACTATACATTCCAGAATGCATACCTTCAGCTTTGCATATATTTGCCTAAATCTGTAACTTTGCTTATGTATAATTAGAAATCAGCTGCTACTCGTGTCTCACCCTGCGAGGGTGAACCTCTTGTCTTATTAGCTAACATAAGATAATCAGTTTTAATGCTATATTCAACCACCACAACTTCGTGATGGTCCTACAAGCTTGTGCTTGCCTCAGCAAAACAGACAACCGTACACCCAGCATACCCATCGCCTTTGCATTCCCTGCGCGCGAGGGTTACTAGTATACATTACTGGGAACACTAGGCATTGCCATTTCTCTGCAGGAATCGTATCATGAGACGTACAGTTGACAAGCGAACAATCATGCGTTCATATCGGAGAGATTGAAACCGTCCGCGACTTATTACGCAGCCTGCTCCATTGCCGCTCGTTCGCAGTCACAATCAACGTGTAGTACCGTCCTGGTAACAACACATCTTTCTTTTTTCAGAGGGAAACAAATGATCAAAATCATTATATTTATTCATGATTTCGTGGTTTAGAGACATCATACTGTTTCCAATGGCAACCGTCGCAAATGCTGATACGCCATGGCCCGGGGACTCCAAATCATACTCAAATGTCCAGTAGTTCTTGCCATCCACCGTACGCTGCCGATAATAGTACAATAAATTGCCTATTTTGCAGTGTTGTTTATGCCCATTCTAATGAAATCAAATGCGCCCCAACTGACTCACCGAGCTATGTTACAGCAATTCCGTGGCCGGTTAAGGCTTAAGAATTAATGATTGCAAGGAACGAATAAAATGGCAAACCTCTTGCATGTCATAGATCGTTGGTGTTTGGTTTGGGGCAGCCGGACAGCGTAAACATTGCTCACCAAATTTAAGATTGCCTGGTGGAATATGAATAATGGTCAGAAGAAAGCCAAGGAAAGATAAGAACATTGTTTGCACAAACAAGAAAATACAGGAAATCAAAGGAAAGCCTACCTCGTCCATTGGACCTAGGTCACGAATGTCTGTTTTCTCAGTAGGAATGAAGCCCACACGAACACAGTGCGGCGCCAGATTACGATCTTTGAATGCTGAATCATGCCCCAAGAAGTCGAAATCCTAACATGAGACGCGCAAACAAAAGCATTATGAAATGCATACAGTCAATAGGTTGTGCCCCTAAACAAAAAGTTACATGCATTTGAATTGCTGTTCTTGAAGGCTAATATGGTAATATGGCAACCCACCCTCCAATCAGCTGGGTAGAGGTATGAATATCCATCTTTCGCATCAACATAAGAATTGTAGTTCTTCGGTACTTCTGGAATCTAGGAAGAACTTCAGTTAGTATTAGATCAAAGAATCATAATAAGCCTACTTGAGAACTTGGATATATCGTCTAGAGTACTGAATACAAAACAACAGGGGCAGTTAAAATGGTCATACCTTCAGCAAATGCAGGACTGCTCTTCAGTAGGCCAGTGGCTAATGCTCCAGCACCAAGCAAAGCTAATCTCCTTCTACTGACATCTATAAGATGAAGAGATATTGAATGAACAAAATTTTGTCAACCGTAAAATATACATTGGGATAAAGAACACATACATTGGGATAAAGAACACAAAGGAATTACTCTTCTCATCCGAGGATGCTTCGCTCGAGCTTGCATTGACAACCGATGGAGGAGCCCCATTCAACCTGGAAGTAACCGTACAATTCGGCGCAACCAACTGAAAACAAACACCAAGTTCAAGTGGTTACTGAGCGAAACTGCAGGGGAACAAATTTCAGAAAACAATGAGAAGACGGCTCGAGAACATACTTGTTTGGAAACGGAGCAAATCAAACTCTGCAGGCTTGCCATTTAACCTTCAGTGGAGCACTGAACCAGAAGAAAGCAAACGTTCTGTCGGCCTACCCCAACTTGGTTAGTCATCATCCATTGCTGCTGGACTGTGTCTCGCTCGCTTTTCCAAGTGGTGTGTGGGTGGAGGTCAGCATTCCCATTACCCTTATTAGAACTTTTGGGTTCTCTGTCTTGTACTCAGCACGGGCTGACAAAAAGGGACCATTCATTCCCTCCTGATGTATATACCATAACTCTTAAGTTTTTTTTCCTATGGTAAGAGTGTAGAGATGAGGGAAAACTAAATAAGTGGGAAAATTTTATCGGATCCTACCAATTGAATGGGTAATCACCGGTTATTGGATATTTCATCAAAATTTCGGACGAAAATTTTGAATTGAATTTTGAATTTTGAATATGTAAAGACGAAATTTTTCTAAACTTTGAATTGAAATTTGAATTTGGATAAAAATGATATAAATATGAAATTTTTCTGTCCAGTATAAAATTTATTGGATCACCGATTACCGATAAAATTTCGGCGATAGAGTTTTCCATGGTAGAGATATATTAAGACTACCGGCTCTTTTCACCGTCTGAATTCTCCCGTGGACTTGGCTAGCTGCTTCTCCATTTACTGTAGTGTAACTGTATAGATAGGCATTACAACAGCCATCCTGCCATGCAGGGATGTTGTACAATGCTTTCCATTATGTTATGGGCAAATAACCCATCGCTTTTACTGTAGCATCGCGAACATTATGTATAGGAATCTATCTATTAGTGTTTGGTATTATCTATTATTTAGATAAGTTATTATTAGATTGGATTGTTATAGATAAGTTTTCTTATAGATTATTTTTTAGGGGTCAAGTTAGGTCATCTCTATAAAAAAGATAGCATATATCTATTATCAATGAAGCAAACAAATAAACAAAGTTAGTCCATAACCAGTTAGCTAAATATCAGAGCCTCTTTATTCGTTGGGAAGAGTCCCGGCCGAGTTTAGAGGGCGATCCCTTACCTCCCTAGCTAATCAGGCCTCAGAGCCTCGCTACCTCGACAGTGAAGAGCCCTGCTGATGGTTAGATGAGGATGGGTGCCCTACCCTCGGTTCTCGGACCCGTGCCCAACCAACGACCACAATATTTAGTATCACAACCACTCACCATGGCTTCTGGTGCCGCAATATCTCTCTTAGAGAAGTTGAAGGTTAACAGCGAAGAGCAGAAGGTCTCACTCGACGACATGATTGTTGTCCATTGGAGCTTCGTTGATCCTCATTCATGTGACGCGACGTCGTCATCGTACCCTCTCATCAACATGGGACCATCAAGGACTTCAACCGTGGCTACCATCGCAGCTCAAGGACGAGCTGCCTTGTTGTGAGGGGTGTAATATTATGGGCAAATATCTAGGCGTGGACTGTAGCATCGTGTGCACTGTAGCGACGCGAATATTAGGCAGGATTTGTTATTTATGAATCTATCTATTAGGTGTTTGGTATTATCTATTAGTTAAGCAAGTTATTATTAGATTGAATTGTTAGAAATAAGTTTCTTTATAGACTATTTTTTAGGAGTCAAGTCGGGTCGTCCCTATAAAAGGGATAAAATGTATCCATTATCAATGAAGCAAAAAAATAAACAAAATTAATCCCTAACCGGTTGGCTAAAGATCAGAGTCTTCTTGTTCGTCGGGAAAAATTCTGACCGAGCTTAGAGGATCGCCTCCCTGACTAATCAGGCCTCAGAGCCTCGCTACCTCGACAGGAAAAAGCTCTGCTGACAGTTAGATGAGGACAAGTACCCTACCTTCGGTCGGGCTTGTACCCAACCCGACCACAACATTAAGTTATGATCTAGTTCTGAATTTCTGAACAAAGCATGCTGTCACAGAAAATGCAAATATGCTCTTATGTTATGACGAGACCATGAGATCCATGTTTAAACATGCCATGTGAAACGTTGTTCATTCAACAGCTCCAATGTAACAACAAAGATAATGGATTATGCCAGTCAAGCGCAAGGGAACTTGGTAGACAATACATCAGTCTGCAACCAAACAGATTTTGCCACAATTGTTCCAGATCAAACTGTTCACAAATACAACGAAACCTTGAAACAAAATTTCCAGGTTAACATATATTGATGACACCATGATAACTCATAGGCAATATACAACAGCTAAAATAATTTAAGGCTATTAGCTCTTTGGAGCAGGTTTCACTAATCCTAGCCCAGAACCACTCCCCAAATGCTTGAAATCCCTTGCTTCTAAGCGGTCGTCATGTGCAGCGAACCCAGTTCCTCCTTTCTCCAAAGGAACCAAATTCCTCTCTTTGCACGGTTTGTTGCACACCAAGCAGACCTTATCTGTTGCTACGAACTTGTTGGAGCACTTCTTGCAGAAGACATGGCCACAGGTGCTGATCGCCACAAGGGACATGGTGTTTGTGAGAGTGGACTTGCAACTGGGGCACATGTAGCTCTTCTCCACTGACTTCTTGTTCTTCTGGTCAGCGTTTTCCTCGGTGAAAGAGATAGGAAAGAGCGACTTCAACTTGAGCTTCTCCTGCCCCTCGGGGCAGATTGTGTTGGTGGAGGGGGCCTCTACCTTGACAGTAGCTTCAGGAGTAGCTGACGGAAGCCAGAACGCCTTCATGTTGCGGAGGGCTTCCTCTTCAAAGGAGGTCACCTTCACACTGTTTGCTCCATGAAAACCATTCTTGTCCTGGGAACCGCTGCGATCATGGTATTGGGGGACGGCTCCGTGATTCTGCTGATCAAAAGCGTCCAACTCCTTAGACTTTTGCAGCATCAGCTTCTCTTCCTCCTCTTCCTTCTCTTGCTTTTTCTGGGCCTCATGAGCTGCAAGCTTGCTGGAAGAACAAGGATAAACACTCAGAATTCCATCCGATCTATTCAGTTACACAAGCAGATAATTCAAGGGCAACAGCAATTTCACGTGTCCATGAAGAATGGGAACAGGAATTATAGGAAGGCAAGTACAACAAGGAAACTACTTTAGCCATCATTGTTCACAGGTTGTTGGCAACACCAATTGCAATGAACAGACATATATTGAACAAAAGCTGAGAAATGGCATGGGCAAGTACCATAGTTTTGGATACTGAAAGTCTGAAACTACACTATATGCATAGTAGAAATCCAACGCACGAAGTAAGATAATGTTATCCTACAATTCAGGGGTGAGGTCGCACAATACTACTATTAGTACTGGTGACAGACAACCACCAATTCAAATACAGTAACAAGGGAAAGGCCCGTCATGATCAAATTCTTTCACCACGACATCCCCAGCGATACGCGACTAAAACATGGAGCTAAAAAAGACGTCCTCAGAGCGCCCAAAATGCTAAGCTTCAATAACTACATCAACCAAATCCATGAGGAACCCAAGAATCCTTGGAGCAGGGAAGGAACCCAAGTAAACCCAGCACCCCATCCGACCAGTAACATACCAACTTCACAATCCCGACTACCATACTGCAAACTCCTCCCAACTATACAATATACTATTGCGCCGGGGTCTGATAGCCGTGCCTAACTAACTATCCAATTCCAAATTGCCCTAAAAAATTAGCAGTCTGGAGATGACCACTGAAGGAACGAATCGGGGGAGAGGAGAGGGGGAGAGCGCGCAGACCTACCGTTTGATGTCCTTCTTCTGCGCGAGGAGGCACTCGAGGATGCACTCCTTGCAGAAAGTGTGGCCCTTGGGGCAGCAGAGCGGGTCGAGGAGCGGCTTGAGGCAGAGGCAGCAGGCGTCGAAGGGCTTGATGGAGTCCTTGCCGAGGCGCTCCCGCTGCGTGCCGTACCCGAGCTTCCGCTTCTCCTCGTACGTGAAGAAGGCGAGGTCGTTGTTGTTCTTCGAGTGCCGCTGCGGCATCTTCTCGCTCGCAAGCCGGCGACGACGACCCTTCGCTCCTCTTCCGGCCGGCGGGTGCGAGGAGCGAGCACAAGGAAGGCGATGCGATGTGAAGCTCTCCTGTTGTGAGGTCGGTCGGAGACTCAAACTCTTAACCCTAGATTTGAAGGAGAAGAGGAAAAGGAAGAGGAAGAGGAAGAGGAAGAACGGGGTTGGGGGCTTGGGGCACAGCTGGCCTAACGGGGCGGCTCTGTTACTATTTGTACCGTACCGGGTCGGTCTATAGGCTGAGGTGATGATCTAGATACGGTTCATCGGTCGTTCGTGTCAGATCGACACGGCCATTTACCTCATCGGGTTAAATGTAGTCCGTTTAATCCATTTGATCCGATAGAATGAAAAAAAGTAGAAAAATATGTAGAATTCAGAAGTAAACATGAAAATGTAATATAATTTTATTAATGTTTAAATAGCTAGCTCGTTAAAATATTTGTCATTTATCTCATAAGACATGAAAAATCGAAAAACAATTATAGAAAAAATATATTTAAAAAAACCAAAACAATTATATATATATTTATAAAATGAACTATATAAAATTTTAAAACTACAAAATAAAACCATATAAGTATTAAAAATGGAAAGAACATCATATAAATAAAAATAAAAATATATACGTATATTAAAAGCGATTAGTCGTACATAACGGGACGTCTTGCGTGCGAAATGTCGACTCGTTGTGCTAACCTAGGCACAGCTCGGGCTATCGTGCTGTGCCGACCTGGCCCATAAATAGTATGGATCATGCTGTGTCTGAATCAAACCAACATTGTCGTGGCCTTATGCCGACCCAACAGGCACGGCCGTTTAGCCAGCTCTAGGTTAGGGTCTCGGGAGAAGACAGCTGGACTCGGTTCGGTTCCGTGTCTGGGTTGGGCTTGGACAGTGGCCGACTCCGTGCGCGAGTCTCCTGCGGGCCATGGCCTAGCCGCCTAGCTAGGGCCCATCCTTCTCGTCGACCTTTGCCGTGCGAGTTTCCGTGTTGCTATGGGCCGGACTACGTGTTCTGTGGCCACATCACACGTGGTCTGGTCCACATGGCGTCCCTCTCGTCGCGGCGGCTGGCCGGTCGCACGCTGGGTGCTCGCAGCTCGCGGGATCCGGCATGCGAAAACGAGGTCGCAGAGGCGTCAGCGGACGATGGCATTTGCGGGGAATTGCACCGGCGCACGGCGGCCGCGGTTTGGCGCGCGGCGCGGAGAGCAAAGCATGTCTGCACCCACTCCGTTCGGTCCGTCGCAGAGAGGACGCGCGGATGCAACACATATCACAATGCTTTCAGTCTTTTGCAATGGACCAAACTGTCTGCGTCACACGTTGAGCCTGGAACAAGACAGGATTATTTCCAATATTCAGATACAAATACGGCGGCTATCATCGCACGTCGTCTTCAACTTTCGAACCATCACCAGCAGTTCCATGGTGCAAAATGCAAACACTAACATCACCAACACTAAGTTTCGAGTCACTTGTGAACAACGGACTGAACGCTGACCTAGGAATTGTGATTTTTGCCTGCGGTGTTAACCACAGCAGCGCGATTATACACTGCTCCGCCGCAGCGTTTCTCGGTGAATGAAGGGCGAACCTTGGCTGGTCGAGCATCCATGACGGACTTAAGCAATGGAACTGCGTCACATACAGCTTGGGTTAACTTACCTTTCCGCGGCAGGGGCATCTGTTCAGCAACGAGATCAAATGCGCCAGGTTTTTTGCCTGCGATCAGGGCTTGCTGTGGTTTGAGCAAAATCTTGTGGTGGTTCTGCACCATCCAGTAGGAACATGTCGGGATCAAAATAATCCTGGCTTGAGGAAGTCAGGTCATGGAAGGACGGCTCAACAGGGTTAATGTTCAGTGAGGAAACAAGGTTCCTGTGGCCAAGGTCACTGGATGATGCAAAGCAGCAGCTGGCTCCTGTCTGGGCATATTGTTCCTGCGTCATCCCACTGAACGGTCTTACTGCGGTAGGAACTATACCTCGGTTATAGGTGGTGGTTGCGAAGACATCAGGTCTTGCAATTCGGGAGTAGGCTCTTCCAGCAAGCATCATCTGGGCGTTTCTTGCCTGTAATTCTGCGAGCAGCAACTTCCCCTGGTTCCTCGCCTCATCCCTTTCTTGCATCATTCTACGCGCAACTGTAGCTAGCTGACAGATTGTTTCATTAGCATCTGCAGATAAGGCAAGCGTGTTCTGCAGTTCCAGTCTGGTCCAACAAAGTTTTTCCTCTAAAACACTGCGCTCCTGCAAACAAGCTACAGTGCTTAAGTTCGTCAAAGCATTCTAGAATACAGAATTACTGCCACTGACATTGCTATACTTCCACAGTTTTTTTATTTATGGTTAATCCACAGTTATGTTAGTATTCATCAACTTCACATAAAACTTACCATTCATGCACAAAAAATGTTGTTTCATCTATTGTATATTAAAAGTCGATCACAGGTCTTTTATAGTTGCTAAGAAAAAAGAGAAATATGATAGAAATTCTCACAAAAAAGAAAAACATCTTACCCTTAAATTGGTGGATCCAAATTTTAAAGGCTTAGATTCGATAGTTGTCTTAGAAAATATATTAATTTGAAAAAGATCTGGAAACATCTAACCCTTTATTTGGTGGACCCTAATTTTAATGGCTTAGATTAAATAGTCTATTATATATTAAAAGTCGATGACAGGCTTTTCACAACTGCTAAGAAAAAAAAAAGAGAATTGTGCTAGAAATTCTCACAAGAAAGAAAAACATCAAACTCTTAATATATCTCTAAGAGAACTATCGACCCTTAATCCTAATTTTAAAGGCTTGGATTCGATAGTTGTATATTGATTTGAAAAAAGATCTAATAACATCTAATACTTTATTTGGTATACCCTAATTTTAAAGGCTTAGATTTAATAGTCTATTATATATTAAAAGTTGATGATAGGACTCTCACAGCTGTTAAGAGAAAAGAAAAATGTGCTAGAAATTCTCACTAAAAAGAAAAACAGCCGACCCTTAAATTGGTGGATCCTGATTTTAAAGGCTTAGATTTAATAGTTGTCTTAGAGATATATTAATTTGAAAAAGATCTAAAAACATATAACCCTTTATTTGGTGGACCCTAAGTTTAAAAGCCTAGATTCAATAGTTGGTTTAGATATATATTGATTTGAAAAAGAAAGAAATAGACTATGTTTAATTTAAAGGTTGAGAATGTAAATTTCCTCGATGGACCTACCTCTCAATTCTCTCTTTCACACATAAGGAGAAAGATTTCAAAATAAAATTTGCTAATTAAATATGAAATCAAATATCCAAAATTCAAATTTAGATAGCAAAATGTAAATTTAGAAATTTAGAATTGCGTAAAGTTATACAATACTACACCAAACCGCGCAATTGCGCAGGCCAGTCGGCTAGTTAGTCAAAAGCTCCTACAGATGCTAAATCTGTACTATTTTTAGGACACTAAATTCACCCATCGATGTAACCATATATTCAGCTATGCGCAAGCGACCATTGAAATTGTGCTGTTCAGTTCATATTCCTTGGTATTTTACCTATTTTGTTATCTGCGCGGCCAGTGTAAAGGGGTTGCTTAAATTAACATGTTTCACATATTCAACCATTGGTGACAAAAAAATCAGCTGCTATAAAAAAAATGCAATATGATCCAGCTTTCGAAGAAGCAAATGAGTTGCAGCTTGGAACCCGCATGGGCTAATCACGCATGTAGTGCATCTAGAAAGTAGCCGGTTGTCCCATCTAAATCGGTGCTGTACTGCTATCGTACAAGAAACACTCCAATTGGAGAACACTGCAATGCACACGACCAAAATCGGATTTCAATGTGTATGTAGCAATTTGCCATCCTGAACACTACTTTGATTTTTGAGCGGACAAAGTGGGCAATGGACAAATTCTTCGTAAGACCGGAAGGAAAAGTAAAGAAAACGCTGGAGCAAACGGAGACATGAACTAACCTCTAGGTCGGCGGGCGACGCAACTTTATCTTTCTCCACAAGACTCTGCTCCACCCCGCTGTTCTCCATATTATTCTGTCCCCCTTCCCTGTTTCCTCAGCTGATCTACGAGAAGTTCTCCATAGTACCCTCTCCCCTTCCCTGTTTCCTCAGATGATCTATTCGCAAGGAAGTATAGCACGCACCATTTGTTTCTCTGCCGGACAGATGGGCTAGCAACCTGAAACAATTGAGAAATGTTAAGTAATTCAATATCTTGCGTATCAAAAATGGAATGCCCGATTGCAAAAGGAATGCATATATCCACCTTAAAAGCTTACCATACTTGCAACCTTTAAACACTCAATACTTTTGGAGTTACCATATATGTAAGGACTGATAAACAAATAAGCCCTTGCGCATTTAGAAATTCATTTAATTACTTGATTGATTAGAAATCTTGGAAAGCAAAACACTAACAAGATCGGTTGATTTTTACATAATACAAATCGTTTGGCCTACACTTCTGGGTTCTGATCTTGCACGCAGGTGCAGAATCTCATAGCTGATGCATGCTAAATTAAAGTGATAAATCGGCAAGAGATCTTGCCATCTTAACAACATTTGAACAATTTTACAATATGCTACTTTCTTTCACTGATCATAGTGATTGACTGGCATGAGAGGACTTCTAGGAGTACGTGTCCATTGATCCAAGTATCGCTTTCCTTTGTCCATGTCATCCAACTTGTTCTCTGATTTGAATTTCACCACCAGATCTGGCACAGAGGCCCTCAGTTCTTCAATTGATTCTAAGCTATATGCACCGCTCAGTGGCTCCCGTGGACGATGCCGAACCGGACTATTAGCCTGTTAGGTGAGCAACATTAGTGACGACAAGTCACGAGATATAAGAATGATAAAAGGTGGTTTCATGGTTTGCATTGAGTAATTCATTAGTCCTACAAAAAATAACTAGTCCCTCTGTTGCAAGTTGCAATGGGGATTTTAGTTTTTTAACTTTTTCCCCGCAATAGACTCAAAAAGTTTTGAGTTCTTCAGCTAAACTTCACCAACAAACAATTTTTTGTGTGTTTTTGAAAAACAAACAAATATTTATGTTATTCAAGGATCAAGAAACCGGACCGGGTATACATCCCGGCACCCCTCCGGTACCGGTAACCGGCCCGGTTACCGGTAAATTCCGGTCGAATTCATTCAAATTTGATTGAAATTCATATGAAAATTAGAAAAAACCGCCGGTCTTTTTTATCCCGGCAACCCTCCGGTACCGGTAACCGGCCCGGTTACCGGCCGGTTACCGGCGGGATTCCAATCCTTGATGTTATTTATAGTTCAATATATTTGAATAACTTGCTTTTAAAGTTCTAGTCTAAAGCGTATTGAGGATAGGAATAGCTTACCATGTAATCCTTTTCAATAAAGTTACTCGCCATGGTTCTTATAGATTCTGTGTCTTGAGTGTGTTTTTCATTCAGCAATTCCAAATGATCCGAGAAAGAGGCAGATATAGTTTCCATTCTCTTTCTAGTTTCATGATCCACTAAGTCAGAATCTGGAAATGAACATGGACTACGTAAGGAAAAGGCCAGCTATTTTAAAAAATAATAAATTTATAATCCAGGTAGATGTGTTACTCTCTGAAGCAGTCAGCATATCAGATGTAATGGCATGAAACCCTGCATCATTCTGTGAAGAAAACAGCAGCATCTCCTGGAAAATACTTTCGTTTTCCTTTCTTATTTCTCTGCATGCAAGAAAGTAGTAAGAAAAAAAGTGAAGGCCCTATACTAAAAGGTCCATCAGAGTATCAACCAGCATGGTCAATTTCTAAAGATGATTACAACTTACTGAGTAAAGTCATCAGCTTCCACAACTGAACGATTATTTAGATGTTCTAAAGATGATTGGGTATGTGACCAGTAAGAAACAGAATGGCCACTTTTCTTCGAGCTGCAATCAATAACATTTGTTCAGCATAAATAAATCACGGAAACAGAAGGACTTCTAGGGAGACTAACTAATTCATGTTGCACCAAATTTGAGGTAGGCAAGTGAGGTGGGTACCATTGCTGCAATATGTCTGCCATTTTATATTTGATTTTAGCATGTGATGATTTATCCCCCTCGAATTGGCTCTCTAACTTTCCAGCATAGGCCACAGTCTCATTTCTGCCATTATCTGAAACTTGTTGTAGGTTGGACATTTCCAATATCAAGTGTTTATGCTCTTCACTGTATTTCTCATTCAGTTGTCCCACATATTCTGAAACCTGCTAAAAGAGAGACCAGTTATTGTTGAAGTCATCAAGAGTCTTGTTTTTGCTCAAGCAATAGCTAAGCTGACCATTGTAGTTTTCCGGGCAGTTAAGCCTGATAAAATTCCAGCAATCTTGTTAAGAGCAGCTTGCTCCTCTCGAACAGAAAGTTCCTATTAAAAGGAAGCATGTGATCAGTGAGTTTGTCCATAAATGAACTGTATTACGAATTTATGATATCTACCAAAACCAACCCACCTTAAAACCCTTCTCAAATTCAAGAAGCTGGGAGGAGCTTTCTCTTTGACTTTGTTCCGTAAGTTTGATGAGCCTAGACGCATGGGCCCTGATATCTTCAAAGAAATCAATTGATGTCTTTGACATGGCCTGTGCTGAAGTAAGACTCCTTTGCAATCCCTGCAAGACAAGTTTTCAGAATGAGTTGCAGCATCTGACAAATATGTGCCATAGATGCATATGAGCTAACAAAAGCAAGGGCCCAGGAGACATACTACTACTTGCTGTTCAGCAGAAAAGGCTAATAGTTCCTTGAGTTCAGAAATAGATTGCAAAACATCATTCAGTAGTTGTTCTGCCTCTGAAACCATCACTGCTAGAAACTGTTGATAAAAACAGATAGTAATTAGATCTTGTACAGTGCTTCAGTTATTTGCATTAGATAGCAATTAAAATTGAAAGTTCTATTATTCAATACATTGTCAACAGCTGCTGCATGAGAAGATATATTCAGTTTCATCTGCTCAGAGTCTGTGATGGATCGCTGCCGTAGCATACTGGCAAGCTCGTTCATGCATTGCACCCCAGAGGCATACGTATCTTTGGCTTTTGCAATTCTTCTCTCCAAGTGGTGGGCTGACTGGAAGCAGTTGTATGATGCAGCCATTTTAGTGTACTAGGAGAGGGATAGTAATCTTGAATAGTAAATAAAAACAGTATTTTAATAGTAGCACCTCAGATTTAGCTGAAAAGTATGATTTGATTTGTTTATTCATAGACTCTAAAAATTGGCGTTGTTCACAAATCGATCCAACAACTGTGTTATGCATAAGTCCAAGTCTGTGATCCAATTGAGACCGGAAATCGAATAACAACCCTTTATTTCCAGCTTCAGTTTTTGATTGCCTTTCTATAAATATTTGTCAAAAACACCAAGAACAGTCAGTATAACGAAACAGCAACCTGTATTAGAATGGGTGAGACTGGTTGTTTACCTATTTTATTCAGAAGATCAGAGATATCTCGAGATGCATTCTCCAAGGTGCCGCACGTATCCTTTGCACGTTCAAGAATTAAGTTTTCTGTCCAATGTTATGGAAAAGATACAAACATCAAAACACTTTATCAGAGATCCCTGCTTATTTGATCTGTTAGGCCCTTCAAGCTAGAAAATTACATATTTACTTAAGATTTAAAACAATTACCGGCACAGAGTAAGTTTGAGATTATGAAATCCTTTTCCTTCAGTGAACTGGTAGCTCTAGAATGAGCTTCTTGGAGATCTAGAAATTCCCCCTTGCAACTTTCAATGTTCATCTAAATAGGAAGATGTAGAAAATGTGAAGATCTTACAAACGCTAAACCAACAAGGATGCGGCTTTTGCTTTTCCAAAAAAAAAATGAAAATTTTTCCCCAAAAAAATGAAAATTAAGTTCTCCAAACTGCTTCACCTTCAACTCTTTATTCTGACTTTCCAAATCCATGTTGTGTTCCTGTTCTGCTAGGTACAATCCTTTGAAATTTTTGAGTTCCTACCAGACCGCCAAAGGTGCGGGTCAGTTCAACCCTGAACTAGTAAAACAATTAATACAGCAAAAATTGAATTGGAGATAACTATACTTTGCTCTGCTTTTCCAGACTGAGCTCCAAATAATCTATTTTTTCCCTCATTGTCTGCAACATATAGTCAAAATGATTAAGAGAACGTTAAACATCTTACACAGAAGTTCCATAAGAAATGTACTAAGTCTTACATATACCTTCTTTTCTGCCTCCTCAAGAACAAACCTTTCATGAGGGATATAAATTCCATTCTTTTCCCTTGCGGCTTTTACATCTGACAATATACTCATGAGAATGATGAGATCCTATAATAATGTGACGAACAGAAGCAAAACTAGAGGAGTGAAGAGAACCTTGTTTCATCCTTTCCATTTCTTGGTAGACATCCTTGAGCATAACAGATTTGCAAATTTTTTGGTTTGCCTACAGTTATAGTTCAGTTTGTGACAAGCATATAAAGGAAATTTGAACACCATGGGTGAATAGAAGTAGGCAAGTAGAACCTCTGGCTTGTTTCTTATGCTTTTAGCACGATGAGCGTAATCAAGTGTAACTAGAGTTTCTTCCAGGCAGTGGACAGATGGAGAAACTGTTGCTATGATGCATGTTTTAGCTTTTCCACCTAAGGATTCCCTTAGCAGTCTGGTGAGTTTGCTGTCCCTGGTAAAAGTATCAAAATGAATATGTATTACTGCCATGCACAGTGAATAAAACATTCCTGAGCTTACAGATTTATTACGAAACACAGCAGTACTACCTGTATGGCACATGAACTGAATGCTCCACAAGTGCAGTGATGACACGACCGAGGGTTAATAAGCTTTTATTCATCTCTCCAGCTTCTCTTGCTCTACCCTATCAGCATGCTACAAATCATTACTTCAAAACAGCACCACAGTAAGATTGAATGTAATACATAAGAATATTCAGTTACAGCAACATAGAACACACAAAAGCTCTTGGTTGAAACTTCGCAAAAAAAAAGGTGCTTCATTTTTACTGAGAACATAGTATTTCAAAGTACACAAATGATTATTCCTTGGGCCTGCAGCATTCGTGAACGGGGTAGAGTTTTCAATACAACTATTTAAACAAACACCAGGATATAATTCCATCATCTTCCAGCATATACTTCACTAATTTGACCAAGTGATTCAATAAGAGAAGATATAGAAGATGGGCACACCGGTTAGACTAAGCGGCGGACTACATGATATGGAGAATAGATGATGTAATCACTAATCAGTCGACAATAGAACCAAATACCTCTTTTGCACCAGATCGAGCTATATTCTCCGATCCTGCCAAGTCTACTAGGTTCAACCTCCCACACTTCATGAGTTCCTGATTCCCTACTGTTGTTTCTTTGACATGGATGTATATAGAAAAGACAGAATGCGATCGGCTGCCAGTACAAAATTCACAATGCTCAGTATCCATTATCCAACGCACCCGTCTTGGCACCAAAGAATTAAAAAGGAAGTGAAATGATCATGGACCTGCTTTGCTTATTTAGCGCAGTATCGGCAGTGCGTCTCCTAGCTGATCCATGTTCCAGAAGACTATATATCTCGCTAGGACTGTATACAACAATCTCTTCAAGGCCTCTTATGACCGCCCCACCCTTGCCATCTTCCATAAGAGATATGGGCCTTTTCTGTCTATCTTCCGGGGATCTGCTTTGGTCCTCTAAAGCCAACAAATCTGTTATTTCTTCGTTATAGAGCTCCAAGAAGGTTACCTTCATGCTATAGTCAGCCTTCCGTGCTTCCAAAATATCGAAGATATGGCGCACTGCTCTTGGGATGACACCAGCAGTAGCTGGTAGTTCACCCACCTAAAAATTAGATGAGGCAAATCGTTCAGATGCTGCAAGTAACTTCTCAGATGAAGTCCAATATTTTTGGGGGTACCTTCTGCCTCATCCCCCCCTCCATCGTGTATGTTTTCCCGGTTCCAGTTTGCCCAAAGGCGAAGACAGTACAATTGTAGCCTTCAAGCACATCATTGACAATTGGTGCAACAGCATGATCATATATCGCCCTTTGCTGAGATTTTGGTCCAAAGACCTGGGTATAAAACAGCAACCACATGTTAAGCAAAATTCATGAGAAACAATATCAATCAAAATCATGTATTTGTTATGAATATTGCTTGTATTGAATATGAGGCCAATGGGCCAGTATATATACACAAATACAAGTGGTGAATATGCACAAAACCCCTCATAACAATGGGGAATAACATACTTAGACATATATCTCTAATACCCCCCTCAAACTCATGGTGGATCAACAACATTGAGTTTGGAGAGGCAGAAGCCATGCTGTGCTCGATTCTCGAGCCTTCGTGAAGAAATTCGCTATCCAAGCTCCTAAGGCACATATCAAGAGCAATCACCGATCATGCACACAAGACCGCATGAAGAAAGCATCAACACCAATATGCTTGGTGAGCTCATGCTTCACAGATCACGGGCATCCGATAGCACTCTTTGTCGGACAAGAGAGGAGTTGGTGTAGCGACGAAACACCAAAATCCTCAAGTAACCACCGTAGCTAAGTAATCTCTCATCAAGAGAGCCATAGCTCGCAACTCACCTCTCTGACTTGAACAGGACACCGCATCTGTTTCTTTGTCTTCCGTGCAATAAGAGAACCACCAAGAAAAACACAAGAAGCAGAGATAGACCGCGATCGAGGGATCGCCGCCCAAGTAGCGTCCGAATAAACTGAAGTCAGAACGAGTGGAGCGTGGAAAGAAGAGAGGCGAGAGATAGTCCCACGAAGGTATCGCAGAACTCAAGAAGGTGGTCAGAGTGGACTGAGTGGGAGCGAAACGAATCGACTCGTAATGTGAATCGGATAAGTGATATCTGGACGATGTGACAAGAAGGTAGACAAGGCTCCCAACAAGGTGACGATAGCGAGTCGGATCGTAAAGAGGCTCGCCATCGAGGGTTTGAGGTGAACATTGAGCTCCATGGGAGTCTCAACAAGACGTTGATCGATGAGAGAGGCGCGATCAAGAAGATCTGAATATACTTCTCTTGGGACATAAAGAAACCATCTAAGAGGAAGTAACTTCAATCCCAAGGAAGTAAACGAAGAGGACCAAGATCGACATAAGGAATCGCTTACTAAGACGAGCCTTGACAAAGGCAATGTATTCAGAATCATCTCCGGTGATGATCATATCATCAACATACTGAAGAAGAAGAGTCCCACCACGAGGCGAAGTGTGGACAAAGAGCGCAGGATCATGATCACTTGCTAAAAAGCCGCCAGAAGTAACCACAGAGGAGAAGCGCCAAACCAAGCACGAGGGCTTGCTTAGGGCCATAGAGAGAGCGGCGAAGGCTGATGGACCATGCCCTCGAGGAATGTAATACCCGGTGGCAGATGCATGTAGACCTCCTCACGCAACTCGCCATTAAGAAAGGCATTCTTGACATCAAGCCGAGAAATGCATGGCGAGCAATGGCGCCACCGAAAGAAGAGCGCGACAAGGGTCATGTGGGCCACAGAGCAAAAGTCTCGTCGTAGTCACGACCATGCTCTCTTGGAAGTCACGAGCAACAAGACGCGCCTTTATAGCGTTCAAGAGAGCCATCGAGCGAGTCTTAATCTTATAGACCCACTTACACGTGATAGGGACGAGAGTGAGATGGAAAAGAAACAAGATCCCAAGTACCAAGACGCCGAGGGCAACAATCTCCTCGGCCATGGCATGTCGCCACTCAGATGATGAACAAAGATCCGTGAGGAGACAAGCTCTGAAGTGGTCTGCGCCAAAGAAAGGCAAACGGCAGGGAGGTCGAATCGATCGGGCGATCGCGAAGAGCGTAGCGAGGAGAAGATGACCCATCAGGGGAAGATGGAGCATCAGAAGAAGATGGAACATCAGAAGAAGATGGCTCATCTGGAAGATCCTCAATACGAGGTCGACGAGTGTAGTGGGGGGAGCCTGAGGAGCCGCAGGAGACGGCAAGCGGCGCATAACGGCATGAGAAGCTACAGGAGGAATATGTGGAGACTCGATGGGGCCGGGTGGACGAGGGCAAAACAGATATAGATGTATCTGGAAAGGTCAAAAAGGAAAGAGACTCCACAGAGGAAGCCGAAGGAGAGAGGGCGTGGGTAGAAAGGACGAGACTCGTCGAAAGTCACATCTCGAGAAATCCGCGATCCGTCGACCAACAGATCCCAAAGACCGATAGCCCTTGTGGTCGGCATCAGATCCCGTAAAAACACACTCAACAGATCGGCGGCTGGATTTGGTACGTTCGAGGGCGAGAAGAACGAGCAAACGCAGCCAAAAAGACGAAGGCGAGTAGTCGAAGGAGACCACAGAGACGCCAAAAGGATTGCACCTCAAGAGCGAAGAAGACCGGATGTTGACGAGATAGGTGGCGGTGGAAACGACCTCGGCCCAAAAGTGAGGTGGAATAGAGGCGGCAATCATCGAGCACGAGCCGACTCAAGGAGGTGACGATGCTTACGCCAAGAACACCATTCGAGCATGAGCACCGTGACAAGAGAATCGAAGCGAGAGTGCCCCTCGCCAAAGAAGGAAATCAAGCAGTGACGAGAGAGGTACTCGCGGCAGAGTCAAGACGAAAGACACGAATAGGAGTGGAGAACTGTGTGCGAACCATAGTAGCAAATTGTTTATAGATAGACAAGGCCTCACTACGAGAAGACATGAAATAAATCCAAGTGTGGCGAGAGAAATCATCTATAAATATGATATAATATCGATGACCCCCTTTCGAAACGAAGGGAGTCGGACCCCAAACATCTGAATGAACAAGATCAAAAGGACGCTGAGATACTGACTCACTATAAGGATAAGGAAGCTGAAGCTGTTTGCCTAACTTATAGCCCTAACAATCTAAAGACATGTCTCCTGAGACAGACCCCAGAAGACCACGACGAACTAAAGACGACAGACGAGATCCACATAGATGGCCAAGACGGTGATGCCACTGCTGGAAAGAGCCGGTGGACGGAGTGGTAGAAGCGGAGAGACTGGCGGCGACGGTGGCAGCAGAAGGAAGGTGAAGCCAGTCAAGCTCCCAGAGACGCTGTGAGTCAAGGCGCCGAGGGCCGAACCAACCGAGCTCCGTGTGGTGGTCTGAACACAACAAGAGTCGAGTCGAGAATGACCCGACAACCAAGATCAAGATGTCCGCCCAAAGAGAAAGAAGCCGCATGGTAAGGCGAGGAACATGAGCAACATACGGTACATGAAAGGATGAGTTGCTACGGTTCCTCGACTGAGAGAGAGAGAGAGGTACCATCGGCAGAAGAACACTAACAGAGAATCAAGAGGTGTAATGAAAGACAGTGGAAGCATCGGAAGACATGTGAAAAGATGCTCGTAATCAAGAATCCACGGGAGGTACCTAAGCGTGTAGAGGGTGGTTGCTCGATGTTCAAGAATCGATGAGTGAGCTCGCAGAACTGCCGAGGAGAACACAAGCGGCAAGCAGGCGTCGAAGTCTGGCTATCTCCTGCTCCGTGAGAGAAACTGCTGAAGGAGTCGATGTAGAAGCACCAATGTTAGTCCTAGTAGAAGAACGACGTGAAAGATGTCGTTTCTTCTTATAGCACTGGGATTCAATGTGACCGACCTTATCGCAGTAGGAGCAGTGAGGACGGCCACCTCCGATGATGGGCGGCCACCACCGCCTGTGGTGGCCACGGAGGAGGCGGTGTCAAGCGTGGAAGCGACGATGTAACAGTGGACGAGCGCGAAAGCACAGAGGGAGTGGCATCGCATCAAAGACCACTCAAGCGAGTCTCCTCCGCACAGATTTCAAGAAGAGCCTCGGAGAGTAACACGAGGGTCTTGTGCAAGGAGCCGGGCACGCCTCGCTCGAACTTCAGGGGCGGCGTAGTAAGGAACTCAGAGACCGCCGAAACCTGTGTCAAGACGCATACTAGGCAACACGGACACGAGCGACAACCAGTCGTGCGAAGAGAGTCCAACTGACGCCAGACAGCAGCTCTGGGCGTAAAAAGCGTCAACAGTAGCATCACCCTGCTGAAGAGAGTGCTCCTGGCGGACCACGGATAGGTACAAGGCATAACCAGAGGGCTCGTAGCGCTGACGAAGGTGTGTCCACATCTGGAAAGCCGAGGAGAGTCCCACAACCTTAGAAGAGAATTGAGGCTGGACACTAGCAATGAGGACAGCAGCAGCCCGAGCGTCGTCGTCATACCACTGAGTATAGACGGTCAGTTGATCCTTGTAGGAATCCAGAGCCTCTTGGTAGGCAGAGACAGCCTCAACATTAGCAAAGTGAGCGGCCTCGAGAGCGACCTTTTAATTTGTCGAAGGGCAGCGCGACAGCGAAACTCCGTCGGAGGAGTAGGGCAAAGCGGGCGGATGACATCGCCGAGAGGATGCCCAGAGACGAAGACCACGCATGTGAGATGCGGTCGGTGTAATTAACACCATCGAAGATCACCGCAACGAGGAGAGAAACAAGACCCATTGGTAGCGGCGCCGACGCGGCGCTGGCGACGTAACGGTTCTAACAAAGCGTGGCGGTTAGAGCGACGTTTTTCTCCTTTTTTTTTTTTTTTTCTTCCGAGCGGATTAAAATCGGCAAGGGCCGAGCCGATTAAATCGGCAGAAAAAGGGCCAAAGGCGGCAGAAAAAGGGCCAAAGGCCTTCGGCCCACTCACGCACTACGCACACGCCAAGACGGAGAAAGCGAGCGGCGGCGGCAGTGGCATGGCGCGAGAGCGCGGCGAGGTTTGGGCAGAGGCGCGACAAGAAGGTCGGAGGAGGGCGGCGACGGGAGGCGCGGCGACCGGAGGCGCAGCTGGCGAGATCTCGAGGACGCGGGGACCGGAGGCACGGCGTTCAAAGGGAGGCGCAGCTGTCCGGGAGGATCAAGGGCGGCGGCGCTATCCTCCGAAGCGGGCAGAAGGCGCGGAGAGCTACTACTGTATCCTCCGAAGCGGCGGCCACCTCTCACCGGCGACTTCGGGTGTAGATCCGATCTCGAGGTTTGATCGAGGTCGGCGGCTGGGACGGGAGGAGCGCTTGGCCGGGACGGAGGCGCTTCTACGGGAGACGCGGCTTTGGGTCGGGAGGAGGGCGGAGGGGAGGGAGGTCATGGTGCGCCATGTGGCATGAAGCGCGAGCGACGCGAAGGCGACGCAGACGCCAAAGATCGACGGAGAGACGGCGGCGGCCAACACGGGCAGACGTGAATAGCTTAACGGAAAACCCTAGGTAGGCCCTGATACCATGTTATGAATATTGCTTGTATTGAATATGAGGCCAATGGACCGGTATATATACACAAATACAGATGGTGAATATGCACAAAACTCTTCATAACAATGGGGAATAACATACTTAGACATATATTTCTAACAGTATTCAGTAATGCATAAGATTTTGATCGTTTAGGATTAATCATCGAACCAAATGACGGCAACTTGTTTGACGTTATATTAAAAAAAAAATCGCTATAAGCAGCAAGCACAGACACAGGTATGTAATGTCTTTACCTTATCAAAGGTGAACGTCTTGTCTGCTTGCTTGAATAGGCTGTGCAGCACCGTGACCTCCCTCTTCAGGTCATTGCAAGAGATGGCACTCTGGACATTCGTATTCTGGTCCTCCTCGCCTAGTGGCCTAATTGCGCACCAATCAGACAAACGCATCAGAGACACTATAGTAAAGTGCAAACGATCAGTACTACCTCCTACTTCTAGTATTTGGAAACATGAACTAGCATCACTCTGCTCAATATTTCCGCACTTACTACACAGCTAGTACTCCCGAGTAGTGAAAACTATCTACAATCACGAGTCTCGACTCTCGAGCCGCCTCAATACTTCGAAAAAATCATGCCATGGCTTACAAACGTTTGCTTCGAAGCGACGGAGCCAGAGCGAGAGCACCTCACCTGCACCGGAGCACGACCTGCACGTTCGCCTCGCGGTCCTTCTCGCTACCGCTGCCTCCGCCGCCGACGCCGACGCCGCTGCGGCGCACGGAGCTGTGAGATACCCCGTCCGCCCACCGCAGCTCGAGGTGCCGCCGCTCCGGCCGCGGCGTGAGGAAGGGAGGCGGGGGCGGCCCCACCCACGACCTCCGGCTGGGGTTCGGCGTCTGCGCCATGCCGCCGACGCCACCCTAGACGGCCCCGGCGCTGGGATTCGACGCGGGGCTTGGGGAAATCGCGTGGTTTTGGGCGGGATTTGGCTCGGCGATTTGGGGGAATTGGGAGTGGCAACGGGTGGGGACGAGAGAGGCCGCCTTTTCCGCGTTCCGGAGAAATTTGAATTCTGCGTTGGGGACTTGGACTCCGGTAGGGAGAGGGTGGGCTTCTCCCATCTTAGCGCAGGCGGTGTTGGACACGTGGCTTCGTGTGAGTGGAGGTGTGTGCGGCTTTTGGGACGGTGGGCATGGAGTGCGTGGGCTGCGGCCTGTTTCAAAATTATGGCTGCGCAGAGCGAGATTTATTTACCGTCCTCGAATTCTTTTCCGCTTTTCCTTCTTTTTTTTTTTTTTCTTACTTTAGCCGGTTTGTGTGTACGTTTCGGCCTGCTCCTGGGCATTACGGGCTAAGGTTGGATCTTGGATCGGCCTGCGCCGGTATGGCTCAACAATATTTTTTAAGGCCATGTTGTGGCATTGAATCGATTCAATATATTAGAAGGGGTCGATTCTAATAAAAAAATACATAGAACCGAACTCTATTTAAGAATTGATTCAAAGTATTAAACAACTCATATTGGCATTAAACAACTACATAGAAGAGAGTGCGTTTGAGAGATGATATTATTATTTTGTGGTTTTTTAATGTAATGTGGGTCCTAGTTATTTGTATGAATCGGTTTAATACATTGGAGAAAAACAAGCTCAGTTCCTAAAATACTTACGTGACATGACTTTAAATCAACGTCAGTTCAATACACTAAAAATGCTCTTAGAGTAGTACAGTCCACTCACCAAATTTGTTCAACAAATTGGTCGAGGGCTTAGCTAAATAAATACATTTTTCTCTCCTCGACCTCGAGATGGGGAGGTTAGGAGGGGCACGTTTGTCACCGTAAACGGCAGGACACCGGTGGCCGTGGATAGAAATGGTATTGCGAGGAACGCATGAAACTTTGGGTGATATCAAAGTGCACCGGAAAAGTTGAGCGGTATTTCGCCAAAGTGTGTATTTTTTAATGCTATTGAACTCCTTATCATCTGATGATGTCGATGACAAGGAATCAGCTGATGCCCTCCTTATCATCCATCGACCATCGTAGAGATATCGTTGTTGGCTTGCCTTCCTGCACCGTTTCTACTACTTCAATCGTTGCCAACTAAGCAGAACCTAGGGTCAAGAAACTTGAAAGTTGGAAAAAAATGATAACTTCTGTTTGTGCTTTGAATTTAACAATCTGTTGTTGACTTTGCACAATATGTTTCAAAATACATTGTTGACTTCGAACAGCGCGTTGGTTCGTTTGTTCTGAATAACGCTGCTCACTGCTAGTGCCAGGTCCAATGGAACCTACCCTGGAGTTGATGGTAGTTGCAAAAAAAAATTCCCTTTTTATTATCTTGAGTTAATTTCTTATTTGTCACAAGAAGTTGTTCAGATCCCCAATATGTCATCACGAAACTGTTCCTCCCCTCATTGTCATTGGATCTCAACTTTCATCTTTTTATGCTACTTTTGTCAGCTCTCGGTGAGTTGGCACGCAAAAAAGACTATATTGTCATTGGCCTCTCTCTTTCTATTCCATCTTCTTCCTAGTCCTCTTCCTCTCTTCTTCCCCCTCTCTCTATTCTCTCTCGTGGACTTTCCACCGACAGCCTCTTCCTCTCCCTCAGCTGCCTTTCTCCTCCCCTCCATCAGCCCTCGGCTGCCCTTCCAACTGACGAAGCGCACGAGCCGCCCTTCTCCTCCCCTCCCCTCCCACCCCCACAGCCGCCTCCCAATCCGGCTATCCTTGATCCCACCACCATTGGATCCGACCAACGAGCGCCACACGGGCATGGTGGAGGGTAGGCATGAACGGTCGGGGACGAGCTCCTCCTAATAGCAGCAGTCGGTGAGGAGAATGCGATACCATCGCCGCCACGAGTTTGTGAGGCCGCTTTGCTCAACAATGATCCACGACGCTGCTCAACACCCGATCGATTGATCCACGGTGAGACGACGCTGGAGTCACCAAAGACATGGTGGGGACGATTGTAGGGACTGGATTTCCAAATCTGAATCCTCTATACATTTCTGCACAAGTCCTAAATCGGTAGCTAGTGCACATAGTGGATATAGCGTTGATAACAAATTCAAATCACGGTTCAATATAAAAATGTAAATAACAGAGTATCGGCCTTACGGCCACCTATTACAATACATGTCACATGACCAAGTTTTATAGCAGCGGAAATAACAAAAGATAAACTCCGAGTGATGGTCCATCAAATTGCACACCAGCATTTGACTGGGGAGCGCATCCAAGTACACCAGATGACCTTCATCAAAGCCATAGCCGTAGAAGTCGTAATCCTCCTCGGCATTGTTGAAGGCTTCTGAGATATGTTTTGAGTGCAGCATATGAGTAAATAAAGCATTCTGCAAGTCTTGGGGAAAATGCAATATGCAAGGCTTAACAAATAGAGCTTATATGGTTCTTTTGTAGAAAGCAATATTTTAAGTTTTAACAGTTTTTATAAAGTAGCAATTCTAGCTACCAACCACTAGTATTAAGGCTCTATCCGCCAAGGTTCAAAGGGTATAGCTCTAGCTGCCCAACCGGCTCCAGCTGCTAGAATAACTATCCAAGAGTTCCAACTACTCCCAGATTCCTAAAGTTTATTCTTTTGAAAACCAAACCAAAATATACCATGTCAAAGCACACTTTGCCCGCCCTTTACCGTGGGCACGGCCGTTCAAACAGTTTTACACTTTGCAGATGTTGCACAGCTTGACCCACACGAGATAATGAAATTGAAATATCGGTCATGACACGCTTCCTTGGGTGTGCGACTAAGTGATTATCATAAGACTTTTACATTGGATTGCTCTAACATCAGCCCGCCAGATAAGTTTTGCCCCAAGTCATGGACATCAACTACCATTGATCTGGAACTCACCGTTGCGGGGGAAACCTGCTCAATCGTGGAGGTTCATTTACCATCGTCCGGCGCAAGCCCTGACAGACACGGAAGTTCATTTATCATGCTGCACGATCCAAGGTATGAAAGTACATTTACTACAATCTGCACATCTCAAGGCATGGAAATACATTTACAATAATCAAGAGAACACCTATCAACTACACCCTGCGGACGTAATGCTAGAACTTAGTAACTTGATTAGGCTTGGTTGTCCCATTACAACCATGTGGTTATATGGTGAATGCTCAGTTTGAAATAACACAAGCGCCGGTCTTTAATTGACCAAGGCGAGACAGTCAATAACTCAATCCACTCGCACCAGTCTAAATAAGTTTTCCATCATTTTATTTTATTTTCTAAACTACTGACAATACCTATTGCCATACATTTCTCAAACTGTTTTGCATAAAAGGGGTATTAATAATTCCTTCCCATAGGATGATCATGACCGATAATGCTTGTCTAAGAAATTCTACCATATTAACTAATCCAACAATAATGTAATCATTACCTTGGATTTTCTATACTAGGATGACAATGATTAATGGATAACAGCATCAAATGAGGGTATAATCAAGTTGGGATTAACTACTCATTCTAAGAATTGAAATCATCATTTTATGTAAATAGCAATGCATAATCGATTTGAACAATGTAAAACAGGATTTCGAAAACATTGGTACAGCATGATCAGAGAAGACTTGCCTTCGTTGAAGGTAGGAGTTATTCCTCCATATTGGTCCAAACTTGCTTCGGCAATGTCGAAAACTACACGCGCAAAACGAGACAAATAAACACAAAAAAATCCAAAAGAAATAGTACTGATAGAGAGATTATGAAATTAGAAATTTGAATCAATCAAATCGAAGTTCGGACGAAGGAGAACGGACATCTGGAAGTTTGTCGGAAAAGGAAAATTAAGAGAGAAAATCATATTCCACATAGTATGCTTTTTGAGTTAATTAAAAAAAGAATTACAGAATGACTGGTGGGGCCTCCTTTTCATTGGAAGAGAGAATGGGAGAAAGAGATGAAGAGGATGACATGTGGGTCCCAAGTGTAAGAGAGAGAGGAAGAAAGAAACAGAGCATGGGGCGACGGCTCTCAAGGGTTACACCTGGCCATGTAACATGCATGCAGGCGGTGATGGGGAAAATGGAACCCCGGAGACATGGTGGTTCTCCAGGTGGCAGTGACATGGGCGAAACGGCATGGTGACGGCGACGACAGCAAAGGCGACTCTATGGCGATGCCCTCTCGGAACTAGGGCGCGCATGGGCATGGCAACATCAGGGGGAGATTGCCAGGTCATGCGAGGAGGCCGGGGAGAGATCGAGGAGACACGGCGACGCCGGCGGAGAAGAAGGGGCGGTGGCGAGAGAGCTTGTCGGTGGTTTCTTGGCCGAATTAAGAGGGGGAAATGGTGGAGCAGACTCGGGAACATGATGTGACACGCATAGCTTGGCAAGAGCCTCACCGGCGAGGGAGATCGGGGGTGGGGTAGTGCGGTGGTCGACGGTGGGGAAGTGGGCTCAGGTGGTGACGACGCAACTCCATAGAAGGTGGGAGTTGGAGAGGGAGTGGGGGTGAAGGAATAGGGTCTTGGTGCTCCCCTTTTATAGGTGAGGGCGGCCTCTGAGTGGGCGCGGGCACGACAGAGAGGTCGATAGCGGTTTCGGTCGGTCATTGATGGCGCGCACCGGCGAGGGGAAAATGGCAAAGTGAATGCTCGAGGTAGTCGGATGTTGATGGTGCACATTGGTGGCATCAGTTTCTTCTGGCGTCGAGACGTGGGCGGAGAAACGCACGGCATGGCTGGAAGAAAAGCAGGCATCGAGAGGAAGAAGAAAAAGAAGAAAGAGGGGAGGTGGGCAAGTTGGCCTGGGCAAAGAATGGAATCGGCCTAGCAAAATAGATTTTCGTCCCAAAAACCGAGATTGAATTCTGACATTTGAATTTCAGAGAGAATTCAAATTTAATTTTCGGCTGAGCTTTGAAATAGAACTGGAATTGAGTTTTGATTTGGGATTTTGGGATTTGTTTTGATTTTGATTTGAGATGGAATTGAATTGGAATTTCATAGCTTAATTTACTTCTTAATATTTTGTAAATCTCCAAATAAGATCCAAATCTTTGAATTAATTAATTTCAAATAATTTTTCAAAATCTCCAAAAATTGGGATGTTACAACGATTGCCGATGGTAGTGAAATACAGGTAGTTGGCCGAGGAGAAGGGCGTCTCACATCCGTGTCCACTGTGCTAGTCGGCGATGTACGTTCTTCAGCGAGGACGATGTCGCACACCTCCGCTTTCTCCACATCATGCGCTAGGGAGGTTCATGGTGGAGAAGAACTGCGACGGCCCATGCCATTACCCCAAGGGTAATCACACTTAGGCATACGGATTACTATTCGTTTGCCCAGTAGAACACTGCTCCAATGAATAGTAAGCCATTTATCAGAGATAACGCAGTAAAACAATAAAATAGGAACTGCTCTTTATTACAACAGTAGACACACAAGACTAAGGTTCTGATTTACAAATATTTAATGACAAACGGGGATATACTTTCCCGCGCTTGCCTGCTAGGTTCCTCCAGCCATCTACTCGTCCCACGAGTCAATTAGGACGTTCACTTCGCCCGGCTCCTCGTAATCAATGCCCACGTCACCACGGCCTTCTCGGTACCTGCAAAACCCTAATCTCACTCGAGATAGCTCCCGACCGGATTAGGAGCTAAGCAAGGGGAGAGATAGCAAGAGTGAGTACTATAGTGTACTCAGCAAGCATTAATAGCTAAAATGCAAATGATGACTCTAACTTTTCGTCCTTAGCAACATTCTTACCTCTTCTCTTCTCCAGAAAATAGACATTAACACTTAGGTTGCAATTTTAATTCTGAAAAGACTACTTGATTACTCGGAGAGAAAATAGACCCCCAGTGGTTCCCGTAGACTCCAATCCAGGAGACTGGCATGAATTCATGATTTTATATAGCACTGCGCAGGCTTGTACCACTTTACCCACAGCTACCCTGAACCCTCTTTAAACCGGGTCCACCGCATTTCCATTGATGCGATTTTGGGTTCGTAATCGTAACGTTTTCGTGTTACGTGAATATTTTCTCTACCCATTACTTCCGTCGGTCGGGCTTGGCCACCATCGAAGTTCGAGTAATGTTGGTTGGGCCAATTCATCCTCTTTGCACCCAACACTCCACCTAGTGCTATAGCACCTCTTCTTACACCACTCACACATATTACATACCCGGTGTGGAGAGCGAAATCACGTAACAAGGTAGCATTTTCTGCCCGTCGAAACGGAAAAATAGTTGGTACTGAATTTACGGTCTCTGACCGAGTAAGAGTTTTGTTTGTCCTTATATTATAACCATATGTAAAGGGTCCCACCTCTTGCCCTCTCTCATCCTTACCACGGGCACCCTTTACCAATCGTATTAATACTCTGCTTTCATCTCATTTCTCATTCCTCAATTCTCGTCTTTTCTTTCATGTTTCTTATCTTTCTCATTTTTATCTCATTTATTTGATTTGAGTTTTTTGAGAAATAGTTTTGATGCAATAAATATATGATAGAACAATATACGGTTTACATTTAATATAGCTAAATTAATGAACAAGGGAGTAACTTGCCTTCAGAATTGTAGAAAATATCATCGCCACTTAAATCAGATCAACTCATGAGATCGACGATACCTTTCACGCAAATCTGTGACGGGCGAATAATAAATAATTGTGCCAATACTTAGTAGTATTTATGTACTATTAGGTGTACAATAGTTAGTTGGTCCTTTTTAGCAGATTTTAAACAATAACAATTTCTTTCAGGTTCCTCGTTAAGTTAGCACTCCCCATTGCGGTCGTTTTACGGTTAGCTCGCTTAGGGTTGCGGTTACCGGGACTCGTGTTTTAGATAGCAAAAATAAAATACTACTCGTACTTGCATTCTACTATTTTTATCAACTTTATTCGGGAGAAACGTTTAATTGAGCTTATTTAATTGCGTACATAAATACTTAATGCTCTAAGTAAGCTCAAGGTTGACTAGTTTAATTATTCCAATATAACGAAATGGTTGCAAACGCGTCAAATTATCAACCTAATAATTATAGGTTTGAGACGCTCGAAAACTAACATTTTAGCAATAACGCTTTAGGGCAAATTTTATCTTATTTCAATAATTACACAAGGATAAATTTTAATATTGGTTAGCCCGCGGCGTTCTAAGTGAATCCTTTCGATCGCATAATTACGCAGTGCTAACATCTATTCATTTTATTACTAATTTCTATTGTTACGACACTGATTATAACATTTTATTAGGATTTATACAACTTTCCTAAATTCTTCCTATCCTTAGATTCCTAAACCCATTTTTCTAACCCTAATCCCCTCCTAAATATCTTCCTTACCCCCTCACCTCATTCAAATTGACCACCTGCACCCTATCTCCTTCAACCTCTCATTTCTTCTCTCTCCTCCATTGTTGGCGCCGCCCCATGGTTCCTCCCACGGCTGCCGGCTCTTGGCGCCCACCTTTGTTCCTGATGCCTTTGCCATTGAGCCCGCTCTATCGCCGCCCTCCTCTTCTCTGGCGCCACCACCGGCGCCTCGTGTCCATTCTTGCGTCTGCGCCGGTGTCGCCTCAGCTTCCCGTCCGATGCCACGGTGGGCTCCTCCCAGCGTGGTCTTGGCTGCCGCTCGCTCCTCTTCCCGCCACCGCCTCGGGTTCATTGCCGCCACGCCACGCCCTAGACCCGCCTAGCTCTGGTCGCCTGGCTTGGCGGCTTGCTGTTGCCTTGACTCGCCTCGTCTTTGCTTCTCCCCTCGGCGGTGAAGGCCGATCTTGCCTCGCCACGGTCTGGCCTCCCTCCTCACGCAGCGTCTTGCCACGCCAGTCGGCCATCATGGCCGCCGACCTTGACCTCCACTGCTACACACCTCCAAACCCCTTACTCTCTAACCTCCCTCTCAAATCTTGCTTTGATCTAATTAATTTTGTTGATTTGCATTCACCGATGTGGGTTTATTGCTTATGCATGATAAATGAGTGCCGAGGTGGCTAAGGAGCTTGCTAAAGATGGTGATGGTGGTCTTGCTAAAACTTCGCTCTACGGTATACTCCCTCGCCTCTAATCTCAATCCTCCCTTGCTCTGTGATGTTGAATGAACCGAGAGCTACAAGTGAGCATTCTTGTGGGCTGCTCTATGGTGAATGAGATGCATATGGGGAGCGCTGGATTCAGTGTGGGTTACCTCTGGTGAGATCAAGAATGGGGAGGGATTGAAGTCTTGGCCTGGCGGCGGTACTCTCCTCTTCACCGTCATGCGGTTGGCTTCTGAGCAATGATGAGGTGAACTCGAGCCTCCTCCTCCTCCTCCTTGTGGCTTGATGCTCTGGCGATGCCGATGGTCCAGGTTCTGTGGTTCTTGCTCTTCTCCCTTGCTTCCTTCCTCTATGCTCCTTCTCTCCCTTAGCTTCTGTGATTTGGTTGGATGGTATACTAATGACTAGTTTGGCTATGGATGAACTTATGTCGCCAGAGAAGCAAAGTGAGGGAAAATGTGGTTTTATGCCTTGGAGGTGGCTTCTACTGGGTTATCTGGTGCCCTGTGTGGGTGGCTTATCTCTTGCCCTATGTCGGTTGGCTTATCTCTTACTGTGCAGGATTTTTCTTGGGGGAAAAATTGCTCTCATCCCCAGCACTGTGCATTTCCCTCTTTACCCTTTCCTATTCTTTTTATTACTATGGTCCTATCCCCTGGTCTTTCTTTTGCCTTTGCTTAATCTCCCTAATTCCTAATTACCAAGTTCCTATTTACCCTAATCCTATTACCAATCTATTTATGGCTGCCCTCCATTGTGATCTGTTTGATCATCCTCCTATGCTCCTTTGTGATGTCGGCTTGGCCTAAGTTGGTATGGAAGGCCTACTGAACTTCGGGTATACTGACGGCAATCCCCCCTTCTTTACTCTAGCTAGCACTACTACTCTCGGTTTTGCTAACTACTCGTTGAGTTCTTGGTTGCAAGACAGGAAAAGCGGAGGATGGTTGAATGAGGTGACAAGGAAAGCTTAGAGAAAATGGATGCAAGCACATTAATTTGTAAATTGAGTGATTTATTTTTGTAATCGGTGTTGTAAAAGATTTGTAACAATAATTCTAAATTAAGCTTTTGATTTCAATATTTTAATTTCGTTTTGTAAATGGACTGCTGATACACTGTGTTGTGAATAAATGATGTTTGCTTAATTACAAGGTTTATTGCGTTATTTATTTAATTGAATGATTACTGAGGTTAGGCTAGAGATTGATTTGATGAAAATTTAATTATGCTAAACACTGATTACTGTTGATAATCTTAGTTTAATTACGCGGGTTCTCACAAGAACAACCTCAAGGTGATGGCACCCGAAGAGCACCTCGTGTTCCCTCCGCTCCATTGTGTCTCCGATCAGAATGACCACGTCCTGCCGTGTTCAAGGACGCCTCCTACGTTTCCCCACTAGCAATTGCAGCCAAGTCGCCGCTATTGACAAGATCGGGGTCGTCATCTCCTTCGATAGCCGAGCGCCGTCGCCACTGAAAATTCCATGTCTTGGTGAGCTCCTTCCCTTGCCATCTACTCAACCGAGTTCGCCTGGTCGCGTTCTATCCCGTGCTTCCCTTTCCTTCGCCGAAGAAGCCTCTATGTGCCCCCATTGTCGTGTGTTGTTGCTACGCTGCCGCCTTTGCCTCGCTACCGGCCATCTTTGGTGACCATTGGGTTCCAAGTCCACACCGTCGAGTTTGTCTTTGCCTCCTCTCCTCGATGTGCTTCTTTGTCATGCCTAACAGGCTGTTGTTCGCAGTGGATGTCTTCGTCGGAGCGCGCTGGCCATTGACTACTTCCGCCATCCACCATTGTCCTCGGCGCTTGGAGGGATAGGCCTGTGGCCGGTGATAGGAGGGCGGTGGATCTGGTGGCATCTGGTGTGAGAGCGAGAGAGAGGAGGAGAAGGGGACGACCACTTAGCCAATGGTGGCATCCGGTGAGGCATGAGAGAGAAAGAGAGGGATGATGGTGGAGAAGGAAGAAGGAACAAGATGACATGTGGGCCAATGTGAGGGTAAGACGGGTATTTCTGAAGAAAAAATTGACATGTTTTTGCTATTCACGGTGTAATGCCCTAACGGAGATTGACTGAAGTAGCAATGAAGGGAGGAGCAGTTTCGCGATGGCATATTAGAGATATGACGAACTTTCAGTAGCAAATAAGAAATTTACTCTATTATCTTAGTCTAGTCAGCGAGCAGAGTGACCGCGCTACGGAATATGGTTGACTTGGCAAGCAGGGGTTGTTTACATAGCTAGATTAGTTGGCTTTGGCTTGGTCCCAGCGTTCTAGAAGGTCAATAAGCATAATGTTATCTTAACAGGGCAATTGAAAAATTATGAAGTTTACATGTAGTATACTACTCGTTTTGCATAATAAAAAATGCCACTCAAAAGTTAGAATGCAAGAATATTCTGCAAACTGAGTAAGCTTGGTTATCTTCAGATTGAGCTTAGCAAACTAACCTGAAAAAAATATTGCAGGTCAGCTGGGTCCTGCTCTCATCCTGCATACTATACAGGCCTGTCTATATCTTACAGCTGAACTGTAGGAAAATGTGTTTCATTTGATTTTTAATCTATGTCTGAATAATCGAGAAGAATTGTCTGGCACTCAGGCACGTTGGAGAATGCATTGTTAATAAGACAGGATGACAAATAAAAACTCCTGAAATAAAAAACGAAAATAACAGACATGTCTACCATGTACAGACTATATGCAAAAGATAACTTCATAATTTTTTTTCCTAAAAGACGGTGAGTGACCCAGCCAAATGTTTCATTTGTTCAATTCATGCATTTGTTTGTTCATTGCTACTAATTTTGCGCTCAATATTCATCCACCTTTAGGGAGGTGGATAGGATTTCGGTTGGTGGTGCAAAATCACCCTAAAATCTCCCACGTTTCCCCTTATAAAGAGCCTAGAAGAGACCCCTACATTAAAAACCCATTAGGACTCTTAACCACGTACGAATTAAAATCCGATTTAAGCCTCTAATGGATGTAATTCGAACTAGTTTGTTCCAACCCATTAAGTGTGTGACTATGTAGGTTCATGCGTAATCGTCCGTAATCCAGAAACTCCTTTCCGATCCACGAGTTGGTAATGGTTCCTAGCAAGGCATAGCGACCCCTGAATACACATAAAAATCATATCAGACGAACATTTATAAAGCTCATGTGCTGATCCATTTGCCTCATGATACCATATCGAACTCAAGGCGAAATGTGTGCCATTCTATGATAGCTCGATATTGTAGTGAATTAATTAGGGTGTGTTTGGTTGTTTGTACCAAGTGATACATATATAGTTTGGTTCAAGAAAAAAGTCATTCATATATTTGGTTGCTTGAATGGAACCATCTCATCCTAGATGGTGGGATACAAATTTGTGGAGTATTCTCTCTAGATGTTGAATCATCCCGTTCACTCAAAACAATGGAACCACATGATACAAGATGATCACATCCCATTCAACTCCATGCTACCAACCAAACACTCTTAGTTGTAGTTTACTCCTCAACCATATTCGGCATGTCCACACACTTCCTTAATCCAACCACATCGAGGACCTCAGAGATATTTCTCCTGTTAAAGTGGAGGGGCACATTCATCAGCATGTTTCTTAGTAAATCCGAAAGCTAAATTTATGACTACTCATTTACAGAGTAGTGTTTGAGAAACCATGAGTAAACTATCACACATGTAAAAAACAAAAATATAACGACCCTAGATCTAAAAATCTCATATATACTATGTACAAGACCAACTGATATCACTTAAGAATATAACAACACTCGCAGTGTCTCGAGACATACCAATCTAAGTAGAAGTGTTGTCGCTGTCGCCCTGAATCCACCACGAGCTGCCTCTTGTACCAATGGGCCGCGGAAACAAGAAGCAGGCGTGTGAAGCCTATTTTAATCCCCCTGAAAAGCGCACTTTATCTTATAATCCAACCTGTGATCACTGGATCAATCGAGAAATCTCCGTGGTGACTGTAATTGACAGGGAGCATCCAATCGGATCAAAGTCTCACAGGACGAAGAAGAGTTATATAGATCTGTATGTGATGTGGGTGTGGTCGCAGATGATGATATGCAGGCGCAGCATTACGGCCTGAACGCTGGATTTAGTGCATCTGATGACACAGTAGTAGATAGAGTAGTTCCATGGAACAAACCCAGAACAACCCTGCACTTGTTTCATATTGAACAACCCTGCATCTCAAAAGTAAAAAAAAATTCCCTTGCCGCGGTCTTAGAACTTACAAGTGCACATTTCCTGGTGAAGAATTCAATAAAACGCACCAAACATTTAAAAAAAAAGACGTACGAATATTGAACTGTCATGAACATTTGATTTTTGAGAGAAAAAATGCAAACAAAAGGGTTATTTCGAGATATTCCTCTAGTCCCAACTGCCTGCAGCAACTTGGCCTTAGCTTAAAGAATTTGTTAGAAGGGCGTCACTGCGTGCGTGGTCACGCAGCCTTCTCTTCTCTCCCGCTCGTCGCTCTCCGCAAACCGCATTACAATACTACTGTACTGCACAAGTCGTTGAATCTACTACAAGTTTGTGGCTGCTCTGGGTTGCCGATACAGAGTACTTGACTTTAAATTAAGCACCGAATCTTACGTTCTCTCAACTCTAATATTCTAATCATCTGCAAAAGCATACATACGTGATATGCAGAAGCACGACGGGCTTGTCTACGCTGCGAAGGTATTTTATAAGCTTTGACCTCTAATTGCAGTATTAGACTACGATTGCTTACAGGTAATGTCAACGGACCAGATACCACTACTACAGAATAGACCTTTGGTCGAACTGCCAAATGGGCAATAGTTTCGGAGAAAATTGCGTCCGGGACCAAAAAGATCTTTAGTCGGTTGGTAACACCAACCGACTAAAAGTCCCCGCCCAATGGCTCTGGTGGCGAGGCTTTTGCGGGAGGACATTTAGTTCGGTTGGTGTTACCAACCGACTAATGCCAACCTTAGTCGAGTTGGTACTACAATCCGGGACTAAAGTTTAGTCCCGGATTGTAGTACCAACTCGACTAGGTTGGCATTTAGTCCGGTTGGTAACACCAACCGACTAAATGTCCTTCTATTTAAACTCATGTTTGGCGTTAAATCACAGAGCCGGGAACGCCACGCCGCCGACACGACACGCCATGCTGCCACCACCACCGCAGAGCTGCTCATTCACTCAACCGTATTCACCGGCGTGTTCGCGGTAAGCTCTGATGCTAACCCTGCCGTCCATTATGAAAAATATGAAATGTGAAATTTGAATAATTTTTATATGTTATAAAATTGCCAATTAATTCATAAATGGAACTTTCATGATTTTTGTAGGCCACAATAAATTTCCAAAAATCATGAAATTTGTTTTTCCACTAAGTTACACTGTGAACAGTCCATATAAAAATTTTAAGACTATTTGGACAAAGTTGAATTTATACCTATTTTATGCTTATTTATTTAATTATTATTCCATGAATTTTGTAGGCTAAATTAATGATCCAAAAATTCTGAAAATTGTTTTGCCATCTAATTAGGCTATGAACTATCTGTACAAAAATTTTGGGATCAATCTGAAGACTTTTATTTTTCACCTTATTTAATAATTATTTAAATAAATGAAAAATGACTTTTACATGTGTTAGTTAGGTTAAGCTTTGAGGGTGTTTGATGAGATAAGTCTTATCTTATCAGATCCAACCTCTTGGGTAAAAATAATAAATATTAATTTTGTTTTAATAAATAAGTTTAATATTTAATTATTAAGTAATTAGTTAATCTCTTAATTAGCTTAATCACTTAGTTATTGTTTGCCTTTTGGATTGATTGTTGACCTAGGGTCATTCACCCTTAATGACTTTGGGCAATTTAGTTAATTATTAATTATCATTTAACTTGATGTCCCTTCTCCTTAAGCTTACTGTTTGCGTTAAATCACAGAGGCGTGAACGCCGTCGTCGCCGCCGGGACACTCATACGACGCAAGGCGAAGCTCCTAGTGCAAACGTATTTGTCAAATAGTGCTGATTCTTTGAAAATTCAAAATAAATTCATCTTAATTTCAAAAATTCTAAAAATTTTTGGGTAGCCTCTCTATCATCTGTACTATCTGGGAAAAATTTGAAACTTGAAATTTAATTATGTGATATGTCATATAATGCGACGATGACACGCCATTGGATGTACAATGCCGATCGCCGCCCAAAGAGTTCATTGATGGCGTGCATTATTTCTTAAGAGTGGCCGAGGCAAACAAGCGGGATGGTTTCATGTGTTGTCCATGTGCCCCTGTAAGAATTTGAAGGAATATTCGCTCAAGGAGTCTTCACTCACACTTGTTGAAGTCGGGTTTCATGCCAAACTATATTTGTTGGACCAAGCACGGAGAAACCAGGTTATAATGGAAGAAGGTGAAGAAGAACAATTGGAGCCTAACGACATTATTGCTCAATACGGTGACTTCGATGATCTTGCAATGGGCTAAGTCAAGAAGAGGCGAGGCGTAAGACACACTCGTGAAGATGATGCTCTTGGTGATGTCATTCGTGATGCACAAAGAGATTGCGAAAGTGAAAAGGAGAAGGCTAAGTTTGACCGCATGCTAGAGGATCACAAGAAATTACTATACCCGTCCGTAGAAGATGGGCAAAAAAGTTGGGTACAACATCGAGTTGCTACAATGGAAGGCATGAGAATGGTGTATCCGACAAGGCATTTGGGCAATTATGAAGATCCAAAAAGATGCTTAGAAGCCTAACGAATTGCACGCCACTACGTCTGAAGCAAAAGCAGTCGTCGCCCTTTGGGATTAGAAATCCGGAAGATACATGCATGTCCTAATGATCGCATCTCAGATCGTGGCAAGGACTACGAGAATTTGGATGAATGCCCGTATGCAAAGCGTCGCGGTATAAGATCGGCGAGATGACCTGGCGATGTTGAGGGCGAAGAACGCCCCGGAAGAAAATCCTGCCAAGGTTATGTGGTATGCTCCTATAATACCACACCAAACGTCTGTTCATAAACAAGGACCATGCAAAGTTGTCGCGATGGCACAAAGAAGACCGTAAGGTAGACAACATGTTGAGACACCTGGCGATGGGTCCCGATGGAGAGCAATAGCGAGAGAATTCCGGAGTTTGCAGATGACGAAGAAACCTAAGGTTCGCTTTAAATACGGATGGTATGAATCCTTTTGGGGACCGAGCACTAGTCATAGCACTTGGCTCTGTTACTCTATGTATCTACAACCTTCCTCCATGGTTATGCATGAAGCGAAGTTCATTATGATGCGGTGCTCATCCAAGGCCCGAGGCAACCCGGCAACGACATCGATGTCTACCGAGGCCATTAGTTGAGGAACTCCTGCTTTTATGGAGCAAACCGGTGTACGTGTGTGGGATGAGTACAAGCAGAACACTTCGACTGCGAGCATTGTTGTTCGTAATAATCAATGATTGGCTGCTCTAAGTAATCTTTCGGAGATGGACAAACAAGGGATACAATGCATGCACACAATGTTTTGATGACATTGACAAGATATATTTGAAAAAAATGTCGAAAGGTCGTGTACCTTGGCCATCGTCGTTTTCTTCCTATGAATCACCAACTAAGAAAGAAAGGCAAGCATTTTAACGGTAAGGCGTAACACGAACCAAGCCTCATAACCGAGGCGGGAGGATGTACTTGATATGGTCAAGGATGTGCAAGTAGTCTTTGGAAAGGGACAAGGCAAATAACCTGTTAGAAGATGCTAAGAGACACGCACCCATGTGGAAGAAGAAGTCCATATTTTGGGAGCTACCCTATTGGCAAGTCCTAGAGGTCCGCAACGCGATCGACGTGATGCACCTAACAAAGAATCTTTGTGTGAACCTGCTAGGATTCATGGATGTGTATGGAAAGTCTAAGGATTCACTCGAAGCACGCAGGACTTGCAGCGCATGAAAGAACGAAACAACCCTGCATCCAGAGAAGACAGACGATGGACGCCATTACTTAAGACACGCTAGCTTCACTCTTAGCAAAGAAGAGAAGGAAAGCATGTTTGAATGCCTAAACAGCATCAAGGTCCCATCTGGATTCTCCTCCAATATAAAGCGTATAATAAATGTGCCAGAGAAGAAATTCCTACACTTAAAGTCCCATGACTACCACGTGCTTATGACGCAATTGCTTAGGTTGCTTTAAGAGGAATTCTACCTCCACATGTACGTCGCCACCGTGAAGCTATGTGCATTCCTCAATGCAATTTCTCGAGAAGGCAATCAATCCAATGGAACTAGCTACTCTCTGAATGATGTGGTTCAATGTCTTGTCGACTTTGAGTTGGTGTTCCTCCATCCTTCTTTAATATCATGACACACCTCCTAGTTCACCGGTCAAGGAGATTAATATTCTCGGTCTGTGTTCCTACACAACATGTTCCCCTTTGAGAGGTTCATGGAGTCTGAAGAAATATGTTCACCGGCGTGTTTCGGCGAAGGAAGCATCGCCAAGGGCTACGGGACGAGAGGAGGTCATTGAGTTCTGTGGTTGACTTCATTCCCGACCTTGACCCGATTGGTGTTCCTGAATCGCGACACGAGGGGAGACTTAGTGGAAAGGGAACACTAGGGAAGAAAACATATATCGGTACGGGGGACGATTATTTCAATAAAGCGCACTACACAGTTCTTCAAAACTCCTCCGTGGTGGAGCCGTATGTCGAGGTACACAAGGAGTTCCTACGATCCCAGTTTCCAGGGAAGAATGAAGCTTGGATTAGGCGTCATCACATGGAAACTTTCAGCGGTTGGTTGCGAAAAGAATGTCAGGGTGATGACAATATTGATGAGCAACTGTATTTGTTGGCTAGGCAACCATCGTGGCACATCCTCACGTACAAAGGGTACGAGATAAATGGAAATACATTTTACACCGTAGCCCAAGATAAAAGGAGCACGAACCAAAACAGTGGTGTCCGCGTAGATGCCACAGACCCAAATGGAAAGAGGCAAACATATTATGGCGCATAGAGGAGATTGGGAACTAGACTACGCACCTAATTTTAAAGTCCCTTTGTTCGGTGCTAATGGGTGAAGATGACCGAGGCGGGGTAACAATGACAAGGAGTATGGAATGACAACAGTGGACCTCAACAATATTGGGTACAAAGACGAACCATTCGTCCTTCTGGCGATGTGAATCGGTGTTCTATGTGAAAGACATGTCTACAAAACCCAAGAGAGGGAAAACGACGACAAATCAACCAATGAGCTAAAACGCCACATAGTTCTTTCGGGGAAAAGAAACATCGTGGGAATTGAGGACAAGTCGACAAGTCAAGATTATGAAAGGGATGACCGAATCCCGCCCTTCAAGTGACCAAAGACCCAAGCATCTGCTAAATGCCGAGGACACTCCATGGTTACTAAGATGATCATAACCAAGGGTCATACGTCAAGAAGAAGTTCACCATCGTGCCCGCTTGATATATAGTGATGTTTAATAAATAGTGTGTATTAGAGATTTTATGTAATAATTGTAACTTCAGATGTTTCTATCATATTTTTCTTGTTTTTATCGCTTCAAATGAAATTCCTATTCGATAAAAGGACACATGTACTCTGTGAAGCATGTCTTCTCCACCGTGTAAAAATGACTTGAAATTTTTTAGCAAGTATTTATGCCTTCAAATGAAATTCGACTTGTGGTTTGAGCCCTTCATTTTGTTTATAGTTGGCTCTTCACTTCCTAGCTTGTGGTCACTATAAAAGTCGTTTCAAATGTCAATAAGATAAAAGGAAATGCAACTATTATTTTTAAAAAATTTATGCCTAGTATTTAATTTACTATGCATTTAACAAGAATTAGCATATTTATACAAATAAACTTAATACAAAACCCAAAGCTGTGAAAAATGGCTGTAGGCCGAATAGTGGGGACCTTTAGTCGGTGGCCCAGACACTTGGGACTAAAGGTCACACACCGGGACTAAAGGTTCTCTGGAAAATATGTCCTCACAAAAACCTTTAGTCCTGTCAGTGGCACCACCGGGACTAAAGGTCCAAACCTTTAGTCCCGATCAGACATCGCTTGGGACTAAAGGTCACTGACCCGGGACTAAAGGTCCGACCTTTAGTCGGTCAGATCACCCGGGACTAAGGTCTTTAGTCCCGGTTAGTATTACCACCGAGACTAAAGGTCCCCTCAAGATTATAAGCAAAGTGGCTTCTTCCTTCTTCCACCCCTTCCGTCTCCCCTCGTCTCCTCAGCATGGCTTAATCGTCGGCTCCGGCTTCGTCGCGCCCGGCCTCCTCCTTCCTCCCGTGGCGCCCCCTCCCGCCACCACCTCCACTCGGCTCCTCCCTCCGCCGCTCAGCTCGCCCGGCTCCTCCTCCGCCGCTCAGCTCGCCCGGCTCCTCCTCCTTGGCCGGATCCGGCGCTTGACCACCCGGAGCTCGCCACCAGTGCCGAGCCGACTCCTCCACGCCGGTGAGCTCCTACTGTCTCTTGTCGCGATTGCAGGAGCGTAAAAGGAGATCGAGAGAGAAAATATACGAGTTCTGAGAGGAGGCAAGCGAGATTAGCTAGCCGCCATCTTGTTGTCGGTGCCTCGGTGGCAATGTGGTATAGACGACGACACAAAGACTAAACCCGTGGCGAGCCCTCTTTTTGTGACCGCCATCGAGCCGAGAAATCATTTTTGCAGAGTGGCGAATTGAATGTATATGTTGTTTTTCTTTTGTCGATGCATGTCACGAACCGCACGCCACTTGATGCGAAATCATAACCCGATCACTAGGGGTGGAAAAAGTTCGAAACTCATGAGCATTTCGGCTCGTTAAGGGCTCGGCTCGACTTCGGCTCGAACTCGGTCCCTTAACGAGCCGAGCCGAGCCAAAGAAAAAACTCGTTTTGTTAACGAGCCGAGCCGAAGTAGCTCGCGAGTAACTCGGTTAACTCGTTAAGCTCGCCGATTCACTTCTAAGATTAAGCTCTAGTGGGCGGTTTGCCACCTTTTATGAACGGTATTCTCTTGACATTCTAGATTGTCTTGAAGCCGATGGTTATCAACCATATCGATATCTCCAGAGAAAGGGTTGAGATCATTGATAAAAATAGTACTCAAAATGGCAATGGTTATGTATGGATCTCGCATGCATGTTGCATGATTTGTGATATGGACTGCATGGATATGATTTATGAATGCTATAAATGTTTATCGATGATTGTGATTTGTGAACTTGTGATGATGATTTGTGATATGGACCTCGCATGGATGTTCATGGCATCTATAATCATTTATTTTTGGGTTTAGTTCAAAGAACACTTGCTCTCATGAATTGCCATGCATGTGTTTGGTTGAATAAGGCATGTTTGGGTGGTCAATGATTGTTCTTTACATTCGCTTCGAAAATTTCATGAAATTTTAAGATGTTCACCATGTTTATCGCTAACGAGCCTAACGAGCCTAACGAGTCGAGTTCGAAGTTTTTAACGAGCCGAGCCGAGCTCGGTTTTTGCTCGTTATCTTAACGAGCCGAGCCGAGCCGAGCTCATTTTCTTAACGAGCCTTAACGAGTCGAGCCGAGCCGAGCCGAAGTCACTCGTTATCCACCCCTACCGATCACGAACCGCTCTAACGCCCTACACATATATTTGCGTAAATGGTCAACCGAATGACAACATGGACGATGCCATGATGGATATTATCAACAATGACGCCTTACAAGGTGCCCAATTCAAGGTGATGACAACAATCAAGAAGTAGATGACGAGTCAAGATTTTGCCGATTATGAAGATGAGCAAGACAATGTTTGGCGAGGTCTATCTACAATCTCTTATGTATACATGAAATTCGAATAATTTCATTTGTCGATAAATATATTTATTTAAATCTTTGTGTTTCTACATTCGTAGCCCTCCGGATCGGCGACAACAACGGGAATAGTAGAAATGTACGAGGCCCAAAGAAGCCGTTGGAGGGTTGGTTCATTCTCTCGAATTCGAGGAGGATCTGAGCAAAGTACTTGGACCACATGCACGTAAATTTGTCACCATTGTGGGTACCTTGTAAGGGACGGGATCCCGATCAATGCTCGTGAATGGAAGCAAAAGAAAGTTGCTCCTCATATTAGTTTTGTCTCGATCGTGACAAGGCACTAGTTTGGCAAGATGTCCTTCAACATTTCGCTCGTCTGTAAGATGAAGCTTTGAAGGAGAGAGTTAGGAACTGGCTATGAAGAAGATGGCCACACAATTCCAAAGTGTTGGAAGAAGAAATTGTACAACACATTTATCAAGAAGAACACGACGCCAGATTTCAACACTAAGGCCTACGTCAAGTTGAGGCCGTTTTGGGATGAGTTTGTGCAGTTCAAGACATCGGAAGAGGGTGAGGCACGGTGAGAAGGAACCAACAGAATGCCCGACAAAAGCAATACCACCATCACTTGGGATCGTGGCTACTGAGTGCCATTCCTAAGTGGGAAAGAATGGAACGGAGATTCTTGCCAAGGATCGAACGAGAATCAATCAAGCGCCCGAAAGCGCCAAGTATTGGTTTTTCGGTCATGGGGAAACACGGACCTAGAGACAGGAAAGATAGTGTATGGCGCAAAACTCCAAAAGCGAAAAAAGATTTGCTTATGCTCGAGGCTTGGTGAGAGTGGCGGTGGCAAACGAACAGAGATAAGGATGAGTGACATACGCCGGAGAGTATCTTGAACACGGTGGGCGAACAAGAGGCTATGGGAGGTGTCGTGGGAGCATGCCTTCCCTAAAGACAAAGCCACCTATAGAAGCCGCCAGAGAAAGAAGTACGAGGAGGCAGAGCGGATGCGCAGGATGGAGGAAATGGTTCTTGAGTCACGGAAGTGGCTCGTGAAGCAAGAGAGCGAGAAAAGCACTTGAAGCCAAAATGAATGAGGAAATCAAAAGGCAAGTGCAGATAGTAGTAAGTTCCATCCAAAGGCAAAGCGCATCGAGCCGGAGTCAACATCACCCCTAATCGGTTGAAAAGGATTTATGCTTCCACGGAGGTGCCAAGTGATTCAAGATGACGCAGGTGCGCTTCCCGTGGATGACATCACCGATCCTCTCACGACATGTGAGCCGCACATTCAGAGGGAATGCCACGGTCATGGTGGCTATCGGTGTTGTATCTCGTATCGACCCTACGAAGACACCAAGATGCCATGGGGCATTAATACCTCTGGATATGCTAGCGTCTCGGTGGATAGAGTTGTGAAAGGTAATAGCAATGTGCCTCTTGACATTGAAGGAGGTGATGGGAGAAGACTTTAGGAGAAGCGGAGAAGACATTCATATGTTGGCGCAAGCGCTATATCATTATTCCTAGGCGCCACCTCCTCCTCCTCAACAACCTAACCCTAGGTGCGGATGAAAGTGAACGAAACATTTTTTCACTAATTATGTATTGGCTTAAATAACGGTTTACTCATACCACGTTGTTTTCACAGCAGAACCTCCCCAACCTAAGTCCAATTATCCATTCACCACCGGTCACGGTGTTGCGGCGATGACAATGAAGTGGAAGACACGGTGCATCCCCACCGCCCCATCGCCTCCACGGCGGGCTCCAACGCCGACACCGCCGCCCATCGCCTCCACGGCGGGCTCCAACGCCGCCATCGCCCCATCGCCTCCACGGCGGGCTCCAACGCCGACACCGGCCGCTCCATCGCTTCCACGGCGGGCTCCAACGCCGCCACCGCCCCATCGCCAAAGAAGAGGCGCACCCATAAGCAAGCGTCGGCCCCACCGCCAAGAAGAAAGCCTCGGGGAGAACACCGGCTATTTCTAAGACGCATTTAAACTTTCCTATGAGAAGATCGCCGAGAAATAGATGCTTGATGAAAACAGATGTGGGCGGTTTCTTCGCGAAAGTCAAGGCTAAAAGTGAAGCGGCGAAACCTCGAGAAGCCGTGCTTCTTCGTGCGCCCGAAGTTCTAAGGCAAGGGTGGACACTCACGAGAAAAAGTTACGCCATGCTCGTAAGGATTCGCCACTATCGGACTATGACCGCACTCTCACCAAGTCAATTGAGGAGGCGAAGAAGAAAGAGAAGAGAGCACGGAAGGGTGTTGCACAACTCGGGAACAATCACAACAATCAAGTGCCCCGCTAGTTATTGGGAATGAATATGGTTCAAACACGAACGTGCTAGAACAGATATCCGAAATGTGCATTTGGATCAACTTGATGAATTTTTCATGAAATCGGTCTAAGCATTTCTCAAATGCTCGTGGAGCACACATCAAAAGTGCTCAGGAAGTTGATCATTGGAAGAAGGAATATGTATATGGCAAGAGTCTATACAACCCCGAGAAGCTCATGGAACTTCAGACGCATAAATGTACTTGTTAAACAAGTGGTACATGGCGGCGTGTCGCAGAAAAGCGGATGACTATATTTGCGTCAAAATTAGAAACCATCATTACTTAGTGGCGATGACATTATAATGGTTCATTTAATGAGTTACACCGGCTATGCCACATGAACGCTCTAGACAAATCTCTCATCACCGCTTTTGTGCAGACGTGATTCTTTCTTTTAATAATCTCACTCTAGCATATGTATATGTATAAGTAATTATCCTCACACTAGCTAGCATGTCTATACATATGCAGAGACATGATGAGAGACCTCACACGAGAAAGGACAAGAACATTGGTTTCGTTGATCCATATATCGTATTCAAGGACCCAAACACTCCCTACGATCAATGGAGACCTCAAACGGAGAGGAATTTCCGGAGGTTCTTGATCAACCAAAAGAACAAAAGATTTATACTCTTCCCCTACAACTTTGGGTGAGTGTTGTTATCGTGTGCACATTTTACTTTACTTACTCAATCCAACATAAAGATATATATGTTGACTCTATAAACAAATGCGACTTTCCATCGATCTTGATTGTCTTCGATCTCTCCGACGGTCATTTGCTAATCTATGACTCGTTGAGAAAACCGCAGAAGATTACCAAGATATGATAGACATTATCCGGGGTAACTTCGATCTTTAAATATTTATTCCTGCTCTTTAACTCGCAATAGTTAATTAACGATCCAATTATTGGGCAGGGTTTGGGCTTGGTTCGTTCAGCTACACCGTCCGGATCTGAAAGCGCCACTTCCTGATCCACACCGACTGGATGTAAGTTGTACTAGCTCCCCGCATCTTTACCTTATCATGCTTGACTCACGGCGGGATGACGAGAGTAATCTTTTATATATCGTGCAGTGGGTTCTCTGGCAGACCACCAGCAACAATTTGTGTGGATACTACGTTTGCGAGTTCCTCATGGTGTATGCAAAAGAACCCATCTACAGATGCGAAAGCACGTAATAAGTATATATAATAAATCCATTTTATTTATTTGTTGCTATTAAATAAATCTTATGTATATTAATACTTCTTTCGCTTAATGCAAATTGAAGGAGATATGGTTGAAGGAACAGTGTTGGATATGGACCGCCTCAAAGGAATTCAAGAGACAATCGCAGATTTCTTAATGAGCATGTCCTCAAGCCCTAAGACCGAGTTCTACTTTAACCCAGATGAACAATTGAAGCCAAACCAGATTTAACATTTGTATGACATTTAAGTGGAGGACAACATTTGTGTTGTAAATACCAAGGATGCATGAATAATGTTGTAAATTTTATGTGCATATATATATATTATACATATATATAGCTCCATAATATATATAGTTTCATACTTTATTTGTGTGTAATAATGTTCCAAACTAAATTATATGTGGGCGTATACATATATTAGCAAATAAGAATACGATTTGAAAACCTAATGTAATTGTAAAACCAAAATCAATAATGAATTGAAATGGAAACAAAAAGAAAAAAAAACACCTTTAGTCGGTTGGTAATACCAACTGGATTAAAAGGGCCACCCTGTGTGACCAATGAGATTTTTAGTCGGTTGGTATTACCAACCGACTAAGGTCAATTTTTAGTCCCGGGCCTGGGACCCGGGACTAAAGATGAGACATTTAGTCCCGATTTCCTAGTCCCGCCTCTATAACCGGGACTAGAGGCCCTTTAGGCCCGGGACCAAAGGTCTGTTCTGTAGTAGTGTACGCACTGTGTTTTCGCTTTAACAACTGAAATAATGAAAAGTGCGAGAAGTAGCTAATTCTAGCTTCTGAACTTCCTGTCTGAATTACTGGAAGCGAAGTTGATCTAGTTTTGTGTGGGTGTATACATTACGGATATTTTTATTCTTTGTGGTGGTATTATTACTGTCATATCTCTCTACTAGGCCGCGTCGGGTGAATGCCATAAACAACCTTTTTTTACCTCTCTTAGTCTCTTATGTAGAAGAATTCTACTTCCTCCTTGTCTCATGGTATACATCATGAGTTCATGATGCACCAAGCAACTAGCCAAACTAACGACGCATACCACGTTATAGAAAAACTGTATTGCAGTTGGAAAAGAATTGGAACAAGCTGCCCGAACTTCTCACCATCACGTGTTCTTGAAGAAAAGGACGCATGCTCTCTAAAAAAACAAGAGAGACACAATGCAAATCAGGAGTGTGGCTTAATTTGTGTAGTACGTATACAGCAATCTTTGATGCAGATGGATCATTTTGACATAAATATTTTCAGTTTCAAGATTGAACAGATTGGTTACAGATACTGGCATCTGATCTAGCTTGATGCATAGTTACGGAATACGGATAGAGTTAGTGTAGAACTGTAGATTAAGCAAAGGAGATTCATTTCCTTTCAAAGAAGCTAGCATAGACTAATGAAGGCTGTATGTCTTGGTACTCTCGTAGCGATGACAGGTGCATGTCATGAAAGAATATGCATTGAAAGTACGTCTCTCTCATCGAAAGTTGTCAACTAAGTAGATAGGGATTGAGAGACTTTACTCTTCAATTCTTCAGACCTTCGAAAGTCCCAGTTACTTGCCGAGATTTCCAACCGATTATTAGCACTCCCAATCCGATAAGAAGCTACTAGCTCATTTGGAATCCCAAAGAAAATGACCTCACAGTCTCACAGTCACAGGCACACATATCTTTACTATTTAAAAAGACTCTAGTGATAATGAATGATACGTTTTTGTTCCCCTCCCCTCCGAAAAAAAGTGCCGACTGGTGGGCCCACAAGTCATTCCCTTCCTTAGCACTCTCCTTTCCACCCTCCCATCTGTCCCTGGCCCAACCTGCTCCCCCGGGCTCCCTCCCCCCCCCCACCCCTACTATGGCCGCCCCTGTCTTCCTCGGCTCCAATCGACGGGAACCTCTCATACCTTCCCGGTCCGATCTGCTCCCGCCGCTCCCCCCGGGCTCTCTCCTCCTCCCCCACTCCTCCTACTATGGTGCCCCATCTTCCTCGGCTCCGGTCGACAGGAACAACCGTATCCGGTGGGGTTATGGCCGGGGACAATTGGATTCGGCAGGGCCATGGACGAGGATGATGGGTTGCAATAACGGCATGCATGAAGATGGGGGGATTCAGCGGCGTATAAAGGCAGGGTGGCTTGGTGGCCATGTTTGTGGCAGCCTTGGTCTCGTTCAGTGCCTGCACGACATGGAGCACGCCTGGGTGGCATCCTCCGCCGCGTCATGCGCTAGCGTTATGTCCTGGCAGCACGGCACTGCCCGTGGTGCTCTACACCAGCGCCACGAAGGGGAAGCCCGAGGAAGATTGCCTCGTCTTCCTCGAGGTCTTTGGTGATGACGACGGCGTCAAGGTCGTCTCGATGTGGGGCCGTCGTTGCATAGGATCCGGGCGAAAAATCTTCTTCCACTCGAAGCCTCATCAAGATCAAGCCCTCAGAGCACCCACCTTCTCAGCTCGGTGTGGCCGGTTCCACCATTAAAAGCGCTGCATGCCTCGCTCCCTCGCCGGTGACCTCGTTGACCTGGAGATGGCGCAACTCTACATGAAGAAGGACGACGACGACTCCTACAATGAGTTTCCTCTTTCCTCCCCCCTAACCATACCCCCTCCTCGCGTTCCCCTACCATTGCTCGCTGCTTTGGCTCGGCTGTGCAGTGTGCTACGATCTAGGTGAGCTACCGCTGACAATAATGCATCATTGACCTCACTCGCCGCAGGCAGCTTGCCCAGATCATGGAGGAGGTGTCAACGCAAATTGGCCCCAGCTTGAACGGTTTGTTATGATCTTTCTTGATTTTGTTGTTATTGTTACAACGAACCTTAGCAGGATTTTTTTTCTGTTGGAAGTAGGAATCCCTCACTATATAAGCCCAGAGAAATGAACTTAGATGACATTTGCACCATTGCTCATTCACATTGGAAGTGAGTCTAATTTACACATAGCTTTGGATATTTATGTTCATATGTTCTCTCATCCATAGCCTTATGTTCTCTTTGAAGTAGACGTGTTTCTGAGAATTTGATCCAGTGTACCCCAATAGCCTCGTTTGCCCCGACCAATTTTCTATTCGCACCATTGCTCGTTGAGCACAGAGGTGAGAAGACCATATATATGTTTCGATTTTTATGTTGCAACAAACAAACAAGCAATGTTCTACTATTTAAACCATCCGTGATTTGTGCATTCCATTTATTTACAGTCCATTGTTTCACTTGATTGTAGACACAATTGATCGATTTCAATAAATTACTTTATTCGAGGTGTGCATGCAAATAATCCAAAATGGTTATTTCAGTTATTTCCCTACAAAAAAGGATCTCAGTGCTGTTACAGTGTAGTCGGCATCCCATAGCTCCAGTCTTGGTCAGACTGTAGATGTGGATGTTAGCCCCCCTTGTAAACATCGTAATCCCCAATATATTGTAATATGCAGGTTTATTACTCCCCATATGTAAAACAAAACAATAATCGATAATTCTTCTATTAGTCTTGAATGCATCCTGTGAGGGGCATCCTTGTGTTTTTCATGTGTGTGTGTGTGTATGTATATATGTACATATATGTATATATATACATATATATATATATATATATATATATATATACATATATATATATATATATATATATATGTATGTGTGTGTGTGTGTATATATATATATGTATATATATATATGTATGTATGTATATGTATGTATGTATGTATATGTGTGCCTTTGTTTAGTACTTCTAGGAGTATGTACTCCCACCTCTAATATACCACCTAAACGCACATATTATACTTCTTTATCATTTTCAGTATACTTAAATACTAATTATAAGGTACTCCAATGCGACCTGATTGAAAAAAAAAATCATTGGAGCCCTTTGTTTTTTTTGCTATATACCCTTTTTTCATATATAACAGAAGTATATATACAATTTTTGCTATAAAAAGTGGACTTTGATGAAATTTTCCATGGAACTCACTTTGAGGTATCTTATAATCATTATTGGAGTATGCTCAAATAGATAGAGAGGTATCATCATATGATTTAAGTGGTATATAAGAACTGGGAGTACAAACTCCCAAGAGTACCATACCATTTTTTTCATACACACACACACACACACACACATATATACATATATATATAGAGAGAGAGGATGCCTGTTTCGTACTCCTGGGAGTATGTACTCCCACTTCTGATATACCACTTAAACGAATATATTATACTTCTTTATCACTTTCAGTATACTTAAATACCAATTATAAGATACTCCAATGTGACTTAAATGAAAAAATTTCATTGGAGCCCTTTATTTTTTCTATATGCCCCTTTTCATATATAAAAGAAGTATATACACGGATTTTGGTATAAAAAGTGGATTTTCATGAAATTTTTCATGGGACTCACTTTGGGGCATCTTATAATCATTATTGGAGTATACTCAAATTGATAAAGAGGTATTATCATACGATTAAAGTGGTATATGAGAGGTGAGAGTACGTACTCCCAATAGTACCATACAATTTTCCTATGTGTGTGTGTGTGTGTGTGTGTGTGTGTGTGTGTGTATTGTTCATTGCTTTTGTTGCTTTTGTATTTCGTTCTCTGTATACTACTTGGTGAGTGTACAAGGGCTGAAACTCGCAATGCTATATTATTCAGCAGATGGAGAAGAAATACATTATACTTGCCATATATTAATTTTACCGGATATGATCAAACCTACGTTGTTGACCTAGACTCTTTTTTACTTTGTTACAAACAAAGTGAGAAGTCACACTGATGATAGAATAAATATAGGCTCCAAAGGGATAAGCTGATCAATTGTTATATTCGACTACAATTTAATGTGACAAATTAAGTTGATACATCTTTTGTTTAGGCTAATTCCCTGTTTGATCTGGAACTTCTGTTGTGCTTGTTTGATTTCTTTGGCCAACTTTTATGTTTCGTATCCAGTTTTCTGTCATGTTTCATTTTCAGTACATGTGAAAGTTACACTTTTGGTTTTCTATCTATACATATCACTAGGTAAACCACATTCTTATTGCTCAACTTCTGCCTTCTCCAGATTTGCTTGGATTTTTTTTAAAAATATAAGGGTGTCTGCTGAATAGGGTTATTTTACAGTACAGTACATTAAAAAAAATCAAGCTACATAGTTAGATCTGTAGTTTCCCATCTTAATATCATAGTGCATACTACTATGATTTTTTTACCACACTGTTACCTGATCTTTTCATTTCATGGAGATAAATTGAAAGTAAGTGCTTAAGTGGATCAGAATCTTAGGTGATGACCACTTGCATTTTTCCTATTTGTTTCATGATCATTTCACTTTCTGGAGATAAACTGAAAGTAAGTGCTTTAGTGGACCTGAATCTTTTTTATACTAGCGTATTTTTCGCATTCAAAGTGGCCCAGATGTAATTGAAACACCCAAATAAGTGGTTTGAAGTTCAATTCCAAGCCAATACTACTGCAGGTGACATTGTATGCCACTTATGTTGTACCTTAATTTAAAAGTACACTATTAAGTCTATGATGAATGGTTGGTTGTGAAGAATTAGGCTCTTCGAAAAATTGCGAGCGACTCTATGATTTCACATTATCATCTAATGAAACAAACATATGATATTTTGCATATATATATATATATATATATATATATATATATATATATATATATATATATTAACTTCCCGATATCCAGATTAAGTTTTTGTTTGAGGAAAACAGGAGGGGCAGGTCTCTTTTCTGGGAGTGTGGAAAGTCATGTTTGTACAGAAGCTCTGCACTTCCAAACATCTTTGTTTGGTTTCCATGTCAAATGGAATGCAGACTTTGTTATATCTTAAAATGTAACTGTTCGATCCCTTGTTCTCTCACAGTCAGTTTACATCACACTATCTATAGCCCCTGCAAGAAGGAACATTAAGATCCTCGTCGTCGGTGATAAGGACAAGACCAAGCGATCCAAGTTGTGGGACGCACACAAGGAACATCGTCGAAAGGTAGGTCCTCACATCATAGACGAGGTATTGCTTACTTTTAAAATTCCAGGTTGCTAATTACATAATTCATTTACTAATTGTATTTTGATTACTTTGCTTATTCGAGGTTGTTTGATTTTGGCTACATAGCCCAAAGAAGTGAAGAGTCGATGAATCACGACCTGAGGCACTTCTCTTCATAATGGAGATGGGAGTTGACTCCGTCCATACCGAGCTTAAGTTTCGCTATGTCCCCATTCTTTTTTCTTTGAAGATTTCTGAAACAAGAATTGCCCAACACTATACTTCCTGGCTGTAGTGTGAATGGGTTATGAGTGTCGAGCACTTATTAGATGTCATTACAAATGCTGCTGAGTTCATGTGTTTAACACATGAGAATAATTTCTTGCTATATGGTCCTAAAGCATATTGCAATTGATTTATGTATGCTCTACACCCTTCAGGTCATTTTCCAAAGTGATTCTCCTGCAACATTACTGTTGTAGGGAATAAAACATTTGGCTTGCAGAAATATTGATGTGTTGTACAAGAACTCAATGCCTAGAAGATTTGGTTCATGAAAGGACATATATAAGAAAAGCTCATTGATTAATGTTCCCTAGTCTTTGCAAATTGCAAATTATATACTGGTGGTGTCATGGTTTGTAAGAAGATGCAATTTTTATTGGGTAGATATCCAGAATGCTTTTAGATTGATATTTTCTTGTTGAAATATTGCTTTTGCAAAAGTTTATTATTATTCAAATGTATACTAATCGGTCAAGCCATGCTAACTTCGATTCATGCATAAAAATCCATCAATTCAACACATCTAATTGTATGTTGGTTTAGATGCTCCATTGTTTATACTCTTCTCTTTTTATTTTTCAGTGTACATTTCTCTCGATACGCAACATAGTCGGACAGTGATTGCCTCAGTTTAAAGCATGTTTAATCCTTGATTTGCTATTAAAGTCCAGTTTAATAATCATTAAATGTGATGCTAGTTTAGTTTAAACCTCTGTTCTTAAAAAGTCAGTGTTAATCTGTTGAAGCATGCTTCCATCAATAGAATTGCATTGATCACGTCAGAAACAAACTTGCATCACAATGACTTTGTGAGTTGTGGCTCATTTTAAAGTGTTGTAAAATTTTGAGCTTTGTTAGTTCTTTTTACATTGGTCTCTCTATGACAAATATTGAACTAATTGATCCATCACATTATTACTTGTGCTAATATATATGCCTCTAACTGATCCACCGAATTTAGTATCTCAGTACAAATGGAATGTTTTATATATAAATTGACTTTTTTATAACTACAAATATCACGGCATGCACGATTGTTGTTCTGCAACGCACGGGCACTTAACTGGTGGAAGTATACAATTGTAATAACCATGCACAAGGTAGAAGACAAAACACATCGAACAAACTTCTATAATGCGACCAAACAAACGGCTTCACCTCGTGGCGGCTAGGTTCAACACTTTCCCGGTCACCATGCATGCCGTCACCAAGACGATACATACTAAGGGCTTGTTTGGTTGGTGCCCTGGCCTCCATGCCTGAGAAAAAGTAGTGCCTGAAGGTAGCCTGAAAAGTAGATGATTTTTGCTTGGCAAGCAAGTATAAGGATGCAGTGTTTAGTTGGAGACCTGGGTCTGAAGAAATATATATATATGTTTTGAGAATGGGAAAGCCTAAAACCATGAAATACGCTTATATCAAGTGTGTTCTAACATCAATTTAACCATCCCAAAATTTTCTTGTGAGAGCTCTTCACAATATTTTCATCTTTTTTGACTAATGGAAACACACACACCTTTGTATGTTAATCAAATTCTTATCCACGGAAGCCGCAGCAGGGGGCCTATATATGGAAGGATGGTAATCCCATCTAAAAAAGAAGGTAACTAACTAGGTTTTGATCTTTGCGACAGAGGCAGGTCGAAGCTTCTTCCTTTCTTCGCTAATCACTTTTCTAATTGCCCCTACTAGACTCGGGCCTTCAAAATCGGTCGCCTGAGCCATGCTTCTTGCTCGCCGGGAGTATCAGGTCAGACCACCAAGTTATATTCTCATGTCGCAAACGAAACCAGACACAGGCAAGGTCCAGGGAAGCTCTCGGCCTCTTCAGAACTCGAACCAAACAACCTCGAAGTGCATAAGACCATCTCCAATGCTGTGTTTTAGCCGGTTCAAATGAGGATAGAGAAGGCATTGAATCGATTTAATACATTAGAGGGGTCGATTCTAATAAAAAAAATGCATAGAATCGGACTCTACTTAGGAGTCAATTCAAAGCATTAAACAACTCATATAAACATTAAACAACTACATATGAGAGAGTATGGTTGAGAGAGGATATTATTATTTTGTGGTTTTTTAATGTAACGTGGGTCCTAGTTATTAGTAGGATTCGGTTCAATACTTTGAAGAAAAACAAGCTCAGTTCCTAGAATACTTATGTGGCGTAACTCTAAATCGACATCGATTCAATACACTAAAGATGCTTTTACACCTCAGTGCCTTCCTAGCCAAAGCAAAGCTAAGCTAGGCCAAAGCTGACATTATTTTACAATTTATGGAAGGAAATTAACAAATGTGGCACTGGCACTGGACATGTAGGCTTCTCTGACTATAAATACACATCAATTCTCCTCATCCTTTTCCCATCCAAACAGACCTCCAAGAAGGCAATAACTCCCAGTCGGGATAATTCCTTTCTTTCTCTCTCCTTTTGCCAAGTTCTTTTGATCGCTCTGGTATTTGTTCTTCAATGGCTAACGGCAAGAGGTCTAGGCAGCAGGCCGAGGACGTGGTTAGCCTGCTGGACAGCAGCGACATGGCGCGGATCCTGCTGCTCTTCTCTGGCCACCACCACGGCGGCGCCGGGGTTGCGGCGCCGGACATGCTAGCGGTGGCGCCGGAGAGGGTGTTCGAGTGCAAGACCTGCAACCGGCAGTTCCCGTCCTTCCAGGCGCTCGGCGGGCACCGGGCCAGCCACAAGAAGCCGCGCCTGGCGGACAGCGGCGGGGACGCCGCCGAGCCGGCCAAGCCCAAGGTGCACGGGTGCTCCATCTGCGGGCTCGAGTTCGCCGTCGGGCAGGCTCTCGGCGGGCACATGCGCCGCCACCGCGCCGTCATGGCGGAAGGCTTCGGGCTTGGCCTCACCCTCGGCCTCGGCCTCGGGCCGAAGGACGACGGCAAGAAGACGGCGGCCGCCGAGCTGGTGCTCGACCTGAACGTGCCGGCGTTGGAGGAGGAGCCGGGGCTCGCCGTGGAATTCCCCATGGCGGTTGACTTCCCACGTTAAGATCGATCAACCGAAGAGATTTACGTCTCTTTACAAGTTTTGGAATCTAATATTTACATTACGCCATCCGAGAAGTCAACCCTGGTACATTAGAAATACTGGAACACATATTTTTCTGAAAATGTATTCAGTGGTTCTAATACTGCAGGGGCTCTATATTTACGTGGTTTGACTTTTCGCGGTATTTGTAGCAGAGTATTTTCCTTTTTTTCAAGGGGGACCATATACCATTTTCTCTCATTATTTTTGAGCGGATATTTGTTTTTCAGTTTTGAGTCTCATGTTTCGTTTATTTCCCTCGGGAGTTCAGTTTTTGTGACACTCCTAACCTTGCGGCTTATCCAGTATGAATGTAAGCGGCGGAGGAAAGCCCAGACAACCTCGTCGTGGCCGATGAACATGATTGAGATGGACATCATACGCGTGAAATCAATGGGCGCGGGCATGAGCTTGTTGATATTGCCGTTCATGCCAGGGTGCCTTGTCGATGAACGACTTGAAGCCGTTGTAGCATGTGCTTGGAGGCGCTGCTACGCTGATATTAATGAGATAGTCCATACAGCGGCGGAGCCAAAGCCCGAACACTTGTCTAGGCTTTGGCTCCGCCGTTGGATGATATTATTATACAAGTTGATCCATTCCTAACAGCATGATGTGTGTTGATCGACATGATTCCTCTGGACAAAGTTTGCATGGCAAAGCACAAGATGTTCTCTCGTTTTTCTGTTGAAAACGTACGCACATGATATACCTCGAGACGTCCACGTAAAAGAATTATTATTATTTTGGTCAAACAAAAGAGGCAGTACTAATTTGGGCCCTGGCTATCTAATAAAAGGGGCCCTGCCTATCTGTACAAAAAAGGGCCAGGCCCAGATGCAAAGTAGTTTGGCGCTTTTGTTCCGTCCACGGTATATGGGCCTAAATTAAGCCCATATAAATTTCTGCGTCCCGAGCTATATCAGGCCCAGCCCAAAGGAAAAGAAACCCACATTCGTACGCTCCAAACTAGAAAGCAAAAATATCTCCTCGCCACGCTCTCATCTGATCGTCGCCATCCACGCCGAGTCCGCGTCATCTATCTGCAGACGGACACACAAGCCCACCCAAACCCAAAACCCTACTCCGCCGCCCATGGCATCGCCGCCGCCGCCGCCGCCTCCTCCTCGCCCCTCCTCCGGCGGCAGCGGCAGCGCCTCCTCCCCGGCGCCGGTGGACGCGCTCTTCCTCCAGAATCTGATGAGCCGCGTCCAGCTCCGCCCGCCCTTCCTCGACACCAACTCCTTCCTCACCCAGGACCTCGACGACTTCCTCCTCAACGAGTTCGCGGCGCTGTCCGCCGCGGCTGGATCCTCCGATGACGATGGAGAGGATGAGGACGGTGGCCTCTCGGACGGGGAGGTCTCCGGGGAGGCGAGGCGGCGGCGGATGCTGGCGAGGGAGGAGGCCAAGCTGGAGAAGGAGATTGTGCGGCGGGTGATCGCCGGAGAGGCGGAGGAGGCGCTCAAGCCCAACTCGGGCCAGTCCGTGGCCGTCGGTGACCACCATGTGTGCGTCGGCTTCCACGATGAGGCCGGTGGGGAGTACCGCGTATGGGAGTGGCACGGACACGTCATGCTCTTCGACGACGAGGACGGCTACTCCGCCGAGTACATCTACGGGAACCACTTAGAGCCGCTCGCCACCGCCACGGCCAGGGCCAAGAAGAAGGAGAAGGAGAAGAGGGAGAAGGACCTGAGCTCGGGCCTTCGGGATTTAATCGTGGGCGATGGGAACGGTGTCAATGGCTCGAAGGAGAACGGCAATGGCGGAGGGCCCAGGGTGGTGCGCAGGAACATCGTCAATGCCCCCGCGACGCCTGCAAGTTAATGCCTTTCTAGCGCTTGCAGCGAGCTGGTGGAAGCAATGTATCAATCCGAGAGGCAGAAGCAATAAAATTTCACCTTTTTATCTGATGGTTGTTTAAGCAGTCTCTTTTGTTCTAAGGAGAAATGCTCTATACATGGCTTCTGGCATGATATATACAGTGCACCAACAGGGTTTTGAGATGGAGTATTTATTCAATACTGAACGAATATGCCGTTTCTTGAGTTAAATGTGGCTCTTTTTGCTGCTTGTGTGAACTTATGTTTGTTGTAGAGCATTTTGTTTGGATGCAAATTGGGTATAACACATGTCTGTGCTAAGTGCCTGTCAATATTTTTTTTCATACTTTGCATACTCTTGCTTATTCATTAGTCATTACAGCTGCGAGGCTTTAAGTGTACTGGAACTTTTATACCTAAAGTGGGGTGGAGTCAGTGGTTTAGTACCTCCCTGATTATGTCTTAAGCCTCTAAGGTGAGTAAGTGGCACATTTAAAACGACTTCTCTTAGAGGTAATATGTATTCATGGGGGGGAAGGCAAAGAGATAAAAAATCACTTTGGTGAAACACTGTTTAATTGTTGTCTACTTTGGTGTGATTCAAATTTCAAAATGATTTTCCTCTTCTATGGCCTATACTAATGCAAACCTTGAATACATTCTTTGGACACGGGCCAGATTTTTTTTCTCAATCCTGATCCCTGCTACTATCTACCTTTGGATAATCCGACTGTATGTAATTGCACAGGTGATCCCCATAGAAAGCTCAGTCGGATAGATTTATGCTGAAAGCCTGAAACCATGGATCAGTTTGCATTGCATAAACTGGTTGCCCTTTTATTCCTTTGTCAATGAGATTTAGATGAATTTGAGAGTTGTTATCATTATTGATTAGCCTCTCAAATGGCCAAGAGCATAAAATGGTCACATTGTATTAGTTTAAGTGAATTGGATAGGCTGACCTTGGATTTCTTGTATGCTTTTCATTTTTCCAATTAATCACTTATGAGTTATTACGAAGGATCTTGTAGTCCTACAGGTTTTGCAGCACAATTTCCAAAAAAATTGTAGAAGGGCCACATGATATATGCACTCTTTCTGACTGTACATTTGATAACTTGTTCACAATTATTATTCACCAAGCCATCTAAAAACGGACTTCTTCTTCTTCTTTGCTTCCAGAGATGTTCAAGTGTTATATATACAGATCTTTTGAGAGGGCTATACTTATACGCACATGTATGAATGAACTAAACCGTGTTTTATTGTCCACAGCTGCTGTGGAGTTTCCCTTCCAGTGAACAGTTTGATAATATTTCCAATCAAGGTGTATTTGATAGGTTATAGTTCACCAACTTGTACTAAAAAACTTTCAAAGAGGCATCTCATTCTTTCATAATATGAAAATATGCTCCTTTGCGCTAACTATCCCAAATCATTGATTACAATGTGAATGGCATGCTAAAGAAAATTGCTTGGACATGCTGTCAAATTACCGTGAAGGATTCGACCAAAACTATATTTTTTCTACCGCCTCTTTAATGAGGTACTCGCAAGTCCATCCTGGTTACCAAGGACCTGATATTTCTGGTAATCATCTGAACTACCTGTGACATGTTTAGTCTATCCTTGATCGAGACATTTGAACTGCTTTATCATTTGAGCTTTCAGTTTTGTTTACTCACTAAAAGTCTCCAACAAGGTTCTCCTTGCGTATAGTCTTAGATTCTCTTAACAATATTACATTGAAAAACAGGAGCTTTACAAATGAAACACACCCTATCTTATATATCATCTTTGATCTTTTTTCTCCATTTAGTTTGTTATTTTATATCTTCCAGAACTGTGTTTGCTACCTTAGTGCATAAAATTATGGTTTTGAGTCACTTTCGTCTATGATTAGATGTGTTGATTACTTGATTTATGCTTTCTTCAAGTTTGATAATTTGTTTTAAATAGATGCTACCTGTCAAGTACAACTTGGTTTGAAATGTAAAAATAACTATCGTCTGTGGTGACTTTCAGTCTTGCATCTGTATTTTACTTGTGTAACTTGGCACGCCAGGTTGCATTTTCAACTTTCCATGTGAGGTTAAATGAATTAGTTTGCACGCTATATCCTTGCTATATTAAACACAATTGTTCTCTGTTGCCCATCTCTAACTGTGATACACCTGCTAGTGTTTTGAGTTTTCCTCTGTCACCTATTAATTACGTGAGTTATGATTGGTTATCTAGGCAGTTGTAGTTTGGTGAAATGATCTGCTCTAGGAAGGTATTATTTACCACAGAATTTGGGAGCTGGTTTTCTCGTATATTGTTTTCATTGGTCACTGTCTGCCTCCAAAAGCGTGTGGCGGAAGGCAAGATGAATTCCTATTTTAGTAAAGCATTATGTGGTGTGGCATATTTCCTATTTGAGTTGAGTACTGTTGTGAATTCTGCAGACTTAAAATCAGATAAGTATGGCTTTACCGGCCACATAGATGATTCCTGATTCTTCTAGAAGTTACAGCCAAATGTAAGCTTCCTAGGGAGAAAATTGATGATTCGAAGCATGACATTGAGTTCATTTGCCCTTTTCTGCTTGTACCTTATGTGCATAAAATAGAGCTTTTCAGTTGGTTTAAGCCAAAAGTAGTTGATACAATAGTCACCCTAGTCAATGTGGGGCATGTGTCTTCTGTCATTTAGCATAATTGAATCACTTGCAACCTTAAACGTGATTGGTAGTTTTAAAACAATTGAGACTGCAACAGCACTTCTTTTGTCCTGTAATGAAACAATCTTTGTGATGACCACAAACCGAGTCAGAGTTGTTTTACATTCTTTATTTTGCACAATGACTTTGAAACAATTGCTGCCTGATCTGCAGATAAAGGCTGCAAGCACAGGCACTGTGACTTCATCAGCACGAACTATTCTAGATAACAAAGACGGCTGGCCAGGAAGCATCCAATAAATTAAGCCATGATCGTCATATAAGTACGAAACAAAGATCAGACAGAACTCACTCTGGCATTGGAGTTGGAGGGCTAGAGCCTTTTGATTCCAATAACCTCTTCTTCTTTTTTGCCGTGTTTACTAAGGTTGAAATGCCAGGCATCAATTTCTTGGCTCATTGCATCTATTTCTTGAGTTTACATGACATGAAAGATCTTTGCGCTTTACTATAACCGTGCGTTTGTTCAGACAGCGTGATGTCTCTGGACACGCCATTATGCTGTGGAAATGCTGAATTAGGAATCTGGACGAGATAGGAAACATCTACATTTGACAATCAAGTCGGCTGTGAAACAATAAGACGGCCGTTTGAATAGAAAACCCATTGAAAGCGCATTTCTTGCTAATAACATGTGATTGTTTTTCTTAACTAAGATGCGTACAAGTTAGGATTAAGTACACGTTTTGTTTTTCAACTATACCTGAGGATTAATGTTCATTCCTTTACTTAAATACTAGATATAACACATCCTCAAAGCTTACATACCGGGCAAATGAAATCCATCCGTGTGTTCGAGGGCGGTTTGGGCCGATGTGGCATCCACGCTGGTGCTGACTCGGTCCCACGATCGGACCAGACTGCGACTCGGTCCGGTCATATGCCCTCGCACTCGGTAGCTCTCTCTCTCTCTCTCTCTCTCTCTCTCTCTCTCTCTCTCTGCGACGACCGAAGGTGATTAGGGTTTAAAGTTTGGTGGCCGGCGGCGACCGAAGCTCCCTACCCCTGGTCGCATCGCTCTCACGCGGCTGTCCTCCCCGACGAGGAATGTGCAGAGTCCCCTCCTGAGCTCCCCGCGAGCAGATTTCCCCCTCGATGGAGGTTGCGCCATGGCCAGCTTAGGGAGCTCGAGGTCGTTGGCGACTGGAGGAAGCTCAAGCTCAGCGGCATGTGCTGCACCCTTCGTCGGCACAGTTCATGGGGCTTCCACATCGCCGATTCTGTACAGAGAACGACACTGGAGTATGCTCCGACGGTCCGTTACCACTGCGGGGAGAAGGCTGGTCGGTGGATATCGTGGAGCAACTCTAACCCGGCACGGACGTACATGACATGCATGCTAGCTCGGGTAAGTATTCTTCGCGAATTTGATGTTATTTTGGTTTGTGGAGGCTCTGCTTATTTGTGAATCTTAATTGAAGGCTGGAGGCTGCAAGTTTTGGACATGGTACTACGATGAACCAACCCCCTTCTTGAGGCAGGTAGTACTGGACTTGCGCGACACTGTTAGGGCGTTGAGGAAGGAGAACCGTGAGCTTAGGGCGTTAAGGAACCAGAACAATGAACAGGATTTGAGTGTGGCCGAGTCCAGGCATGGAGAACATGATGTAGCCGTTGTTGGACTCGCTGGTATGGTAGCACAGCTGGAGAAAGAGATGAGACTTTTTTTTTTGTCTTGCTTGTTGTTTTTGTAATGATGCTAGTTAGAGTTGTGATTAGGGAATGTACTGTAATCCACTATGTAATGAATGAATGTTGGTTCTGAATTTAGGCAGTTCAGTTGTTGCTCTGAATGTTGTATGTTGAACCTGTGTTGCTCTGAATGTTGTATGTTGAACCTGTGTTGCTTTGAATTTGTCTAGTTCAGTTGGTGCTCTCTACTACTGCTGCTTCTCTGATTTGGTTTAAGCAAATTGTAGTGCTTTGACAAATCAGTAAGCGAGTAAACTCCATTTCATGTGCTGTCATATACTGCTATGTTGGTTTTGAATGAGTGATGCTTTTGCTGTTGCTATGAAGTTGTCCAATTTTGTTCGTCACATTTGTCGAGTGATGCTTCTAGTTGAAAAAGGACATACAAAAATTTTGTTTGTCACATTTGGCCAGTGATGCTTTTGTTGGTTCTGAATCCCTGATTGTCTGTCACATTTCGGCAATATGGTTGAAAAAGGACATGCAAAAAATGAGAAGGACCATCACTACTACAAATTGAATAACTGCTAGCCGACATTGGTTCTCAGAAATAAACAGCATATCGATTAGAACAAGTGGATGCTACTGTCAGCCCACAAGGCACAAGTTGAAAAAATTACATAACACTAATCACTAAATAGTTGGGATGACATAACTGACTACTACAAATAGAATAATTGTAAGCCCACAAGGCACAAGTTTTGGGATTACATAACGCCATGCTGATGGACCTTACAAGCCACTAGTCGGGCAAATCCATTAGAACATCACTGATTTGTTGGCATACCCAAAAGCTTTGCAAGCTTTAAACTATAACTTTGCTTCTTCTTGATTGGAGTTAGTTTTTTCCTTTTTTTGAAATGCTGGTTCTTGGGCTGCAGCTTGACCAGAAGCAGAACCCGAAGTCACCTGGATGTTCACACTTGATTTTGCCCTCGCAGACGCCACACTTGCCTCCAAGTTCATAGTACCAGAACCATCATGTTGTGTAGTGACTTTAGCAGTAGCAGAGGTTCTGCCAAGCTTTGTCCTTGTAAGTCTTCCTAAAGTTGGCATAGATGTGTCTTGCACGCATCCTATGCTCAACCTTGGGTACCCAATACTCAACATCATTTAGTAGGCCCTGCAACAAATAAACAGAAGTTAAGTACTGGATGTGGCAAATTAGATGAATAAACTAAACATTAGCACACTAATGTGACTTACTTTCTATTGATCTGAGATGATTACCTATCCTTTACCATCTCCAATTTCTATATCTTTGAATAAAATCCCACAGAACCAATCCCATGACTCATTAGTTTCCTTCTCTACCACAGCCCATGCTATAGGGGTACATTTGATTGTTTGTATCTCTTCCTATTGCACAAATTAGCTATCCATTGGTTGGACCTTTGAAGAAACAACCATCTAAACCTATCACTTTCCCACACCTAGCTAAGAAACCTCTTTTGCAAGCATCCAAACAAATGTACAATCTATGAAAAACAGCTTCTGCGGCATCTGGATGCAACTTAACCACCACTGTGCTACCTAGATTGCTCCTAAGAAGCTCCATTTGGTAGTCAAAGACCCTACCATACTCTCCCTTTTTGGAGTCCAACACCTTCTACATTACAAGGGACTTAGCTCTTTTGCACTTAGCTATGCTTACATCTGCATGCATTTGTTCCTATACTATTTACTTCAAGTGCTCCAGCTTCCAGGTTGCATTTCCCATTATGGCACTCTCAAACTTTTCAGTTATTCTCCTGGAAGTGACAAGTTTGTTGTCCCTTCTTGGGGGGCATGTGTGCTCATCCGTGAAACTAGTCACTAGCCATCCTTCTGTTATGATTTTATTTGACAACAAGATAAACTAAGGATATTTGGTCCACTCACATTTAGCCCTAACCCTTTTGTTGTCATTCTTGTAAAATTTAATAACATGTCTCCTAGCTACTTCATACTGCCCAACAGTTTGAATGAAGTCCCCCTTGCAGCCAAAACCCATGCCCAAGCTAAATGTAGGGAGACTCGCTTTGTGGTCATACCTAGGGTACTTGGGTTTCTTCCTCAGGGGCTCACCATCACTGCCTCCTTCCTCATAGCTGTCCTCTTCCTCACTATCAGAAAAGTAAGAAGTGTCACTGTCCTCATCTTCTCTTTGTCCCCTTGACTCATCAATGGCCACCAAATGCCCAGCCTTGTACCTCTTTCTGTTCTGAGCAGCTTCCTCATCATCCTCTGAGGTCTCAGCATCTCCAGGGAGGTAGTCACTGCAAGTCTTGTAGTCAGCCTGAAATCCATAATCTTTAGGCAATGTTCCAACCTTTGCCTTCCCCTTCATATCAGGCAATGTATTGTAGAACTTCTGCTTGCAGGCAATATCCTTTTCTATATCAGCTGGTGTGTAGGACCGGAAAGGCGACTAGAGGGGGGGTGAATAGGAGCACGCCTAATTTTTCACCTTGATTAGATTCAACACAATATCACTCCAATAGCTATAAAAGCTATGAAGATCAATATACAAGCACAGTGGAAGACTTGTATTGAATCTAAATCAAAACCCCAAGCAAAACACCCAAAAACTCAAATCTCAAAGGGTTGGGCGGTCAGACCTCTCAAATTGGCGGGTCGATTTTTTGCCTAGTGGTCAGACCTCTCAAATGGGCGGTCTGACCGCTACATGGGGCGGTCTGACCTCCAAGAATGGCGGTCTGACCTCCAGCCTGACGAAGAACAGCAGACAGCCCGAAAACCGAAACTAAAATCGGTCTAACTTTTGATCCGTAAGGTCAAACTCCACGAAATTTGAGACACACCTTCTTAAAGATATTAGGAACCTATTCCAATCAAAGATTGCAGAGATCCATGCCAAAGTTCCTATCTTTTTCAGTTTGAACGAAGGGTGCTTCAAAACCGAGCCAAATCTTGGCGGTGATTGAGATGATTTCGTGGGAGGAATCAATCCAAGATGGCTAAGGATGGTCTCCCATACATCTTAGCACTCTCAATCACAGGAAGAATCAAGCCAAAAGCTCTCAAGAGCAAAACCCCCGAAAATCACCCTTTCTTTCACCAAAACCGGGCAAAATCAAAACTTAGATCCAAAAGCTTGCTCGTGGGTGGATGATGATCTAGATGACCTTAGATGAGTTCCCACATATCCCAGCAAGTAAGATCAAGAAGAAAAACCAAGTAAAAACACTCGGATCAAGAAAAGCCCCAAATCATCAACTAGAGAGGATGAACACAAAAACGAAATAGAGACACATCTCATGAAATCAGATTGGATTGATTGAAGATGGATGATTGTTGATTACAGCCACTCCTACCAAGGAGGACAAAGCTCTCTCCAAGAGCACTCACTCTCAATCAAAACCCTAGAACCCTAGCTCTCCATCTTCTCTCTCAAAACCCTAAATCCAAAATAGGGCAACACACATAGGTTGGGCTGGCTTCTCCTTGGCTTCAGCAAGCAACACAAGAGCCACCAACACCCCTATTTATATGGAGGCTAAGCATCTAGGGTATATTCCATTAGGGCACCTATTAAACCCTAACACACAATGGGTTAACACACGCACGCATCTCAAAGCGCCGACTTCATCATCGATTGACCTAAACCGCTTCACCATGTGCCGACCCGCGCCGCGGTTTAGCCAAAAGGTCACCAAGGCGGTATTTGGTGAAATTACCAAAATACCCCTTATCGATCCTTCTCCAAAAGACCGAGTCCACAGATCGTGAAGCAATCACATGCTTCACCACGTGTAGGTTGATCAACGGCTCCATGTCGTCAAGTCTCTCCCGTCCGGATCCCACCGACACCACTGAGCACTTGCAACGACTCCCGTGCCGCTTGATCCAACCGATCAGATCAATCGCCTGTTCGGTCATCCATGTCCATTATGCGCCTCGCTTGAGTCCTCTGACCTCACCCGGCATCCTTGATCGTTCTGGACCTCAGCTCTCCAAGCTTAGTCCCGATCCTCCTCGCCGATTGACCGTCATTGACACGCAAGCCACCGCACAAAGAATAGACCAACAAACCGTTTCCGGGAACAAGTTCTTCACAACTTGACCCACGTTAGCCAAAACATGCATCATGCAACACATATGCAATGATAACCATGAATTTGACCTAACAACCACAAAACGCCGCCACGCGAGACGGCGAAACAAGCCAAAACCGGTCGATCGATCACACCATGGCGGTCGACCGCCCAAAACGGTCGACCGCCACCCAGACTTAGCCAAATTTCCTCTCGAAACCAAACTCTCGAATTTTCAATCAAATAGAACTTTTTCTTGAAGCTCCAAAAATATGGGACCAAGTCGAAGAACCCTATCACTTGCCTACACCTCTATTTTTGGCCCAGCTCTAAAATCCAAAGTCATTAAAGAGGCCGGTCTGACCGCTCAAATAAAGCCGGTCAAACCGCTGTATGGCCGGTCTGACCGCCAGCAACCAAACCAGCAAATCAACACAAGGCATGGCCGGTCTGACCGCCACCATGGCCGGTCTGACCGCCAGAGGCCTGACAGAACTGGAGCAATGTCGAAAACGGGTGATTCTGGAAACCCTCAATGCCACTGCCAATTGTCTCATCAACCTAATATCATGGGCATATCCCCATGATATCCACATGGTGACATTTTTATCACCTCCACCTCTTTGCAAGCATCTACTAACACAACATCATCATCATCTGTGTGCAGCCAAGCTTCACTCTCGTCTTCCCAATCATTGACTTCATCTCCTTTGTCACCCATACCATCACCATCTGAGCCAACATCATCATCAACTCCCATTGCCTCAACAAATATATCCACAACACCCCCATCAGTGATACAGTCAGCCATGGTCTGGCAGTCCTTATCATCTGTTAGCACCCTCAATCCATTATTCAATGCTTTCCCAGGAAACAACCAGTGCATGAGTACCAACTCCACATCCTCACAATGGTCCTTCAAATGTCCTTGGACCTCCGGCAGCGACAACTTATCCCGATCTATATAAGACATGCCCTCATTTCCTCCACAATAATGCAATATCTTCCCATCATCAAAGAAATCCCCACTAAAATGGAACCTAACAGCTAGCTTGTCCAAGTTATCCATTGGTAAATCAGAGTAATCGTAAGAAATCACCACTATGATATACCTACATGCAAAATAACACTAAGCATTACTACACTACCCTAAGAACAACACTAATCGAAGTAACTCCACCAAACACCCAGAGTAATTGCGCAAGACAAACCAAATTAATGCCAGATCTAGGATTGAAAAACTCACCTTTAGCCCTTTTCTTGTTCACTGCCGCATCCTATCCGCTGGGATCTGGGAATTTCTCGTTGCCGCGGACCAAGGGTCGCAACCTCCAGCGAGGGGGAAATCTGCGCGCGGGGAGCTCGGGAGAGGAATCTGCAGATTCATCGTCGGGGAGGACAGCCGACGTGAGAGCAAGGCGGCCAGGGGCAGGAAGCTTCAGTCGCCGCCGGCCACCAAACTCCAAACCCTAATCGCCTTCAGTCGCCACCGCAGAGAGAGAGAGAGCGAGAGCGAGAGCGAGAGCGAGAGAGAGCAACCGAGTGCGAGGGCATATGACCGGACCGAGTCGCAATCTGGTCCGGTCGTAGGACCGAGTCAGCGCCAGCGTGGATGCCACGTCGGCCCAAACCGCCCTCGAACGCACGGATAGATTTCGTTTGCCCGGTATGTAAACTTTGAGGACGCGTTATATCTGGTATTTAAATAGAGAGACGAACATTAATCCTCATATATAGTTGAGGGACGAAACGCGTACTTAATCCTACAAGTTATTATTCTCTTATGATTGCAACAAACGCACGCTTTTGAGTTTTGGCCTGGAAGATGAGATCTACTCTGTTTCAGGATCCTTCACTGACTTCAGAAGTTGAGGCAGAGCATGCGCATTTTGTCGCGTTGAAAGAGGTTGTGTCCACGCTACGCCTCTGAACTGTGATCAGCCGCTGTTTTGGCGCGTCATGAGCCGTGAAGTCTCACGAATTAAAGGCACAGATAGTTGATTTCAGCACAGAAAAATTTTAGAAACAGCGTCGACGCGATGCAGGCCTTGAGCAATCGGCCGGCCTTGACGGACTGCTTGGTCGTTGGTGTTTGGTCCATCGGCTTCTTAAACATTGCGCTTTGAATAGTTGAACCGATCCTTACAGGATAAACAAACCCTAGGGAGCTACAGTGATTTTCGATGCAGTAAAATTGCTGCGTAGATATTTCTCTGTTGATATAATATTTGCTACAATACCACTTCTTAAAATTGCTGCGTAGATATTTCTCTGTTGATATAATATTTGCTACAATACCACTTCCAAATGTTGTTCACACGATCACCAAACACTAGAATACTAATACACCGTAACTGATGAGCCTGATGAGTGGTAATCATATCTGCGTGTAAGAAGTCAAGGCGAAGGATGGTAAAGGAGGGGGAGAGAGAGAAAGAAAGAAAGGATGAAACGGCGGCCGGAGCTGAGTTTATTTATTGAAACTGGGCCATGCTCTCCTAATGCACGGCTATTTATGGGAGCAATCTCCTTACCTTCTCCGTTGATCCCGTGGGCTCCTTCGATTTCATGGCATGATTCTCTGGCATCTCATCTCATGTGTGTTATTTTGGCAACTCCGCGCTTATAATTAGCAGCAGCCTGAGTAAAAACGGCAGCAGAGGAGGGGAAGGCTAAGCAAGCGACGCATTCATAATTGCTACTTACACCCACAGACGCACACGTAGCAGTAGTAGAGTAGTAGTAGTAGTATTTAACCACTGCTCCGGGCTGCCTTCTCTTCTCTCCTTGTAGTACTGCGTTGCTCTTGCGATCGAGCGAAGCCTGCCTCCATGGGGTACTGATTAACCTTATGCTTTGAATTGTTTTTCTTCTTTTATTTTGCCCACCTCTGCATTGCTCAGATGCTAGAGGAAGAAACGATGAGAACAAATTCAGTAGAACTTTGCTTGTTTACGTCTTGTTCTTCTTCTTGTACTTCTCTCTCTCTCCCTCTCTTTCCCCATGAGGTTTCTGAATCTTGTAGTTTTTTTTTCTGGGTGGCGAAAGATGGGAAGCCGTTGGTTTCTTGAATTGCTGATTATGCTCAAACCATCTTTTACACTCTTTTGTAACTGGATTGTTCATGTCTATGAGTTAAAAATCATCAACAAAAGTTTGAACCTTAGTATCCTGTGGTTCTTGTCTTCTCCGATCTTCGATTCTTTTTTTTAAAAAAAAAACCAACTTCGATTCTTTTTTTCCTAACCGGAACTGCATATTTTGTTTATAGTATGTGAAAACCTGCGAGTGGTTGGTGCTCAGAGTTCGATCGTAAAGACAATGTGGAACTGCTCTGCACCGTCCTCGCTCTTGCTGCCATTCAGCGACGACTATGGTACATTCTCCCCCTGTCATGCAATTTCCTATGCTCTGTAAGATTTATTAACAGGTATGTTCAATTGCAGTGAAATGTGAAGTCGCTAATTCACCGGCCGGAACCGTAGGTTTCGACAAAATGTAAGTGTTGGGTTTCAATGGTTAGTACCTTCAATAATTGTCCTCTTTTCACATGAACTGGCTGAAGTTGTTCTCTTTGAGTAGGCTCGCCACGGACTATGATATATGCCATCACATGAGCTTCTCACCATCATTTCAGAGTCTTCAGTCACCGACGCTTTTTTCGACGCGCAGTTCAGAGAGAAATTTAGGTAACTCGTTTCCTACTGCTTTTATAGGGATAATTGGATTCTGTTCTCTTGTTACTTTTGTACTAACTACTCGCTGATGAACTAGAAATAGGACAGAGTTCTATCTACAACGGCGATGTCAGGCCTGCGTTTACGCAGTTCAGCTATACCCAGCCAACTGCTGCTACTGTAATTCTCTTTGCCTTCTTGAAACCGTGGAGATAATCTCAAGCTGCTGTTATTGCGATATTTACGTTGTTGGGATGTCTGTTTCTGTCAGCGTTTGGTGAAATGGACGGCAGCGGGGGAGCCAATGACTGGTGACGGCAGCAATTTTAGGGGCACAAAGAGAACGAAGAAAACAGCTACAGCAACATCAGAAGGTCCACATCACCGGCTGCAGTGCAGTGCAAAGCCAATAAATCAGCCTATGAAGGTGAGGTTGCGTTTGTTTCCTTTGTGGAATGATAATAGGATCGGTACGCTGAGACTACTGAATGATATAATTTGATTATAAAAGTTCTGGCAGCCTTAAGTGTATGGTAATTTGGCTAGCTTGACTTGCTTTCGTTCATGACGGCCTTGGGTCACCTTACAGGCACCATGTAAGAGGAACCAGAAGCTGGGGGACAAGATTACAGCACTTCAGCAGCTAGTTTCTCCTTATGGCAAGGTAATGCCGACTCCTCCGTCTTCTGCTCGTACATGACCATGCAGTAATATTCCCTGCCTGCAATTCTGAAAGTATTTCTGAATCTGATCAATCTACAAGTCTGCAGACAGATACCGCATCGGTGCTCCACGAAGCAGCCACTTGCATCAGGCACCTCCACGAGCAAATCCAGGTGATCAGACATTGCATCATCGAGATAAACTAGTAACTGGAGGATGCACCATTTTTGCATGTTCAGATACAAATTGCAGTCTCTTATTACTGTCTTTTCGTCTCTTTGTATCCTCTCCCTGCAGATTCTGACTGCTCCCTACCCTGGAATAAGTTCCTCTGCGTCACAACAGGTATCCTATTCTCCAAATGCATCATCTGATAGTAGATCGATTCCTACAAGCTTGGTTTACTCTGCAAGATTTTCACACAGCACATAATACGTCCTGCTTGTGTGACAGGATACCGGAGACGAAGAAGGTGTGACAGATCTGCGCCGACGAGGCCTCTGCCTAGCGCCGCTGTCACCGGCCATCGTGAACCTCGTGTCCGAGACGGTGCGCAGCCATCGTCACTCCGACATAGGAGACCGTTGATTCGAACCGTTCGGTGCTCTGTAGCTGACTGAACAAGGCTACCATGGTTCAGTTTATAGGAGTACAAGACATGACTTGTTATCACCAGGCCCTTCTGTTACAAATTTACAAGGCTAGATCATACGCTTATCTGAGTCATACGGTGTACTAGTTCGATTAGAGCTCACGTCTCACACGGTTAAAATGCAATACTCATCAGCGGAAATTTACTGGAATGCTTAAGGCACGGTTTGTCTGAGGCAAGAAAACAAGAGTATCTTCTACTACTGAAGCTAATAGCATGTGGTAGTACCATAGCAAATCGCTCTACATGTGTAGTCCAAGAAAATACGGCGAGTATAAGTGTAGCCGTGTCTGTGTCTTTGTTTAATTGTGCACCAACAGGATAAAACCTAACAGAGGGTGGTTAACTTGAAATCTTGGATTGAGATTAGCACGTGGCATATGCCGGCCTTTCCTCTCGTTCTGTTTATTTGGAGTTTTTGCACATGTCGATACTATTTTGTGCTTGCTTCTTTTGTTTTGATCTTAACTTGCTTCTTTTGTTTTGATCTTACACCTTTCGCCTCTCGGCTTAGCTATGCCGTGCAATTTTTAAAATTAAACTGTTTGCTGTGAAATTTTACGAAATCTCTATAAAATTTTCTGCTTTTTCAAACGGGCTTACCTTCTGCAACCCAAATTCTGGGGTGGTCATGGTCCGATGGCGCCGACGGCCGAGCCTTATCCATCAGCAAATGCAAGTTTCTTCGCTTTAGCCTCTCCCCGTTAACAATCGCCTGTTTCAACGGGTTAGCACGCCACGAAGCAAAAGTCCACCAGCGGGCCCCATCCGCCGGCCGGCCCGCCCGCCTCCCCCACTCGCCAATTTGCCACTCCCACTCCCACTCCCACGGTCCTACCTGCCCCGTCCCCGCGTCCCGCGCCGCCACGCGACGCCTAACCCTCCTCCTCCCGTTGCAGCGAGCCAGCGGCGATGCCGCCCCCCTCCCTCCTGCTCCTCCACTCCCGCGCCCGGCTACCTCCCCGCCCCTTCCGGATGAGCTCCCCGGCGCCAAGCAGGGTCGTCTGCTCCGCGGCCGCCGAGGGGTACATCTCCGCGGCGCCGATCCTCCTCCCCGACGGCCCCTGGAAGCAGGTGAATGATTGGCCGGGGCTCCGGCGCGGGGCTTGCCGCGAGGGCTTTTGCTGGTATCAGAGTTTAGCCTGAATGTGGTTGCTGGTTGGTGTGGATGCAGGTTGAAGGCGGCATCACGGCGGCGAAGGGGTTCAGGACCGTGGGCGTCTACGGCGGTCTGCGCGCCAAGGGCGCGAAGCCAGACTTGGCGCTGGTTGCCTGCGACGTCGACGCCACTGTTGCGGGTAGGATTATTACGAGCAATTCTCTTTCACTAGTATAGCACACGTAGCAAGCTTTCATCTTAGCATTTCTGGAATGCTACTGTGGTATGCCAGTATGTTAGCTTGGATTGTTTACTAATCAGTAATCACAATTCACAACTAGAAAATGTGAATGCTCATTAGGACGAACAACTGGAAATACTATTGTTCTGGTGTTACATTAGTGTATCACTGTATCGGCTTGTGCAATACCTTGATGTGCGACGGTAATCTTTCATTTAGGCTTAGTTCTTAATGTGCTGGACTCCTTTCAGGAGCTTTTACTACAAACATTGTTGCTGCTGCGCCAGTTTTGTATTGTAAGCACGTCCTTAGTTTGTCGAAAACAGTAAGTTAATTCTGCTTCTCATCTCATCTTACCAGAAGAAAAAAAAAAGAGAGCTTGTTGATGGAAAACCTTTGCCAAATCATTCATCGAGGTATTATCTGTTTTCATTGTGTTGTTTCCTAGGCTCGTACTGTGTTAGTTAACGCTGGCCAAGCAAATGCTGCGACTGCAAGTGTTTCTGAGAATTGTATCTGCTCTACTCATCAGCAGTGGTTCTGAACTGTATTTGGGAACACAGTGACTGAGATTGAGCTATTTCTCTAAACAATTGGTCATTAGGGTGATGCGGATATCAGGATGCAGTGGATAGTGCAGATGCTGTTGCCAAGGTATTGACCTGCCCTTTGGATGTCTATGCAAAACACAGGACATGGATGTTGTTATTTTAACCGGCTATTAGTGTTGCAGCTTCTGAATGTGAGCACAAATGACATACTGATCCGGTCACTGGTGTCATTGGTCAAAGAATAAAGAAGGTACACATGGGTCGCAACAAAGATATGGGGTGCATGCATATTCCACATGAATTGATGGCTATGCTGCTCGTTTGACAGTGCTGCACCAATGATAGTCTGACCTAGTACAATTTCCATCTGATGCTTGGGTTCTGACAATGCAGGACGACTTTTAAATTCACTTCCAAGACTTGTGGGGTCTCTGTCTTCATCCATTGAGGGGTATAATTAACAAGAATTGCGAGTAACATTATATTGGCTTCTATAAATTGTGAAAGTGTCATGATAAATCACTGCTGCGAGTTTAATGGTATTTACTATATCTAACCAATTATCCATGCCCTTCTGTCACAGAGCAAATTCTGCAGCTGTGGCCATTACAACTACATATCTTGTTAGCAAAAGCATTGCTGTCCAGACCGAGGTTTGACTTTCTTAATCTACTTGCAATTATCTTTCTTTGGCTTTTATCATGGTGTGACATGATTTTATTCTCATCAATTCATATTGAAAAAATAGATTGGAGGAGTGCCTATCAGAATAGGAGGAATGGCCAAAGGTTCCGGAATGATTCATCCAGATATGGAAACGATGCTTGGTGTATGTTCCCTCTCTCCATCTCACTTTCCAGACCCCTTCTCCCTCCCTCCCTCCCTCTCTCTAGGCATGTACCAAGCTTAATGAAAATCCGTTTATTGTAGGTTTTAACTACTGATGCTCAAGTCAACAGTGATGTTTGGAGAGAAATGGTCCGGACATCGGTGAGTAGAAGTTTCAACCAAATTACTGTGAGTAACCACTCTTTTTTCTCGTAATGATCAGCGTGTACAACAATAACACAATCTATTAAAGAACTAGTTGACTTCATCACATACTTTGATAGCAGGACTACTATATGCACGTAAGTCCCAGATGGTTAGGGGAAAATATCACAATTTTGTCCATGAACATAATCTAAATGTTGTGTGAGGTTCATACCTGGAACAGTGGAACCAAACAAAAATGTCACTTTAGTACGCCGCTTTTTAAGGCACTTTAAGATGTATGATGTGCTGAATATTATATCAGCAATTTTTGTTGTTACTCTGAGTCCTAACTTGGTAATTTGGAAATCTAACTGGGAGGATACATTAGCTTTGTCCACTAGTTGGATAATGTTTTTATGATGATACGATTTTTGTTGAATCTAGTAGATGAAAAACTTCTCATTGTTTTATGTCGTAATTCTAAGGTGGATGGTGATACAAGTACCAATGACTGTGTTATTGCCTATGGCTAGCGGATTATCTGGTTTATCCGGTATTCTCACTCATGGTAGTACTGAAGCTCAACAGTTCCAAGCATGCCTGGATGCAGTAAGTTTCACTTCCCCCAACCTTTTCTGTTTTTCATGTCACTCTAGGTTCTTGTCACCATAGTTATATTCAGCATGTTCTATATATATGATTTTTTGTATTTGTTCTTTTCAAATGCACGTGGTGCTCAGGCAGACTAAACTGGCATCTTGAGTTGAATAAACCTTGAATAAATGCTAGCACAGGCATACATCTGTGCTAGGGAAGCTAAGATAATGCATTACCCAGTTGGTGTTCTTACCTGAACAATCAGATGCTCCAATTATCCTTAATTCCTTATATTTTATGAAATTACGAGATTGTCATTATCATGTATGTCCATTGTTTTTGACTTGGCAGGAGTGGCGAAGGAAGTGGAAAGGCATGGGGCTGTGATCTAAGTTATAAGTATGTTGAAATAAATGCTAAATACATGACGTGAAATTTATGTTCTTCATGAAGAACTATCTTCATTGGTTGGAATTCTCTTCGGCCGCAGCTTCATTTCTGAAGGATATGTATTGTATCGAAACGATAGCTTTGTTGTACAAAAAAGTTGAACATGTATTCTTTTTTACAAGAACAACCAGGTTCGTGTTTTTGTAGTATAGTAATGCGTTGAAGAATGCTATGGCACAATAAGAAAGTTGGCTGGCATCGTGTTCAATTCTGATGATAATGAATAATGTTGACCTGGCCAAATAAAGTTTGGATTTTGGTTTCCTTTTTGCTTGTTAATTCCGAGTTCAAATATAAGTTTCACATTTCTTTGTGGCGGACAAATAGAGTCAATTGAGTTCCAAAACTTCAACATTTGGTTCAATTAGGTCCCTTTTCTCAGCCGCTTGTTAATTCACTGGTAGGACATGCTGGTGTGGCATTGAAAACTCACGAGTTTGTGAATAGAACCAAGGCTCGGTTTGGCGTTACCGTGGATTATGATAATCTCGGTGGGACATGTTGGTGTGGCTTTGAAAAGTCACGAGTTGGTGAATAGAACTAAGGTTCCATTTGGCATTACCGTGGATTATGGTAATCTTGTTTTTGGTGGAATCGCATTCTTATATCTTGTCTCTGTACTAAAGTCGAGTGCAAACTATGGAATGAGAGTGTGACGAATCACCTCATAATCTCATATTCTCCTTGTCGCTCGATTTCAATCCAATGGATATAATGACTAAGAAAACACTTTAAAAAAATTATAGGATCTAAATGTTTTAGAACTCACTACATACACCAATTCACAAATAAAATAATATATTATTTAATCTAAATGTATTTTTTTTCTTTTCTAAACCATGATGTAAGAGGACATATTGTTATGTTCTAATTAACATAAAAATATTGGAGCAGCTAACTAAGAATAATCCATCTGAGTGAGAATATAAAAGGACCAAGTATTGGATAACAAAATTTATTAAACTATAATCTATTTTTCCAAACATTTTTTACATTGGATTAAGGAAAATAAGTGCATCATAGCACAACAACCGCAAGCTGCCCGTGTGATGGCGTCCAAAAGTTACACTCTCTCTGTTCTTTTTTACTTGACTTCCTAGAATCCATGTGATCAAACTTTTTAAAGTTTGGCTACCAATAGATTTAAAACTATCTAGATTGACTACATAAAAATTATATCATTAGATTTGTCGTTAAAAATACTATCATAATATTAGAATTTTATTACTACATCTTAATGTAAAGTTATAAAAAGTAACGGTCAAAGTCGCATCTCGAAGACCATAAAAAGTCAAAAACGTCAAGTAAAAAAGAACGGAGGGAGTACAACTTAGGTTTGGTTAATTGTGTTGGTGTTGTGGAATAATTCCTAGGATTAATTCCTTATATGACACTTAAATTTTGTGAAATCCCTGATTGTGTCACTGACATGTGGGGTCAGGGCTCATATGTCAGTGAAACGTATGAGTAGCATATAAGGGATGAGACAAATGTTCAGTGGCATATAAGGATTTCACTATAATTCCTAGGATGTGTGGACACTTAACTAAACTAGGGTACGAAGTCACACTACTACACAAAAGATCTTCACAGACGGTTCAAAAACGTCATCACAGACGGTTTCGTGAGCCGTCTGAGTTTATGGGTCAGTAATGACATGAGGTCATCACAGCAGGTTTTCGAACCATCTGTGATGTTAACTATCACAGACGGTTTGTAGATGAAACCATCTGTGATATATCTTTTCTATAAAGTCTCCAAGCAGTGGCTGCTTGTGCCTTTAAAACCGGCTTCATATATTCATATGTGTGTGTGTACACACACATATATATTGTTCGTAGTCCTCCCCTATCCACTTTGGGGGGGGGGGGTCGTGAGGAGGATGAGACAAAGACACAGTACTCGACGGTGAAGTGGCTTCATGTATCAGCAACCAACCATTCCTTGATGTCAAGTCTAATTACCTATCGATGACATCCAGGTAATTGTATGTCCACACGCTCTCCTTGCAACCATGCTTCTTGAACTTGCAGGCTCGATAAAGTTGCCTGTGGCTGCTGTCTCATCCTCCTCACGATCCCCGAAAGTGGTGGGGACTCTGAACAATATATATATATATATATATATATATATATATATATATATATATATATATATATATATATATATATGTGTGTGTGTGTGTGTGTGTGTGTGTGTGTGTGTGTGTGTGTGTGTGTGTGTGTGTGTGTGTGTGTGTGTACACACACATATGAATATATGAAGCCGGTTTTAAAGGCACAAGCAGCCACTACTTGGAGACTTTGTAGGATCAAGGATAACCGACTAGAGGGGGGTGAATAGGAGGTTTTTAAACTTTTTAACAATTTAACAATTTAAGCCAATTAATATCTTAGTCTAAACAAGTTATACTTCTAGCTAAGCTATTTAATCACAATAAACAAGCTAGAAATATAAATGCGGAAATGTAAAGACTAGAAATAACCACAAAGACACAAAGATGTTTTTCCGTGGTATCAAGACTTGCCGGTCTTCACTAGTCCACGTTGAGGAAGCTTGACACCTCAAGCCGGCTCCACGAATTAAGCCTTCCCTCGATCACTATGGTTGTTCTTCCTCCACTCAGGAGATGGCGAACACCAACCACTCACAAGCTTGCACCGGCCTCTTCACAATCTTCTTGAAGAGATCACCGTGCTCTCATTAAGCCGTCTAGGAGTGCGGCAACACTCCAAGAGTAATAGATCACCGGTCTTCACTTGACCGCACTTAAGTGCAAATGGATCAACTAGGAGTATGAATGCACTTGAGTGAATCTCAACAAACTCACAAAGAATGCACAAGAGGTTTTGAGTGTTGAGTGGGTGCACTAAGCTCTCAAGGCTCTATGAATGTTCAAAGAACTCCAGCAACCTTGTCTAGAGCAGTTGGGGGGGTATTTATAGCCCACACCAACAAAAGAGACCGTTGGAGACGAATCCCCAACTTTCAGGGAAAATCGGAACGACCGCAGGCAAAGGTGCGGTCGTACCGCCCTCGGGTCAACGCGATGCCAACGGCTACAGCAGATACTAAAAAAAGATTTACTAGCCGTTGAACTCCCGATCGAACGAACGCATCATAGCAAGGTCGTGAGACGTCCGATTCCGGTTGTCTCGATTAAACGAACGGTACGACCGATCGTAGGGTTTCGCGAACTGCTCAAGATTTGCAAGGGTTCTGGAAATATTGAACCGGCATACAAAAATCGGAATGACCGCAGGCCGGTACAACCGTTCCCAAAATCGGAACGTCCGATTTCCAGAAGAGTTTCTGAGCGATTTTACACTTGTTACTGTTTTTATTGAACGGCTCATAAAAATCGAACGGCCAAGAAAAGCAATGCGACCAGTTGTACGCAGACGGACGACCGATTTCTATGAGAGGGTTTAAGTCATATTTGCAGAGCTCTTGGTTTTATTGAACCGCCGCACAAATTTGAACGACCGCAATCCGGTACAACCGATTTCACAGGCTGATGCGACCGATTTGTGGACAAGTTCAAAACCACTCAAATCAATTTAAATTTCAAATTCAAATGCATGCATGTTCCTAAATTGATCCATATGCCACAAGAACATCTTTGTCAAACTACTAGCTTTGATCCTCTTAATAGTACGGCATTTATCCTATAATCTGGTCTTCCAACTAAACTCCTAAGACCGGTAAAATGGAAGAAGAGGAACCTAGACTATTTGTACTGTCTTTGAGTCTTGTGGATCTTCATATTCTCCTTTGGCATGCATCCTTGTGTTAACAAATTCACCAATGGGACTTAACCTTGTAAATACTCAATAAACTTGTTAATCCCATAATCACATATTGTCATTAATTACCAAAACAATTTTAGGGGCCTAGATGCTTTTCAATCTCCCCTTTTGGTAATTGATGACAACACTAAACAATTGTGAAAAGATTGGTTTGAATATAACAAGATTGTATATTACTTTTGCGACTTCACAAAAACATAATTCTTATAATGAGTACAAATGAATGAGAATTATTTTCTTGTTAAGTCCATTTTAAAGATAGCTCCCCTAAATATGTGCATATAAAGATAAAGAGTTTAGCGAGCACATGAAGTGATAATATGAAATTTTGGCGAGCTTCTTTAACAACTATGAGCTTGAGGAGATGCAATAGATAAATATGGCGAAATCTGAAATTGCATTTAAGATAATAACAGGACATCATCCACAAGTTCAACAAGCCGAGAAACATAATAAAAACTATTACAAGCACACAAGTTCAATGAACTAATAATACATATACGCCCAAATATAACTATAGTAGAAAAAGCTTGCGCTTGCTCCCCTAAAACTATGTCTTCTATATCTTTTCACTTCTTCTTCTCTCCTTTGGCATCAAGATACCAAAAGTAACTTTCAGACAACGGGATCCTGAGGAGGAGGGACGTCATCCTGAGCGGGAATAGGAGAGGAATCCTGAGAAGCTGGGACCGGAGGAGCGGCATCCTGAGAAGTAGTGACCTGTTCCAGAGGAGGAGTGAAGATGGATCCGAGAGCTGGAGCAGGGAGGAGGATCTGGCGGTGGAGCTGGAGGAGTATGTGAGCCGAGTCTCAAGCGAGAAGTATGATGGCGAGTGTAAGCAAATCGATAAGGAGCTGCGATAACTTCTCAATGTCATCGATACTCTCCACCATAGCAGCCATCCTGTTGTGAACCTCATTGTGAAAGTCATCTCTCACTAACTCCATGTCAGCCAACTTATTAGTGACCTCAGTCTGAAATTCTATTTGAGCATGCTTCATTTCTTGCAGTTGAGTGAGAATAAGTTGCTTTGGTTTTCAAGAATCGAGCAATGGAACCTTCAAGAATATTTGGATCGGTGATGAGGCACGGCTTGACAATAGGATCATTCTCGGCGGTGGTCGAGGAGGAACAACGTCTCGTGGTCTATAAGATTTGTGAACCGAACCAAGACCACCACGAAAAGTAATCTTCGAGAAATCAAGGCCATGATATAGGGTGCATAGTATATCCTCTTTACCCTATCATTCTTAGATGACACTATGCCTTGGAGAATGACATCCACTACATCAAACTTGACACCTCTCATAATGTGGTCTATTATGTTCCAGGCGTGTCCCCTGATAGCATCAAAATTGCCACTCTTAGGATAAAAGGTGTGATTGATAATTCATTAATCATACTCACTTCGGCTTTAGTCGGTGATGGTTCCAAGCTTGCATTTGACATTTGAGTCATAGTATTGGACCAATTTGGAGCAAGCAAAGCAGATGTCAAAGATCTTCTCCCAAGATTTGGACCTTACATTTAAGATTTGCTCAAATTCTTCCTTAGTGCTTTGCAAATCTCTAGCCACGTAAATCCATCTCAAAGATTGTAGATCGGTGATACATGTCTTGTGGCGTAAAAGCCGCGAATCGGTTCATCATCATAATTTTGCTGAAGCTCACAAGGTCATGAAGACTTACTGAAGACGGAACAACCGATATACTCCACTATATTTATCCAAGTCATTCAGGTATGACCACTTAATCCACTTATGATCAGCAAATTTTCTGTTCCTTCCATAGCATTGCTCATAAACTTGCTCTTGAAAAGTAGTGTGGAATCTTGGATTGATAGAGTCAGCCTTGCGAAGATACTGATTGACATGCCTTTTGATAGCATAGTCATCCGCTGACAGAGTCGCCAGATCCACAGGAGATGGTGGAGGAGTTCCCAAGTTATCAAAAGTGCCCTCTGTGCGTCTTTGGAGAATCATGCTTTCGGTTGAGTGTCCTCATCTGAACGATAATCATCACTTGCTTGATCTCGAGTCCGGAGTGGTGCTTTGCCTTTCCTTGAACAACCTTCGACGAATCGGCCGAAGTCGGTGCTTGAGGAGAGCGCCTTGCGGCGTCGAGGTGGTGACTCGGAAGGAGCGGCAGAAGATTGCGGCGAAGATTGTCCGCGAGGAGGTCCATGTGATTTCCTTGTCGAGCACCTCATCCTAGTCATCTTCAGAACCAGAGAATATGTTACAGGATAATCAAAGGGATGATTGAAATTTGATTGATGAAAAGAGTTGAAATTGTTTTTCTGTCGGGACAATCGGTCGTCTGCAGTCGTTCATTGGCGATCGACCGCGACTCTGATCGTTCAGCTCAAGAACCGGACGTTAGATTATCTGACCGACTTCTAGGGTTGATAAAATTGTGCGTTTTTGGTGATTTTTCGAGGAATGAATCCAAGGATCTGATGCGCAAACATCATAGTACACCAAAAACAACTTTTAATCCCTTAGAACTACAGAAATTTCAAAGCATTTTCATCAAACCCTAAACCTGGACTCCTAGGGTTTCAAAAGGAGATAAACGTGAATCAATCAACATTTTACCTTAAGATTCGGAGGAGAAGAACCACGGGAGGCGGGCAACACGAGGAATCAAAGGATTGAAAAGCTTCGATAGGATTTGAGGAGGAGTTTTGAGGCGACTGGTAGCGGAGAGAGAGGCGAGGACGAAGGGACGCACCGTTTGGGGGTTAAAGGGGTAAGAAAAAAGTAACGCAGGGAGTTATTTTCCTCTCCCAAGCGGCGACGCGGTCGTTCCGGCCACAAGCCGTCGGTCGTTCAAGACCGGACGCACCGATGTTACAACTCGATCATCAAGACAGAGGTCGTATCATGAGTATAACGCCGGTTGTTCCGATTATCCTGGGAATTCCAGAATTTTCTAGGAACTGAGATTATTTTGCAAATGATCCCTAGTTTTGCACTCAATAACATAACTTTAAGGATCACTGTGCAAAGAATAGACTATTGTCTATATAGGAACATAATTAATAATTTTTTTTTTATGATCATAGCTATTTTTAATAAAGATTTTGAAAATTATTTTCATAAAATACTCAAATAACATCAAATGAAGCATAATGACATGAGGCAAGAGTTCAAACAACATTAGAATGGTCTATGATATTTAACTCATTCCTCAATTTGCGAGCGACCTTCATCTAATGGCTTGGTGAAAATATCCGCTAATTGGTCCTCAGTTCTTATGTGGCTAATTTCAATATCTCCCTTGCTCACATGATCTCTCAAGAAATGGTGGCGGATATCTATATGCTTGGTTCTTGAGTGTTGAACAGGATTATTAGCAATTTTTACCGCACTATCATTGTCACACAAGAGAGGCATTTTATCAAATGTAATTCCATAGTCCATCAATGTTTGCCTCATCCATAGCAATGAGCACAACAACTTCAGCGGAGACATATTAAACCGGCGGTGGATAATCTACTGAATTTTGTTTCTTGGATGACCATGATACTAAAGATCTCCTAAAATTGACAAGCTGCCGAGGTGCTTTTTCTATCCACTTTACAACCCGCATAATCGAATCGGCATATCCAATTAAATCAAATTTAGCACCTTTCGGGAACCAAAGGCCAATGCTTGAGGAATGCTTTAAATATCTTAGTATTCTTTTAACGGCCATCAAATGACACTCTTTTGGAGTTGCTTGAAAACGTGCACACATGCAAACACTAAACATGATATCGGGCCTAGATGCGGTAAGATAAAGCAAACTACCAATCATAGATCTATAAAGCTTTAAATCTACCGATTTACCTCCTCATTTAGATCAAGATGACCATTTGTAGCCATGGGAGTCTTGATGGGCTTTATGTCTTCCATTCCAAACCTTTTAAGTAAATCCTTTACGTACTTGGCTTGACTTATGAAAGTCCCATCTTTGAGTTGCTTGATTTGAAGTCCAAGGAAGTAGCTCAATTCTCCAATCATGGACATTTCAAATTCCCTAGACATCATATCACCAAATTCTTTGCAAAAGTCTTGATTAGTAGACCCAAATATGATATCATCAACGTAAATTTGACATACAAAGAATTCACCATCAAGAACTTTAGTGAATAATGTTGAATCAATTTTCCGATTTTGAATCCTTTTGAGATTAAAAAATCTCTAAGGCGTTCATACCATGCTCTAGGAGCTTGTTTAAGACCATAGGCGCCTTGGAGAGTTTATAGACATGATTAGGATTGTTAGGGTCTTCAAAACCGGGAGGTTGTTCAACAAAGACAAGTTCGGATATTTCACCATTTAAGAAAGCACTTTTAACATCCATTTGAAATAATTTAATATCAAAGCATGATGCAAAAGCAAGTAATATCCGAATTGACTCAAGTCTAGCTACGGAGCGAAAGTTTCACCAAAATCCAAACCTTCAACTTGTGAATATCCTTGAGCGACCAATCTTGCTTTGTTTGAACAACCAAACCATTTTCATCTTGTTTGTTTCTAAAGATCCATTTTGTACCAATAATGTTTTGTTCCTTGGGTCGATCCACCAAAGTCCAAACTTGGTTTGGGTGAAGTTATTGAGTTCTTCATGCATAGCATTCACCCAATCCGGATCTTCAAGTGCTTCTTCTACATGCTTTGGCTCAATAGAAGAGACAAAAGAGTAATGTTCACAAAAAGAAGCAATACGAGATCGAGTTTGAACACCTTTACTTACATCACCCAATATTTGATCTATTGGATGATCTTTAGCAATAGCATTGTGAATTCTTGGTGGTAGGTTGGATGGTTGATCATCTTCCACATTTTCCTCTTCATCAATTTGTATTTGATTAGTGGAAGAGGTTGGAGCCTCAACTTGAGTAGAAGATGATGGATCATCTTCGGGCTTGATGTCACCTATTTGCATATGCTCCATAGCTTTTCTCAAAGCTTCATTACCCACATCATCCAAGTTCTCTTGCTCTTCTTGAGAGCCGTTAGTTTCATCAAATTGCACATCGTGCCTTTCTTCAACTAAACCGGAGTTTTTGTTAAAGACACGATAAGCCTTGCTATTTGAGGAGTAACCAAGCAAGAAACCAACATCACAACGACTATCGAATTTTGAAAGAGCGAACACCCTTCTTTAAAATATAACACTTACAACCAAAGACTGGAAATAAGAGATGTTCGGTTTTCTTCCTACAATAAGCTCATAGGAAGTCTTTTTCAAAAGCGATGCAAATAAAGGCGATTTATGGCATGACAAGCGGTGTTAATAGCTTCCGCCCAAAAACTATCTAAGTATTAAATTCATCAAGCATTGTCCTAGCCATTTCAATTAATGTACGATTTTTCCTTTCTACAACTCCATTTTGCTCGGAGTGTAGGTTGTGGAAAGTTAAGTGCTTTATACCAAGTTCATCACAAAAGTCTTCCACTTTAGTATTTTTGAACTCGGTACCATTATCACTACGGATTTTCTTTATTTTGAAATCAAATTCATTTTGAGCCCTTTTTGCAAATCTTTTGAAAATCCCGGAAGTTTCACTTTTATCATCTAGGAAGAATACCCATGTATATCTAGAGTAATCATCCACAATGACTAAACAATAGCTATTACCCCCGATACTCTTATAGGTTGTTGGCCCAAACAAATCCATATGTAAGAGTTCCAATGGTCTAGAAGTTGACATGATACTTTTGGAGGGATGAGAATTAGCGACTTGCTTACCGGCTTGACAAGCACTCTGAGTCTATTTTTCTCAAACTTCACATCTTTCAAGCCAACAACTAAATCATGTTTGAAAAGCTTTTAAGTTGAATCATTCCAACATGAGCTAACCTTCTATGCCAAAGCCAACCCAATGAGGTTTTTGCCATTAAACAAGTCTTTAAACAAGAATCACTTGAACTAAAATCAACCAAATAGAGATTTCCAAATCTAAAGCCTTTGAAAGCTAAAGAGCTATCCTTTGCATTAGATATGGTTACACCTTCACTTGAGAAAGAACAAATTAGTCCAAGATCACAGATTTGAGCAACGGATAGCAAGTTAAAGTTTAATGATTCTACTAGAGAAACATTAGAAATGGAGAGGTCATTTGAGATAGCGATTTTACCCAATCCTAATACCTTTCCTTTGCTATTATCGCCAAAAGTGATCTTGTCTACTCCTTTTCCATTCTCGAATGTGGTGAACATTTTTCTATCACCGGTCATGTGTTGAGTGCATCCACTATCAAGCACCCAATGTGAATGCTCATTAGGACGAACAACTGGAAATACTATTGTTCTGGTGTTACATTAGTGTATCACTGTATCGGCTTGTGCAATACCTTGATGTGCGACGGTAATCTTTCATTTAGGCTTAGTTCTTAATGTGCTGGACTCCTTTCAGGAGCTTTTACTACAAACATTGTTGCTGCTGCGCCAGTTTTGTATTGTAAGCACGTCCTTAGTTTGTCGAAAACAGTAAGTTAATTCTGCTTCTCATCTCATCTTACCAGAAGAAAAAAAAAAGAGAGCTTGTTGATGGAAAACCTTTGCCAAATCATTCATCGAGGTATTATCTGTTTTCATTGTGTTGTTTCCTAGGCTCGTACTGTGTTAGTTAACGCTGGCCAAGCAAATGCTGCGACTGCAAGTGTTTCTGAGAATTGTATCTGCTCTACTCATCAGCAGTGGTTCTGAACTGTATTTGGGAACACAGTGACTGAGATTGAGCTATTTCTCTAAACAATTGGTCATTAGGGTGATGCCGGATATCAGGATGCAGTGGATAGTGCAGATGCTGTTGCCAAGGTATTGACCTGCCCTTTGGATGTCTATGCAAAACACAGGACATGGATGTTGTTATTTTAACCGGCTATTAGTGTTGCAGCTTCTGAATGTGAGCACAAATGACATACTGATCCGGTCACTGGTGTCATTGGTCAAAGAATAAAGAAGGTACACATGGGTCGCAACAAAGATATGGGGTGCATGCATATTCCACATGAATTGATGGCTATGCTGCTCGTTTGACAGTGCTGCACCAATGATAGTCTGACCTAGTACAATTTCCATCTGATGCTTGGGTTCTGACAATGCAGGACGCACTTTTAAATTCACTTCCAAGACTTGTGGGGTCTCTGTCTTCATCCATTGAGGGGTATAATTAACAAGAATTGCGAGTAACATTATATTGGCTTCTATAAATTGTGAAAGTGTCATGATAAATCACTGCTGCGAGTTTAATGGTATTTACTATATCTAACCAATTATCCATGCCCTTCTGTCACAGAGCAAATTCTGCAGCTGTGGCCATTACAACTACATATCTTGTTAGCAAAAGCATTGCTGTCCAGACCGAGGTTTGACTTTCTTAATCTACTTGCAATTATCTTTCTTTGGCTTTTATCATGGTGTGACATGATTTTATTCTCATCAATTCATATTGAAAAAAATAGATTGGAGGAGTGCCTATCAGAATAGGAGGAATGGCCAAAGGTTCCGGAATGATTCATCCAGATATGGAAACGATGCTTGGTGTATGTTCCCTCTCTCCATCTCACTTTCCAGACCCCCTTCTCCCTCCCTCCCTCCCTCTCTCTAGGCATGTACCAAGCTTAATGAAAATCCGTTTATTGTAGGTTTTAACTACTGATGCTCAAGTCAACAGTGATGTTTGGAGAGAAATGGTCCGGACATCGGTGAGTAGAAGTTTCAACCAAATTACTGTGAGTAACCACTCTTTTTCTCGTAATGATCAGCGTGTACAACAATAACACAATCTATTAAAGAACTAGTTGACTTCATCACATACTTTGATAGCAGGACTACTATATGCACGTAAGTCCCAGATGGTTAGGGGAAAATATCACAATTTTGTCCATGAACATAATCTAAATGTTGTGTGAGGTTCATACCTGGAACAGTGGAACCAAACAAAAATGTCACTTTAGTACGCCGCTTTTAAGGCACTTTAAGATGTATGATGTGCTGAATATTATATCAGCAATTTTTGTTGTTACTCTGAGTCCTAACTTGGTAATTTGGAAATCTAACTGGGAGGATACATTAGCTTTGTCCACTAGTTGGATAATGTTTTTATGATGATACGATTTTTGTTGAATCTAGTAGATGAAAAACTTCTCATTGTTTTATGTCGTAATTCTAAGGTGGATGGTGATACAAGTACCAATGACTGTGTTATTGCCTATGGCTAGCGGATTATCTGGTTTATCCGGTATTCTCACTCATGGTAGTACTGAAGCTCAACAGTTCCAAGCATGCCTGGATGCAGTAAGTTTCACTTCCCCCAACCTTTTCTGTTTTTCATGTCACTCTAGGTTCTTGTCACCATAGTTATATTCAGCATGTTCTATATATATGATTTTTTGTATTTGTTCTTTTCAAATGCACGTGGTGCTCAGGCAGACTAAACTGGCATCTTGAGTTGAATAAACCTTGAATAAATGCTAGCACAGGCATACATCTGTGCTAGGGAAGCTAAGATAATGCATTACCCAGTTGGTGTTCTTACCTGAACAATCAGATGCTCCAATTATCCTTAATTCCTTATATTTTATGAAATTACGAGATTGTCATTATCATGTATGTCCATTGTTTTTGACTTGGCAGGGAGTGGCGAAGGAAGTGGAAAGGCATGGGGCTGTGATCTAAGTTATAAGTATGTTGAAATAAATGCTAAATACATGACGTGAAATTTATGTTCTTCATGAAGAACTATCTTCATTGGTTGGAATTCTCTTCGGCCGCAGCTTCATTTCTGAAGGATATGTATTGTATCGAAACGATAGCTTTGTTGTACAAAAAAGTTGAACATGTATTCTTTTTTACAAGAACAACCAGGTTCGTGTTTTTGTAGTATAGTAATGCGTTGAAGAATGCTATGGCACAATAAGAAAGTTGGCTGGCATCGTGTTCAATTCTGATGATAATGAATAATGTTGACCTGGCCAAATAAAGTTTGGATTTTGGTTTCCTTTTTGCTTGTTAATTCCGAGTTCAAATATAAGTTTCACATTTCTTTGTGGCGGACAAATAGAGTCAATTGAGTTCCAAAACTTCAACATTTGGTTCAATTAGGTCCCTTTTCTCAGCCGCTTGTTAATTCACTGGTAGGACATGCTGGTGTGGCATTGAAAACTCACGAGTTTGTGAATAGAACCAAGGCTCGGTTTGGCGTTACCGTGGATTATGATAATCTCGGTGGGACATGTTGGTGTGGCTTTGAAAAGTCACGAGTTGGTGAATAGAACTAAGGTTCCATTTGGCATTACCGTGGATTATGGTAATCTTGTTTTTGGTGGAATCGCATTCTTATATCTTGTCTACGTACTAAAGTCGAGTGCAAACTATGGAATGAGAGTGTGACGAATCACCTCATAATCTCATATTCTCCTTGTCGCTCGATTTCAATCCAATGGATATAATGACTAAGAAAACACTTTAAAAAAATTATAGGATCTAAATGTTTTAGAACTCACTACATACACCAATTCACAAATAAAATAATATATTATTTAATCTAAATGTATTTTTTTCTTTTCTAAACCATGATGTAAGAGGACATATTGTTATGTTCTAATTAACATAAAAATATTGGAGCTGACTAACTAAGAATAATCCATCTGAGTGAGAATATAAAAGGACCAAGTATTGGATAACAAAATTTATTAAACTATAATCTATTTTTCCAAACATTTTTTACATTGGATTAAGTAAAATAAGTGCATCATAGCAAAACAACCGCAAGCTGCCCGTGTGATGGCGTCCAAAAGTTACACTCTCTCTGTTCTTTTTTACTTGACTTCCTAGAATCCATGTGATCAAACTTTTTAAAGTTTGGCTACCAATAGATTTAAAACTATCTAGATTGACTACATAAAAATTATATCATTAGATTTGTCGTTAAAAATACTATCATAATATTAGAATTTTATTACTACATCTTAATGTAAAGTTATAAAAAGTAACGGTCAAAGTCGCATCTCGAAGACCATAAAAAGTCAAAAACGTCAAGTAAAAAAGAACGGAGGGAGTACAACTTAGGTTTGGTTAATTGTGTTGGTGTTGTGGAATAATTCCTAGGATTAATTCCTTATATGACACTTAAATTTTGTAAAATCCCTGATTGTGTCACTGACATGTGGGGTCAGGGCTCATATGTCAGTGAAACAATGAGTAGCATATAAGGGATGAGACAAATGTTCAGTGGCATATAAGGATTTCACTATAATTCCTAGGATGTGTGGACACTTAACTAAACTAGGGTACGAAGTCACACTACTACACAAAAGATCTTCACAGACGGTTCAAAAACGTCATCACAGACGGTTTCGTGAGCCGTCTGAGTTTATGGGTCAGTAATGACATGAGGTCATCACAGCAGGTTTTCGAACCATCTGTGATGTTAACTATCACAGACGGTTTGTAGATGAAACCATCTGTGATATATCTTTTCTATAAAGTCTCCAAGCAGTGGCTGCTTGTGCCTTTAAAACCGGCTTCATATATTCATATGTGTGTGTGTACACACACATATATATTGTTCGTAGTCCTCCCCTATCCACTTTGGGGGGGGGGGGTCGTGAGGAGGATGAGACAGCACACAGGTACTCCGACGGTGAAGTGGCTTCATGTATCAGCAACCAACCATTCCTTGATGTCAAGTCTAATTACCTATCGATGACATCCAGGTAATTGTATGTCCACGCGCTCTCCTTGCAACCATGCTTCTTGAACTTGGGCTCGATAAAGTTGCACTGGTCACTGCTCTCATCCTCCTCACGATCCCAGAAAGTGGTAGAGACTCTGAACAATATATATATATATATATATATATATATATATATATATATATATATATATATATATATATATATATATATATATATATATATATATATATATATATATATATATATATATATATATATATGTGTGTGTGTGTGTGTGTGTGTGTGTGTGTGTGTGTGTGTGTGTGTGTGTGTGTGTACACACACATATGAATATATAGGTTTTAAAGGCACAATGTACCACTACTTGGAGACTTTGTAGGATCAAGGATAACCGACTAGAGGGGGGTGAATAGGAGGTTTTTAAACTTTTTAACAATTTAACAATTTAAGCCAATTAATATCTTAGTCTAAACAAGTTATACTTCTAGCTAAGCTATTTAATCACAATAAACAAGCTAGAAATATAAATGCGGAAATGTAAAGACTAGAAATAACCACAAAGACACAAAGATGTTTTTCCTGTGGTATCAAGACTTGCCGGTCTTCACTAGTCCACGTTGAGGAAGCTTGACACCTCAAGCGGCTCCACAATTAAGCCTTCCCTCGATCACTATGGTTGTTCTTCCTCCACTCAGGAGATGGCGAACACCAACCACTCACAAGCTTGCAGGGCCTCTTCACAATCTTCTTGAAGAGATCACCGTGCTCTCATAAGCCGTCTAGGAGTGCGGCAACACTCCAAGAGTAATAGATCACCGGTCTTCACTTGACCGCACTTAAGTGCAAATGGATCAACTAGGAGTATGAATGCACTTGAGTGAATCTCAACAAACTCACAAAGAATGCACAAGAGGTTTTGAGTGTTGAGTGGGTGCACTAAGCTCTCAAGGCTCTATGAATGTTCAAAGAACTCCAACAACCTTGTCTAGAAGCGGTTGGGGGTATTTATAGCCCACACCAACAAAGAGACCGTTAGAGCGAATCCCCAACTTTCGGGGAAAATCGGAACGGCCATGAGCAAAGGTGCGGTCGTCTCCTCTCGAATCAACGCGATGCCAGCGACTCACAGCAGATACTAAAAAAGATTTACTAGCCGTTGAACTCCCGGTCGAACGATCGCGAGCAAAAGGTCGCAGACGTCCGATTTCCCAGTTGTCTGGATTAAGCGAGCAATCTGACGACCGATCGTAGGGTTTCATGAATCGCTCCAAGATTTGCAAGGGTTACGGAAATATTGAACCGACATACAAAAATCGGAATGACCGCAGGCGGTACAACCGTTCCCAAAATCGAACGTCCGATTTCGTAAGAGTTCGGCGATTTTACACTTGTTCTGTTTTTATTGAACCAGGCTCATAAAAATCGGAACGGCCTTAAGCAAATGCGGCCAGTTGTTACGCAGACGACGGTATCGACCGATTTCTATGAGAGGGTTTAAGTCATATTTGCAGAGCTCTTGGTTTTATTGAACCGCCGCACAAATTTGAACGACCGCAATCCGGTACAACCGATTTCACACAGGCGATGCGACCGATTAATGGACAAGTTCAAAACCACTCAAATCAATTTAAATTTCAAATTCAAATGCATGCATGTTCCTAAATTGATCCATATGCCACAAGAACATCTTTGTCAAACTACTAGCTTTGATCCTCTTAATAGTACGGCATTTATCCTATAATCTGGTCTTCCAACTAAACTCCTAAGACCCAGGTAAAATGGAAGAAGAGGAACCTAGACTATTTGTACCTGTCTTTGAGTCTTGTGGATCTTCATATTCTCCTTTGGCATGCATCCTTGTGTTAACAAATTCACCAATGGGACTTAACCTTGTAAATACTCAATAAACTTGTTAATCCCATAATCACATATTGTCATTAATTACCAAAACAATTTTTAGGGGCCTAGATGCTTTTCAGACTTTACAGAGAAGAGATCAGGAATGGAATGATAGGACGTACCTGGGATGCAAGGGAGGAGAACTTGACCAGCATGAACACGGTTACATAGACAAAGGTGAAATGAATGGTGAGAGACAGGTGAAGAGGTGTTGTAGTAGTTTTTGACTTATTTGGTCTTGTTTTGGAATAGAATACACACTAATTAATAAATAATTGATGATCAGAGGCACAAGCTAGGTAAAAATTCCAGAAATTTGTATCTTAATTACAGCTTTACAAATCTAAAAAGTTAATTGCAGCTTTCAAAAGCAAAATACCATATAGGAACATACCATAAGATTAGTTACATGTACAAAAATTTGTATGTGTACAGACTCATGTTTTGCCCTATCCGAACCACATCCCATGTAAGCCAACCAAGCTGTGGATATCATGGGGATATGCCCATGATCTTAGGATGATGAAACAATTGGCAATGGTGCTTTTGGTTTGAAGTTTCATGTGTTTTCGACAAAGTTTGATTCATCGGTCAGCAATTCAACCGGCTTTTTCTTGAATGTTGATATAAGTGGTGAGTTGTTTATGGGATAGGTCATATCCATAATTGTTAATGCATATGTGTTGCATATTGCATGTTTTCACTAACGTGGGTCAAGTTGTGAAGAACTTGTTCCGGATTCGTGTTTGCTTGTCTATTCTTTGTGCGGTGACTTGCGTGGTCAATGACGGTCATCGGCGAGGAGGATCGGGACTAAGCTTGGAGAGTGAGGTCCGTAACGATCGTGGATGCCGGGTGGTCAGTGACTCAAGCATGGCGCAGAATGGACGGGATGACCGAGCAGGCGGTTGGTCTGTTGGTTAGATCAAGCGGCGCGGGAGTCGTTGCAAGTGCTCAGTGGTGCCGGTGGGATCCGGACGGGAGAGACTTGACGACATGGAGTCATTGATCAACCTACACGTGGCGAAGCAGGCGATTGCTTCATGATCTGTGGACTCGGTCTTTTGGAAATGATCGAGAAGGGGTATTTTGGTAATTTTACCAAATACCATCTTGATGACCTTTTGGCTAAGCCGCGGCGCGGGTCGGCGCATGGTGAAGCGGTTTAGATCAATCAACGATGAAGACGGCGCTTTAAGATACGTGCGTATGTGTTCCGTTGATGTTGAGCCTTAACGGAAGCCCATTAGGTTTTTTAGGGTTTGTTGTTGCCCTATAAAAGGAATAGGTGATAGGATTTTTAGGGCTGCTGGAGAATAGAGCAGCCACTAAGAAAAAGTTGAGGTGGTGGCCTCTCTGCCCAGCAAAGAAATGCAGAGGCTTTAGGTTTAGGGCTGCTGAAGAAAAATTGGGGGCTGCTAAGAGAAAAAGGAGAGCCTTCGTGTGGTGGCCTCCTTAGACTAAAAAGAAAAATCTAGAGCTAGGGCGTTTTTGAGTAGGGTGGTGGCGCCTCTCAGAGAAATGCAAATCTGTATCGGCGGCAGCATGTTTCAATAGTTGATTTAAGTGCTGTTCCCGATTTTTTCTATTTGCCTTGCTGCTGTTTCTTGTTCTTTGCTCGGTGTTTGTGTCGGCTTCTGGCCCAGGGAGAATCGTAGTTCTTTGTGGCGGCCGGTTCCCCTCTTGGCAGCTTGTAAAAAGCTTTGATTTTTGTTTTTTTCTTCTTGTGTGTAGCTCTGTGGTGGCGCCCGGATTCTTGAAGAAATCGCCCTTGTGCGGCGCTCTGATCCCCACCTGCAAAAACCGAAGGATCGGGCAGCGGATTGTCCTTCCGAAGAAATGGACTTGAGGCAGCTGTAGTTAATTGTTTTTTTTCCTCTTGCGCGCCCTATGATTCGGAGATCTTGGTGGTGGCGTCCTGTCCGCAAAAATCCTGTGCCTGTTTTGCTCCTTGCATGTTTGACCGAGACTTTGATTTGATTGTCGACTTCTTGTTTTTGTTGCGAATCAGGCTTGATATCGCTAGGCGTGAAGCGCTTCTTGGCGGAAAAAGAGAGCATACTATATCGCGAGAAAGTCGTTTGTTCTTCGGCGGTGAAGATCTTTGTGTTTGCTGGTCGTGCGTGTAAGAGCTGCTGCTCCTGAGAAAAATAGAGCCCACGAGCGCCTGGAGAGCTGTGCGGCGCTGCTTGAGTGCCCACAAAAACCAAAAAAAATCCCAGGCAGCGCCGTTCTTGGTCCAGAGATAAAGTAGCTTGGCCGGCGGCTGTTCTTGCTTTGTGTCCGAAATTTTTATTGCTTGTCTGCCTGTACCGAGGGATCAGTAGATCATGTTTTTGGCTGTCATATTGGTAGCGACCGAGCACTTTGTTTGATTTGCCAGCGGTTCCTGTTGATTTGATGCTAGTGCTTTGTTTTTCTTTGTGTTGTCCAAAGATCTGGCAGTTGGCTGTTCTTGCTCTGCTCTGTATCTCGTATGATCCAGAGATTGGGGCGGCTCAGTCTTGATCGAGAAAAGCAAATGTTCGCGCCTTCTTTGATACGAAGAAAGATCTAGCCGGCGCCTGAAGCTCCCTCAAAAACCAATCTGGTGATTTGCTCTCCTCTCAGCTTTGGTAGCTCTGTGAAGCGTCGATGAAAGCAAAAGCTTGCGGTTGTTGTCTTGAGTTGGTAGAGTCTTGGTTTATTGGAAAGGGTTTTGAGTTTTTTAGTGCTTTGGTTGCTATTCGATTTGCTGCTTGGCGGTTTTGTCAGAGAATTTTGGGGGTTTGAGCTTAGTGAAGCTTACGGTAAAGAGTTCAGATTGCTTTTGGCTTCCTTCATTAATTCGCATGAGGTCCGTGTTTTATTTGCAAGCGCTTTGCATAGATCTTTTATTCTTTTGTTGTCTGGCTTGTCATCAATGATGTTGGACTTGTGTATGCGGCTATGACATGTTGATGTGCTTGATGCGACTTTTTAGTTGATTAGGCTTTTGCTTTGGGGTTTTGATCGGATTCAACACAGATCATCCGCTGTGCCTGTATACATATCTTCATAGCTTTTATAGCTATTGGAGTGAAAGTAGTGTTGAGTTCGATTGAGATGAAAAATAGAGAAAACGTCTATTCACCCCCCTTTAGTCGCCTTTACGGTCCTACACAAGCACAAAGAATGGCATCAATAACCCTCAATATCCATCGAGAGCATTAACCAAACTCATGATTTTGCCCCATTCATTTTTGTCAATCTCAACCCACAAAGATGGACTAAGCAAGATGCCTGTAATGCACATACATTAATAGCCCTCAGTTTACATCACAGAGCAAGGGAGGGAAAGTGATAGAGAGTAGAGGGGAGTAGTTACCTCAAGGCGACATAAATAATGCAAGAACACCTCCACCATGCATTAACCCACCTCCATTTCATTTACCATGCTTAATCAATAAATTAACCCACATCAGTAAATAATCAACTCACATCAGTAAACCAAAACAAGCTCAAGTATAAAACTAAAAAAACAGAAAGAGGAAGTGGGAGAATGGGGAAATGAGTCCAAGGAGTAGGAAGCCCCAAACAACCAGGCCTCAAACCATAGTTGGGTCGGAGCCGAGCGCAAGGAGGCACAGGGGTCGGGGAGAAGGCGCGACTCGGGCGGAGTTGTCGATGTCGGGGGCGGCGGCGTCAAGGTCGGTGGAGAGGTAGCAGGGGGAGGTTAGTGGAGAGGTAGCTGGGGTCGCGCACGTCGGGGGGAGAGGATGAAGAGGGAAAGGCAGATCTGGCGGCGGGGAGGTGGATTTGGCAGGGGGCGTCAGCGACAGGGTCGGGGAGAAGGCGCGACTAGGGTGGCACCATTGATGTCGGAGGCACTCGGGTGGCGAGAGTGATAGCGTTGGGGAGTGATGAGTTAGGGGGCAAACCCTAACGGACTCCTACTAATAAAGAGATATCACAGACGATTCTATTATGGGACCATCAGTTATACTTATCACAGACGGTTCCATAATAGAACCGTTTGTGATACGATGGAACCTTCTGTGATACGAGACATATCACGGACGGTTCTATTATGAAACCGTTTGTGATATGGTTGTTGTCAAGTTCAATTTTGCCATTTAAATACTGCTGAAAATATGCTTTAACTTCACCTCCAAACTAGATTTTTTTTATTTTGGAATTTACATATGGCCAAACCGGTGGCCAGTCGCTTCTTACAAAGATTAAAAATAAAGTAGAAACCTAAATAAAGAAAGTTTTTCTAGTGGCGGAGGTAGGCTGCTATCTCCGTCTTCAAAACTTTGTAGGCGGCGATAGCATCGGACGATTCGTGATCATCAACGAACGAAGCCCAAAATATGTCCACCCACTGACACGCTCGTTCGAGTGTCTCATGAAGACTCTCAAACTGTCGAATCAAGAAGAATTGAGCCCATAGGCTCTCTTCCCTTGCTTAAGGGGTCTCAGCATGGTCGACTCGGCCGCCCGCCGCCTCGATTAAGCAGTCCAAGTGATGGCAAGTCTCCTGGAGACGTGCAACGTCGTTGTGGAGGACCACGTCGATGACGCAGTAAACTCGCCAGAAGTGGGAGATCATCCAGAAGACGCGCGCGGAGGATTTCAAGATGGCGAAAGGTGGCCGTCACCTGCTCCGACAAATCCTCGGATAGAGGAGTGAAGACACTGTTGAAACAGTGTCCTTCCACAGCATTCGCCAACGTACAGTCGGAGATGTGCTTGTACAGTATGGCTAGGTAGGCCATCAATGCTGGCGACAAGGAAACAGAAGAGAGAACCATTTCTGCTTTAGAGTTATATGTGGGGATGATCATCTTCGATGACGGATGATCCATCTTATAAAACAAAGAATAAATTCAGCGCGTGAGATGAAGAGACGCATCGGGGAGCCAAAGCGACATTGATGCAATAAAGAGACGCATCGGCGATGAAGAAACTCAACGAGCGATGAAGAAACTCATCGGCTAGGGAGCTGAAGCGATATTATCACGGACGGTTATAATTAAAAACCATCTCTGAAGTCTACAATTATCACAGACGGTTCTTGTTTAGAACCGTATGTGATACTTCACAGACGGTTTTCAATATGAACCGTCTGTGATATTACCTCTTCACAGACGGTTTTTAGCGCAGGTAGTAACACAGATGGTTATCAATATGAACTGTCTGTGATTGCATGTAATACAAACGATTTTGGTCAGCTGTCTGTGATAAGGCGTCCAGTATTAGCCTTTTTGTAGTAGTGTCATGTTGCCTACGAACACTAGAGTTGATATGGATCGAACCTCGAGATGAGATTAAATCATGTAGGTTGCCTGGTCTTTCGCGGTGGAACAGCAGCAAAAGTGCAGTAACACTCCTGTGGTTATGTAGTAACACTCATGCAGCAGTTTACTAACACAATGTTTTTTGTGTAGTAACGCTCCAGTGGTGGTGTAGTAACATGACTTTCATATGTAGTAACGAACTTGATAACGTGATTGAATCGCACTAGATCAGCCGTAGCCTTCAAAAGTCCAAACCGTGAACAAAGGATTGATCACGAATTAAAAGATTGAGTCATATATATTGCGATAGATGGTTTCGATAGTTTGGAACCAAAACCCTAGATAGAATTCCTCAACCGACGTACACCACGACATTTGAACGAGAGATATGGGATCAATTGATCTAGCAGATGAAAATCAACACCACATTTGAATCTGACGCGCCTAAAGAAACCCCCTCAATGGATTCCTCAAGAACACCCACGATGCAAGGATAAACCCTAATGGCATACAACCAAAACACACACGTGTTTTCAACTCATAATTCAACTATGCTCATTTACATTGGGCGCACCCTATAGGCACTAAGGCCTTAAGGCTGATTAGGACTCTCACGCACGTATATGATCAATGTGTTTGCTTGGACTCTAATATAAACTTCATAAACCATACGACTCAATGTTACTAACTTAAACCAGTGTTTTAGTTCATTTTATCTTGGAACCAATTAAACATGGAATTTAACTAATGCAAACCGACTCAACAATAAACTTTGGTGCGCCATCTGATCGTAGTTGACACGGTAGCAGCATGTGGCCCCCATCAGATCGCACAATGAAAGAAAAACACACAGGACAAACATTTTATGCACCGGCCGAAACCAACTTGGGATGTGCCTCCTAATTTTTTTCGTTCAGAGCTGATAACCTTCCTTCTTATCTCCTAATCTTTCCTTTGAATATGTATTCAAGTAAAACTCTTTCTAGCTAATACTAATTGAATTAAATTCCTTCCCAAACCTCATGCCAATTTCCAAACAGTTTGAATTTATCTCCTAATTAGAAACATGTACAACATAGAATTCTGTTGGGATAGCAATCGTGCCGCACCAAGAGTCCCAGTAGAATGCACCTCTATGGTCTCCCTACAAATGCAGGGACAAGGGCCATGTTATTTGTACACACACATTTGTGCCTCTAGGATATTTATAATAAAGAAGAAAAGTTATGGGGACTACATCTCTCTATTTTTCAGTTTGCATCTATCGATATGTGATTGATCTCGTGCGTGTGATATTGCGGTCATTGATCCATTAAAAGTGAGCAGTGCGGCCGTTATTACACAACAGTAAGGTGGTTTAATACCGAGTTTTTCATGTCCATGAGTGACATGTATGAAATTTATGCTTCTTATTTCAATGGAGATAAGGCATTTGTAGATAATGAGGGGACTAGATGGATGGTTGAAGTCTCTTGCAGACTGTTAAATTCTTCACAACCGCCCAGGATGTGCAGTTGTGAAGTAAACAGTGTCTCAAGCAAGCTTTCGATTACAACAAAAGTCAACATTTTATTACACAAGGATAAGGCTTAACAACCAGTTTTAACACTAACATGAGCATCCAAACCCAAAGTTAATATAATACAAGACAAAAGAACTTCAAACCACAGGCACGCTTGAGCGCAATCGAGACCTAAAACAGCAATCATCGCTGTCTGGTGATCCTGCCAAAACCTTCTTCATCAAGATCCTTGAGATTTTCCCATATTTCATCTGTAGATGATTTTGTAGATTATGCAAGAATGAGTACAACTTCCGTACTCAACAAGCCACATGGAAAAGCTAAATAATTACATGTAAGGAGTTCAATGGATGGTTAGGGTTTACCTTAACAAGCATACGTGGATGCAATTGAATTTAAAGCAGTTTATCTTTAAAACAGTAAAACAATAATAAATAATAACAACATGGGTTTCTCAACAAACTCAAGTACCAACTTACCATCTCAAAAACTCTACTTATGCCTCATGTACTGGAATTACCCATTAACATAGCTTCATTACCCGGAAGCACGACGTATTCGAACACGTTTAATTAATCACTCTGCAGAGCTGCCCAACTTTACCCACAAGATATCTCAAACTCATACTATCAAGCTATAGGCACGCAACACGTTAGTGTGTGACTGAGTTTGGGATAACAAAGTCTTTTCACTGCTAAACATTTCTAGCCTCTACTCGGTAGGTTTTAACTCCATACAGCCCTTGGGAGACTCCCCGGCCCTAGTGGATCTTGCACCCCCTATGCTGATGGCACCTACCGTTGTGTTGACCATCGAGTGTCCTTCAGGCCCACTTCTGTCATACCCCAGTTCTGCAACTACTCTATCACACAAGAGCAGTTACCTGTCCAGTAGATATTCAATTGGGAGAGCAGTGTACTTAGCCAGGGAGTAATGACCACGCTCGTGGTTGATTGGTTTTCTGTGTCGGTTACTTGGTACAAGGTTCTAGTCCTTACCTGTCATCCAGTGAGGCGATGGCCCAACACCAACTCGTGGCTGTCCACCTCCAGATCTCACTGATGACTCACTTTTAGCACAAGTCTATTGGATTGTCCAACTTCCTGTATACAACCCTCAACTCTCCACCAAAACCATTGGCGAACCGCCAATATTGCTTTTCAGGATTATACACATTTGTGATAAAGCCACTTATATAGATAATATTTTATGTGAACTTGTCCAGGTCAATATGGCCTACAAGTGCTGGGTATTTGTCAAGGTGAATATGGCCTACAAGTGCTAGGTGGGCTTGTCTATGAAGTAATAGGATTTATCTAATTATCATGGCATTCAAAAGTATTACTTGAATATTTAAAGTAAATGGCACAAATACAATAATGAAAGTAATAATAAATATATGAAATGTGGGTTCAAAATGATCAAGGAATGCAACTTGCATTCTTACACAAAATCTTCTAAACGCTGGTCTTGTCTGACATCTTCTGGAGTCTGGTCGTCAAAGTCGCGACCGAACGAGAAGCAATGCGATAAAATAAACTAAATAAAATCCGGTTCGACAAGGAATGAGCTAGGAACAATATGCAAGTAAAAAATAAATAAAAAAGAAACTTAAAGGAAGGTGGTATGAGGGTAGGTATTTATTTGGAGCTTCATTGGACTGAACAGAGCCGAGAAATGGATTCATGGGCTCGAAACGGTCGAAAAGGATATAAAGTGTCGAATTAGGGTTTCGTGCGAAAAATTGACGGATAGTGAATAGTGTTGATTTTACTATTCACCTACAAAAACTAGATTTGAACAGTAACTATATGTACTGCTTTTTGTTCAAAATGAACAGTACCTAGGGTTTACTGTGCATTTCTGGGTTTGTGAATAGGGTTTTTTCTGGTTTTCGGGTGAACAGTAAATGAAACCAATGTGCAATGAACAGTGTAAGGCTGAATTGAGTGGACAGTGAATGGGCTAGCCCGTTTACTGTGCACCTTGTGGCCCATTTGGCCAGGCCTTAAAGGTTCTGGCGCTATACATTTTGAGCATGACCAAAGGCTCCTCTGGCCTTCGGCTTGCTGAAGTAGAGAGGTGGGAGCCGACGGCGACGGCGGTTACGTCGATGGCGGTTGTCGGCGGTGGGAGTGGGGTGGTGCAGTGAGCACCACCAAGGTAAGGTGATCCTATTTTGGGGCTTTTGAGGGGCAGGGGAGGTGCGGAAGTAGTGCGGCGGCGTCAATGGTGCACGGCCGGGACAAGGTGGCGGTGCGGCGGCACTCCGGTGGGGTTTGGGGTAGGGCAAGGTGGGGGAAGCGAGCGGAGGGGGTGAGGGGAAGCTTACCAAGGACTCAAACGGGAGGTTGGGTAGGTAGAGGCGGTGAATCAGCGTCGGCTCGCCGAAGAAGAAGTAGTGGGCGGCGGCTAAATCCGAGCGGATGGCCGGCGCTAGGAGGGGTGGAGGAAGAAGGGAAGTGGTGGGGTGGGTGGTGAAGAGAATGGCATGCCCAAGGGTGGGTTTTATAGGGCGAGGATGAGGTGGTGGGAGCAGGGCGCGGTGAATGGGGGCACGGTGTGTGGGTGGCGGCATGGGCAGCCGCGCGCGCGAATGGCGAGATGGCGGGGTGAGGTGGCGGCGGCGAAGGCGGTGGAAGCGTCGAGTGGGGCGAGGTGGCGCTGCTGATGGCGAGTGATGGAGGCGGAGGTGACGGTGGCGGTGATGGCATTCAGATGATGACAACCAGGCGATGACGCGCGGGGAAGATGAAGGGTGAAGGCGCTGGGGAGAGAAGCCGTTTCCTGATGGGAGAAAACGGAAAGATGGAAAAGGAAAGCGGAAAGAGGTTGAAAATTGCCAAAAAGGGAAAGTTTTGAAATTCGAGCAAAAACTTCAGAAACTTTTGAATTTTTTGAAAATCTGGGTTGTTAATTTGGGAAAGTTTATGTTGGCTGAAGCAAGTTTCAAGTGTCTACTGCTCTACTACAATATATATAAAAATAATTGTACTGCCTAGAAAACATGATCGTGCACCCACCAATACACCTGTCTAGTTTATGACCGTCGATATGTATCGAGTCATCTCCACCTTTAATCACTAAAGCCATCCCATCGTCCCAAACCCTAATTCCTCACCCCTTCGTTTTCTCGCCGCCGCCACCCCAAGTACCAATGGCTATAAATCTCACACATCCCACTTAACGATGCCCTAACACCTTTCTCTAATTCCTCGACTCTCTCCATGTTGCCGCCACACCTTGATAGAACAACTACAAATCTCCACACATATGATTCCGATTACATATCTCATTACATCAAAACCTATTTTATAGATTCCCTTCATCTTCTTGTTGCCACCGCTGCCATTATCCAACAAATACAGATTTCCACATCACCCCGTTAAAATTAGTCATCCCCTAGCATCAGACTCTCTATTAGGTCTCCCCTCCACAAACCCCCCTCATGGACATCCTGCAGTGTCTATTCTCTCGCCGTCACAACATTGATGACCCTTATACTTTATGTCTAAGTTTGGGTGACGACCAATCATTGAGGAGATGATGCGCTGCACCCTCTCGCGTGTCACCACTTGTTATCATCAATAAGGTTTTGTACTTTTTTTAGCTTTTCCCTTACGATTTTTACTGAAAAAAATAAGTTGCATAAATGTTTTTTTCTTTTATAAAATTCTGTAACTTCGCCATTTGAGTTCATCAATTGTTCAAAATAGATTATTATTACAAATAATATTGTTAAAAGTCTAGCAACTGGTGTTGTATCTCTCTATATGTTCGGTTTGAAGCCAACATTTTTTTGTCAGATTAACAAAAATTGGCAAGCATACAATTGTGGCCAACATTTTTTTTTGCAAAATTTGTTTGCAATGACATCCTACCTCATTTTCTCAGGGATTATTACCAATTTGTTGGCAGCCATTCATGGTAATGCCAAAATTTGGAATCAATTAACCCTCGTGCCAAAGTATTCCCTCCCAATTCGTGCCAAAAAAATTCATGCCAAAATTTTATGAAGATAGACATCACCGAAAATTTGGTAAAAAAAGATGGGCTAAGATCTCAACGTGATCAAAATCTTCACCAAAAGATTGACTACAAATTAAGCACTTCCAACTTTGATAGTTTGACAAAATCTTTAGTAAAGAAATTTTGGCCTCATCCGGCGCTCACACCACCTGCGGCACCGCCAAATTCACCTGTTCGCTGGCGCCTGTTGCCGAAAGCTCCCTCTCGTGGGCGGGAAAACGGAGGCGCAAAAATTTCCGGCTCCAAAAATGTTCTCGAACCTGATTGGCCGAGCCCTACTTCCCACGGATCGCCCTTCCCCAATCCGCATCCCAGCCGTCCATTCCTCTTCCGATCCGACCGTCCAACGCCCGCTCCCGCGGATCGACGGGCCCACCATCCCTCCCCTCCGTGCCATTTAAATACCCATCCCTCGTCGCCTTTGTCAGCACCACACATCGCATTCCCATTCTCGCATCACCAAATCCCTTGTGCCCCGAGAAGCTTTTGTGAAGCGCAGCGGCTAGCCATGGACGTCACCGGTGCCGGAGCGGGCGGGAAGGTGAAGAAGGGGGCGGCCGGGCGGAAGGCTGGCGGGCCCAGGAAGAAGTCGGTGACGCGTTCCGTGAAGGCCGGGCTCCAGTTCCCCGTCGGCCGCATCGGGCGCTACCTCAAGAAGGGCCGCTACGCCCAGCGCGTCGGCACCGGCGCCCCCGTCTACCTCGCCGCTGTCCTCGAGTATCTCGCCGCAGAGGTATGCTCATTTCTGCACAAATTCCCCTTTGAGCTCTCTGTTCTTACTCCTGATTAGTGTCCTTAATGCGGTGTTGGTTCGTGGTTAGGTGCTGGAACTGGCCGGGAACGCGGCAAGGGACAACAAGAAGAACCGGATCGTCCCCAGGCACGTGCTTCTGGCGATCAGGAACGACGAGGAGCTGGGGAAGCTGCTGGCCGGCGTCACCATCGCGCACGGTGGCGTGCTGCCCAACATCAACCCGGTGCTGCTGCCCAAGAAGACGGCGGAGAAGGCGGCCGCCGCTAAGGAGGCAAAGTCGCCCAAGAAGGGTGCCAAGTCCCCCAAGAAGGCTTAGAGAGAGATGTTTACATGCCTAGATTTGTAGATGGATGGATGTGCTCAGAAGAATAGACTTGTTGCTTTTGGTCTTAGTTGTCGTTGTAGCCTGTGGTGTGATCTCTGCTCTTTAATGGAAAGTCAGAAATGGCTTACAATTGCTTAACCTTTGTGCTTGATGATTCGTTTGCTCTTGGTTTGCCGCTGTCGTTTGAATTTGATGGGAGGGGTTTGTGGCGGGTAATTGAAAATTTTAGGTTTTTTTTCGCTGGTTTTTTTTTTGGGGGGTGTTCTCGATCTACTGCGAGCGTCTGTATACTTTTTGTGCTGTTACGCATTTCTTGGATTGGAAGATCCGGTTGTAGTCCGGAGGTTGTTAGTTACTAGCATTGTCACTGGGGAGGAAAATTGTCGTTCCAAATTGTGAGCCTGTGAGTTTTTTGGGTGTAATCTGAATTCCCAATCTTAGGATCAGAGCAATTAGATTCTACAGTGTGCAGAGTCTGGAAAGATCTTGATTGTAGTTAAATTGTTGTCTGTGATACTTTGGCTTTTGTTCAGACAGTGATTAGCAGGAAGACTTTAAAACCTTCATACATGCTTTGTTTAGCTGAACCTTTGTTCTGTGGCAATGGATCCATTTTTCTGTTGCCATACGAGCTTGTGGACATGAATGGTCATTATTCACTTGATGTTTATTCATCTTCGGTGTTGACACTGAAACAATATAGTATTCTGATATGGTGCCATTCAACACTACTAAGGTAAAATAAAGGAAATGATGTGTTCCATGTCATGCAGCAATTACAGTGCAAGAGTTGCGGCCATTGTTTATGCTATAGGGTATGGAACTAATAAGCTTTTTTGGTCAGTAAAGAGGGCCATAGGTTGCTTAATACATAATCGAGCATAGTGTTGTTTCCAGGAGCTTGGGTTTTGTTATTAGCGCACAGCTCCATTTGCCTTTCAGTTTCATCAAACAGCAGTCAGGATAGCTTCAGATTAACATAGCTATGATGATATTACTTGGGTGGCATGCTAACACTACTAAGGTAGAGTTGATCAGTAGAACGTTGGCTGTTCCTCATTCTAAGGCATTCTTGCCATTGAAATCGATGGTGATCTGCTGATTAGTGCTGAAGTTTGATTAAACCTTCACAGGGCCAGTTTTTCCTGCCATTGAGAGATTGCTAAGGTGTTAATTCTGAAGGAAGAATTATGACTGTCTATGCACTGTTGGAGTTGTATGCATGTTGAGCACACAAGGGAGGCCTAGTATTGGTTATATTGTTATTTACAAACTGTCAAATCTAATCACTTGCAATTACATGACATATGCATTTCTCTTTGTCACTTCTTTATTTTTTGGGGTACGTGTAAGAGTGGCTAACACTGTCGATACCGGTTCCAAGCTCAAAAAAAGTGGAGGGCATGAATTATTTATGTAATAATTGTTTATCCTAATAATGATTTATTGTAATATTTATTCATTGTAATAATTGTTTTTAATAATTATTTGTTGTAATAAATGTTTATTGTAATAATTATCGTTAAATACGCTAATTATCGTCACTTCTCATTAAATACGCCAATCGTCGTTAGTTATCATCACTTATCGTTAACTACTGTTAATCATCAAATGTCGTTAGTTATCGTCACTTGTCGTTAACTACTATTAGTCGTCGTTAATAATTGTTAAACATTGTTAATTGCGTTAAACAATATCAAATAAGCCATTACTGTCCTCAGAGACATTCTAGACATTTCAGATCTTCAAAGCTACAGCTAGCCTACTTAAAAGCAAGACAGCTAAACATCAAATCTCTTCAGTCTAGCCGTTCAGTCTTATAGCTGTTCAGCCCTGCAGCCCAGCCGGAAGCCACTTTTCAGAAAAAACTATCCGTTCCAAACAGGCCCAAAGAACCTTATGAACATATTTCTGTGTTCTATATTGACTGAAATTTCAATCGATTACCATTTCCTAATCACCATCGGTTCATCACATTTACATCAATACTTCGATTTGTTTCATTACTTGAGCAATCTGCGGTTCAAGGCATGTGCTCGTCCAATGAAAGCTTTGTACTCAAGAATCAAGATAGATGTAACATCCCAAAGTTACGTAACAAAAAAAATAAAATTATTAAATTCAAATCTTTGTTCCAAATCAATAATATCCGAGATTATACTATCAAAATGCAGCACCCAAATTTACAATATGAATTATAACAACAAAAATACAACACCATTATGACTCATAGGTATTTACAAGAATCCTTTACACCAGATCAGAATATAAATTACAGCTCTGATTACATTACAAAAAGAATAAAATAGAATGTCATGTACAGGGCCAGAGAGAAAGGGCAACCGAGATGCACCTCCCCCACTAAGCACAACCCCTCGTAAGCCTTCTCCCTTCACTAAGAGCCTCACAAAGCCAAGCCCTCTCATTCCCAAGCACTACTAGGAGCAAAACCACACACAGGCATCTCTTCCAGTCAAAACCAAGGCATAGCCAAGAGCAAGCCTCACCATTTCCTTCTCAGTTGAGAGAGCAAAGCCAAGGCCACCACCAAGCTAGCAAGAGCAAAGCAAGAAGCACCCACCATAAGCTAGCACAACCCACTCATTTCTTTCCCTCAACCAAGAGCACCCACTGGAGTTAGCCCCAACCAGAAAGCACAACACACCATTGCCAATCAAACCCACAAAGAGCAACCGGAGGAGAGGAGCGCAAAGAAGTTAGGGAAGACCAAGGGAGCCAGGACGACAAACGACATCTAGAGCTGTTGACGACAACCAAGATCAAGCCAGGCCGACAAAAGGGACCAGAAGCACCAAAGAAAGCACCATCATCATCGCCACCACTGTCCATCCATTTTACAAACCCACAGAGGTAAACCACCATCGTTGCACCCGCATTCATATTTGCCCCAAACTGAACCCCCACTGCACGAGCTAAGCATGTTCAGAAGACGCATTCAACCACAATATCATCGTCCATTCCAACATCACAAAGCAAGGGGAGAAACTGGGTAGAAGTAGTATACCTCAGTGCTTAGGAACCACACCTACCATCACCATCAGGCCAAAGCTCAAGGAGCACAACCCACATCCATATCTTTGCTGTAGCAACCAACCAATATTAGTAAATAATCAAGCAAACATGAAAAACCAAAACCATCAGAAAAGGGAGAAGGGGAACTAGGGAGCCACATACAAACCACCAAACCGACGGCCAAGCGAGGGCATGAGCCAGGAGGAGCACGCTGTGGGGCCGCCGGGCGACGTGTGTGTGAGCCAAGCCAGTGCAGCTCGAGCTGAGGAGAGCGCGACGCTGGCTGAAGCCATGAGGACCTGGTCGCTGACAAGAGTGGCGGCAGACAGTGACCAGAGGGTGTTGGAACCGAGCCGACAGGCAAGACGCATGTCGGGCCAGCGGGCAAGCCCAGAGGTGGAGGTGCAAAGACGGTGCAGAGGCGGGCGGCCGGGCAGCCGCAGAGGCCGACGGTGGGGAGTAGGCCGGCGACGCCATGGGCAAGGCTCCGGCCAGAGCTAAAGCCACTAGGGAGGAGGAGATGTGAAGAAATGGGAAGGAAATTCTATGGGGCGGGGCCTCCGTGAGGCCCCGCCCCCCGAGCCCTTCGATCAGGGGGGATGAGATGAACGGTGATGAGGCGGGGTCTCACGGTGAGGCCCCGTCCCACTGCATTTTTTTCCGAACAAATGAGACGTGGAGAGAGAAGAATGAATGGAGAAGAAGCAAAAAGGAAAATGAATGCCCAGGAGGAGTTCGGCCGATTAAGTGGTTAGGGAAGAGAGAGAAATAGATAAGGTGGATAGAGAGTAAGAAAAGAAAATTTGGAAAAAGGGAATAGCAGTAAATTTTTAGGGAGGGTTATTAGTAGTAATAAATTAGCAATAAAAAATAAGCACTCGTAAAATTAATTATCGGTTCTGTGAAATTATTAAATCAAATAAATTTATAAAGCCACATACAGATAAATAGCAGTAGACCAAACCGATAGAAAATAAACACGCGAACTCCGATTTCATCGATTCTTGTTTCTAAATCTATCTAAATTCAGCCCCATTCTTTTAGTGCTAATTTTATAAATTTTGGATTTTATTTGATTTTCTGTTATTTATTTGTCATTTAGCAAGTCGTGAGTCTCGACGCCACGACACCGATTTAGACCAACCGATTGCGATGTGACACCTGAATTAATTTTAGACTCTTTTGGAGTTTTCAAAAATAAAAAAACCATTTTGTTTTGATGAGAATTGAGCTTAAACCTGTAATTTCATAATGGGTTTAAACTACCTAACTCAAACTACAACTAAAGGTTTCTTCTTTGGTTTATTGAGTTATTGGAGCTTTCTTTGGTCTTTCATTCTCTGTCCATCTTTTACCCACTTTCGACCCAGACCTCACCTTTGTTAGGATCTAGAGGTTCGGACCTCCTCTGTCTTGATCCTCCTATGGTCCGAGACCTCCTTAGGTCTAGATCCTCCAAGCACTTGGACCTCCCAGGTCCAATACCCCTCTCGGATCCTCTCGACGACTTAATCTTCCCAAGTCTGTGCCACCCTTGTGTGTATTTGAACTCCTTTGGAACCCTGAGGACCTCTCCATGTCCTCTAGGACATCCCCTTACATTTATTTGACCTCCCCGTGTCCTTCAGGACCTCTCCATGTCCTCTAGGACCTCCCCTTACATTTCTTAGACCTCCCTGTGTCCTATCGGACCTTCCCAAGTCCTCCAGGACCTCCTCCTTGCCCATTTACATCTCAATTGATTGTGAGTCATCCGATTTGCATTGGGCGGCTTGATCACGTGAGGTGTTCGGTGGTCCGAACATCCCACCTCCTCTGAACCCTTAGATCTTCGTTGTATGGCCCGATTTCTTTGTGGCGTTCGGGTGGTCCGAACGTCCCAATCATTTTGGACCACCCGATTTAGTTCTAAGGCTGTGATCCAGCGCTAGCTCTGTTGGTTCGAACCTCTCACCTTCTTTGAGCCTTTGGATCTCCAGTGGACGTTCCGATTTGTTGTGACGTTAGGCGGTCCAACGTCTCAACCATTTTGGGCGGTCCGATCAACATCCAACAGTTCCGGACCTCCTCCGCACATCTGGACCGTTAAGACCTCCTCTTGGAGATCTTAACCGTCGCACCTCCTCATTGTAAATCTGGACCGCCAAGACCTCCCCTTTTGATATTTGGCCGTCCAGACCTCCTCTTCTTGGCAGATCTGAATCGTTAGGACCTCCCCTTGGGAATCCTAACCATCCAGACCTTCCCTGGATTGGATCCTACGGTTCTAGACCTCCTTTGCGGGTGAGGTTCTCCTTTTACTCTTGCGGACCTCCTTTGGTGCGCTTGATCTTGACCGTTGGACCTCCCCCTTTGGAGATCCAACCGTCAGGACCTCCCTTGCGGGTAAGGACCTCCCCCTTGCCCTTGCGGACCTCCTCTGGTGCGCTTGATCTTGATCGTTTGGACCTCCCCCTTGGAGATCCAACCGTTAGGACCTCCCTGGTGGGTGAGGACCTCCCCTTGTTCACTGCAAGACCTCCTCGAGGTCCTTGCAGGACCTCCTGGCGGGTCTTGGCTGCCCCACTTGGCGATCAAGCACCCGTTTCTTTACCTTTGACTATGTCCTTTGGGGCAAGGAAGTCTCCGTAGTATTTAATGCATGTTGTATCACATTAAATGCCCCCACCTTTGCAAATCGCATGTCACAATCGATTGTCACATTCCTTGCCTACTCTCTTGTCCTGTTACCAACTCTTGTTGACTCATCTGGGTCATGTGCATAGCTTTCCTATATATATTTTGGGAGAGCCCTCCTTTATCACTTTCTTCCTCATTTCTGCTCTCTGTCTCAACCGAGCCACCATAGCCCTCCTCTCTCAAGTCTCTGGACCTCCTCCAACTCGAGCTTGGACATTCTCTCTGGAGCTCCAGGACCTCTCCACCAAGCTCCTTGGACCTCCTCTTGACCTCCCAGCTTCTCTGTTGGTTTTGTCTTTAAGTTCATTTGGAGTTCTTTGGATTCTTGTTTGAGCTTTGTTTGAATATTTGGTTCTTCACGTGTAGATTGTCAAGACCGTGGGGAGCCTGAGTTCAGTGAGGGAGAGGAAGCAGCTCGAGATCTTGAGCAAGGCAAGTTACATTCTTGAACATGTTGCACCCAATACTTCAAATTATTTATGCTGTTTTCAAAAGATGTATGCATGCTTACTTTACTAAGTATTTCAACGCCTATCTTTCAATCCATAGTTAAAACCTACTGCTTGGTATGACCTCTATCCGTGATTGAACCAACCTCATTGCCACCTTAGATAAAAACTTGTTCTTGCAATAGTAAGGACCCGAAGCTCTTTAAAAATGACATGCTTAGTAATGCTTAGACCAAAATCTTGATTTGGGGAGCTTTGACCAAAAACATCAAATGATCAAATGTTTTGAGCCATGGCATTGGTGTGCCATGGAGCTTTCGGCCATGACATTGGTGTGTCATGGATATTTTACTTGTGACCTTGGCATTGGTGTGCCATGGAGAATTGTAAAGCAAAGTAAATGAAAATGGTTTTGACTTGGGCGAAGTTGGTTGTATGGTTGGTGCATGTCTATGCACGGGGGTCGTGTGATCCGATGCCCCAGGGTTGAGGTTTGTCGCCCAAGTCGGTTAAGGACCGGTCTTTGAGACACCACTTGCTAAGCCTATAATGGGCTATGCCAAAATTGAGCAACCACATGTCTCGGTATGGGCGTGGGATCAGCTAACTAATTTGCAAAGCTCTATCGTGGTTCATCCATGGACTTGATGGGTTTGTCATGTTATGACTAGTTGTAGTCCCACAGGCATAAGAGGGGCACCCCATTGACCCTGGTGTTTCTACCCAAAGGTGGGGATTGCGAAACCTTAATGGGGGTGGGCTACGGTGGAGCAATGCATTGTAATGGCCTTGTCATGTGCTCTAGACCTCTCACCAAAGGAAGTGTGAGGTGGCATTGACGGATGTCAAGCAAACTAGAGAATTCATGTCATGTGGGTAAAGTGTGCAACCTCTGCAGAGTGTAAATCTATTCGAATAGCCGTGTCCACGGTCATGGACATGCTGGCAATGTCACTCAAAGTTATCTTTGGTTTTGGTTTTCAAATGGTTATGAAAATGGTTTTGGTGGTTTAACCAAAATGGGTGTGGCTGGAAGCCTTGTGCAGGAGGGTATCCTTCACCATTGCTATGTTGAATGCTATCCAACTGAAAATAGTTTTCATAAGAATGAATTTTAATTATGGTAGCCTGCCTTGAAACTTAATACTTGTATTTGAAATAAAATTGGCTTTATACAAATCAACCCTAGTATGCTGTCCTTTGATATATCCCTATGCATGTCATTACATTAATTGTGGGTGTAACTTGCGAAACACGGTTGTTGTGCTCACTCTTGCTTGATTCATATATTGAGCGGATGAAGATTCCTATGATGATGAAGATGACCGGCTCAATTAGGCGCGCCCTCCAACCCGATCACTGTGGTGTAATGGGTGGACCTTGTCTTTGGGTTTTGTTCTCATTGCGTTTGTGTGCTCCTGTTCTTTGGAGTTGTAAGCAACCCTTGTAAACGAACCTTCTTTTCTTTGTTAATAAAGTCTTGTGGATGTTTATGTTGTCACTTGTTCTTTGTGAGAACGATCGATGATCTCTCGGGGCTGGTTTGGATCACAGAGGACTTGAGCTTGCCCTAAGCCCCACGACCTCCTCGGGGTGGTTCCTCGGACCTCCCTCGGGTGGAGGCGTGGAGTTTTGGGAGGTCTGAGGTCCAGCGACCTCTGCGGGTCAGGACCTCCCAGACCTCCGAGTGGTCCTCTCGGACCTCTCGGGAGGTCTGTGTGGTCCATCGGGATGTCCTCTCGGGACGTCCTGGGAAGTCCTTCACGGACCTCCCAGGAGGTCCTAAGGGACCTCTCGGGACGTCCTGGGGGCTCCTCTCTGGACCTCCCAGGAGGTCCTGAGGGACCTCCTAGGGGTGCCCTAGGCCGGGTCGTTACATGCAGCAACCTCAACTTTCAACGAATGCGAGTCTCCTTTGACCATTTTGTACTCATGATTTATACAGATTGTTTTCGGTTTTAAAGTATTATGGATCGCTATTTACCTAAAATGATGAATTTAAATTGTAGGTTGTTAATTAAACCCAAAATTGTTAATACCATCCTTTGATGATTGCTATCCTATACCTTGTAACCCTAGCATAGAACTCCACAATGTTGATTACAACATTGTGAAATAGTTAAATGCAGTAGAATTGGTTAGCAATGCTTATCGGTCTTGGTCACCCATTGGGGGGGGACTGTTATTACCTTTTATGCAAATCCTTTTTGAGAAATGTATGACCTTAGGAAATGTTGGTATTTGAAAAATAAAACAAAATGGTGAAAACTGGTTTTAGACTTGGGCGGGTGGTAAGATCAGGTGGGTGTAGCTTGAGCACAAGAACTTGTATTGTGATAAGTTCCGCCCCAAGTCATATAAGGACTGACGCTTATGACTATCCAAACTACGCCTGCGGGTATGACGAAGGATATCTGGAGTACTAGGTTGTGCTCCCAAGTCGAATGCTAGTGGGCAGTTTGGTGGGCCATCACTCGGAGTTTAACTTTTGTTATTTCCGCTGCCGTAAAACTCAAGGTCTGTTAACCTCTTTTCTAATAAGTGGTCTTAAGGCCAGTACCTTGTTGTGTTAATCGTGATTCGAACTTATTATCAACGAAGTAGCTGTACACACTAGCTACTGATCTAGGGACTGGTGCAGAAAATACAGAGGGTACCAGATTAGGAAATCTGGGTCCCGAGAATAGAGGTGAAGGTCTTCATTCTTTTTCACATCAAATTCAAATCATAATGGTTAGATTAATAACACAAGACTGGAGCAGAAGTGAGCATCCAGATCATCCATCATTTCACACAACTAGTGCACATTACTCCTACGTTCTAAATTTAAGTGCGAAACAAACAAATTCAATTACACTTTTCTCTCAGTAACAAATGCACTTGTTCATGAACCAAAACTGGCTCTAGCAAAAACTAGAAGGCAATAAAACTTGCAAAAGCACGCTGCCGAGAATCAGACATCAAGACAGAAGTGTCGTTGAGCCAAGAAGCAAGAGGTACTTCAGCAATTGTGGAGACACAATGTGCCCTACCCAGTCCCGCGTTCCTTTGCGATCTCCACAAAAAATTAGCCTTCCGCGTAGAATCTGACAAAAGAGGGAGACTTACAGTAAAACACACCAATCAGGTAAAAATGAAAGCTGGTATTAGTTCACATGTAGCTTGGACATTGAATTCTCTACGGTCACCGATCGAGTCGCCGATCTTACGAAGTAAATAGAGGAAAATGGCAAAGAGTTCTTCAGAGAGAATGTGACTGCTCTTTTATTGCTATGAACTGTCTATTACAGGGGGTGCCCACGACAAGGTAGTGGACTAATCATAGTTACACTTAGCGTAATGCTTACTATGCAGTTTAATCAAACATAAAACATGAATCTAATGCCGATTGCCCTGCTTCAATCTGATGCAGACTGTCCTCGATTTGCTCCACGCTCCATCTTTAAGTAACCGTCGAAGATGTGGTAGTTGCTCCTTAAAGAGACGTCTGTTGGAAATACCGCGATTGGTCGGAACGAGACATCGATTGATAAAGTGCCAACCGTTCGACTGTTGTGTGTCTGTCAGACACTCAATCATATGGTGGTTGTTGTCAATGTCTTAGGACCACGAAACGTTAGGTGGTATGGAGCAAATATAATATGTGTTCCATTCATTACACGGTAAGGAATGTACTTGGAATTAGATCCGAATGTCAGTTCATTGCTTCTACGAGCAGACATCTGGTCGGGGACTGGGTACATGACCTCATCCGACCAGGATACTTATTATGTAACATTTGGAATCCTTACAACCACAGTGGTCGTTAGCCTTAGGGGTTACGACCACGAAGACATATGGACTTTTATTATGTATTAGAATAATAAATAGATATTTTAATCCTCATCAGCTAGCCCTCGAACTTTAAGTGAATTGGTCGTGTGAACACTTCCTTTCCGATGAAGTCGTATCGGAGAGACCATCATTTAATCCTATGATATACGAGATGGTCTGTATTCACTTTGAAGTTGAGAAGCTGCCTTAGGACCCGAAGAGTTTTTCCTATCTGTTGGACTTTGGTTTGTGTTCGTTGGATTTTGGGTAACTCTCCGATGTAGTTAAAGAATTTGTGGCTATAAAATCTCTTCAGCGCAAGGCTATAAGGCCTTTACGCCTCCTGCTTTCCCTTTTCATCTCATGAGATAAAAAATTGTCTCCGACCTGCTTTTGCCTACAACCTTCTACGACCTTTTTTCTTCCTTCATCCAAAACTGTGCCATGTCGGACTTTATCGCCAACTAGTCGATTTCTGATTTGAGTGAGAAGAAACTCGAGAGCTTAGAGGAGATCGGGTTGCTTCCTGACGAGGATCTGATTTCTTGGAGATTAGCGGCCGGAGAGCATTCTCCAAGTAACGAAGATGTGAAAAATTCATGTTTTCGTCGCATATATCGAATGCGGATTTAGGTTGCTAGTTCACTCCCTCCTTTCCAAGATTTTGGAGCATTACGGAGTCGAATTGGTGAACCTTGACCGTAATGCCATTGCCAACCTTGGTGTCTTTGTCTATCTCTGTGAAGCGTACTTGGGGATTGCCGCAGATCTGGATCTTTTTAAGTACTACTATAGAACAACGAAGTCGGGGAAAATGACCAGGACGTCTGGAGAGTGCACCTTGCACCTCCATGATGAAAAGGCCGGCGAGTATATTCGCATGTACTCAAAGTCTTCGTGGTCGTCATGTAAGAAAAGCTGGTTCTATATGACGGTCACTCAAGAAGACAACTTTTACTATACTGATAAGAAAACGGTCGAGAATCCAGAGTGATGCTCCTCTGTAGAGAAGGAGGGAAAGGTGGGGAGAAGGGTTGAAGCCATCCAATACCTTAGTGTGAGGGGTTTAACTTCCTGGCACACAGTAAGGGATTTTTCCATGCACTGGATTAGCCCCCTGAAGGTCCGAGCACATTCGATGCTCTTGTACATTGGTCGTGACGACGCGACCAAAGATTTCAAGGAGGGTAAGTCCTAAAAAGATTTCAACTAGTTTGCTTATCTTAATGGATTACTTTTGTGATCCTAAAGTCTCTTGTTCTTCCTTACAGCTCTTTCTCCTATTGAGATCAGAAGCCGGATCGAAATGATCTGTGCCGGAGAGCCTGGCGACAAGGCTGACTTCCCTCGAATTTTAGTGGTTGTTTTTGCAAATGAGAGGGCTGAGAGAATGAAGGTAAAAATATCAACCACCTTTCATCATTTATATATTTCCTGATCGGTTTTACCGTAAATCTTCTTTGATACGTAGTCGGTCGGATTGAGGATTAATGAGGCCACCGAAAGTTGTGAGCCTATTGATGCTCTGACCACTCCTACGACCACACGAGATGGTGGTCTTATAGAGGTAGGTAACAAAATAGAAATGTATATTCTAGATGAAGGATTTTCATCACATAACTAACCTTAATTGTTAATTAGGCGCTTGTTGTGGACTCCAATGTGGTCGCTCAGGATCTGCCAGTTGCTACTAAAGTAACTGTTTTGGAGGTTGATGAATCCACACCCTCCGACCAGGTGGTCAGGGATCTTATTCTTGATCAACTAGTCAAGAATATTTCTTCTGACCTCCAGTTGGAGGACGTGAAGGGTCTAACCAGCCCTACCGGTTAAGGACCGGTGAAGTTGGTCGAATAGAAGAAAAGGAAAGCGAGCACGATGGATTTTCCTTCAGCGCGCTTCAAACTAAAGACCAAAAAAATGACCAGGTAGGTATACATGAAAAGGAGGATTTATGTAAGTACTTACCTCTGGTGTTTTTGAGCCTTGAACTTCTTTTCTTCTTTCTTTGTAGATAGTCTGGTATTTCGGTCGATTTCGACCAAAGCACTCCTTAGGAGAAAGCGCTTGAGGAGAAAGAGATCGAGCCAGCCCTCGAGCAGGTGGCAACACCAACGCCTGCTCAGGAACCTGTGGTGGCTCCAACCCCACCTTCAAAGGTGGTGGTTCTTGAGGAACCTCAGCAGGTTCTGACTCTTGCTAGGAATTCTCCTCTTCGAGTCGCCTTTCCTCATCGCTTCCGAATCTTCAAAGATGAAGATCTCAATGGAGCTTGGGGAAGAATTTCGGACCATCAAGCAAAGACGAGTTCCGACTCTATTTTTGTCGAATATAACAATATGAAAATCCAGGTAATCTTCCGCGACCACTTTCAATAGCACTTCCCTTAAAAAAATACTTAGAGGAGTTTGCTATTTTTTTTGTAGCATTTGGTGGAGAATTGCACTGTGGTCGGAGGACTGACCCAACGAATAAAGTTCTTGGAGAAAAAGAACTCCGAATTAGAAAGTAAGCACCCTTTTTAGTGTCTTCTTCTCCTCTTCTTTACCATTTGGCTCTTTTTCTGTTAAATAATTTCTGTCGTTATCATGTTTGATAGATTCGGAAAAACTTAAACAAGAAGTTATGGCTAAGGAAGCCATAATTGCCAAGCTTAAAGAAGACTGCTAAAACAAGGACCGGTCAATCGAATACCTGACGACCAGGCACAAGGAAGTCCTTGAGACTATTGAGAAGAAGTGCGAAGGTAATCGGTCGTAAATTCGACCAGTGTGCTTCATTTTTCTAGTCGTATGTATTTGTTCTTTGGTTTACTCGTACAGAGCAAACTGAAGTATTGAAGAGAATAAAAAAAGCTCTTGAGTTTGAGCATGGTAAGGAGGCAGTTTTTGGGCAAAATCTTGAAGAGAAGATCAAAACTTTTAACACGATGCTCTTCGATATGGGATCGGGAATGCAACTGTCCAACTTAGGAGATCCCACGGAGAAGATCAATTACCTTGGCCAACAACTCAAAGACCTCAGGAGCATCCTCAAGACAACTCAGGAGAACTATGCATATACTTTGTTTGATGCTGTCAAGAATGGAGTCAGTTCTGCTTTAGCAAAGCTAAAAGTCTGCGACCCCGCCATAAATCTCTAAGCTGTTGAGAAAGACTTCAACTGCTCGGGAGATGAAACAACTAAAGTATTCGAGGAAATGACACCTCTTGGGCACAAGGTTGTGGAGGAAATGGAGGTCGGGTCTCCAACACGTAGTGACCAATCTGGTGGCTCCGAAAAGTAAATAATTGTAATATTTAGACCATGGTAAATAAAACTTACCTTTTATCACCAAATGAAGTCTTTGTTTTATCTTCTTAATTTTGCTGAGCACTCATGTATTTCCTAGCCCCCGACTGCTTGTATTAGTAGAACTTTACTAAAGAAACAGTAGACTAAGAAAATAGGCAATAGCTACGATCACGATACAGAGTATATGCTGATTATGTTAAAAAAATGATCTAAGTATCACTGGTAAATCAATGTGGTCGAAACCAGCATATGACTTCAACTAGTTTTATATCTTTTCCATAATTGAAATACTGTGTAGTACTTTGTGTGGTTAGAAGATGTATAAGACTTCTATTGATGATAAGGAATTATGCAAAAATATATGCAAAAATGACAAGTGAACTTTTTTATATATCTTATCCAAAACTGGTCGTAAGGGTTGCTAAGAATCGGAGACTAAGAGAAACACTTCGCGAAACGTTCTCTTGCTCAAGTTCCGACCGGCAGCGAGGATCGTAAGAAATGGTCCGTCGCTAGGAAGCTCCTTCCAGTGGGCAGGACCACGTGCGGAGAAGGAGAGACTTCGACTAGGAGCCTTTTCGTGTCCCGATCATTAGCCAAAACAAGAGTAAAATAGAATGTTGAAGGTAAGAAATATAGTCTCCGAAATTTGAAGCTTGTAAAGTACAACATGTAGTTGCCTATGTGAAGATTCTTTTACTCATATATTTCTTTAAGAAAAGAGTGTTGGTCACACGTGAGAAACGTTGTCTGAATGGTCACAACTAGGACCCTTACGACGTTTGACTTATATGTCGTAGCCATAGAGTAATAGAGATCCTTTAAAAGGATATCGGAGAGAAGTGCGTCTTCTCCGACCAATTAGACAACAATAGTATGTAAGCCAGATTATGAGACAATCATATAAACAATATCATTCGTTGAAAAGTAAAGAAAATGCATCTTTATTAACAAAATGAAAAAGAGAATGAAAATACATTTACACAAAGAACTTACGCAATTGGTCAATATTCCAAGAGTTTGACAAAACACGCCCGTCTGACATAGCTAGTCGTACCGAACCAGGTCTGGTGACTTCGACCACAGTGTATGGACCTTCCCATTTCGGAGAAAGTTTATTGCGATTAGCCTGATTCTGAATTCGTCGTAGAACCAGATCACCTACAGTAAGGCTGCGACATTGCACCTTATGACTGTGGTACCTTCGCATGGCTTGTTGGTAAACCGCCGATTGTACGAGGGCTTGGTTTTGTTGTTCTTCAAAAAAATTAATGTCATCGAGTCTTCGTTCTATCTGATCGTTCTCATTGAAACAATTAGTTCGAGTAGAGACGATTTTCAGTTCCAGAGGAAGCATGGCTTCCGCACCGTAAACCAGAAAAAAAATGAAGTTTCACCGATCGCACGACTGGTCGTGGTTTGAACAGCTCATAACACAGAAGGAAGTTCTTGAACCCAAGCTCCTGACCGTTTGATTAACTGGTTGAACACTTGGGATTTCACTCCTTGCATTATGATACCATTGGCCCGCTCAGCTGCTCTATTGCTCTGCGGATGAGCGACAGAAGCGAAATGTATCTTGATATCTAGATCTCCACCAGAATTCCTAAAAATTTTCACTAGAGAATTGGGTACCGTTGTATGTGATTATATGACTGAGTATGCCAAATCGTGTGATCACGTTTTTTGTGAGGAACCTCTTAGCGGCTTCAGTTGGAGTTTTAACAACTGACTCGGCTTCTATCCATTTTATAAACATGTCAATCATGATGAAAAGGAATTCAAAACCCTCAGGTGCTCTTGGGAAATGTCCCAGAATATCTAGTCCCCAAGTTGCAAAAGGCTAAGAAAGAGGTAAATCTTCAAGATCTCGGAGAACCAAGCTCCAAAAAGGACAAAGATGGCGACGATGACATCGACTACCTGGAGCCGCAGTACATGGTGCATATGATCTTCGAAGGATCCTCCTCGTATGATTCGAGACGTCATCTAAAGGCTGTGGAGCGGGAGGTCAACGAGTCTCCAATCACCATCAAGCCATCCAGGTGGTCGATGTCGATGATCGAGTCGCCGATCTTACAAAATAAAAAGAGAAAAAATGCCCAAGAGTTCTTGGGTGAGAATGGAACTGCTCTTTTATGGCTGTGAACTAGCTATTACAGGGGTGCCTTTGATAAGACAATGGACTAATCCTAATTACACTGAGCGTAATGCTTGCTATATTGCAGAATTAGACTTGAAACATGAATCTAATGTCGATCGCAGTTCTTGAATATTATGCCCATTGTCTTCCGCGCTCCATCTTTAAGTAACCGTCGAAGAGGTGGCAGTTGCTCTTTGAAGAGGCGCCTGTTGGGAAGGGACGCGTCCGGTCGAAGGTAGGGCGCGGTTGACAAAGTATCAACCGTTCGGCGGTTGTGTGTCTGTGAGACACACAACCGTAGGGTGGTTGTTGTCAGTGTCTTTAGACTATGAAACGTCGTGTGGTATGGACCAAATATGACATATGTTCCATTCATCACACGGTATGGAATATACCCGGGGTTGGATCCGGATGCCAGTTCATTGCTTTTACGAGTAGTCATCTGGTCGGGGACTAGGTATAGGACCTCAGCCGACTAGGGTATCCTCGATATAACCTCTGGAATCCTTACGACCACGGAGGTCATGAGCCTTAGGGGTTAGACCATGAAGACATATGGTTTTTATTATGTATTAAAATAATACATAGAGATTTTAATCCTCATCAGCTAGCCCCTGAACTTTAAATCAATTGGCTATGTGAACACTTTCTCTCTATGAAGTCGTATCGAGCAGACCCTCATTTAATGTTGTGGCACACGAGGTGGTATGTATTCACTTTAAAGTTGAGAAACTGCCTCGGAACTCGAAGAGTTTTTCTGTCCGTTAGACAAAAGGTTTTGTCCATTGGACATTTGGGTAACTCCCGATTGCGGTTAAAGAATGGCGGCTATAAAATCCCTTAGCATAGGGCTTAGGTTTTTACGCTTCCAACTTTTCCCTTGGCCCTTTTCATCTTCTTTCTAATAATCTCTTTCGACCCCCTTTGTTCCGTTCCACCAAATCCTTTTCCGACCACTGTTCAAAACTCTACTATGTTGGATCAAATTACTAAGTGGCTGGTTTCTGATTTGAGCGACAAGAAGCTCAGGGCCCTAGAAGAGATCGGGATACTTCTAGATAGGAATTTGGTCAAATAGAGGTCGACGGCCGGAGAACACTTTTCGAGCCGTGAGGAAGGAGAGATCCCTATCTTTCTCGCCTACATCGAGTGCGGGCTTAGGTTGCCGGCTCACAAATTCCTTTCTCGGGTCCTGGAGTACTACGAAGTTGAGTTGGTGAACTTAGCTCCAAACTCCATCGCCAACATCAGCATCTTCGCCTACCTATGCGAGGCGTACTTGGAGATCTGATAAAATTTAAAGGTCTTCTGGTATTTTTACCGGATGGCGAAGTAGGGGAAGTCGGCAGTCGGACTTGGGGAGTGCTCGTTGCGCCTCCATGATGGGAAGGCTGATGAGTACATCTAGATGTACTCAAAATCTTCGTGGTCGTCATGGAAGAAGAATTGGTTCTATATGACGGTCACGAAGGATGACGGCCTATACTTCATCAGCAAGAGGGCGAGCGAGAACATAAAGTGGAGGTCGACCGAGAAGAAAGAAGGATGGGTCGGAAGGGTGGTCGATGCCATGCAAGACATTAGTGCCAAGGGATTGACTTTCTAGCATGTGGTTAGGGACTTTTCCTTGCGCCGAATTAGCCTCTTAAAGCTCTGAGAGCACACTTTGCTCTGGTACATTGGTCGTGACGAAGCGATCAAAGACTCAAAAGATGGTAAGTCTTTGGAAGACTCCGACTCCGACCAACATATTTTATTTAATTGATTATTATTTTTTAACCGTGAGGTCTTCCTGCCATCTTGAAGTCCTCTCTTACGATGAAGTCAGAGAGCGGATCAAGATGATTTGCACCGGGGAGCCAGATGCCAAGGTTGCTTTCCCGGACATTTTGGCTATTCTCTCTGAAGAGGAGAGGCTGAGAAGACTCAAGGTAAATAATCACTCTGTCTCCTTCTCTTATATATTCCCTGATCTGCATATAATTTTGCTCTAATATATAGGCGGTTGGATTGAAGTATACCAAATCCGATAAGGATTCCTTTTATACTGCTGTTCCGACCGATTCTTGCTACGAGACTACACAAGATGATGGTCTTCTAGAGGTTAGAAAGAGCATTTACAGAAAGAAAAACACATAATTTAGTTGGAAAATTACATCGTCTGATTAAAACTTTGAATTGTATTTCAGACGGGGGAGAAAGAAGGTCCGCATATCGAAGCTGTGGAGGTCGTTGGCTAAAGGATGACCATTCATGATATGACAATTGCTACATTGGCACTGTTCTGGAGACCGATGAGACCACACCCTCCGACTTGATGGTCAGGAATCTCATTCTCGCCCAGTTGATCAAGAACATTTCTTTCGACCTTCGGTTGTAGGACGCAGGGGATCTAATGAACCCCACTGGTCTAGGACCGGTGAAGTCGGTCGAAAAGAAGTGGAAGGCAAGCGCGACGGATTTCGCATCGGCGCGCTTCAAAATTATGACCAAGAAAGCGACTAGGTATGTATACATGAAATAAAGACTTATGTAAGTACTTACCCTTGGTGTTTTGAAGTCTTAAGCTTCTTTTTCTTCTTTTCTTGTAGATCCTCTGGTATTCTGGTCGATGACGACTAGACCACCCTTTAGGAGAAAGCTCCTGAAGAGGTCGAGCCAGCCCCCGAGCAGGTGGCAGCACCAGCTTAGGAACCCGTGGTGGCTCCGACCATATCTGCGGAGGTGGTGGTGCCAACCCTACCTGTGGAGGTGGTGGTTCTTCAGGAATCTCAGTAGGTTTCGACCCCTGCCGAGAGTTCTTCCCGCAGAGCCACCTTTCCTCATCGCCTTTAGATCTTCAAAGATGAAGAGCTTAATGAAGCGTGGGGAATAATTTCGGACCATCAAGTAGTGGCGAGTCCTGACTCTATTTTTGCCGAATACAATAACATGGCAATTGAGGTAAGCTTCCACGGCCACTTTTAATAGTCTTTCCCCTAGGAAATACCTAAAGAATTTTGCTATTTTTTGTAGCATTTTGTGAAGAATGTCGCTGTGGTCGGAGTACTGACCTAGCGAATAAAGATCTTGGAGAAAAAGAACTCTGAATTAGAAAGTAAGCACCCTTTTAGTGTCTTCTTTTCTCCTTATTTACCATTTGGCTCTTTTTGTCTTAACTAATTCTCTCCTTTATCATGTTTGATAGATTCGGAGAAGCTTAAAGAAGTTATGGCCAAAGAAGCCATAATTGCCAAGCTTAAAAAAGAATGTCAGAACAAGGACCGGTCGATCGAATATTTGACGACCAGGCACAAGGAGGTTCTTGACACTGTTGAAAAGAAGTGCCAAGGTAACCAGTCATAAACTTGACCAATGTACTACCTTTTTCTAGTCGTATGTACTTATCTTTTGGTTTACTCGTGCAGAGCAAACTCAAGCATTGAGGCGAGCAGAAAAGGCTCTTGAGTTCGAGCGTGGCAAGGAGGTAGCCTTTGGACAAAATCTTGAAGATAAGGTCAAGGCCCTTAACAAGATGCTCTTCGATTTGGGATCAGGAACGCGACTGCCCAATTTAGGAGATCCCACGGAGAAGATCAACTACCTTGGCCAACAACTCGAGGACCTCAGGAGTGTTCTCAAGACAACTCGGGAGAACCATCCACAAACCATGTTTGAAGTTGTTCATAATAGGGTTAGTTTTGCTTTGGAAAAACTAAAAGTCTTCGACCCATCCCTAAATCTCCAAGTTGTTCAGGAAGTCTTCAACTGCTCGGGGGAAGAAACAACCAAAGTCTTCGAGGAAATGGCGCCTCTCGGACATAAGGTTGCAGAGGAAATGGATGTTGTGTCTTTTTTTGTCTTCCTAAATTCGTTGAATACTGATATATTTCCTTGTTCGTTTGAGATATACATCTCATCAACACTCTGGGAGATCCTCGTTTATACAAGGTACTTTCGATTAGAGTGTATAATTTGACTTTTCGAGCGATACGATCAGCCTCTACATCATCATCAGGAATAATGTCATGTTGAAGATAATTGTAGATCGACGTCATCCAATCTCTACTGCGGTCGTGATGTGCGACCTGTTGAGCATCCATGTTCTTAGAGTCGATTTGTACGACCTCTAGTGGAACATCTATGTCCTCGAAAAGCTCGACCACCGAGGGTGAATAAAGTTGCTCGAGAAAAACTCTAGGCGGGATAGGTGACCTGGTGGAGGCCATTCGTGCCAACTGGTCAGCTAGAAAGTTTTCCTTTCTAGGAATGTGTTGGATCTGGAAACCGAAGAAGTGCTTTTTGAGTTTTCGTACTTCCGCCAGATAAGATGACATCTTGGTACTTGAGCATTGATACTATTTTCTAACTTGATTCGCTACTAGCTGAGAATCGCTTTTGTTGTGTCTGCGAATCCGAGCGAGCAGTGCTCGAGTCTGCCGATAAACCTTCGTGATACGCCACATTGTTTGTAGTAGAAAGTTTAACTGGATGGTGTACTTGATGTGTTCGCCAGTAGGGGATATCAAGACAACTTCAGCCCCCGATCCTTTGAACATCAAGGAGCCGTCAAAGTACATTGTCCACTCATCGTGGTGTTTGTACTCGGGCCCTTGGGTGGGTTTAGGGTTTGTCCATTCGGCAATGAATTCTGCTATTGCTTGGGACTTGATTGCTGTTCATGAGATGAAATTGATGTCAAATGCTCCAAGCTAGGCTACCTATTTTGCTATTCGTCCTGATGATTCCCTGTTTCCAAGGACTTGACCCAAGGGATATCCAGTTGGTACGACCACTTTGAGGGCCTGAAAGTAATGCCTTAGTTTTCTTGAAGCCATAAGGAGACCATAGAGTAGCTTTTGTACCTGTCGATATCGTTCCTTCGGTCCATGTAAGACTTCGCTTATGTAATATATCGGTTGTTAGATGTTTTCATGTTTAACAACCAGCACACCACTGACTGTTTGTGGTCTTGCAGCCACGTAAATCAGCAATGTTTCCCCAGACCTCGGAGAGACTAAGATCGGGGCACTCGTAAGGTACTTTTTAAGTTCTTCAAAAGCGTCGTCTACTTCTTTAGTCCACTCGAAACTTCCGTATTTTCGAGGAAGTTTAAGGAAAGGGTGTCCTTTTTAACCTAACCATGCTATGAAACAACTGAGCGCTGCCATACAGCCGGTTAGTTTTTGGACTTCTTTCTTCGTGGTCGGAGGACGCATCTGGTTGATGGCCGAGATTTTTGCTGGATTTGCCTCAATACCTCTAGCCGAAACTAGAAAACCAAGAAGGTTTCCAAACGAAACTCTGAACACACACTTCTCTGGATTTAACTTAAGGTTATGTCGTCTTAAGTTATTGAAAGTCTCGTGTAGGTCAGAAATATGGTCGCCAGTGTTGATCCTTTTTACGACCAAGTCATCAACATAGGCTTCCAGATTTCGACCTATCTAAGGATTAAAGGTTTTCTGTGTTAACCTTTGGAAAGTTCCACCAACGTTTTTTAGGCCAAATGACATCTTAACATAGCAGTAAGTGCCATATCGAGTGATGAAGAAAGTTTTCTCTTCATCTTCTTTACTCATGTTAATCTGGTGGTACCCTGAGTATGCATCTAAAAAACTTAACAACTCACACCCAGAAGTGGTGTCTAGAAGTTGATCAATGCGTGGAAGGGCAAAATCATCCTTTAGATAAGTCTTATTAAGGTCTGTGAAGTTAATATACATTCGCCATTTCCCATTGTTTTTCTAACCATTATAGGGTTGGCGAGTCACGCTGGGTGGTCGACTTCACGAATAAACTCAGCCTTGAGGAGCTTGTCGATCTACGACTGGATTGCCTCCTTCCGATCAGGTGTGAAATGTCGAAGCTTCTGCTTGACCGGTTTTTTGTTAGACTGGAGAGCTAGCCTGTGATCGATCACCTCAATGGGGACTCCGGGCATGTCGGACGCCTGCCAGGCAAATACGTCCTGATTTTCTCGGGGGAAGGAGACAAGCGACTCTTCCTATTTGAGGTTGAATCCTGCCCCGACCAGTACCTTTTGGTCGGACACATCAGCGTTTCCTGACCCAGACGGAGTGTTGACGCCTCCTGGTGGAGCGACTTTGGCGAGTCATACCTCCTTGTTCTGGTCGAAAGGCTTTGACGCCATCTTTGGCCTTGATTGCTTGACCTACATGGGTGACGGGTTAGTTTACCTGGTCGGAAGCTCATCGACCATTTCTAAGGACTTCCAATCACATGCATAAACTATTTTGCGGTCTCCTCGAACCGTGATGACACCTTTCGATCCTGACATCTTTAAACTCTGATAACCGTAGTGCGTGGCTATCAGGAATTTTGCTAGAGCTGGACGGCTGAGGATTCCGTTGTATGCGGTTTCGAAATCTACCACATCAAACGGAATTTTCTCTGTTCGAAAGTTGTCGGGTCTCCCGAACGTAACTGGTAGGGACATGCTCCCTATCAGTTTGGCGGTAGAAACCAGGAACTACGCCATGGAATGCATATTTCACAGGTTTCACCTTTGACCTAGGGATCTGCATCTCTTCAAATGCTCCCACAAATAAAATAATTAAAGAACTACCTCTATCTATTAAGACTCGATTAACTTTACCATTGTTAATAGTAGGTTCAACTACGATAAGGAACCTACCTGGTCGAGTCGACAGGATGGGGAAGTCTTCTTTGCTGAAGGAGATTACAGTTTCTGACCACCTGGAGGGCTTAACAATGATCAGAGACTCGGCAAGGTTGACCTCCTGCTCCACGGCCTTCAGATGACGTCTGGAATCGTATGAGGAGGATCCTCTGAAGATCATGTTCATTGTATGTTGTGGTTCCTGGTAATCCATCGCTTCATCACCATCTTTATCCTTCTTGGAGCTTGATTCTCCGAGTTCTGTTATGGAGAGGAAATGTCCTTTGCCTGAGTAGTAATCCTCCAGCTTACTTTGCAAGGCCCGGCAGGTGCGCTGATCACGCCCTGCCGCTTTGTGAAGTGGACACCATTTCTTAGTTTCTTGAAGTCACTGGTCAAAGCCTTAGCTTTGTTTCAACCGGTGAAATCTTTCTTGCCCTTGGTATACTTCTCTGGAATCGCAAGGACTTCCTTGTTGTCGGTCTTGCGATTCTTCTTGTTCTTGAGAGACTTCTTCCTTTCTTCTCCTGCTTCTCCATACTCGACTGAGGATTTTTGTCCTTCCGATCTATAGCTTCATACCATTCAACCGCTTCACTAGCGGCCGCGTACTTGTCTGCCATGTCGAAAAGTTCGACGGTTGTTCATGGAGAATTTATTGCAATATCCTCCGTAAACCGATGATTCCTCAGCCCTGCTTTGAAGGCATGGATGACAGAAGATTCTGTGATCTCTGGGATGGAATTTCGAACCTGACTGAATCTCTTGATATATTATCGAAGAGTTTCATTGGTCCTCTGCTTCATCCGATGAAGATCATCCTTCTTTTCGGGGCGATCATACGTCCCTTGAAAGCAGAGCTGCTCCTAAGTATAGATAATTCCGACCGGTAGGTTAAGCAACCATGACCGGACAGACCCTTCAAGGACCGTGGGCAAATGATTTGCCATCACTTTATCGTTACCACCAGCGGTCTTGATGGCGGTAGAATAAATTTGAAGAAATTCTAACGGGTTTTGAGTCCCGTTGAACTTCTCTAAGTTGGCTGGTCGGAGCTAGTCCGGCCTACGAACAGCTTAGAGACCTGCCGAGAATGCTCGACAGCTCGTAATGGAGTCATGGCACCTTATCTCAAAAGGAGCTGAATTATAATCAGTCGGGGATCGGTTCCTTAGATTTGTATATCCAAGATCCGGTGTCCCAACTCGGTCGTGGATATTATAACGACGTCCTCGATCACCTACCTGGTTGAGATGATGTTTGAGGTCGCCTGAATCAAGTGGTCATTCCTCGTGATGAGGAGGAGGTGTGGTTGTTGTGAAAAGCGGTCTGCCCTCATGATTTCCTAGTCGGAATCTACGAGGGGGTCTTGGTGTTGCTCGATTCTCTGCTCGATCATGTTGTCCTCTACTGAGAGAGGAGCACTGGGACGAGGTCATCATGTGACTTTGTGAATTCCTCTACTACTGGTACATTTCTGTACGCTGCATGGTTTGTTGGAGGATATCCGACACCTGACCTGCAAGCTGAATATAACCTGGAGTTCCTGCTAAAGCAGGATCTGGATTATTCAAGATATCCCGAACGTGTTGCAGGTTTTGTATGGTTACCGAAGGTCGTGGCTGATTTCCACTTGTAGTGGGCGTCCGATGAGTTGAGTTATCCCTCAAGCTCTCGGATGGCCCTGCCTGATTCCTTACTCACGACGGGGGTTGGAACAGGTGAATTAACTGATGCACGTCCATCAACTCGGTTGCCTCCGGTAATAGGTGCTTGAGTGCTCATACCATTTCCACTAGCAGGTGGTGGCGAGTTAACCCGTGAAGGACTGTGCATGACATCCGAATTGATATCTCTGATTGTGTTAACTTCGTGGTGCCAATAGTGATCCTTTGAGGAACTCCCACCGTAGCTAAGGGAGAGCTTTCTAGCACTTCTACAAGGAGCTTGTATGATGGAGAGCGGTCGGAGATTACTGCCTCTGGTGGGCTCTGTGGTGGACTTATCCTGAATCGGCGTACCGCCGATCGTATGCTGAGTTTCACCAAACCCACTTGGCCAGCGATCGGTGATAGCTTCATCGATACCCTTACCAGATGTCACTTGTCCCCCAGAATACGTAGGAACCGTTGGTGAATACTGGTCTCCCATTACAATATCGAGAGTACTTGGGCTCTCTGGTTGCCGCGCTGGGCTCCCATTGTCGCTTCCACCGGTCGGATCGACCAGGCTTGCAGAGGTGTTGGGACGTTCCGAACTGGTCGGAACGAGCAGTTCCTCTGAGAGCGCCATTGTTAGTGGCGGTGTATTCTCATCCATCCGGTCGATTTCGTCAATCTCTGCGACTGACAAACTGGCGGAACAGGAGGAGGATGATGAGATCCCGTTTTCTTCCAAGGCGTGGATGCATGCATCCATGTCGAGGTTGGAGTAGTCCGCCAGGTCGAACCAGTTTTACTCATCCCAAGTCCTAGCCATGTTCGCATAAGAGATAATGGAGCAAATGAAGTAGGTGAGGAATGCTTGAGCGAAGTAATCTTCAAGAACTCAACACCTTCTTCCCCACGGTCGACGTCAGCTGTCGACGATCGAGTCATCGATCTTACGAAATAAAAAGAGAAAAATGGCCAAGAGTTCTTGAGAGAGAATGAAACTGCTCTTTTATTGCTGTGAGTTGGCTATTACAGGGGTTGCCTTTGATAAGACAGTGGACTAATCCTAATTACACTGAGCGTAATACTTGCTATATTGCAGAATCAGACTTGAAGCATGAATCTAATATCGATCATAGTGCTTTAATCTCATGCCCATTGTCTTCCACGCTCTATCATTAAGTAACCGTCGAAGAGGCGGTAGTTGCTCTTTGAAGAGGCGCCTGTTGGGATGTGACGCGTCCGGTCGGAGGGAGGCAGCGGTTGATAAAGTATCAACCGTTCGGACCGAAAGGTGTCACCATGGTTCAAAGAGATCGAAAAATGGCTTTTGCATGTGATCGGAAGTCCTTCGAACTTGTCGACGAGCTTCCGACGAAGGAAACTAATCCGCCTACCACGCAGGTCAAGCACTCGAGGCTAAAGATGGCGCTAAAGCCTTTCGACCAGACCAAGGAGGTACCACTCGGCAAATGCGCTCCGTCTGGGTCAAGAAACACTAATGCGTCTGTCCAAAAGGTACTGATTGGGGCAGGACTCGACCTCAAATAGGAAGAGTCGCTCGTCTCCTTCCTCCGAGCAAATCAAGACATATTCGACTGACAGGCGTTTGACATGTCCGGAGTCCCCAGGGAGGTGATCGAGCACATACTAGCTCTTCAGCCTGACAAAAAACCGATCAAACAGAAGCTAAGACGTTTCGCACCTGATCGGAAGGAGGCAATACAGTCGGAGATCGACAAGCTCCTCAAAACTGGGTTTATTCGTGAAGTCGACCACCCAGAGTGGCTGGCCAATCCTGTAATGGTTAGTGTGGATATCATGGGGATATATGCACGATCTTAGGATGATGTTACAATTGGCAATGTCGTTAATGGTTTGACGAAACACACATTTTCGTCGAAGTTTGGAATCTTTGTCGAGGTTGAGTCTTGGTCGGGCCGGCGTTGGCGGGTCGTCGGGCCAAATATGATCGACCGGCGTTGTGGACACGGTCAGACCGGCTATTCAATGGCGGTCTGACTGATCTTGTACTGTTCATCGGACAATCGTGGCGATGAGTGTTGGGTTAGGTCAAGTTCATGGGTTTCAGTGTATATGTTTCCCATGATACATGTTTTGACTAACGTGGGTCACGTTGTGAAGAACTTGTTCCCGGGATCATTTTCTTTGTCTATTGTTGTGCAGGCTGCTTAGAGGTCAATGACGGTCAACGACGAGGTTGATCGAGACTAAGCTTGGAGGGCTAAGGTCCAGAACGATCGGGGATGTCAAGTGAAGTCAATGGAGTCAAGCATGGCGCAAGAGGGACAAAGGTGACCGAACGGGCAGTTCGGTGCGATGGGTTGGATCAAGCGGCGCGGGGTCGGTGCAAGTGTCATGGTGGTTTCTGTGGGAGCCAGATGGGAAAGACTTGCCGACATGATGAGAGTCGCTGGATCAACCTACACGTGGCAAAGCATAGAAGTGCTTCACGAAGATGAGACTCGGTCTTCGAAAAAGATCGAGAAGGGGTATTTTGGTAATTTTACCAAATTCCGCCTTGGTAACCTTTTGCCAACCCGCGGCGCAAGTCGGCGCATGATGAAGCAGATTAGGTCAAGAGGAGATGAAGATGACGCTTAAAAATACGTGCGTATGTGACCCGTTTGTGTGTGGGCCTTAACGGGAGCCCATTAGGGTTAATGCTTCTAGAAGGTCTAAGCCTCCACTATAAATAGAGGAGGGAGGTGGCTGCACCTCCTTCAACCCTTTCATTGTTTTGAAAACCTAGTTTGCTTAGGGAGAGGATTAGTGGAGGTTAGGGTTCTAGAGAGTTGGATTTGATTTCATGCTCATGTATTAAGTCTTTGTCCTCCATTGATGGAGTGGCTGTAAACCAATACCATACCAAATCAATCCAAAGAAAGTTCTCTCAAAGATGTGTCTACTTGCTTTCTTTATCTCTATTTGGTGATTTTGAGTCTTTCTTTGATCCGCGAGTTTTTGTTTGGTTTCTTGGCTTGATCTAATTTGTTGTGACATATGGGAACCCATCTAGGATCATCTTGATCATCAGTCACCCACGAGCAAGTCTTTAGATCATATTTCAAATTTGGCTCGGTTTTGGAGCACACTTCGTTCAATCTGAAAAAGATAGGAACTTCGGCATGGATCTATACGATCCTTGATTGGAATAGGTTCCTAATATCTTTTAGAAGGTGTGTCTCAAGTTTAAATGGGTTTTGGTGCATAGATCAAAAGTTAGACCGATTTGAGTTTGATTTTTCTGCCGTTTTTCAGCATTACATGTCGGTCGGTCGGGACCGATTTTACAACGCCGGTCAAACCGCCCAATGGTCGACCCATGATTTTGCTTGCCATTAGACCGCCCGTCGGTCTGACCGCACAATACACGCCGGTCTGACCGCACAATACACGTCGGTCTGACTGCCCATTAGGGTTTGAGCACCTTTGGTCTTTTGCTTTAGGGATTTTGGATTGGATTCAATACTAGTCTTCCGTTGTACTGATATATTGATCTTCATAGCTTCCATAGCTATTGGAGTGAAATTTGTGTTGAATCTGATCAAAATAAAAAGTGAGCATGCTCCTATTCACCCCCCCTCTAGTCGCTTTTTCGGTCCAATAGTTAGAAAAAAAACAATGAAAATTGACGAATGTGTGTTTACTTCATAGATCTTAATAAAGCTTATGCGAAGGATGACTTTCACCTTTCACGCATCGATCAACTTGTAGAAACTACTTTCGGGTGTGAGTTGTTAAGTTTTTTAGATGCATACTCAGAGTGTCACCAGATTAATATGAGTAAAGACGATGAAGAGAAAACTTCCTTCATCACTCCATATAGCACTTACTGCTATGTTAAGATGTCATTTGGTCTCAAAAACGCTGGTGCGACTTGTTAAAGTTTGATGCAGAAAACCTATAATCCTTAGATAGGTCAAAATCTAGAAGCCTATGTTGATGATTTGATCGTAAAAATCATCAACGCTGGCGACTGTATTTTCGACCTACACGAGACTTTCAATAACTTAAGAAGGCATAACCTTAAGTTAAATCCAGAGAAGTGTGAGTTCCGAGTTTCTTCTGGAAAGCTTCTTGGGTTCCTAGTTTCGGCTAGAGGGATTGAAGCAAACTCAACAAAAATTTCGGCCATCGATCAGATGCACCCTCCGACCACAAAGAAAGAAGTCCAAAAAGTAACCGGCTGTATGGCAGCGCTAAGTTCTTTTATAGCACGGTTAGGAAAAAAAGGACTACCTTTCTTCAAATTCCTTCGAAAACACGGAAGTTTCGAGTGGACTAAAGAGGCAAACGATGCCTTTGAAAAACTTAAGAAGTACCTTCCGAGTGCCCTGATCTTAGTCTTTCCGAGATCGGGAGAAACATTGTTGATTTACGTTGCTGCTACGCCGCAAACAGTCAGTGGTGTACTGGTCGTTGTACATGAGAACATCCAACGACCGGTATATTACATAAGCGAAGTCTTACATGGACCGAAGGAACGATATCCACAGTTACAAAAGCTGCTCTATGGTCTCCTTTCCTTATGGCTTCAAGGAAACTAAGGCATTACTTTCAGGCCTACAAAGTGGTCGTACCAACCGGATATCCCTTGAGTTAAGTATTTGGAAACATGGAATCATCAGGACGAATAGCAAAATAGGCAGTCGAGCTTGGGGCATTCGACCTCCATTTCATCTCTCGAACATCAATCAAGTCCGATGCAATAACAGAATTCATTGCCGAATGAACAAACCCTGAACCCATTTCACGATAAAGGACCCTTCTCCTCCATAACAGAACTCAGAGAACCAAGCTCTTTCTCCTGATGAGATCAGTAGTTTATTATGCCCTTAACAAATCAATGATTAGAATTGACTTATAATATTTCCATATACTATTGGTATTATGGTCATTGGTTGGGTATGAGTATGAGACCGAGGGTAGGGCATTTGCCCTTATCTAACTACTGGCATGGCTCTTCTCTGTCGAGGTAGCGAGACTCTAAGGCTTAGTTAAACTTTTGATTTCTTATTACTTAATTGATAATGGACACAGGCTACCCCTTTTATAGGGACAAACCAACTTGACGTCTAAGAAATAATCTATAGGAAAACTTATCAATCCATTCTAATCTATTCGACTATGAAAAATATTCTTCATAATAGATAAGATCATATTCTTAACAATAACTAGAAAGATAAGGAGTCACAAAATAACCTACCTAACAAAATATTCTTTATCATAGAAAACTCATCAGGCACGTATGGGAAATAACGTGCTACAACACTGAAGGGATACTGTTCACGTGCCACTACAGTACTCAACGTGTCTCTATGGTACCCTCGGTATCGTTCACACGTCTGTTGCGGTGCATCACGTCTTGCTCCATAACAATTTGTAGAATGCATCGTAAAATTTCTCTCATTTTAACCTATGGATTTTGACGCTCAAACAAAAAAAATATATCAGAGAGATGCTCGGGATGCCAAAATAGAAACGTCGCTCAATAGCAAAATGGGAGAATTCCAAAAGGTTGGCAGATTAAAGGATGATGGATCTGGCCACAGAAATTCTGGCCAATTTTGAAGCTATTTTCCAAAGAAAACACGTTACATCACAATTGCATTTACAAGAAAAGAACTAGGGTTAATTTCGTATTTGCTATTGGAAGTTGGCGAGCTTCTCAAAATGCTATCGAAAAATTGTTTATCCCTTTTTTGCCACTCGTTCTCAACTTCAATCCCTTTTTTGCCACTCCGATCAGTTGACCGTGGGCTTGGTCGTTGACTTGGACGCGAAAAGATGATTTTGCCCTAAGTATGCTGAGATATTTAGGAAATTGTTTGATATAGTAATATAGTTCCAAAAATTATGAAAATTTTAGGGAAGTTTCTGACATAGTGTAGATTATTGTGTAATTTTTATAGGGTTTTATTTACACCATGTTTTTCTCTAAAAATCTTTCAAGTTACAACCGAAACTTTAAATATTTTAAGAGAAAAACTTGTTACAATTAAAACCCTATCAAGGACGGGGATGTTCCACCGCTCTCCGTCAGGGAATAGTTCCGTTGCCATCCCTAGAGCTGTGGAGCCATAATATCCTGCAGTTGTGGCAAGTTTGTTAAAAAAAACATGGGATCAAGTTTCTGAGTGGTACATGAAGGGTATTAACTTCTTCAACACAAAAACTGTACCTACGTTAGTTCTACAGTCAACTACTATCTTTTTCGTGTAGTTCACCAGGCTTACCTTATCTAACACAATTTTTAATTATGGGCCTAATGAATGGAGGGCAGTAAGATGTGGCAACAAAATGATACAGTGAAATTTCACCATCTAAATATGTGAAATTGTAAATGAAAAGTGAAATTGGTCTAAATAGTAAATAAAAAAGTGAAATTTCACCATCTAAATATTTCTTTATAGCGAGGTCTTTTGATTTCTTGACTTTTTTCAGTTCAGAACGAAGGAATAACAACGGTAATAAATTACAGCTACAATTTTTTCTCTATCATGGTATCTCAGCACAGTTTCCTCTTGGACAAATGACAGTTAAAACATCCACGGTTTGTGAAATTCTCATTGTATTAACATATCAGCCGTCCATTGTTCTTCCGATCCGACCGTCCAACGCCCGCGCCCGCGGATCGACGGGCCCACCACCCCTCCCCTCCGCGCCATTTAAATACCCACCCCACCTCGCCTTTGGCACCACCACATCGCATTCGCATTCTCGCATCACCAAATCTCTTGTGCCCCGAGAAGCTTTTGTGAAGCGTAGCGGCTAGCCATGGACGTCGCCGGTGCCGGAGCGGGCGGGAAGGTGAAGAAGGGGGCGGCCGGGCGGAAGGCGGGCGGGCCCAGGAAGAAGTCGGTGACGCGTTCCGTGAAGGCCGGGCTCCAGTTCCCCGTCGGCCGCATCGGGCGTTACCTTAAGAAGGGCCGCTACGCCCAGCGCGTCGGCACCGGCGCCCCCGTCTACCTTGCCGCCGTCCTCGAGTATCTCGCCGCAGAGGTATGCTCATTTCTGCACAAATTCCCCTTTGAGCTCTCTGATCTTACTCTTACTCCTGATTAGTGTCCTTAATGCGGTGTTGGTTCGTGGTTAGGTGTTGGAGCTGGCCGGGAACGCGGCAAGGGACAACAAGAAGAACCGGATCGTCCCGAGGCACGTGCTTCTGGCGATCAGGAACGACGAGGAGCTGGGGAAGCTGCTGGCCGGCGTCACCATCGCGCACGGCGGCGTGCTGCCCAACATCAACCCGGTGCTGCTGCCCAAGAAGGCGGCGGAGAAGGCGGCCAGCGCCGCCGCCAAGGAGGCCAAGTCGCCCAAGAAGGGTGCCAAGTCCCCCAAGAAGGCTTAGAGAGAGATGTTTACATGCCTAGATTTGTAGATGGGATGGATGTGCTCAGAAGCATAGACTTGATGCTTTTGGTCTTAGTTGTCGTTGTAGTCTGTGTAGTGTGATCTGTGCTCTTTAATGGAAGAAAGCCAGAAATGGCTTACAGTTGCTTAAGCTTTGTGCTTGATGTTTCGTTTGCTCTTGGTTTGCCGCTGTCGTTTGAATTTGATGTGAGGGATTTGGGCGGGTAATTGATTTTTTTTCTTGAAATTTATTTTGGTTTTCCTATTTTGTCTTGATTGTCCGGGGACAGCTTTATTAATGAATCCGTTGGAATGTTCGTATGTAAGATTTAGAATTGTATGTACCAGTGTTTTAAATATCCTCAACAACTTTGGATGCAAATGAGCGGTTTGAAAACTTTTGCATACACAAGTATGGGTAACCTTCAGTTCGTGTCCACTTTGAGCACTCTGGTAGTGGCTGAACGCCCTAAAAGGTTCAGTAGAATTTAGATTTGTTAAAATTAGCTTGATGACATCACGTTCGAATATAATCGGAGGAATAACACTCTGTTCGTAACGTGCTGGAAAACGACATCACGAACACCAAAAAATTAGACGAATGATATCGTCACCAGTTACTTTCGTTTCCAGAAATTTTTAAATATATAAAATGAGCTCAAAAAATTATCAATTTTTTTGCGGAACCTCTCGACACAGTTTAATTTCTTGTGTGTTTTTTTCAAAACTTTATACGTTCTGATTTTGTCTTTAAAATTCATTTAAATATACTGTTTGTAGAAATTTTCTAATATACAAAATGAGATCCAAACATTATGAATTTTTTCGACCTCCTTACATAGTGAATTTGATTGTGTAATTTTTTAGAATTTTAAAAAATTAATTGATGCAATTTCTTAATATCCTTACATTATAAAATATTAGACTTCTCACACGATGGACATTATGAAACTATATTAATTAATTTTGTAAAATTTTAAAAAATACACAATCAAGTCCACTCTGTAAGGAATCAAAAAAATCATAATGTTTGGACCTCATTTTCTATATTAGAATATTTTTACAAACAGTATAATTAAATGAATTTTACAGACAAAATTAGATTGTATAAAGTTTTGAAAAAAAAAATACACAAGCAATTAAACAATGTCAGGAGGCTTCACAAAAAAATGGATAATTTTTTTAGCCCAGTTTCTATATTTAAAAAAAAAAAATCTAGAAACGAAAGTGACTAGCAGTGATGTCATTCGTCTAATTTTTTTGTGTTCGCGATGTCATTCTCCAGTACATCATGAACGGAGTATCATTGCTCTGATTACGCTCTAACGCGATGTCACTGAGCTAATTTCCCCTTTAGATTTTGGGGTGAGATTTGCTACTCTTGTTTGATTTTAATGGAGGGGTTTGGGCGGTAATCGAAAAGTGTCCCTAAAATCGGTGCGGTTATTGGGCCGACAGGAAAGATGCACAACTACTAAACCTTAAATATGTAGTTAGACTATCTCGGGACAAAGAGCCTTATAAATATATTTCTCTGTGCTATCTTATATTAACTACTAAAGATTTAAGTTTACCTCGTGCCAGCGGGCGATCATCCCACCCCACCTTGCCGCCTTGCATGAAAATACAGTAACCACTTCACCCACCCTGTTTTCTTTTGGGACAATTGAGAATTTTCACCTAATAGAACCCTCTTCTAACCTTTGCTATTATGTAGATTGTAATCCGTTATTTGCCACTTCTTATAATTTTCAATTATTATTTTGCCACTTTAGAGTTTTTATGCCAATTTTCATTTTTCAGGCACGTGAAGAATATCGAAATGGCCCTAAGCTTCCCTGTCCAGCACGACCAGATCAAATGTCTTGACTCCAACTCTCCAAGCCACTCCTTTCTCCTGCCCAAGTCAGTACTGGAGAACTTACTCCCGTTGTTCAACACCAAGGATATGTCGAAGCTAATATCGTCCAAGTAATAGATGCTACCCTCTTGGAGGTTGCTGAACCGAGACACCTCAAAGGCCCTAGAACATCATCCACCAAGGAAGAGCACCCGATCAGGCAGCTAGTGGAGCTCCACCCAGGAAACTTCAGAGCCCCCATGGGGCGCAATCTCAAGCTTCATCTCAAAGATTCTGAACATACACGTGCGCCGCCCCACGACGCGATGGGCAGAGTAGTGCCGCAGCGCCATTAGCAAATTCCCGCGGGACTCCACCATGTAAAAATAGCAACTAAGAGATGATTGATTGATTGGTTCAATGCCTTTGCAGGCTGCTCATGCCCTCCTTATATATTGCTGACATTATACAGATCATAAATAGTACATACCGATATTGAATTATCTCATTCTATCTTTACAACATATTTTCTATCTATACAATGATTCTAACTATAACAGAGAGATAGCAATCTTTACTATCCTTTAACAGCCCCCTTCAATCATAACCGTACAAGGTTAAGATTGATTCTGAACTTGTCCATCAAAGCTTTTGGAAGAGCTTTAGTAAAACCATCTGCTACCTGATCTTGTGCTGAGATAAATCAAATATCAAGTGTCTTCTGTGCAACTCGCTCATGAACAAAATGGAAATCTACTTCAATGTGTTTCGTTCGGGTATGAAAAATTGGATTAGCAGAGAGGTATGTAGCACCAATATTATCACACCACAAGCAAGGGGCTCTTGATTGAAAAATGCCCAGCTCGCGCAGAAGTGACTGCAACCAGATAATCTCAGCTGTAGCGTTGGCTAATGCTTTGTATTCAGTCTTGGTACTCGATCTTGACACTGTTTGCTGCTTTCTAGCACTCCAAGAGATCAAGTTGGGTCCAAAAAACACTGCAAATCCTCCAGTGGACCGACGATCATCTGATGAACCGGTCCAGTCGGCATCTGAGAAAGCGCTAACAAGATCTGAACTGGACTTCTGAATACGCAGACCAACAGAAGGAGTATTACTCAGATACCTCAGTATGCATTTTACTGCTGTCCAGTGTTGAGCGGTAGGCTTATGTAGGTACTGACATACCTTATTGACTGAGTATGAGATGTATGGCCTTGTCAATGTAAGGTATTGTAGTGCTCCTACAATACTTCTGTAATAGGTTGCCTCCTCTGGCTTCAGATCTTCACCCATATGAGCTGACAGTTTATCAGATGCTGACAATGGCGTGGACACAGGTTTGCAGTGTTTCATTCCAGCACGATTAAGTAGATCAGATACATATCTCCTTGAGACAGAACCAGTCCATCATCTTTCTTTGAAACTTCTATGCCCAAGAAAAAATGCAACTCACCAAGGTCTTTAAGAGCAAAGTCGTCTTGCAGATTCTTCAACAGTGAATGTACCGCAGTAGTGGAGGAGCCTGTAACTATGATGTCGTCCACATAAATAAAAAAATAGATAATTACACCATTGTATTGGTAAACAAATAGAGATGCATTTGCTCTTGATGGCTGAAAGCCTAGCTCTTGCAATTTCGAACTTAACCGAGAGAACCATGCTCGAGGTGCCTGCTTTAACCCATACTCGAGCAATCCAGCCACGAGAGACCGCAATGGATAAAACAATATGTATAGTGGCAGGTTTAACAACAGGACTAAAAGTATCCTCATAGTCGATGCCATATCTTTGTTTGAACCCTTTTGCCACTAACCTTGCTTTGTATCTATCAACTGAGCCATCAGCTTTCCGTTTGACCTTGTATACCCATTTGCAATCGATAAGATTTTTTGCCAGGAGTGGGAGGAACTAGGCGCCATGTACTGTTTCGGGTGAGGGCTGAGATTTCTTCATCCATTGCATGTTTCCACTTGGGATCAGCTAGTGCAGCAATATGAGAGCTTGGTTCAGCGGTCTCTGCAGTACATGCATATCTGACTGTCCCATCCTTGAATTCTTTTGGTTGGCGAATGTTGTTTTGGAGTCGCGTGACAGGCCGTCTTGGTGCTGGAGTACGTTGAGTCGGAGAGCTGGACTCATCAGTGTTGTGTGAGTTTGGGTCATCAAACATTAATGCATGGTCGACACTTTTAGACTGCACTGGAGATATATCCTGCAACACATTGTGGTCCTGTTCAAGCTGCGAAAACACATTAGATGATTCAGGAAATTTTTGCACATTAGTCAATTGGTCAACTAAGGTATGAGGGAGGATGACAACATCTTCTGAATTTGATTGAGCAGGAGTGGGTGAAATTTTAGAGAAAGGAAAAACATCCTCATCAAAAACCACATCTCTGGAAATACAGACTCTACCAGTGGAAATATGGAGACATTTGTAGCCTTTGTGGAGGCTATTGTACCCAAGGAAAACACATTGTTTGGATCAAAATTCTAATTTGCGAGTGTTGTAAGGGCGGAGGTTAGGCCAACATGCTTTTAGAAATCTGAAGGAATGAGTAGTCAGTGATGTCTTAGAAGAGTTTCTTTATTGGAGTTAATCCTTGAATAACAGGTGTTGGGATCGATTTATGAGGAAAGTGGAAGTGAAAGCTTCATCCCAAAATCTCAAAGGCATGTCTTGCATGAGCAATGAGGCTAAACCTAATTCAACAATGTGGCGATGTTTAGTTCGTGAGCCATTTTGTTGGTGTGTATGAGGACAAGAAACTTCGATGTGAGATTCCTAGTTGTCCAAAAAAGGAGTTCAATTTCTGATACTCACCCCCCCCAGTCTGTTTGAACAGAAGATATTTTCTTATTCAAGAGACGTTCAACATGTTTCTGGAATTGAGCAAATATGCCAAAGACATCTGATTTATTCTTTATTAAGTAGATCCAAGTGAATCTACTAAAAGCATCGACAAAACTCACATTGCACTTGTATTCATTTCAGAGACAGAGGCGGTCCTAGACATCGAATGAATGAGTTCTAGAGGAGTGGACACAATTCTATTTGGCGAGAAAAAGGTAGGCGATGACTCTTTGCTGTTGGCGAGCATCACTGGCTGAGACTTCTTTGGACAAATTAAAACAAGGAAGTTTATTATCATAATGACTGCTGAGCGGATGAAAAGAGGATGCCCTAGCGGTTGTGCCATCTCTCTTGTGTCGGCCTGGAGGTGGACAACATCTGTTTGGAGGAGATGTAGGTTTGGGATTGGAGAGGATAAAGACCTTGCTCACATCTGCCTTGCAGAAGAGTTTTCCCCGTGGACTATTCCTTGAGAGAAAAATGGTTAGGATAAAACTCAAGAGAGGCATTATTATCAGAGGTAAGACGATGAACAGAGACAAGATTTTTTGCAGCTTGTGGAACATGAAGGATGTTTTTTAGATGTATGTCTCTACTGGAAGTAGGAATTATTGATTGACCAATATGACTAATATGCATACCTGAACCACTAGTTGTGTGCACCTGATCATGCCCTTGATATTTTTCACGCATGGTGAGTCTGTCAAGATCATTGGTGATGTGGTCCGATGCTCCCGTATCTGCATACCAGTTGGTGTCAATGTTGTAGAAGCCACCAGTACCAGCATTCGCTATTGCTGCTGCACAAGGTTCCTCGCTTTGATAAGCATGATCAAAGCGATAATAACACTCCAAAGCAATATGGCCTATTTTCCCACACACATGACATGTGGGTCGGTTCCCTCCTGAACCTGTGTTGAATTGCTTCTTATTGCCATCACCTTGTCGCATCTGACCACCATTTGACTGTCCACCATAGCCTTGTTGTCCTCCTGGTGCTTGACCCTGGCCACGATTGCCTCGACATCCACTACGCATGGCTGCGTTTGCAGAGGAACCAGAGAACTGATGTGCATTAGAGTTTTGTTGCACCCCCAGTCCTTGATGTTCTAGCATCATCTCAAAATTCAAAAGATGTGCATAAAGATCAGTAGTGCTGGTTGGATCTGTTCTTGTGGTGATAGATGTCACCAAAGGGTTGTACTCTGGATCAAGTCCAGCAAGCACATAGGAGATAAACTCATCTTGCTCCAGCGGTTTGCCGGCCGAAGCCATGGTGTCGACCAAGGATTTCATCTTCCTGAAATACTCGGCAACTGAAAGTTCCTTCTTCTTAGTGTTGGAGAGCAGCAACCGGATCTGCATGATCCTAGCTCTGGACTGCGAGGAGAACATATGTTCTAGGGCAGTCCAGACATCCTTCGCAGTGGGCAGGAGCAATACTTGCGCCAGTACTTCAGGGGAGAGGGAGGACAGGAGAGAACTTAGCACAAGTTGATCCTGTTGCAACTAGGTTCGATACTTTGGGTTGGACACCTGATTTGCACCTTCTGATGTAGTCTCTGTGACGGTCGGAGCCGGAGCCTGGGTAGTACCATCTACATAGCCAAGCAATTGTTGGCTGCACAGATAGGGAAGAATCTGGGCCTTCCACGGGAGGTAATTCTCCTGTGTTAATTTGATGGTGATGAGGTGACCGAACGCCGGTGTGGGGATGATTCCACCGGCTGTCGTTGACGTAGAAGACACCATGTTGGAAGAGAAGGTGCCTCGACGAACTCATGTAGGTAGAAGAGGATGGCTTTGATACCATGTAAAAATAGCAACTAAGAGAGGATTGATTGATTGGCTCAATGCCTTCGCAGGCTGCTCACGCCCTCCTTATATATTGCTGACATTGTACAGATCATAAATAGTACATACCGATATTGAATTATCTCATTCTATCTTTACAACATATTTTCTATCTATACAATGATTCTAACTATAACAGAGAGATAGCAATCTTTACTATCCTTTAACACACCAAATATCGGGTCACAACGAACGTCGTGGGCAAGAATTGATTGGGCATGTAATCCACGCGCTTCTGGACCTGGTAGGAGGTGCAGAACATCTCCATAGGGCTGTCCCGGGCGTCGCTCGATGTGTACACCAAGACATCCTCTTTGTCGGTGAGGACATGGAAGCCTTGATTCACCTCGTTCCTGTGATAGATGATGTCTGGGCGGGTCCACATCACTGGCAAACGCTTGAGCTGTGCCAAATCCATCCCAGTGGCGGCGATGTTGGGGCGCTGGAGACATCTTGTGGGCAGGCGGCCCTCGAGGTGGGAGCGACCGAGAAGGTGACGGTGCGGATGACCATACGTTGCTCGTAGGTGGTAGTGGTCTAGAGATCGTGCCTGTCGGGGAGGTTAAGCCTGAGCCTATCGGGGAGGGGAACCCTCGCACCGGAGAGGAGGTTCACAACAGTGTACCCTCAAAACGGGTCGACGGCGACCTAGCTGCCGTCGTGGGAGTGTGGGACCCGTAGAAGCGTGCGCCTCGGATGCCCTCCGAGAGGTAGAGGCAGTGGGTGGCACCGGAGTGGAGAATGAAGAAGGAGGACACATCGAGGGACGAGAGGAGGAGCCACGTGAGCTGGTGCGGCGGGGTGTCGGCGACCTGCACAGCAGACGACGGCGAAGTAGACATGGTCGGCGACGTAGCTCAGGTGGAGGAGGACGGTGCAGAGGAGCTCAGGTGGGAGGTCGTGCGACCATGGGCGGCGAGGTCTATGGCTATGAGCCATTGAGTGGGGATTTGGGCGAAACCGAGAGGAATCACTTTGATTTGGGTGTAGCCACCCAGGGGCAATTCGGTAACTTCCGACGGGCATAATTAGCCTGAAAAATAAAAATTGACATAAAACTCCAAAGTGATAAAATAATGATTGAAAATTGTAAAAAAGGTAAATAACGAATTGCAATCTATATGATGACAAAGATTAGAAGAGGGTTCGACTAGGTGGCAAATTCTCAATTATCCTTTTTATTTTCCCTTTCCCCGTCCCCTTCGGCTCCCACACCTTCCTCTTCGTCGGCTCTCCTCCGCCTTGCTTGCCTGCCTTGGTCTGACTCAGGCAGTGCTCGGCTCGCCTCCCTGAACCTCCCTAACGGCTCCTTCATCTACCTCTCCAACCCGCCCGACGCACGCTCCTCCCAGCCGCCGCCGCCCAAGTGCCTCTCCCCGGCCGGCCCCTTCGGCAAGGAGATGACCATGGACGAGCTCATCGCGTGCCAGATCTGTGTCACCCACCAAGAGGCGCCGCTCTGCACCGTTGCCTCGTTCGACCACGACGCCGCCAACGCCTTCCAACTCTACGTCGCCGAGGCACTCGCCTTCGTCGTCAAGCGGGCGGGCTTCCTCTACGTCCAATTCCGCCTCGCGCCTCCCTCGGGCCCTCGCCTCCACGCCTGCCCCTCGCCTGCCGCCGCGACCCCCTTATCCCTTGCCTGCATCCCTCGTCCCTCGCCTCCGAGCTCGCCCCTCGCCTGCCTCCCTCGCCCCTCGCCTCCGCACCCATCCCTCCCTCCCATCCACGCTGCGCCGCCCTCCTCGACCCCATCCCCTCCTCCCCGACACCACCCGTAGATCCCCTGGAACGACGTGCCGGGAGCAGGCCTAGGGATGTCATCCGCCTCCATGGTCGAGGGCGAGGTCGGCCAGTTCACCGAGGTTGTGGCGGTGCAGCACAGCGAGACCTCCTGGAACGCCTCGCGCATCATTCAGGTGACGACGCTTGTTTTCCCTCCTGTCCATTTCTCGTCATTGGAGCTTGGTACTATTTACGTCTTCCTTGAATTGGATAGAACCGTGGTGGAGAAATTGGAAGGTACCAAGGACGATCCTTAGTGCACTTGTTTTTAATGTTTGGATTAGTGTTTATAATGCATTGATACGCTAGGGAGTGGTCGGCTGTTTATTATAACTCAAGTTCAGGAACCAAATTTGTGGGAGAATGCATCTTGAAGAGGACGATTTAATAGAGATTTTGTATGTTACGTCATATAGACTTTCAAGTAGGCATGTGGTGTAGTGATTTACGAAGCAACTTAGGGATTATTTTTTTTTGGATTGCTAAAGGGATGTTGATTGTTTGCCTGATTCTTTTTGATATACAGAACAACTTCAACAACTATTATCGCTTACAGGGTTGTTGGGAGCAGACTGGTATTCGTTTTCACCCTGGTGTGTGTTAAGTTTTTGTACCTAGCAAGGATCTAATAATCCTCATTTTATCTTTTATCTATAATTCTTATTATGAGTAAATATGATGTCATGTGGTCCCTAGATATACCCCTTATATTTACAAGGGAGAAGCCTACCAGGTGGTCGTACGTTCTTCTACGACCACCCCTATAGTCGTAAGTCTTGCTACAACTATCTTATGGTCATAAGTTCTTCTACGATCACTATCCAGTCGTAAGTTATTCTAAGACTACTTCATAGTCGTAAGCTCTTCTATGACCGAAGTCACCACGACTACCTTATGATCAATAAAACACAGTAGGCGAGTGGGTCCAATTGATTAAGGAATCCAGCGATCAACATACGTTGTTACTCTGAAATAATAGCACGTAATACCCCATTATCTCGACAAGTGCGCGCCAAAGGCGTGAAGGGGTTGCCACTCCGATGATTCTGCAAACATCGCGAATTCTTTGGATTTGATAAAGCGCCTCTTCACCGAAGCGGCAATTCCTTCACGACTATATAAAAGCGTGATCGAAGGGACAAGGGAAGGAGGAAGCAGTTAGACACTATCTTACGTAATAGTCTTAGTCTTTTCTCCGATTATGCGAAACACACTCAATACCATGCACACACAGAGTAGGGTTGTTATTCTCTCCGGAGAAGGCTGAACACGTATAAAAATACCGTGTCAATCTCTGCGTGATTCCATTCTAGGAGACCCCCCGAATCAAATAATCTTTACGTAAGATCGGTTCTAAAACACCGACAGTACCATAGATTGAAAAATTGCAATTTCATTCCAAACTATTACGAGCCGACTTGAAGTCGCCGGCCAAGCCGATCGGTAATGGCATGAACAACAATTGCATCACATGAATAGTACATTGCATGCTATGAGCGATGTCGAGAAGAAAAATCATAGCATACTGTAGAGCCGCGCCGCCATCGACCGAGCCACGCGCTTACCACGCCGCCGTCGGTGCCGCCGCGGTTGCATCGGATGAACAATGTAAATAGGAAAAAAAAAGCAAGCGCTCGCGGTGCTTTCAAGACTACTACGGCGTCGTCGACGCATAACGCCCTCGGCCACTCGTGACGCTGACCCGCGAGGCATCGATCCCATGTCGCCGTCGTGGCAATTGCCGCCGCGTCGCCGTCGGTCTGCATGGCGGCGGCACCGCCAAAAGCAAAGAGGAGGAGATGCCGCACAGCGCCGCCGCTGAAGCGTGCTCCAACTCCACCGGTCCGCCCACCTCCATTGCCGCCTCATCGCAAGCTGCACCGTCGTTACGCCGCCCACGGCCACACGTCGCGACGCGATGCCCATCGCGCCGCCGCTCCAAGAGCCGCCGCTTCACCCGCTGCTCGCCTTGAAGCGCTGTCGCCTTACCCACGGCCAGACGAGAAGTTATTGCCACGCATTATAAGCCACCGTGCCACACAACTCCACGCCAACCGCCAGATGTGTGGCTGCTTTGCCATGTGGCTCGCCCCACGCTACTTTCAGAAGACTCCCGCCACCGACCGGCTGGCCTCCGCCGGATCCCATGGAGTCTTGTGCGCCGCCTCGAGCCGCCTCCACGTAAGCCACCTTGACCTTGCACAGGTGGGGTTTCCCTACCTCGTCGGCCTCCTTTAAAGCGGCTAAGTGGACCGGCCCGTTTGGGCCAGAATTTGGGCTGGGGATAACCTGTTGTGGAAACCAGTGGATTTAATAAAAAAATCGGAAAAAGAAATAGGAATTTTGAAATTTGCAAAAAGGCCCTCAGAAATTATGAAAATTACACGAAAAGTTTTCTCAGAACTGAAATTTCGTGTTTTAACCCTTGGAAATTGCAGAATTCGCCGAAAATTTATTTTCCAGCAGAAAAAGGGCATCGGAAATTCAAAATTTGAATCAATTTTTGCATTTGAAGCATGTTTAACTTTGTTATTTGTCAGACCCGGGAGTAACACCCCAAATCCTCTGTGCATTTCTGAACTAGTCCCATGATCAGTAGCTAGTTCACACAGTAAACAGATATGGTAACATCCATAAATCACACAATTATGTTAATAATCAACGGAGTTTATTACAAGAAAGGCTTACAAGACAACAATAAAGAACACAACGGAAGATGAAAAAGGTGTAGTAGAGTCTAGTTAATCTGTCACGGGCAATCGACTGGGTAGCGGCCTAGTCATCGAGATCCACACTGGTAGCAAAGTCCTTCTCCTCTGAAATTCATTTGCATAAAGCAAGGATGAGCACAACTTCCGTGCTCGCAAGTTACACCTAGTAACAGATTATAATGCATGCAAGGACATATCAAAGGAAGGCTTATTGGTTGAATTTGCATAAAGTCGTGTTTTCTTTAAATATTTGTACTAAGTACCAAAACAGTTATTCTATAACTAAAATTCATTTTATAAATTCTCGAGTTTTATAGTCAAATAACATTCACATAAGAATGGTGAAGGATACCTTCCTATCACATGGCTTCCTGCCCAATTCCCATTTGGATAGAAATCCAAAATCATTTGTGTCAAATCATTTTGAAATCAAAACCAAATTCAAACTTTGAGTGGCTTTGCTAAGCATGTCCATGACTGTGGACACGGCTATTCGAATAGTTCTTAACACTCTGCAGAGGTTGTACAGCTTTACCCACATGACATGAATTCTCTAGTTTGTTTGGCATCCGTCGATACCACCGCTCACTACCTTAGGTAAGCAGTCTAGAGCACGTGTCAAGGCCTTTACAAAGTTTCATCCCACCGTAGTCCCGCCTTGCTAAGGATTCACCCCCTTTGGACTGACCATCCGCCGAGTTCAGACCCCCTCCTACGCCAGGTGGGAATACATAAAAAGTAGGTCATACAAGACACCCATGCAATCGGATGGCACGACCACGGTGAAACATTGCAAATTAGTTAGCCAGGTCCCTCCCACTCAGGACATGTGATAGTACGATGTGGCTTAGCAAGATGTGGCTCGAAGACCAGTCCTTAACTGACTTGGGTGACTTCCAATAAACCCTCGGCTTCAACCCATACCCGGATTGAGCTCGTGCACAAACCTGCACCCACCATCCATCCATTTTGCCCAAGTACAAACCAAATTTTTCTTTATTTCAATTTTTCAAATCATTTAGAAACTTCCATGACATAGCAATGCCATGGATGTCATTTAAACAACATTTGATTTTTGGCTGAAAGTTCCCAAATTGAATAATTTTGGGTCTAAACATCGATAAGCATAATTTTTCTCAAAATGTTCTAGTTCATACTATCACATAAACTAGATTTTCATCTAAGGTGTTATGGTATGTCTGTTCAATGTCAAAATTTGGATGTACAAAGGAATTATGGATAACTATAAATTTAAGACAGGGATTTAAATTACTGAATATAAATAAGCATGTAGTAATAATTTAAAATAGAATTTAAATAATTTCAAATACTGGTATTCAAGTATGATCAAAGGTATAACTTGCCTTGCTGGATTAGTTGTTCTCAAACGGCGTCGAAATCTGACTCTCCGAAGTCGTCGAAATCTATACGCGAAAATAAGCCAAATTCAAACAAAAATCAAAATAAAATACAAATGAACACTAAATTAAATAATTTTAGTTTAGTTAGATAGATCTTGAATTTATATGAATTTAGAAATTTGAATCGACGAAATCGGAGTTTGTGTGAAGGAGAACGAACCCCACAAAGTTTACAATTCACATGAAATGATGGAATAAGGATTTTCCCGAATTATTGGAATTATTTTTATTAAAGAAAATCGGGTTTTGTCTTGACACGTGGGCCTTGCCATGTCAGTGACATGCAGGCGCTAGGGTAGAGGTGGCGCCTACGTGGCTCTGAGGTGGCAGCCACGTGGCAAAGCCACGTAGGCAAGGGTCGGTGGCGCTCTTGGTGCCGAGCTCACCGGCGCTATGCGCCGCGGCGAGCTTCGGCGAGGGCATGAGCGGAGAGAGGGGAGTGTGGTGATCACGAGGCTTATCGCGGTGGCTCAAGGGCTCGCTTGGTTCGTCGGCGGCGAGGAATTTGGCGGCGGCGCATAGTGGTTGGTGGCGGCGAAGGAGCTCCGGTGAGCCTTAGGCTTGGGCGAGTGTGCGCATGGGGTAGCCGTGGTCGAGGCGAACCCAATGATGAGGTCGGGGTGGTCGAGGGAGGCTTGACAGTGCCAGAGGAGATAAGCGAAGAAAGCTCGGTGGTGCGAAGAAAAACTCCGATTCCCGCCGATTTGAGGAGGAGAGAGGGAGAGGTCTTTGAGGGGTTTTGATGAGGGTGAATAGGGGCTCACCGTGCTCCCTTTTATAGGGGCCAAGGAGGCCGAGAGGGGGAGATCGGGCGTGAGATGCTTGGTGGCGATTTCGGCGACCGTTGATTAATTCTAGTGAAAATGCACATGAAAGAGGGAGAAATGGCTGGGAGAGGGTGCGGGATTGGAGGGCGAATTCATTGCGCGTGATTCCGGGGAGTAAATGGGAGGGAAATGTGGGATTTTGAAGCTTCAAGCGGGAACAAATGGCGGCCGTGCGTTTCAGCGCGAGGAAGAAGAGATAGAGGAGGAAGAAGGGTTGGGGCGGGCCCACTGTTGGTGATAGGTGAGAGAAAGGGGGAAAGAAGGGGGTGTGGCTGGTCGTTGAATCTGGATCAGACGATCCACGCTGCTTGAGACGTTCGGACCGCCCCGAACAGCAATCTTGATCTGGCTGTCCAATCTTGATCGGATGGTCCACATTGGCGGGGATGTTCGGACCGTCCGAACACGTATCTTGATCGGACCGTCCAGCTTTGATGCAACGATCCACAAGATCTGAAGTGGAGCGCGCGGAAGGAAAGGTGAGGCTAACACGCGGGCCCTGCGTGTTAGTGAGAGCATGAGTGAGAGGCGCGGGCGTGTGGAGAAGATGGGTTGGGCTGAGGAGTTTTGGCTCAAACACTGTTTGGAGATTTAAATAGATTTAGCAAGTTAAATAAATCTCGTAATTAAATAGGCTTTAGAAAATAGTAAATAAAATCCAAAAATTCTAGAAAAATTCAAAAAAAATTCATAGAGTTATTTTGGACTTAAATAAAATATTTTCAACTTAACTTTGGTAATAATGTTTTGCAAATAAATTTATTTTAACTTTAAAATAATTTGGAAAAAGCTTTTAAAATTCAGAAATTAATTAAACTTTTACTTTTCACTTTAAATCCAATAAAACTTGAAACTTCAATAAATTTTATTTTCGACTTTGAAAACTTCAAAAATTCAAGAAAAGCAATAAAACTCTTTCAAATTTGGAAGATCCAATAAAATAATAACTTTATTAATTTTTATTTTGGTAACATAACTTTGGGATGTTACATTATTATTATTTCTATGTAATTTATTTAATGTATTTCTTGTTTTGATTATCTCGTGATTGTTTATATTACTTTTAATCTTTGAAAATAGCAGTAAATCATGAAAATGCATAGAAAAATACGGCATCATGAACCGGGAGTTCGAAGAGGATTATGAGAATTTTGCAACCATTTTACATAAATTACCAGCAGTAATCTTATGAATTTTTTGCATGAATATGGAAATGATTGGCATCACGAACTAGAAGTTCAAAAAACTGACCCAGCATGGCCAGAATTTGTACAGAATTTGTACAAGTTTTCAACTCTGTGATAATGTAATCACGAATGAGCAGAAGAATGAGAAGACTCTCTATACCTTTCACCCAAATACGGTGCAATCCGCACGCAACTATCATCAAGATGGCTACAAGGAATATGCCGCATTAATTGACACCTTGCAAGTTGCGGAAGCTCAAGATGATGTTCTAAGGAAGAACTATATCTCATGACTACCTAGTAGTAATATTGGCCATGAAGCCAATGCTAGCAACTATAAGGTGATGAAGCCTCTCACAAAGGAGAGGGGCAAGAAGGGTAAGGTCATGGGTCGCACGTTGTTGATGTTTTCTAGTCTAAGAAGAATGGCATAGGACAGCATGAGGCACACCTCGCCATTGCAGGCACGGATGATCCACATCCATTAGTTGCACTCATGGATATGGACAGCCTAGTAGCAGCCCCCATCATCCCTCCTTTGGACATCGCAGCGGCCGTAGTCGTAGTTGCCCAAAAGGAGAAAATCGTCATGGAGCAGATTGAGGCAGAAGTTTCTGAATACTTCACTGATTCAATCTAGTGCATGCATTGCACTTGGATCTTTTATAGTAACTTACAGTTCATAATGGAAGCAGAACATTGAATTATTTTATTATTTGAATGATGGTTGTAAGCTCTAGGAGAGCAAAGCATTAAATTCTTACGATGAATCCTGCAAGACTTATTTTCATATTTATAATAGCAAGTTATGTTCTGATATCTGAAGTATTTTATTTATATGTTGCTTACTTTCTGCTGCATATTAAGAAAATACATTATATTAGAACGCGTGTGGCGCCCTCTGGAGGAAGTGTGCTTAGCAGGTAGCGGCACAATGGATACCATCTTGAGAGAGACGAAACTTTTTTAGTTGATCAGCAAAAATGCTGGTAGTCTTACGACAATCACAGGCATCGATACTTGTATAATAGGCTCAGGAAGGGTCACAATTATACTCCTGATGGGTACAACTTTGATCATTAAATAAGCCTTGTTGTACCCAGAATCGAATAGAACTCTCAAGGATATTCGCGCTAACGGTTTCCACGTAGAGACTGAAGAAGAGTATGGTAAGGAATACCTACTCATTACAAAGCGTAAAGAAAGTAGAAAAATGGTACTAGAACGACTTCCTTCATATGAATCTGGGCTATACTACACTAATATTAAGACACCTGCAACCTATACTGCCCTGCAAACTGTATTTAGGAGCTCTGAATCTTTTCTATCTCTGGCATGATAGATTATGCTGCCTAGTTCTTACAATGATGAGAAATATAATTAACAATTCACAGGGACATAATGTCAATGTAAATAATTTCACGAATCAGGAAGATTTTGTGTGCCTCACATGTGCCACCAGGAATTTAATTACTAAACCTTCTACTCTGAAAGTGAAGGATGAAGTCCCTACATTCCTCACTACTACACAAAACGTCATCACAGACAGTTCTAAATCGTCATCACGCAGCGGTTTGTGAACCGTCAGATTTATGTGCTGTGATATAAGCGGTCATCCTGAGCGGTTTTTAAACCGTCTGTGATAGCTTTTTCATATTGCAAAAAAAATTCATTGCGTGCTCGCCAGCTCAACGCGGTCTCACCACGTCAAGATCGTGACAATATTTCGGCGGTGACTTCTATGAACAACTCATCACACAACCAACAGAAACAAATTGTTAAAACAGAACTAAAGGATGAAGCCGCCGCTGCCACGACCACAAGCACGACCACCACAAGCACCAGTAAGACTTCTCCGATGGCTGTGAAAGAGGAGGCAGTGGTAGGGTCAGAAATGGAGAAAGGCGTGATATGTATGCAGGAAATCAGAGGAAAGCAAGGGAAGAAGGGAAAGAACCTGGAGAGGGTGAGGTGTCCATCTCTAGCTAAACTCGCCGTCCTCCCATGGTAGGCTCAGCTTCCTCACCGACAGCACGTAGCACTTGGCACCGTTCTCCTTCTCTAGCCACACCCTCTGCCCTGAGCTGAGCAGCCGCAGCAGCACGCGAGACCCTAGCTCGCCCCGGCGCGTCCCGCCTCGACTTGGCTACAATATATAAGGACGACACCAAAATATTTTGCATCCCGCGTAAGCGTTCAAATTTTTTTGAACTCACGCGCTGCGAATCACAGACGGTTTTAGACAAAAACCGTCTATGATGATATATCACAGACAGTTTTTGATACGAACCGTCTGTGATAAATATCTCATCACAGATAGTTTGTATTAAAAACCGTCTGTGACTTTGATTTTATCATGGCTTCAAATTATGGTAAAATTCCAAGTCACAGACGGTTTTTAATATAAACCGTCTATGATATACGGAGACATCACAGACGGTTTGTAAATAGAACTGTCTGTGGTACTTCATAGACGGTTCTTAACAATAACCGTTTGTGATGACTGAGATTATCACAGACGATTCTTGTTAAGAACCGTCTATGATGTATCACAGACGGTTCTATTTAAAAACCGTCTGTGATAGTTACATATCACAGACGATTCCAAAAGAACTTACAGAAGTGCAGAATTCAGGAGGAGAATCTTCACGAACTCATTATTGAAACTTGATTATGAAGATCGGGCACCAGTATGGAACTTTCAGAAAAGGCATACTAGAATTGAACATCCCCATGAAGGGAGACATCAGCATGGATGTGTGCGCACACATCGAAGCAAGTAGAAGCATTAGAAGCTTTAGAAGAATCGCCCCTTGAAGAAATAACTATAAACTTTGTGACCTTGGGAGAATATATGAATAAGACAATAGCCAATGTCGACATTGATTTTGTAAAGAAATTTGCCATAATCATCGATCTTGATCCAGAGCCTGTATCGCTCACTGAATAAAAGAAAAGGTCAGATTGAGAAGATTGAAAGAAGGCAATAGAAGCAGAATTATTATCTGTGAATAAAAAAAAGGTATTTGGGCCTGTAAGTCGTTCGCCTCCCCATGTGCACCCCGTAGGACATAAGTGGGTATTTGTTCGAAAGAGAAATGAAAATAATGAAGTAAACCAAGGCTTGTTGCACAAGATTTCACTCAACATCCAGGAGTTGTTTATGAAGGAACCTATTCCTCGGTCCTGGGTGGAACCACCCTTTAGGTATTTAATCTCAATAACAGTAAACTTGAAGTTAAAAGTAAAATTTATGGATGTGGTAACAACATACCTTTATGGAAAATTAGATTCGGACATTTATATGAAGGTACTTGAATGTATCCCTGTCCCGAGCCAAAACAGAATAAATAAACATCTGTACAGTGTGGAACTCAGAAAGTCACTCTACGGATTTAAGCAATCAGGCAGGATGTGGTATAATCGCTTGAAGTGACTTTGTATGCAAGAAAGGCTACACGAACAATGAGAATAATCCCCGTGTATTTATACGACGATCCCAGGATCGATTTTGTATAATCTCAGTGTATGAAAATGATCTGAATATCATTAGAACACTGGAAGGTATTAAGAAAGCAAACTCTTACCTGGAGTCGGAGTTCGAAATGAAAGATTTGGGTAAAACCAAATATTGCCTAGGCTTGCAGGTTGAGCATGCCCCTGAAGGAATTTTAGTACATCATTCAACCTACACTCAGAAAGTGTTAGAAATGTTTAAATTTGAAAAGACATACCATTCGAAAGTGCCGATGGTCGAGAGATCCTTGCAGCAAGACAAGGACCCGTACATACCTAGAGAAGAGGGGGAGGAAGTCCTGGGACCGGAATTCCCGTACTTAAGTGGAATAGGAGCACTCATGTATTTAGCAAACTATGCTAGAACGAACATTTCATTTGTTGTAAACCTATTATTAAAGTATAGTGCAGAACCTACCAAAGACGTTGGCAGGGAATGAAGGACATCTTTCGATACCTCCAAGGAAGCAAAGAACTTGGTCTGTTCTACAAAAAGAACTAAGACCTGAATATGAATGGCTGTGCAGATAACAGGTACTTGTAGAACCCACATACAGCCAAGTCAGAAATATGTTATATATTCCTATGTGGTGGAACTGCAATTCCGTAGAAATCGTTTAAGCAAAGTCTTGTATCAACTTCGACAAACCACTCAGAAATAATAGCACTGTACGAGGCCTCACAAGAATATACTTGGCTTCGGCGGATGATTCACCACATCCAGCAGTCGTGTAGATTGAATACCGCACAAACCCCTGCTATTATCTATGAAGATAATGCAGCTTGTGTTGCACAAGTGCAGATGGATTATATAAAGAGTCATCTCACAAAGCACATCAACCCCAAGTTCTTCTATGCTCATGAATTGCAAAAGATTGACGAAAGTAAAAGTACTGCATACTAAATCATGTGAAAATCTTGCAAATTTATTCACTAAATTACTTCTAGCATCTAGCTTTGAAAGGTGCATACGTGGAATTGTAATGACGAGACTTAGAGAAATGCAGAATTCAGGGGGAGAATCTTCACGAGCTCATTATTGAAACTTGATTACGAAGATCGAGTACCCAAAGAGTAAATCTTGGAGATTAAATAAAATTGGATGGATTGTACTCCTTTTCTCTTGACGAGTTTTCCTGAAATTTCTCGGCTAATGTTTTTAATGAGGCAATTCGTGCAACGCAGCAGAACTTGTATCATGTGCTTTTTCTCTAAATTTTTCCCATTGGGTTTTTATAGAGTTTTGACGAGACATGAACATGTGAGGATGGGTGCCCAAGGGGGAGTGTTAAGAAACTATGGGCTTGGCCCAGAAGCCAGCCCATGTATGGGCTCCCCATCCCAAACCCTAGCAGGGTCTCTAGCCTATAAATAGGGGTGATATTAATTGTAAACGATTGATCGATTGATGAAGGAATAAAGAGAAGCAAGAAGCCCACTATATCTCTGTGTTCAATTTACTATTATGTTCTTATGTTCTTGCATTGTTTTTATGATTCTGAGTTTGTCTACTAGGTAATCACTCAGATTGGACTCACCAGCGACGGTTCCTCAATAGAAACAAGTCAATTTCCAGCAAGTGCAAGTTTCTGACTTGGGATTGCATGAAAAGTGCTAAAAAAAAGCCATACCTGGGTGTTCTAGCAGGAAATAGGGTTAATTCCTTATTTGCTATTGGAAGTTGGCGAGCTCCCTAAAATGCTATCGAAAAAATGCTCATCTCTTTTTTGCCACTCGTTCTCAACTTCAATCCCTTTTTTACCACTTCGGTCAGTTGACCGTGGACTTGGCCGTTGACTTAGACGCAAAAAGATGATTTTGCCCCTAAGTATACTGAAATCTTTAGAGAATCTTTTGACATAGTAATATAGTTCCAAAAATTATGAAATCTTTAGGGAATCTAAATATTTCTTTATAGCGAGGTCTTTTGATTTCTTGAGTTTTTTCAGTTCAGAACGAAGGGATAACAACGGTAATAAATTACAGCTACAGTTTTTTCTCTATCATGGTATCTCAGCACAGTTTCCTCTTGGACAAATGACAGTTAAAACATCCACGGTTTGTGAAATTCTCATTGTATTAACATATCAGCCGTCCATTGCTTTTCCGATCCGACCGTCCAACGCCCGCACCCGCGGATCGACGGGCCCACCACCCCTCCCCTCCGCGCCATTTAAATACACACCCCACCTCGCCTTTGGCACCACCACACATCGCATTCGCATTCTCGCATCACCAAATCTCTTGTGCCCCGAGAAGCTTTTGTGAAGCGCAGCGGCTAGCCATGGACGTCGCCGGTGCCGGAGCGGGCGGGAAGGTGAAGAAGGGGGCTGCCGGTCGGAAGGCGGGCGGGCCCAGGAAGAAGTCGGTGACTCGCTCCGTGAAGGCCGGGCTCCAGTTCCCCGTCGGCCGCATCGGGCGCTACCTCAAGAAGGGCCGCTACGCCCAGCGCGTCGGCACCGGCGCCCCCGTCTACCTTGCCGCCGTCCTCGAGTATCTCGCCGCAGAGGTATGCTCATTTCTGCACAAATTCCCCTTTGAGCTCTCTGATCTTACTCTTACTCCTGATTAGTGTCCTTAATGCGGTGTTGGTTCGTGGTTAGGTGCTGGAGCTGGCCGGGAACGCGGCAAGGGACAACAAGAAGAACCGGATCGTCCCGAGGCACGTGCTTCTGGCGATCAGGAACGACGAGGAGCTGGGGAAGCTGCTGGCCGGCGTCACCATCGCGCACGGCGGCGTGCTGCCCAACATCAACCCGGTGCTGCTGCCCAAGAAGGCGGCGGAGAAGGCGGCCAGCACCGCCGCCAAGGAGGCCAAGTCGCCCAAGAAGGGTGCCAAGTCCCCCAAGAAGGCTTAGAGACGTTTACATGCCTAGATTTGTAGATGGGATGGATGTGCTCAGAAGCATAGACTTGTTGCTTTTGGTCTTAGTTGTCGTTGTAGCCTGTGTGGTGTGATCTGTGCTCTTTAATGGAAGAAAGTCAGAAATGGCATACAATTGGTTAACCTTTGTGCTCGATGTTTCGTTTGGTCTTGGTTTGCCGCTCTCGTTTGAATTTGATGGAGGGGTTTGGGCGGTAATTGAAAGTGTTCCCGTTTTTTTTTTTTTTGGGGGTGTCGTCTCGATCTACTACGAGTGTTTGTGTTTGTATGTTTCAGATTTTCCCTTGAAATTCACTTTGGTTTTCCTATTTTTTGCTTGATTGTCCGGGGACAGCTGTATGAACGAAACCATTGGAATGTTCGTATGTAAGATTTAGAATTGTATGTAAAATCTTACCAGTGTTTTAAATATCCTCAACAACTTTGGTGCAAATGACTTTGAGTGGGTTTGAAAATAGGGGGAATTCAATATTTGCCATCCTTTTAGTTGTGTTTTTAGATTTTACTTTTTTTTCGACCTAATATATTTTTTACCTCCTCCTTTGTCTATTTCTTCAGACTTTGCCCTCCTTATATTATTTTATTCTTATATGTTTGTTTTCTAGTTACATGCTATGCGAAATTACTCTCTTGCCCTCGGTCCTGTTTCTGTTGCACGCACAGCCCCGTTCCCATAAGGCTCCAATCAGTGGTATCATCGCTCGATGTGGTTGAAGTAAGGAATGGAAATGGAATAAAAATCCAATCCAGTGTTGGCTCTAATCAGTGGTATCATCGCTCGACATACAAGATGAACTGCATCAAAATCCCCAATCTTCACTGCCCATCAACATCCATCGAGAGCAAGGAATGGGAAACCAAGCAAAGCTAGAGGCAGTAGAGTCGAGCCATCGTGTCGACGAAGGTGATCTCGTTGCTGCCGTGGTGGGAACCGCTGCTTCGTCAGACATCCGTGAGCTCGTACTAGACCACAGAACACAACAACACTTGGGACGTCACAAGAATAAATCCAGAGAAGGGAAAAATTGGAGAAAAATGCACTTGAATCCACGAGCTCGTCTTGGACCTCACGCTCGCGGTCGGTGTGGCTCTCAGTGTAGTGGCAGAACTAGCGGGCCTCCATCTGCGCGGCGTCCTTCTCCCGCTGTAGCCGCTCAATCATGAGCATGGCCTCGTTGGCCGTCGTCTCCGTGGAGGCCCGCTTCGCTTGCAGCCCCCACGTCGCCTCCTCGGCCGCTTCCTTCTCACCCCGCAGTCGCGCCGCCGCCGCCTCCATCACCTCCACCTGCCGGATCAACTCCGGCGCCTCCTCGCCCTCGCCTTCGGCGATAGCTGCAGCGATCGTGCGGGTGGCCGCCGCTTCACCGACCGCTGTGACGGTGAGGAGTCGGCGACGGGATCCATGGAGGTATGTATGTATCCCCACTCTCACCGCCAGATCCGGCCACCATGAAGCCTCCACCCGTCGCAGAAGGAGAAGGAGAGGAGGGAGAGCAGGAGGAGGAGCCGTCGCGGAAGGAGAAGGAGAGGAGGGAGAGCAGGAGGAGGAGCCGTCGCGGATGGAGAAGGAGAGGAGGGAGAGCAGGAGGAGGCGGCGATGACAGAAGGAACGAGAGAGGAGAGGAAGGAGAGCAAGCGGGCGTGTGAGGCGTGAGGGACTGCTGAGTCGTGAGTGACAGTGGAGGAAGGGGGAAGAGGTAAGGGCGGTTGGAGGATGGGTAAAATTGTCATTTCGCATGCCTAGTAACAGAAAAATGGGTATAAATGATTAAAATAATGCGAAGAGGGCAAAAAAAATGAAGAAATAGACTAAGAGAGGGGCAAAAAATGTATTACATCGGGAAGGAAGGTATTTTCTGAAAATCCAACTAAAAGGAGGGCTAGAATTTAAATTTGGGGTGAGATTTGCCGCTCTCGTTTGAATTTAATGGAGGGGCTTGGGCGGCAATCGAAAAGTGTCATGAAAATCGGTGTTGTCATTGGGCCAACAGGAAAGATGCACATCTACTAAAACTTGAATCTGCAGCTAGACTATCTCGGGACAAAGAGCCTTATGAATATATTTTTGTGTTCTATCTTATCTTAACTAATAAAAGAAAAGGTTTACCCTCACGTAGTAGGACGAATTATCTCACTCCCACTACGTAAGAAAGCTATAAACCCACGCAGTGGGACAATCGTGTCAGTGACGCCCCGCTCTGCCCCCACCTGACTGCGCGCATCTCTGCTCCTCGCACTCACCTCTGCTAGGACCATCGTGTTAGTCATGCCCCCACAACGCCCCACCTGATCGCACGCACCTCCGCTCCTCGCATCCCCCTCTCTCCCCCCTACACAGCGACAACGGGCGGTGCCGGTTGGTCGACGGGTGCGGCGGTCGGTTGTGGCACGGTGGCTAGCCATGGCGAGCGACTGGCCATGGAGGGTGGCTGAGGGAGGCACCGCTTCACCGATGACGAGTCCTGATGACAACACGGCGGTCACCTCCTTCACCGACGAAGTGCTGCAACAAACTTCGTAATTTACGATATTGTATATCTTACAAGTATTGTCATGATTTTTTTTTTGGAAAACTTCGTTGTACCAGTCAGTAAATGACTGTGATAAGCAATGTGATCTTGTGTAAAGGTATAGGTATTGAAGTAACTATGTGAAGATATTGTTTGCTACCGTTTATTTCCATAATTATCGCACAAAGTTCTTATTCTACCATGTTGTACTAATGTGATGCTTGTAGATATATGTATCACCATCTTTTAATTGCTTGATTCACTTTATGTGTTAAAAGAAAATATTATTTCTGTAAGGTTTGGATTCCATTGCAATGCATGAACACCCTACTGGTATTGATTGAAATGCCAGTCAATTACCATTTCCTAATCACCATCGGTTCATCACATTTACAGCGATACTTCTATTTGTTTCATTAGTCGAGGAATCAGCAGTTCAAGGCATGTGCTCGTCCAATGAAAGCTTTGTACTCAAGAATCAAGATAGAGGTGAAGGCCTTCATTCTTTTTCACATCAAAGTCGAATCATAATGGTTTGATCAATAACACAGGACTGGAGCACAAGTGAGCATCCGGATCATCCAGCATTTCACACAACTAGTGCACATTACTCCTACTTTCTAAATTCAAGTGCGAAACAAACAAATTCAGTTACACTTTTCTCTCGGTAACAAATGCACTTGTTCATGAACCAAAACTAGCTCTAGCAAAAACCAGAAGGTTATAAAACTTGCAAAAGCATGCTGCCGAGAATCAGACATCAAGACAGAAATGCATTTGAGCCAAGAAGCAGGAGGCACTTCAGCAATTGTGGAGACACAATGTGCCCTACCCAGTACCGCGTTCCTCTGCGATCTCCACAAAAATTAGCCTTCCGCCTAGAATCTGACAAAAGAGAGAATTAATTAAGAGAGTACAGACTTACAATAAAACAGACCAATCAGATAAAAATGATAGCTGGTATTAGTTCACATGTAGCCCGGACATTGAATTTTCCGCATAGTATTCATTTTAGAGCTTTTTTACGGTATATTCAATTTAATACGAACCATCTATTTTTTTAATCCAATGGTTCATATTAATTAGGATTTATTTATACTACGCCTGATAGTATAAGTAGTAGAATTCTAAGAGGGTATAGTTGTAATTGACCATGTGGAATCACAAGGCACAAGAGTAATGTTTTCAACTTGGAAAAGTCCTTAATATCCCCACGAAAAAATTATAAATACAAAAAAAAGTCTATTATGCTCTTAACAAATCAATGTTTAGAATTAATTTATAATGTTACCTATGGATTTTGACGCTCAAACAAAAAAAATGATCAGAGAGATGCTCATGATGCCAAAATAGAAGTGTTGCTCAATGGCAAAATTCCAAAAGGCTGGCAAATTAAAAGATGATGGATCTGGCCACAGAAATTCTGGCCAATTTTGAAGCTATTTTCCAAAGGAAATACGTTACATCACAATTGCATTTACAAGAAAAAAACAACTACCTGGGTGTTCTTCAGATGGGGGGTTTCACTGGAAACAAGTCAATTTCCAGCAAGTTTCTGACTTGGTATTGCGTGAAAAGTGTTAGAAAAACCTACCTGGGTGTTCTAGCAGGAAATAATAGAAACCGGCACCAACAAACCTACTCAAACCTTGATCGTTACTTTTGTGTCTCTCTGTTCTCAGTATGGAAAGTTGTGGTCTTACATATGGAGTGTATTTGCTACAACTGTTGTACCATAATAACCTGTAGTTGTGGCAAGTTTGTTAAAAAACCATGGGATCAATTTTCTGAATGCTACATAATGGGTATTAACTTCTCCAACACAAAAACTGTACCTATATTAGTTCTACAGTCAACTATCTTTTTCGTGTAGTTCACCAGGTTTGCCTTATGTAACGCAATTTTTAGTTATGGGCCTAATGAATGGAGGGCAGCAAGATGTGGCAACAAAACGACACAGTGAAGTTTCACCATCTAAATATGTGAAATAGTCAATAAAAAGTGAAATTGGCCTGAATAAAAAAATGGGTTAGTTCAACCAAATTTACCAGAAAAGATGCTCTCATGATACAGGGAAAACTAACACAGGCTTCAAATGATTGAGCTAGAGAATGCTTTGTATGTAAAAAGCCAACTGTGTCACATATCAAAGATATGCGTGTTTTAGAATCAAGAGTGTGTTACGTACTTCTGCGAGTCAACATTAGTAACAAGAAGTCAATCATATCTGTTTACCAGGATATTTCTTTGCAGCGAGGTCTTTTGATTTCTTGAGCTATTTCAGTTCAGAATGAAGGAATATCAATGGTAATAAATTACAGCTACAATTTTTTTCTCTATCATGGTATTTCAGCACAGTTTCCTCTTGGACAAATGACAGTTAAACATGCACAGTTTGTGAAATTCTCATTGTGTTAACATATCAACAAATAACATTTGAAGGTTATAGCCAAGATAGTGAGTGAGCAGAGCAAGGATCCTTCCATCCATTGCCTTGACAACTTTCTCTGCCTCCGCTTGTGATGAATATTTCACAAAACCAAATCCCTTTGGGCTTCCAGTTTGCTTGTCTCACCAATCGAGCTATATTTGACAAGATACACAAAGCAACATGAAACTAAAATATTTCCTTGGAACCAACATAACCAACTTCAAATATCAGTAGGAAACAATAATGGAGATTTCCAATTGCCCTGTCGTAAACAGCATGAGACAGGCCCCAAAATAGCATAGATAAAGTACCTTCCTCTACGGCGCCAAATGGTGAAAAGATGTTTTTAAGTTCTTCCTCTGCTGTGTAAAATGATAACCCTACAAAACCCCAAAAGGAATGAACTGATGTTACATGTGATAGCTCCATTACAGAATTAGAAAGCAACATCAGACAAAATATTGGTACAGAATCCACTATGAGCAAAATTGTACAGATTCAGTGTGCACAAATGGTAGAGCATGTATGGCAATGTTACAACAAAGAAGCAAACTGTATACACATACCGCAATGTTATTTGTGTTGTACTTGAGGTCTATTGCAACTAATGGGCATCTCCCAAGCACAACAATTTCTAGCGGGAATAATTCCGAATTTGCTACAGTGATAGATAGATTTTAAGATTTGCCCCTCTATGTGTCTATGACATGTGGGCCCTGGACCCACATGTCATAGACACATGAGGGGCAAATCCTGAAATCCATCTATCTCATAATGGCAAATTACAAAATCCCCCCTGGGCAGGCTCGTTCGAACAGTCGGCTCGGCACGTTTCGTCCACGAGCCAGGAGGGTAGCTCGGCTTGGCTCTAATGAAGGCTCGAGCCGGCTCGCGAGACGGTCTTCAAGCGGTTCGGCTCGGAGCCAGAACCCAGAAATCAGAGGACTAGCTCTGTTCCAGTCTCAAGACCTCGGAGCCAGAAGCTGAGTAACGGCTGAGTAACAATGTGCCCTCGATCAAAGACATCAAACCAGTTTCTCAATGCGCTTACTGAATTATAACAACAGGTCATCAGTTTCAAAAGATTCTAAGATCTATCATGTGAGTTTACAGAGAAATAACAACAGACCATTCGAGTTCAAACATACCATCATACAAAACTAAATTATATTACTACATTTTTAGCATATGAATTTGTAGAACATTCAATCGTCCATCCATTCACTGCAGTGCTCCAACAAAAATTCAGATTTGAAGAACAGCGCATGCGCAGTGCTCCAATAACTGGAGAACTAATTAGTGAAATCTGATTCCTTGTACTACCTTCATGGATCCAAAATCAAGAGGCAACGATGCAACGATGTGGCAATGCAAAGATGCGTGGTTGAAAGCAAATGCAAGCGAAAAAAGAACTTGAACAGCCGCGAGTAGGCCGTCGGCTTACCTTTATTGCGGGCTCCGGCCGCCACGTCAGTGATCGAGAAAGGAGGCGGGTCGAACAGCACGGCGCGGTGCACGGAGCGGTGCTGCTGCGGATCGGCCGTCAAAGCGTGGCGGAATACCATCGAGGCGGCGAGGCCGCGAGGAGGCGACAGCGTCAAGGAGGCGGCGGGTCGGCGACACGCAGCGAGAACGATGAGAGGCGTCAGATCTTGGGGAGAAGAAGAAGAAGGACGACGCGAGGCAGTCGGGCCACGACCCGAAATTTGACCCTTTTTTTTACCGTTGGGGTCTTAAAAAATAGCAAAAAAATTCAAAAAATCTCGAATTTTTTTTCTACAAATAGTCACCATACCCCCTCATTCAGCGCCCCTTCATTCTCGATTCTCTCTTTGAAATTGTGTTGAGCAAATTCAAATCCGTGTTGAGTTAATTTGGAAAATTCAAAAAAATTGTGCCAAAATTTAGAAATTTCAATTTTCGTCAGCAAGTCAGCGAAACAGGTACAATACTTTTTTTGTAATACTTTTATTGTTAGTTATTATTATGCTAAGATGAAAGTAGTAATAGTGTTAGTTTTGATTTTGCAGTTTTCGTTATGGACAGTCCTTACGACAGCTTTGCTCTTGGTGATTACGGACTTTCATCAAAGGAAATTGCGTCTATGGAGGTGGCTGCAGCTGCCTCAAACCAACCGGAGGTTTTACCGGAGGAGCAAGATGGAGTTCCGTCATCAGGCTCCACGTCAGCATTAGGCTCCACGGCAACCGGAGCAAAGAGGACAAGACCGTCTACATCGGGAGTGTGGGAGCATTTCGATAGGACAACTAAGCAAGACGCAGCGGGAAATGAGGTACCATATGCTATTTGTAAAATTTGTCGCCATGAATTGTCTGCGAAGTCTACAAGTGGAACGGGGCACTTGTTTAGACATGCTAAAAGATGTCGAACCAAGCAAGAATTGATGATGAGGCAGACGCAGCTGCAATACAACCCCGACAGTACAGTATCTAGCTGGGACTACGATCCTCAGGTAGCCCGTCTATCTTTCTGTCGTTTAATTGCTTCTAAAGATTTACCGTTAGTCTTTGGCGAGTTTGGTTCTTTCCAAAATTACACTAGGACTACGCATAATCCTAGATTTTCTTCCATTTTTAGACAGACAACAACTAGAGATCTAGTGAAATACTATAATGAACGTCGTAATCAAATAAAGAAACTATTTTGTACGTGCACATTTTTGGTGGCCCTGATCTTGGACATATGGAGTGGTCGGGCGAGGGAGGATTACCTTAGTGTAGTTGCGCATTATATTAATGACGTCTGGGTAATGGAGAAAAGGATTATGGCTTTGAAATTAATTGATGTAGCACACACACGAAGGAGAATATTGCGAACTATATTATCAAAGTCGTGGAAGACTTTGAACTATATTATCAAAGTCGTGGAAGACTTTGGTCTTACAGACAAAATATTCGCAATTACTTTAGACAACGCCGCTTCAAACTCTAGGGCCATGGACATTCTTACTCCAGTGTTGAGTACATATGTCGATTCCTTCCTGCTACATCAACGATGCGCTTGTCATATTATCAACCTTATAGTCAAATGTGGTTTGAAGAGGTTGAGTCTGTATATTAAAGCTTTTCGCGATGCGATTTCTTTCTTGAATAATTCTAATGTAAGAATAACACAATATAAGAACTTCTGTAGGGCGATGGGTGTACGTCCAAGAAAGTTCGGTTTGGACATGGAGGTAAGGTGGAACTCTACTTACCTCATGCTTAAGAATCTTTTACCATACAAGAGCACTTTTTCTGTATTTATTCAAACGCACTATCCTAGCACTGATGGTACCATACTATTAACTGAGCAACATTGGTTCGTAGCTGTGAAGATACTGTCATTTTTAGAAAATTTTTATGAGGCAACTGTTGCTTTGTCCGCTGTCTACTATCCAACATCTCCTATCATTGTGCATACTATTTTACGAATTGCTACTCAATTGAAAATATTTGAAAATGACTTAGTTTTACGTGACTGTTGTTTCCATGAAATCTAAATACCTTAAATATTGGAGAGAAATCCCTTACTTATATGCATTAGCATTTCTTTTAGATCCTAGGGCTAAAATTGATGCATTTGGTACTATACTTGATCTTCCTAGTGATGCTACGGGGCTAGACTATGCTAACTATTTTTGCAGAAGTTCGTTCTCGGTTATACGAGGTTTACCAAAGGTATGAAAATAGGTTCCGGGGAGTCCGTTCGCAACGACCCCAGTAGCCCCCACCTCAAGTGGGAAGACAAATATGTGGGGCGCGATCTTCGGTGCCTCTTCCTCCAGGTCCAGGTTGAAAGCATCTAGGCCCCTAAAAATAGTTTTGGTAATTAATGATAATATGTGAATATAGGATTAACGTGTTTATTGAGTATTTACAAGGTTAAGTCCCATTGGTGAGTTTGATGTCTTGAAGATGCATGCTAAAGGACAACATGAAGATCTTTTGGATAAAAGACAAGGTATAAGTAGTCTAGGATCCTTTTGTCTTTCACCGGTCTTAGGAGAAATGATTGGAAGACCAGATTATAGGTTAAATTCCGTACTATTAAGAGGGATCATGACTAGTAGCTTGATAGCATGTTCTTGTGTCATTTGGATCAATTTAGGATCATGCATGCATTTGAATTTGAATTTGAAAGCTCTCTGTGCAATTGACAACGCAAACGATAGTACCGGAGTTTACAAGGCGGAACTACCGCTTTGCGGTATGACCGCTTATTCTTCGGCGGTACTACCGTGTGCCGTTCGGACCGTCCGAAAGTGACATGATCGTGTGGCTTAAACGAGTGGTCCGAACGGCCCAATGAATCTGAGCTATCCACGTGTGCAGTCCGATCGGACCATGGTTCTCTGGACGCAGGCACGAGTGTATAAACAAGACACCGCGCATGGCCCCGAGCCCCGGTGCACACTAACTCACCCTCCGGGGTGTGAAGTGTATAAACAAGACGTCGCGCATGGCCCCGAGCCCCGGCGCACACCGACGCCCTCTGCAAGCACGAGTGTATAAACAAGACGACGTGCATGGCCCCGAGCCCTGGTGCACACTAACTCACCCCAGTAGGTGTGGAGTATATACATAAAAAATCCTATAAAGACCCAGTCGCTCCGGAGGACCCGCCTCGGCGACTAGGGAGTCTTCCGCCTCGAGGACCTCTCCTCGGTGGAGACATTTTTTCATATCACGCTCAATCGCGCAAAGCCCTAGTCGCTCCGATGGCCCCGCCTCGGCGACTAGGGAGTCTCTCGCCTCGAGTGCCTCACCTCGGCGGAGAGATCTCGCGTATCGCGTTCAATCACGCAAAGCCCTAGTCGCTCCGACTGCCCCGCATCGGGGACTCACACTCGCACTCATTCGCGCAAAGCCCTAGACGTTCCAGAGCACCTCCATCACATAAGCTTTCCCCATAAGCCTCTCCCTCGCTTGACCCACTCCCAGCCAAGGCTTCTCCCCCACATAAACCATTTTCTCATATCGCAAGCCCTCATTTACAGAGCCAAGCTACCCTCACTCTCGTTCAACACAACAAAAAGACCACCACTAGCCAAGACAACACAACAAGCAAAGCAAGCTCAACCAAGCCTTCCACTACCACCAGTAGAGCAACAAGTCAAGCGAGGCCACCAGCAATTGGGCCACGCTTGGAACACGAAGAGCCTGTGAAAGCACTATCCTAAATTATAAAACCATTTTTTTGGGAAGATAGAACCACCGTTTCCAAACAAGAGCGGGCATGTACAAAAACAGCCGCAGCTTATTGCGTTCTCAATGAAAAGCAGCAAGAGGCCACAACAAAAACAAACCCACCGCACACGGCCTTCGGCCTTGGTGCAATCTAACACCATCCACAGACATGAACGCCTCGACGAAGACGACGCACAAAGCCAACCCTGGCACAGCACGGTCCTAAGACCAAAACGTACCAGCGGGACGGCGCAAGGCTTCGCCTCCCCCTCGCAACAAAACATTAGGGCTCCCTGGAGCCCTATCTAAAAAAGTATGAAGGACGGCGCGAGGTTTTGCCTCCCCCTCGCAACAAAGCATTAGGGCTCCCCGGAGCCCTATCTAAAAAAGTATGGGGACAGCGCGAGGCTTCGCCTCCCCCTCGCTAGTTTCTGGGCTCTCAAACGAGCCCAAGCAAAGAAAGTTAGGGGGGCAGCGCGAGGCTTCGCCTCCCCCTCGCTAGCTTCTGGGCTCTCAAACGAGCCCAAGCAAAGAAAGTTGGGGGACGGCGTTCAAGCTTCGCCTCCCCTCGGCTTCCATAACCTCAAATAAGCCCATGAAGCTTCAAACCAAGCAGGCAAAGCCCTTCACGCCCCTCCAAGTCACGGGGACACTTGACCAGGAGTGGCCAAAGGAGGGACGGTACCAGGTCTCCAACAGAAGCATTGCAAACGGTCACACCAAAGAGGTAGTCGAATACGAAGGCAGCAGCGGTTGCCATGACGCACCACTTCACCCGCGCGGGTTACGCCACTGCTCACCGCCCGCCTCGAGGCTACCGCCTCGGTGGGGCGGCCCCAACGCGCCACCCGCCTCGAGGCCCATGCCTCGTGAGGGCGGCATGGCACGACTTCACCCGCTGGCTCCACCTCGCCACCGCCCGCCTTGAGGCTATCACCTCGGCGGGGCGGTCCCGACGCACCGCTCGCCTCGAGGCTACCGTCTCGGCGGGGCAGCCCCGACACGCCGCCCCTCGAGGTCCATGCCTCGGCGGGGCGGCTCCGCGCCAACTTTGCCCGAACAGGCTCCGCCATTGCTCACCGCCCGCCTCAAGGCCCATGCCTCGGTGGGGCAACTCCGCGCCGACTTCGTCCGCACGGGCTATGCCACTGCTCACCGCTCGCCTCGAGGCCCATGCCTCGGCGGGGCGGCTCCGCGCCGACTTCGCCCGCACGGGTTACACCACTGCTCACCGCCCACCTCGAGGCCCATGCCTCGGCGGGGCGATTCTGTGCCGACTTCTCCGGGGGTATCGCGACTCTCGAGGGGCCAGGGGCGATACAATTATGTTCGCTCGCTCCTCAGGACCGCGGGACCGGCCCTCGCGACCTCGGACCACGCAGACGAGGGAGTTGTCGTAGCAGGGCACCAAGGGGTGCCCCGCACCCTAGGATCGTCGGGAATACCGGTGTGCTGTCGGGGATGTTGTTCATATGTAAAACTAGTCTGTATAGTGTATTTTAGGGCAAATGTACCTAAAATGCCCTCTTTCTCTCTCTCGTCTCTGGGGGAAAGAAGGTAAATGTCCTTTCTTGCCCCCTATAAGTAAAGCCCCATGGGCATGTAAGAGGGGGATCCTCTCTCATTCATACATGATGATCAATACACATACATGTCTTTGGCTCCTCCCTTTGGTCCTTCTCCTAAGACAAAGGGTACAAAGGGTCTCCGTACCCACTGTCTAGCCTTTTTATGCTACGACATACGCCATTGTCGAAGCTTGAGTCTTGTGCGACAACGAGACTTCTTCAACTAAATCGTATCTATAAAACGCGTAGAATCTTATCTCCTTCCTTTTCGCATCCGTTTCTGTTAAAATCAAATCTCGAATTGTATCCTATCTCCTAAAATTCTGAAATTGATTTCGTGTTCATCTCGGACTCGATTTGGGGATTCCTTATCCCGGCTTGCCCTCAGCCTACAAATAGCCCCTAGAGTTCGCCATGTGCTCCTCATCCTGAAACCCTAAGCCGCCGCCCCCCAAGAACTCGAGAGCCACCGCGATTGAAGTTTTAGGGTTTGTTCACCATAGCTCTTCGACCTCGAATTGCGTCGCCACCCTTGCGCCTCGCCAACGTCGACTGCACCGCCGGGTCCGCCGTCACCGGAGCTACCTCGGACACCTCTTCACATCGCCGGAGGACTTTCCCGACAATACCTGAAGCCCTCCGCCGTTCAAAGCTCGTCGTCGGCCATCACCGTCGTCCTCGACCACCCAAGAGTGCACCTATAGATTCGCAATAACCTCAGTGTAACATCCCAAATATGGGTGTGTGTTTCAAATGTAACCAAACCAGGGTTTGTGTTTCAAATGTAACCAAATATGGGTGTGTGTTTCAAATGTAACCAAATATGGGTGTGTGTTTCAAATGTAAGAAAATGAGAAGAAATCAAAACTTTTCTTACATCTTGAAGTTTTTGAACTTTCTATACTTCTTGTAAAAGAATTTTGGAATTCAAAACACAAATCTTCTGTTGACTAAAGTCAAACCCTTATTCACCTTTGTCAAGAATCTTGTACTCAACCTTTGAAAATATTTTTCCTTGGTTCTAGGGATACTATGTGGCCCCTCTGAAAAATTTCATAATTTTTAGAAATTATTTGATAATTTTTGGAGGCAAGTCAAACCAGTTTTTCAATTGGTCAAACCTTAGAACAAACCTTGAGGAATTTCTTGAGAAAAATGCAGTGCATGAAAATATCTGGAAATATTATGTAAGGTTAATCCTGGAGTGAGGAACCTCCAGTCAAAATTTCAGAATTTTTGGAGTTAGTTTGCTACCTCTAAAAATTCTTTCAAACTCAGCTTTTAAATTTAAACTCAAACTGGTCTGTACTATTCCTCGGGCTCGAGCCACTTGACTGGGTCGAGTCCACTAACTGTACCGACCGGGTTGAGTTGGCGCGCGCGCTGTGAGCCGTAGGATCCTAATCGGACGATCCATGCTTGCGCTGCGCTGTGCCGACTCGATCGCGTGTGAGCCGTTGGATGCAAATCGAGCGGTGATCGCGTCGTCCTCTTCCTCGCGCTCGCGCGGCGCAGCTCCAGCACCAGCGCCATGGCATGTGCAGAGTGTGGGTTAGCGCTAGGTCACCTCTGCGCAGGCCAACGTCTCTCTGCACGGATTTAATGCCCGTCGTGCGTCCGCCCCCGAAAGTCCTCTTCTCACCTGCTCCTGTCGCTCAAGTCACGCAGGGGAGAGCGTGGACCGCAGCTCCTTCCCGAGCATCCGCCCGTTCCCTCCTTCGCCCTCTCCGCTATTTAAGCCTCTCGAGCTTTTTCCTGCCTTCCTTTCAACCACCTTGAGCTTTGCCGAGCGCCCTCTGTGTTTGGTTGAGCTCAATTCACCAAAACCCCTCTGCCGCCATTACTGGCCCGTGAAGCTCCTCGGTGAAGCTCGCACTCCAGTGGCCCTCTTGCTCAATCAATTGCTTCGGCTTATCCCTTTAACCTCCTGGAGTATTAACCCTCATCCAATTTTGGTTGCCTCAACAGGGAGCAGTTGAAATTGGAGTTTCCCCCTTTGCGGCCGAAATCCACCCCTCTTCGTCTCCGTCGCCGGTGAGTGCTCCATTTTTCAATTGCTTGCTCTGGGACCATCCTTGAGCTATGTCTGAGCTATCCCGATGACGCGGTCTCTCTCTGGATGCTCAGGTTGTCCTCCTGCGTTGTCGCCGTCGTCGCCGTCGCGGTGCTTCCTCGCCGGCGCAGCTCAGACCCCCTCTGTCCCTCCGCGTCCTTCAGGTAACCTCCTGGTAGTCCCTAGGAGCTGGGCACCTACTTGCTTGAACTACGGCGGAGCTCTATCGCATTTTTCGTTCTAGGCCATGTTTGCCGCGCCACCCCTCTCCGGCTAGCCGCCGTTCTGGGCCATCACCGCAGGTGTGAGTGGTACCAGTGGGTGCGCACTGCTATTGCGCACCCATAGCTGGCATCAGTTCGCACCACCGTGCCTTAGGTCGCCGGCGATTCGCCGTGGAAGCTGTCGAGCTCGTTGTCGGACGCGCCGGCACAGTGTGTGTGCGCGTGCGCGATGTGGCTCGTCGTGAGCCGTCCATCGTTTGATCTACGGCTCAGATCGCGGAAGCGTTTCGCTTTGTCGATCGTTTCAGACCGTCCGTTTTTAGATCAACGGCGGAGATTCACGTAGGTTATGCGTGTGCACTGTGTGGCATTCATCGTGAGCCGTCCATCTCGTGATTGACGGTCCACAGTCGCTGCCCCCTTTCGCGCGCGTGGATTCAAACGCAACGCGCGAGGTTCAATCTGGACCTTTGGATCCAAGATCAACGGTCCACGTTTGTCGATCTCGCGCGGGCGCGTGCGCGTCGTCCCATGGGTTTGGACCATTGGATCCAAGATCAACGGCCCAGGTTCGTCCACGTCGAATTGGAATTTAGGATTTCCCGAGGGAATTATTTGTGAACTGAAAAAGGTAATAAACTTCAAAATTGCATAACTATTTCATTTTAAATCCAATTGAGTTGATTCAAATTTTGGTAGCTCTGGTTTGAACTGAGCTTTAATCTAAAAATGGTTATAAGCTTAGTTCGGCTCCAGAAAATGATTTGGTAAATTGGTTTAGAAATAGGCTTTAATTGTTATTCTAAAAATTGCATAAGTAATTCTCTATAGATCCTTTTTGAGTGAATCCAATTGTGTTGGCTTCCTCTGTTACTGTACTAAATGGTGGAATAGGTTTTAGGCATGTCACTGTTTTCAAAAACTTTGTGGGTGCATTTTGTCTTGAACTAATGTGCATGTCTTTGAAAAATCATACAAAATGCGTTCTAGCTCCAAATGAGGTGAATCCAATTGTGTTGTTAATCTCATGAGGTGCTGTAGTTACCATAAAAATTCCAGGTGCAACACCTCTTTGGAAAATTGTGCTAAAGAATTTAATTCGTATGAACAGTAACCGATTTGAATTATCCAGCATTTTCCAGGCTGAGCAGATTTGTTTTGGCCATAACTTTTGCATTGAGAATCCAAATCAATTGGTTCTTGTTGCTAAATTCATTAAAAATCATGCTATTTCTTTTGTAAAAATTTCAGATCATTTTGTGAAAGTTGGCTGTGGAGTCTTTTCGGTTTTCTTCGTTCTCATCGATTCTTTATCGCTTTTTCGTTAGGTGCCGACGAGTGCATTGATCCCGTGAGTGACCCTTTGCAGCATAGTGAGCATCTCCAGCAAGGCAAGCAGTTTGATCATATTTAATCCCATTACTTTCAAAGTCTAATATATTGTTTGCAAAGTGTATGTATGCATGCTCTATTTTGTTGTTAAATTATTGTCGATTAGTTGATCCTATAGATGCACACTCTGTAGGTAAATGTTCAATCTCTACTACTAAGCCTAGAAATATCTTGCTGTGATTTAGAGTTCGTTGGATGAGCTCTTGTCACTTAGTAGATGACGTGTTGATGTTGCTTAGAAATGCTTAGATTACGGTAGAATTGGGCGGTTATCGACTTAGTCGATAACTTTGATCACACAAATCTGTTTATTACCATATGTCCAGCACTTTGTGTGTTGTTACTTTGTAAATCTAAAACTGAAAATAAAATATTTTAGACTTGGGCATATTGGTATGTTGGTGTGATTGATTTTGTGATTGTTTTGGGGGATGGAGCGATGCGAGTCAACAAGGACCGAATTACTTGTGCCATTGATCCAAGCACTTTTGCGTGCTAACCACACGAGGGGGATATGGAACCTCTCTTGACTTAGTACTTTGGTGTGTGTTAATTCCGGATCGCATAGTGGATGTGTGTGTTGTGTTGAAAACTAAACTTTGTGTTGTGTGTGTTTTTGGGCGAATAGTGGTGGAGCCACTGCAAGGAGCATCATCCTTTTCTAAGGGTGATGAGCATTGGTCCTTTGTCTAAAGGGTCAATGACTCCGTATCAACGTATGAGTGTCTATCCATATGGGCGACTCGTAGTTAATGCATTCTATTGGAAAGTGTCATTTAAGACTAACCGTGCCCGCATACCAAAGGAAGTGTGCTAAATAGGTTGGCGAAAAGGTGGTCTCACGTGTGGGTACATTGGTACACCCCTGCAGGGTTAAATCTATTCGAATAGCCTCGTCCTAGGTTATGGACAAGCTTGGTTATTTCCCGCAAGAATTAGACTACAACCTTTAATTAAAACTTGATGTGAGTGGTATGAATGGGTAATTCATGCTATTGTTGTGGTGACTATTGGGTTAGTCACTTCCAGGATTGTTGTTATCATCTATCTATTGTTATTATGTTGTAGTCTCGCTGTTATTTGCAAATTAAAAATGAATTGTAAAACTGGTTTGAATATATTTAATTATTGCAAATGAAAACTTGCTTTATGCTGAAAACAACCTACAGCCTCCCCTTAAATAAGCTTGCATGTAGCATATGTATAGGTCTGTTACACTACACGTAAGTCTTGTGAGTACATTTTTGTACTCATTTGCTTGCTTATTTAATTTGTTGCAGAGGAGGTTGATCCCCCGGGGTTTCACTTCTGTGAGATGTGCGGTGAATTCGACGACTAGGTTGGCGGCCTGATTGGTTGCCTTGTGGGTTAAAGGCACACTAATTAGCTTTTGCTTATCGCCATCTTATAGCTTTTGCTTCCGCTGTTTATTTATCTTTCTTAGTTGTTATTTGGCCGGTCGGCCCCTTTTGTAATAACTCTATTATGTATGTCTTTTGTTTAATCTATTTTCGTGCTTTGGTTCTACGTCTTGAATGGAATTGATGCATGATTTTGTAAAGGGGTGTGTATACTGCATTTCTGGGAAGTATACATATCTCGAAGACACGAGTTATTTTGTTTGTGATGCTAGGGTCAATGGATGACTAAGCATTACAAGCCAAATAAGCCAGGGTCCTCACACTCAGCTACACGCTGGTACCACCCATCGCCGCCGAATCGCCGCCGTTCGTCAGTGCCTTTGGTTCCTGAGCCTCGCCACCACCGATCTGACGTGTCCGCCCGCGCTTGCGTGTCATCTGAGTCAGCGCCACGTGCACGCGTGTGTGGCACGGTAAGTCCAACCCCAAAGCCCAAGGCTCGGTGGATCTAGTCCACCGTGAGCCATCTCACTGCCATGTGGGTCCCACATGTTGGAATTTCCTTTTTTATTTCTTTTTAGCTGAAATCCCGAGGGCTGACATCAGCCTGCGTCATAATCCAGTTTTTCAATAGAAAAATAATTCGGGTTATTTTCTTTAGATTTGATCTTTCAAAGAACATATCTTCTTCATCCGAACTCCGTTTGAGCTCGTTCAAATTTATAAATTCATCTAATTTTGAGATCTATTTATATGATATTTTTATTTAATTTTTGGAGTTTGTTTTGTCTCTGTTATTTATTTATTTTACTTATTTGCTTCGTTTGCGAGTAGACGTCGATACTTCGGGGAACTTTGAAGAAGAAGGAGTGCATCAAGATCAAGACCAGTACCTAGACCTATTCCAAGGCAAGTTATACCTTTGATCATATTGAACCCAGTTTTCAAAATACTTTTATTCAAATTATTGCATTTACTTTAAGTATTTATTTAAATGCTTTTGGGTGTAGTTATTAATCCAATTTGTTATATCCACCTTGTCTATTGTTATGTCATAATCTTTTGTCACCCTAGAATGGTTCATTATTTAGTTGGTATTATCGTAGCACCAACGTGTGTTGGTTAGATACGAGTAGATTGCCTAGCCATGCCACGAGTCATCATTTCATGCGAGTTGTAAATATAAAACTGACTTAGTGATTATGGAACTATGTGATAAATTGTGTGTACTGTGTGCTATTGCTCATTGATGGCATGTGTTGTACTTAACCAACAGGGTGGGAAAGGATTTAGACTGAGACAAGTGGTGAATACTGTGTGAACTGGTGGAACTGTGTGAATGGGAATGTTAAGCTGTGTGGCATAGTTAGAAATCGGAAGTCTTGCCTTGGTCAATTAAGTACTTAACTTTGTGCACCATTGAACTGATGTAAGATCGACGAGGCCGACTAGAGGGGGGTAGGCGGTTTTTAAAAATCTTTTGGCTAAAACCGATTTTTTATGCGAAAGCTAACAACAATTTGGTTTTGTATAATTAAAGCCTAAATCAACTAGTCTTTACTAAGTGCACCAAACAATTCTAAGACTATTGATAATGATAGCAAACAAACAAATACCTGTAAGCAATATAATTCTATGAATGTAAATTGCGCAAAGTAAATCACAAGAGAACAAACCACAAGGACACAACGATATTTTACCGTAGTGTTCGGAGACTTGCCGGTCTCCCATAATCCACGTTGAGGTAAACCCAACCATGTTGGACCGGCTCCACAACTTGAGCCAGTACCTCCGAGGTAAGTCCAACCACTTGGACCGGCTCCAACATGAACCAACACCTCGATCCACTCGGGGTTGCTCTTCCACCACTTCGGAGACGGCGAGCACCAAACCACTCACAACACGTCGGGCCTTCTCACAAGCTTCTTGAGAAGATCACCAAACCACGACACCTCCACATCGTCTAGGTGTCGGCAAACACCAAGAGTAATAAGCCAAGCTCCTTGCTTGACTCTCACCAAGTGCAACACATGCACAATTGGACGCTCAATCTAATTCTAGTTGCAACACATGCAACTAGAGCCTCTCTCTTTGCTCACAGGGTGCAACACATGCACAATTGAGAGGGAAAACTCACACTAGCTCAAGAGAATGAAAATAGGATCCAAGAGTTACCCGCCCCCCCCCCCCAACCGGCCAAGGATTTTAGCACAGGCAATACTCTAAAAACGGTCATAACTTTTGACTCTGATGTCGGAATTGAGTAATCTTGGGCTCTATGGAAAGCTTATTAAGAGGGATACACAACCCATCTGTTTGATTGATCCCAAACACATTTGATCAAATCAAAAGGCACAACTCCAAAGAACCAACACCATGGTCTAAGTCCAAGTAAATAGCAACGAGCAATCTTAGACCATGCTAAGGGAAAATGCATGAATCCTAACAATTTGCAAAACACATTTACAAACTTTAGTATCATGCCACAAGGAGTAGGTACATGGACTTTAACTATTTGCAAAACACATTTGTAAAGTATAGTCACATGCTACAAGGATTATGCATGAGCCTCGACTATTTGCAAAACACATTCGCAAATATCGGCAACATGCCACAAGGAGTAGTTGCATGGATTTCAACCATTTGTAAAACGCATTTACAAATTACAGTCGCATGCTACAAAGAGTTAATGCATGAGCTTCAACTATTTGCAAAATACATTGGCAAACAATAGCAACATGCCATGGAGAGCTAGAGCAAGTGGGATTGAGCTATCAACACATGATGAGACTCAAGCTACTAGACAAGACCCCTCTGAATAGTATGGTAAACCTATACTAGCAATCCGGTCTTCCAACCAAACACCAAGACCGGTAAAAGACTAGGAACACATCCTTAGCCCTAGCTGGTCATACATTTGCCTTGAGTATCCTCTTGGAGCTTGATGACGCACATCTTTACTTTAAGTCCGGATCATTGTCTTGATATGCATCAACCCATGATACATCCTTCACTTGACCTCCATCAACACATGAAGGATCTTTTCTTAATTTGATGATCAACACATGATCATCTTCTCTTCGGGATCTTGATGTGCATCAACACATGATGCACTCTTTCACTTGAACCTTAACTTGATGACTATTAACTCATGATGACATCCAAAGTCTCCAACTTCTTGGAACATAACCTATTCATCCAACCATGGAAAATGTTAGTTCCATAATGTGATTGTCATTAATTACCATAGCATACCATTAACTCATAATGGTGGTTCAAGATACTTCAATCTTTCCCTCTTTGGTAATTGATGATAACCACATCAATTTGCAGATAATTGAATATAGATCAATATGAGTATATATGAACTACACAAGTTATATATACTCAAGGGATATGTTTCAAAGTAGAGATCCTTAAGTTATATATACTCAAGGGATATGTTTCAAAGTAGAGATCCTTAATATGTGTGAATAAAGATAATATGGATCAATACTAATGAAACCCCAAAACATAGAGTGAACTCCCCCTAAGTGTGTGCATACACGAATGTGCAATAAAAAACATATGTACATATCCAAGTTAAACTTTTAGTGTAGTTCAACCTATATTTTGGATCCGAGGAATGCAACAAGATATAAGAATATGATGTCGAGTGCATACTTCTATGATTTTCACATTTTCATCCAAATAAGACTACACAATATATATATATATCAATAAAAGTGTTAGTCTCACATATAGATTTATCATTAATCACTAAAATACTCTATTAACTCATAATGGCAGGTCTAGATTCTTCAACTGAGCCTTACTGTACAACCACATGTCTGATAGGACGTGCCTAACTTAGTAAGTTACAGAGTTTTGACATTGATTACTCAAGTAGTAGGTTAGGCTATGTGAAAGGGTGGAGGTGTGCACTACCAGGTAGTCGCATCCCGCGGCGGTTCGCCGTTTCCCTGTCCAGCGGTGTGTGTTATGCCAAAGCACTGTGTTTGGGTTGGTATGACGGTAAAACAAACTGGGAGTGTCAATGTTTGAGATGAAGTTTCTGAAACGTTTTGTTATGATTAGTGCTTGCAACACTAGTTATATCGTGTGGGTAAAGTATACAAACTTTGCAGAGTGTTAAATCAATCTATTCGAATAGCCGCGTCCGCAGTGATAGACATGCTCGGGGATTTCACACGAGGGGTAGTTTTCATAAAACATTTGGGAAGGGAGCTGTGTGATCTAAATCATATGGCTGTGTGAATAACTTGTTTAGGTTATGTGTCTTTGTGAAACAACTGTTAAATTAATATTTTCTATTTGTTTTACATTGTGTTTTAATCTATTATTCGTATTCAAATTGCAAATGTTGCATTTCTGTAAAAGAACCACATAAGCCATTCCTTTGGAATAAGCCATCATTTTTAAATTGCATTCTGTGGTATGACTTACATTCTGTGGTATGACTTGCGAGTACAGTTGTGTAATCATGCTTGCTATAATGAATCAACAGAAGTGGAGGAGTCTTCGCCTGCTTTCGAGGAAGAGTTCTACGAAGGTGCTGATCGTTAGGGTCTCGATCCCAGTCGGTTGCCTGTGGCGAATTGATGGGATTCCGCTAGAGTTTAGTTTTGTTCCACTGCTGTTTATTTCTCTATTGTCAGCCCTGCAAAGCTTAATAAATGTAAACTCAACCATAAGGTCAAAATGGTTATTTGTTAATCAAATTACTCGTTTATACTATTATTTTGTCTTGTGTGGATCGATATTCATCTATATTGACACTGTGTGCACTAGCGTGATTCTGGACTAGTGTATTATACACAGAGGGTCCAGAATTGTATTTTTGGGTCACGACAAGTATCAACATAACAGATCGTGTCAACATTGTATGACGTGTTCGCCGCTACTGCTACACGAGTATCCTCCGATTGATAGCCTTGATCGAAACGGTGAAAGCACTTAAGTGCATCATGGCCTCGTTTCCCACACACTTGACATATTGGTCTGTTGGTGTTATTGTGGCCACCGCTGGGGTTGTTGAAACCTTGCCAGGTTTGATTGTTGTTTTCGTGTCCACCTCCATGACCGCGCGCCGGTTTGGGAGCAGCACTGAAGTTCCTTCCCTTCTGTTGGCCACGTGAGACATTGTTGCCAGATGATGGAGATTGGAATGAGTTGTTACGCTCAATCCTCATCTCAAAGTTCACCATGTGTGCATACAAATCGCTCAACGTGATCAGGTCTGGACAGGTGTTTACAGACGCCACCAGTGAGCCATATTCCTTGCCAAGACCTGCAAGCATGTAGGATGCAATTCATCTTCATCAAGCGATCGACCAACAGAGGCTATTGTGTCGGTCAGATTCTTTGCCTTTTGGAAGTACTCGGTGATGCCCATCTCATTCTTCTGCAGATTTGCCAATCGCATCCTAATTTGCATTGTTCTCGCTCTAGAACGTGAGGAGAAAAGCTGCCCCAACGTCTTCCATACATCATCAGCAGTAGTCATGAACAACACATGACCAATGATTCCTTCGCTTAACGAGGAGAGCAAGGCGCTTAACACAAGCTGATCTTGCTGGAGCAAAAGTGCATGAGCAGGATTTGGCACTTGCTCTGCCCCCGCTTCAGTTGTCACAATGATGATCTGAGGTGGACATACAACAGATGCATCCACAAAGCCAAGGAGATTTTGGCTGCGTAGATAAGGGATTAGCTGAGCTTTCCACATGAGTTATCATGGTTGAGCTTGACACTGATGAAGCGGCTAAAGTTCGGCGTTGGTAGAAGTCCAACTGAGGTTGAAGAAGAGGAGATGGTGGATGGCACGAGAGATGAGGAAGAAGAGCTTGTCATCATGGTGATCGATCAAGGCTTTGATACCATGTGAAAATATGTATGCACTGTATTGAGAGCCTCTTGGGTCTCTCGTGTATTTATAACACTTAGCCGGGTCATCAGGATTACATGTATTGTTACAACCGAAAGAATCAGGGAAGTGCCGGACAGTGAACGGTACACATCTGGCAACAACCGAGAGAATACAAACTGAAGATAAACTGTAATCTTTACACCAATTTATCTAGTCTGGACTCTATCTATAACATGACCGAGATATACGTTTGTTAACAGTGTGATCTGCTACAATGCAGAATATGTGGTGCTTTTTTAATAATTCCACAAAGCAACCAGTCGAGAAGATTGATAAATGGAACCGCCTGCGGTTGTGATGATGAAGGCATACATATATGGAGATTTCATGGAGGGTTCTGGATTTGGTGATTGGGGAGTCATTACCCGGAACTGTAGCCGAGTTGCCAGCCCTCTTGGAAGCTATCTATCTAGCATTGGGACTGGGGATCGGCAACCTGGCGATCGAAGCAGATGCACTGCTGCTAGCCCAGGCGATGAACAGAAGGGACCAGGACATGTCCATGTGCGCTGTGCCTCTTCAAGAAGCTAAGCTGTTAGTTGCTACTTGTTTCAATAATTGTTCAGTGCAGTGTGCTGCGCGTTCTTGTAACCAGGTGGCTCACGCTTCGGCGAAACTCGGAGCCCAGCTGGGTGTTGGTGAAGCACAAAGTTGGGGCTATGTTGTTCTGGCCTCTGTTGCAAGTCTTGTAGCAGGCGATTTGCCTGCCTGTGCTGAGTAATAACATCCCAAGTATTACTTAAAAAAACAAATATAAACACTTTTGTGCACGGTTAAAATTTTGAAAGCATGACTGCGTTCATTCTACCAGAACGGAGAGCAAAATAAATTTTCTGCAGTTTTTGACGGGCTAAACGGGCTAATGAGGCTAACTGTCATGGTCTATTTAGGATTTATTATGGGCCTCCATCTGGCCTTTTCCAACGTCCAAAAAAGAGCGTAATATCGGCGAAGCGTTAGTGGCAGAGGTGGCCAAATGGACGGCCCGATCTGCGCAAGACAGTCTATCGTGTACGGTCTATTTTGCACGACCTATTAAAGCTGGCTACTATTTGTCTTTGTCTTGGAAGTAACCACTGGTCGTGGTGACGGTTCAGGCATGGTCTATCGCTCTTTCGTCTTTGGTAGCCAAGACATTTTAGCCTATCGGGCTAAATGTGGCCTGTTTAGTCTATTTGGCCCGACAGAATGAAAAAATTCCAAAAAATTCCAAAAAAATTAGAAAAATGTGTAGAATTCAGAGGTTGACATGAAAATTGGAAAAAAAACGAGACAGCCATATTGAAAATGTAATAAAATTTTATTAATGTTCAAATAGCTAGCTCGTTAAAACATTTGTCATTTAGCTCATAAGACATGAAAAATTAAAAAACAATCCTAGAATATATATATATTTATTTATTTAAAAAAACCAAAATAAATTTATATATACTTATAAAATGAACTATATAAAATTTAAAACTACAAAATAAAACCATATAAGTATTAAAATGGAAAGAAAATCATATATATATATATATATTAATAAATAAAAATAAAATTACATATGTATATTAAAAGCATTGTAGGTGTCTACACATGCGTGTCTTGCGCATAAATGTGTCAGGTAAATGTTGGGGTGTCGACCTGAACACGGCTTGGACTATCGTCTTTATGTCGGCCATCAAGTAAATAGTATTATACCATGCCGGCCCGTATCGTGTCCACAGTGTTGTGCTTCGTGCCGATCCATCAGACACGCCGTTTGGCCAGCTCTATTAGTGGCAGCAAGCGAGCAGCGGCATCGTGTGGCTTCCGTTCCTTGGCACACCACAAGCCAACCCGTTCGGATAGATAGCCGAATGCGATAGCCCGCCTCCCCTCTCCCCACCACACCTCCACTCCTCTCACCCGGCCATGGCGACTGCTATGATGGCTGCGGCCACCACCTCCTGCTCATCGCGCCGCACGCCGCTCCTCCTCAGGCCCGTGGCCTCCTCCAGCGCCGCGCCGCCGCCCAGGCGGCCGAGGTTCTTCAAGCAGCTCCCGGGGCTCATCGTGGCGGCGGCCACGGCCGCCGCGCCGCTCCCGGCGCTGGCGGAGCAGATGGAGAAGGCGGCGCTGTTCGACTTCAACCTGACGCTCCCGTCGATCGCGATCGAGTTCCTGCTGCTGATGGTGGCGCTGGACAAGATCTACTTCACGCCGCTGGGCAAGTTCATGGACGAGCGGGACGCCAAGATCCGGGCCGAGCTGGGCGACGTCAAGGACGCCTCCGAGGAGGTGCGGCAGCTGGAGGAGCAGGCCGCGGCCGTGATGAAGGCGGCGCGCGCCGAGATCGCCGCCGCGCTCAACAAGATGAAGAAGGAGACGACCAAGGAGCTGGAGGCCAAGCTGGACGAGGGCCGCCGCCGCGTCGAGGCCGAGCTGGTCGAGGCGCTTGCCAACCTCGAGGAGCAGAAGGAGGAGGCCGTCAAGGCGCTCGACGCGCAGATTGCGTCGCTCAGCGACGAGATCGTCAAGAAGGTGCTCCCAACCGCGTGAGAACCAGCTCGCACACAGCACGCAGCCGCCGCCGGCGTTCTTGTCCATTTTTCGTAAAGCTTTCGTCATCTCTTGACGATTTCTGTGTGTATACGCCGTTGGGCCGCCGTCCATTGGTGGCCCTGGCCCTCCTAAGAATGTAATCTGATGAACATTTTGTGATTAAGTATGAATGAATGATCCTTTTGTAGAAATTGGAGTGGATTAGACTATTGAGTGCTGGATGGTGCTTTGATCCCCAAATGTTTTTGGGAAATTGCAGTAAACTACTATGCGAAATTTGCTTGATCATTCGTCGGTCACTACTCAGATAGTCGGATCAGCATATTGAGAAACCACACCGATAACCTTGCGTATCGGAGATTGTGGTTTTGCATCGCCACTCATATGGCTACTGTGCCGCATCGATGACTGCTGCTAGCCTACTGAACTTTGCCACTGCTAGTCGATTTGATCCCCCCTTGATTCCAATAGAACATGAATGAAAAACTACATATAATATGGATGCCAAGATGACAATGGAAGAGCTACTTCCAGAGGCTGTGTTGAGCTATCCAATCAAGACCAAGAGGTTCTCAAGTCATCTCAATCATCGCTGGGTATTGAGTTCCGTTAATGCTTCTTTTGGAACCAGTGATTCCAATGAGAATTTTGTAGGGCATGAATTATTACTCTCCTAAAGGATTATTTGAAATACTAGTTGCATATAATTTTTTTGGAGTAGAAAATACAGGTTTCATTCTGCAAAGTCCTAACTTCTAAGATCCAAATGTATTTTCCCGATTTATATAGAAAAACTATTTAATGTGAAATTATTATGTTCCAAATTAAGCCTAGAACTATCACTCTAAAAAAAGGATAATTGGATAAATGACACTCCAATCGTCGTATGTTTGAAAAATGACACTGCAATCGCATCTCTTTGAAAAATGCTGCTGCAACCTCCCCAATTATGGCCAATACCTCCCCAATTTACATAAATGTAAATACACCGCTTGTATTCCTTTATGTATTTTCATGTCCCAAAATGCCCCTCCAAACCAGCCCTAACATACACGGTCAACCAAATATGAGAACTTGAGGATGAGATGGTATGTCCAGGCAGACAGGGCGGCACGAAGGACGTCAGTGTGGCCCAGCGAAGAGCACCGCGTATGGTGGGGCGGCCTGGCAGAGGAGACACCGTACCACATGGAGGTGCGACCCGGCGGACAGGAGCGGCGCGACGAACGGGGCTGACGGCGAACGATGGAGCATCCAGGAGGATAGGGGCGATTGGGGCAGCGCTTCCGTCGGCGGTGCGGCCCGGTTCCCCTGCGTGCAACGGTGGTCACCAGCCACGGCTAGACTTGGTTGGGTCAGATCACTAGAGGCCTTAGTCTAGCTCCAAAGGGGAATTTTGGGCTTAATTGACCCCTACAGCATTATAATTCCTAAACTAGCTCCACTACCATTAGAATTCTATTTTTGGCTTGCTTCTAGCACCTGCTACCGTCGGAGACAGAAGAACTCACTTTCTTTGTGTCGTGCGGTCGCAAAGACCAACTTTCTTCGTCGGGCTTGGTAGCGATCAAAGTCTGCTTCTTGGGGGCTCGGCGGCAGCACTGCCGCCTCAGCACGGCAGAAGTTGCCTGCCTCGCCACGCACCATGGCGCCTCGCCTGCCCCCATTGCTCCTCTCAAGACGCGACGCTGCGTCGCGGTCTGCACGCCTGCCCCGGCCCCCCTTTGCCTACTTGCTGTTGCGCCCACTTTGCCATGGCCGCTCCAGGCCCCGTCTGGCCTTGCTTTGGCTATCCCTGCGCATTTCAGTGAAGAATGCATAAATCGAGCGGAACGCAAACGCAGCGGCGCCATTTTCAGTTGCGAGCCAAAGAGAAAGAGAGCTCGTGGAAGATAAGGGAGAAGCCAACCAGAGAAGTTGAAGTTCACTAAGTTATGGAAGTTGTGCATCGTCTTGTGAGCACCTAGAAAAGGTAAGTGTCATTCGCATTCGGCTATAGTTTTAGCAATATGATTAGGATATAATTAGATGATTTGTAGTTTCTTATTGTAGCAACTGAGTAGTTATAGTTGTGTAGTCGGTGTATTTTGACTTAGTGTTCGGATATAAAATTAGAAGACTTAGTGTGACTAGCACGTAATTAGAAGACTTAGTAGTTAGCAATGTGATTAGCCTGTAATTAGTTGACTTAGCAGACTTATTGTTGGTAGTGTTGTAAATTTTAACTCGGTGATTTGCATAGTGTGAGGAACTTGACCGTAAAATATCAAAATATTTGGAGGTCGTTTAACGAAATAGAAATAGAGTCGATGACGGTCGGGTCCCACCGAGCGCGTGGTCCATGGACTCTTGACCAGGCATGTTGACCTTCGGTCCATGCGCTATGCCATGGACCGAGTCAATGAAAAACGGGCCCCACCTGTCAGTAGGCTATTAATTTTGAAATTAAATGAAAAAGAATACTATGCAGTAGACCCCGCATGTCAGTGGTAGAGACTAGGTAGCTCAGGTATAAAAAGTTTTAAATGCATTAGGAAATTCTGAAGTGGTTTATTTTTGCACTGTAAATTAGAATAAGTTTAAAAAAAATCATAACTACTTGAAATTAACTCCTATTTTAGTTAAACCAATTTTGTTGGTTTCCTTTTTTTATTGTACTTTAGCTTAGAATAGGTTTGAAACTTGTTACCACCACAGAAAATTTTGGAATTGGAATTAACTTCGGTTAGGAATTATTTTTACGCTAGAAATTAAATTAACTTCAATATTTCATAGAAAATTCATATGAACTGCAATTGAGACGAATGAATTTTTGTTGGTCATGAAATTTTATTCCGTAGATAACCATGTAATTTTTATCTCCACTAGTATTCTGTAATTTTTCGCGAGATGTTTAAATAGAAATAGAATTGAACCTGCAACCATGTAATTTTATGTCCAGTACTACATTAGATTATGAACAAATTACAGAAGTGTTAGGAACTTGAATCTAAAATTTCAAAATATTTCAAGCATTGCATATCAGTGGTTTCATATGCACCTGTGTTAGGTACTTCATGGCGGAGATTCAAGATCTGTTCGTGTTCCACGGGGACGCTCTCGTACGCGATGGGCCGTACGGGGCAGACCTGTCGAATTATGGCCGGACCATGATCCGAGTGCCGGATCTGAAGGACATGAGCCTCTCGGAGCTAAGGCGGTGTGTGCGTTCCGCGTTTGATCACGCCACTGCAAGGAAGAAGCTACGCATCGAGGCGTTGTATGCCTCGGTGTTGGGTGGTGCAGGCAAGACAGTTTGGCAACTTATGAAGGTGACAAGTGACGCTTCATGGGCCTATTACATGGAGGTTGTTTGCAACCCCACTGTTGTGATATATGCGCGGCCGATGGTCTATGTTCAGTTTGTGGAGAGCATGGGGACATCTGGCGTGGGTGGTTCCGGTGAAGCTGCTGGTGAGGAGGAGCCTGCATTGGTCTCCAGTGTTGGAGGAGACGCGGGCGAGGAAGTGAGCGATGGAGACCTAAGGAGGCATGCTGACAACTTCGAGCCCAACGAAGGAGTGGAGAGATGGTGGACAGCCCGTATTGATTGCCACGAGTACCTGGCTGACCAGGCGGAAGAGGTGGAAAGCGAAGAGGAGGACGTGAAAACAACTAGTTCTGAAGACGACGAAGACGGAGAAGCTGCTACGAGAGGTGTAGTTGGTGGTGTTGTGACCACCAACATTTCTTACGTCTCCTCAAGATTGGACGATGTTGCAATGACACTGCTGGTTCTGCCACAGCCGGAGGGCGTCGAGTGGGGGTTCAATGAGGACACCCTGCTCCTAGGGCAGCGCTATCCTAACAAGAGCGCTGCCCAGCATGCTATTGCTAGATACGCCATTAACATTGGTCGAACGTATCGGGTGCAGAGGTCCAACCCCGACACCTACATCATTAGGTGTGTTAATGAATCATGTGCTGGCAAGGTCCGTGCGCAGCAGTTCACAGACGCGGCCACGGGCTTCCAGACAACGGTGTTGAAGGACCACACATGCGAGCTAGCTGAGCCGCTTCATAGGCACTGCAACATGACGTCCTACTATGTTGCCAGCCTGATAAGCCACCTCGTCGCTAGAGATGTGTCCATTTCGCCAAAGCTCCTACTGGCGGATGTTGCCAATATGGTGGGGTTCGCGGTCAGCTACAAGACGGCATGGTGGGCGAAACGGAAGGTCGTGGAGCAAATGTTCGGCACATTCGAAGAGGCTTACAACTTAGTCCCAAGGATGCTGCATCAAATCGCAGAATCAAATCATGGGACATATATAAACAAGCTTGACCGGATGCATCCGACGGAGAGACCCAATTGTTTTGTTCTTGAAAGGGTCTTCTGGGCCTTCAATCAAGCGATCGAAGGGTTCAAGCATTGTCATCCCGTGCTGACGATGGACAACACCTTCCTATGTGGGAAGTACAAGGGTGCCATCATCACCGCCGTTGTAGCCGATGCAAACGACCAGTTACTCCCCGTGGCCTTTGCAATTGTTGAGAGCGAGAACACTGATAGCTGGTTGTGGTTCCTGTCCAATGTGGAGTAGTCGGTGGTCCAAGACCGCCCAGATGTGTGTGTCATCTCAGACCGTAATGCTGGGTTGCTGTCCGCGTTGAGCATGATGCAAAATGGGACGCAGCCGCAGTTCCAGTGGAATGATGTCAAGAGTCGTTGGTGCATAAGGCATCTCGCGGCGAACTTCCACACAAGGTTTTGGAGCAAGGACCTGATGAAGATGTTCAAGAATCTCTGCATGCAGAACCAAAGGCGGAAGTTCGATATGGTGTGGAGATAGCTCGATGAGGAGACCGGGAAGCATCTAAGGAACTCGGTAAACGCCGAGGCAGGGGCAACGGTAGGAGGGTCCGTGAGAGTTGGGGAGTTCACACAGTGGGTTAACTCGCACACACCCGACTTGGAGAAATGGCCCCTACTGCACGACACCGGTGGTGCAAGGTACGGGATTATGATGACCAATATGTCTGAGGTGTACAACGGTGTTCTCAAGGGTGTCCGATCCCTGCCAATCACTGCGATCGTGGAGGAGAGCTAGAACCGTACAGTCGGGTACTTCGTTAACAGAACCATGATGGCCAAAAAGCATTTGGAGGATGGGAAGCAATTCTCCGAAGTAATGCACGCGTACATGGAGAAGAAGATCAGCAAGGCTCGTTCACACGTTGCGTGTACCATGGATGGCGTCAGGCAGAAGTTCGAGATCTAGCTCAGGGAGAAGTATGTGATGGGCCACGCTAGAGGGGATCGGAAGCAGGTCTGCACGATTGGTGACGAAGCGTCGTGCACCTGCAACAATCCACGGCTTCTCCACAAACCATGCTCCCATGTGTACACGGCGTGAGCAGTGTGGCGCCAGGCCTCGAAGCGTTACATCTCCGAGTACTATGACATCCACCACCTGTATGGCACTTGGAGTGCCGAGTTCTATTCATATGGCTTGGACATGTACTACTGGGACCTCTGGTCAGGGCAGGTGAAGTGGGTGCCGAACGACACACTGAAGCACCCCGGCCGTGGAAGACGCCGGTCACGACGCATTCGGAATGACATGGACAACAGCCAGCGTGGGCAACGGGTTCGCCACCCCAGATGCAGACTATGCAAAACGGTTGGCCACTCCATCAGCCGCTGCCCAAACAAATCTAGCATAAGCAACGCACCGTAGCGCAAGATATAATTACTAAGTCATGATGTTGCATGCTTATTTGTCTGTATGTCTGCCGGTTGTTGTCATCAATACTTGTCCATGCACTCCTTTCGAACGTATCTGACATTACCGTTTGTTCTTGCAGCACTTGCGAGGGGAAAATACTCTGCTTCAGCCGTCGTCATCATGGAGGGAGGCGCAGCACTTGCGAGGGGATAACACTATGCTTCAGCCGTTGTCATCACAAAGGGAGGCGCAGCACTTGTGAGGGGACAACACTCTGCTTCAGCCGTCGTCATCACGGAGGGAGGCGCAGCATACGACTTCCTCGCCGACGCGACGTTGTTCCACTACAGACAGTGACCTTGACTCGCCACAGCGCCGAGACAACGGGTTGGGATCATTGGCGCATGGCATTCAGTCGCACGTGCGGGAGCGCGACCAGTGGTTCACCAAGACGTACCAAGGGTACACCGTGCAGCATTACGGCACAGACTAGCCAGGAGGATCCTCGTCCACACAACAACCTACTCAGGTACGCTTTAACGTAGTTATAGCAATTTTCCCATTGCATAAAACCAATGACTAACTCGCCAAGTACCCTTCCCGCAGGATGAGCAGGAGTGGATCGACAATATGCTTAGCTTTGAACCGGACACCTACACTAAGATCACCGCATTAACGCCTCCCACGCAACGCCCCTACTACGGCTTCCGAGACATACGCCGCTCCCCTGACAGGTTCACCTTCCTTGAGGATCAACTACGCCGTCCGGGCAAGCGACGAGACGATGTACCATAAGTAATGTCATGGTCGTATAATGCATGTTATGTAATATCATTGTGTATTGTGCCATTGAGATTTATGTAGTGTCAGTGTGCAGTATGACATTGTGATTTATCGACACAACTCTACCTCCCGATTTTTATGTAATAAACTTAAAAGACCTGACGCAACGCTGCCACACGATTCCTCCTCGGGCCCGCTACCTCACGGACGCGAATTTCCTTCAACGCTGCCACATGATTCCTCCTCGGACCCGCTACCTCACGGACGCGAATTTCCTTCAACACTGCCACACGATTCCTCCTCAGGCCTGCTACCTCGCGGACGCGAATTTCCTTCAATCCAATTGCAATTCAGCCGCATGCTATATATGGATGCTTTTGCTGCCATTCACCGCACTCTTCATTTCCTCTTCTCCTTTCTTCCAGTCTTAGACGGGATGTCTTCGGCCTCATCTAACTTTCGAGTGAGCAGACAATTACAATCACTGCGGCAACAGCTGGTTTGCCCTCGTTGCAGTGATTCGGTGAATGTGTTCACCTCGCATACACCAAGAAATCCATCTCGAGTGTTCATGAAGTGTTCAAATCTTACGGTAACTTGCGCCTAATCATCCTGAATGAATTTCATTCGAAACAGCATGTTGTTTTTTTCACTTGAAGCTGCAATTCTTTTTCAGAGCACAACATGTCGGTTTTGGCAGTGGGTTGACGAAGCTGTCCCAGTGGTTCGAGATATTGCAATGCAAATTGTTGCCTTGCAAGATGACTCTCGTGGTGTTGTTGTATTTCGTCCAGTGGCTCGACCCTCTGATCCACCAACACAGAATGAAGAGAATAGACTTAAAAGACTGGATGAAAGGATGGAAAGAGTTGAGAACATGCTTTAGAAATTAGTTAAGCTAGTTAGTTTTGCGGTCTTTCTTCTATTATTTCTTGTTGCTGCCAAGTAGAGGTTCAGTTGTAATGAAATTGTAATCTCCAGTCTTTATCTATGCATCGCAGTCCATCATGAATGAGAATAAACCAGTAACATTATGTACCCATGAATGAGTTTGTTCAATGCATATCGACGCCTATAACTTAAAGCATGCGACACATCGATGCAACAGTCAACTCGATAAAAGGCAACTGCAATGACGCGTCCACCATTTAGTTACATGCTTTAGGAGATTGAACATAATTGCGTACAGAAGGGGAGACTACCGAGGTACAAGCTTCTCCAACCGTGCCTAATGGTAGAAGGTGCCTCTCACTACCCACATAGAGTGTTCTACAGGGGGGCGTCTCGGATGTGGCTGGTCGTTGTTGTAGTGGCACGCACATATGCAGCTAGGGTTCGCGCAGCAGTATGTGGGATCATAGGAATTTCCTATGTTCACGACCTCCTCGTTTCCCCTCTCGCGCTGCATCTGTTGGCGGAGGTCATCATTTTGCTCGTTGAGATTGTCAATCTGCGCCTCCAACTAAAAGATTCGGTGCCACAATATATCCACGTACATCGCAACATGTCGTTTATGGGGAGGATCGATCCAACGGACAAAGCCGTATTTCACCATCTGCTGCAAAGGACGGTTAACATGGAGGATGTATTAGCAGTAATATGAAGCAAACTATTTGCTAATTGTACCCCAAAGTGTGGGTATCGGAAGAAACGTCGTCCGCCATCGAAAGGGCCATCCGTGACCTACACGACAGTGTCCTCCCTGTGTCCGCATTTCAGCCATACCGGTTGAGCACACTTGTTCGGCATCAACCGGTAGTTAGGGCCGAAGTCCTCCCTCCTTTCGAGGGGAAGGTCTTACTTCGGCGACCCCGGTTGGACTGGTCCGTCGGCGTCTGCCATGATATGTTACTGTACGACGGAGAAGGTTCTTATTTCTATGGTTTCAAGGGTCGAGTGGTCCTACTTACGGAACATGGGGTGCTCTCACTCAGATGGGATAAACATACATTTTCAAGAATGCTTATCTCTCACTCAGGTAGATGAATACTATGATCAGAATCATCCATATACTGTTGGAAAGGTAACTGGACTGCTCCCTCTCCCCAGTATTGTTAACAGGATAATGAGAGCTACTTTCTTCCCTAGGAGTGAGAACAATGATGAGATTCATGGGAGAGCTTGGAATGTAGTTAAGTGCATTATGGAAGGCACTAAAATTGATGTCATGGATCTTATTATCAGGGAGATAGCTACTTCTAAGGGAGATAAGAACAAGACTATCTATTTTGCTCCCTACATCATGAAGCTCATTAAGAGAATGACTACTTTTGATCTCCCTCTTGATATGGAACATAAGGAGTATAGACCAAGAGATCCTCCACCTCAGACTCCTCCTCCACCTCAGGTGTCCCCTCCAGCTCCTCATCAGTCTCAGGGACAGGGCTCATTGTCCCAGAGTCATTCAGTGCAGGCTCCACAGGATCAGGATGCAGTTCTGGCAGCTCTTGCTCGCCTTCAGACCAGTGTAGACACTTTGCATACCGAGTCTATCCAGAGACATGCAGAAAACATTCAGAGACATGCAGAGAGCATTCAGAGGCATGCAGAGACTAGAGCCTTGATTGAGGATCTGAACATGAGAGTGACTCGCATGGATGAGAGACTCACCGAGTGTCGAGGCGGCGTCGCCGCTTGCTTATCAGAGGTTCGGCCGTGGTCAGCGTCCTCCATCCTTCACTCAGCGGGGAGATCATCCATCGTCTTCGTCAGGCGCTCCTCCCTCTTAGTTGATTGGTTTTCATATTTAGGTCGATAGACCTTGTTTTGTATGGATAAGCTTATGTATTACTTCTGTGTTATCTTATGTAAGCTTATAAACCTTGGATGTTTTATTGCTTTTGGATGATGAAATGATTAATGTGCTATGCTATGTGTTATGCAATCCTTTGTTTGTCGTCCAAGACTTGTGCAGGTTGAATGATTGAATGTCTATGTTATGGATTATGCTTCATCTTTGTCCATAATATGTTTGTGTTTATATCCTATTGTTGCATGATGTTCATATACTGATTATCTATTGTCATGCTCCTTGGACAAATTGTCTAGAGGAAACTCCGCCAAAATTTCCTAAAAATCCTCTTATATGCAATAGGTGTCGTCTCTTATCCTTGTGCATATATTTAGGGGGAGATTCCCTCATTAGTTCTTATTTGAATGTGTTTCAATTCAAGTCTCTTCTAATCTCCTTTATTGGCCTGTGTTCAAATTGCTTTACTCTCTAAGGCCATCAAAGAAGAGTTTGTGCCATTAGCTCTTGATCAAAAATTGACTTTCACTCAAGACTGTTTTTGGTCACCAGCAGTCTGACCGGTCCTTCTGGCGGTCCGACCGGCCAGGACAGCAGTCAGACCGCCCGTGACCAAGCAATGGCACAAAACAAATGGTAATTTTTTTGTCTAAAATTAAATTGAAGTCTTTAGCCAAGCTCTTTCTTCTGCTTTACCTGTTTATTGGCTTAAATTTGTTTTGGATTTTTTTGGTGCTTAATGCCAAAAGGGGGAGAATATTTATATGATTAATATATTTGGATTCTCTCTTATGTCTTTCTCTTGTGTTATCACCTTTGCATGCATAATACCTAAAGAAGATAATTTCCAATTGCTTAGTATCTTGCATTATTGTAGTTCAATAGTTTAAATTCCTATCTTATGTTGACTATTATCCAAATATTGTTATTGATAAAGGATTTGTCATCAATCACCAAAAAGGGGGAGATTGAAGAATCTAGCCCGCCATTATATGTTAATGGAGTGTTTTGGTGATTAATGACAAATGCATTTGTAAAACTAACATGTTTATTGATATACTTATTGTTTAGTCGCAATTGGATATAAAGGTGATAATCATGAAGGCATGTATGTGATTAATGACAAATCAAATTCATTGGATAAACAAAAGAAAAATCCAAACAGGTATGCATTTATAATGACAAATCTATTTATGAGACTAACTCTCTTATTGTTATATCTTATGATTAGTCTCGTGTGGATATAAAGAACAAAATAGGTATGCATTCTACTTCGTATTCTTATACCCTGTTGCATTCCTCGGATCCAAAATATAGGTTGAACTTCACCAAAAGAATTAACCTAAATATGTGCATATGTTCTTACTACATATTCATGTATGCACACATATAGGGGGAGTTCATTCTATATTTTGAGGTTTCATTAGTATTGATCCATATTCCTGTTTCCACATATTTGGGATCTTTACTTTGAAACTTGCATAGTTAATATATTCATATGAGTATATAAGACTTGTGTAGTCTAAGTATACTTATATGTGAGTATAACATAACTTGTGTAGTTCATGTGCACTCACATATCCTTGAATATATTTAACTTGTGTAGTTAATATATTCATGTGTATATGAAACTTGTGTGCTCATATATCCTATGAGTATATACAACTTCTGTAGTGCCTATATACTCATACCAATCTACATTCAATTACTTGAAATTGAAGTGATTATCATCATTTACCAAAGAGGGAAAGATTGTGGTATCTTGTCCCACCATTATGAGTTAATGGTATGGCGTGGTAATTAATGATAATCATATTATAGAACTAACACTTTCCATGAGTTGGATGAACAGGTTGAGTTCTATAGTTGGAAACTCTAGAAGATCATCATGTGTTGATGATATTGAAGTCAAGAGCTTGGTGTAAAGGATGCATCATGTGTGGATGCGCATCAAGTTCAAGATGAAGGAAATCATTGTGTGTCGATGATGTTCATGAAGAAGAGATGATCATGAGTTGATCATCAAGTCAAATGAAGACCCATCATGTGTTGATGGAAGTCAAGTAAAGGATGCATCATAAGTTGATGCATATCAAGTCAAGAACCCAGAGTTGAAGCAAGGATGTGCGTCATCAAGCTTCAAGTGGTTGCGCAAGGCAAAGGTATGACTAGCTAGGGCTAAGGATTTGTTCCTAGTCTTTTACCGGTCTCGGTGTTTGGTTTGAAGACCGGATTGCTAGTATAGGTTGTCGTACTATTAAGAGGGGTCCTTGACTAGTAGCTTGAGTTAGTCATGTGTTGATAGCTCTTTGTGTTTGCTCTAGCTCATCTTAACATGTTGCCAATATTTGCGAATGTGTTTTGCAAATAGTTGTGGCTCATGGATAACCCTTGTAGCATGTGACTTAAGTTTGCGAATGTGTTTTGCAAATGGTGTAAGTCCATGTACCTTATTCCTTGTAGTGTGATTCTATAAATTGGCAAATGTGTTTTGCAACTTGTTGAGAATCTCGCTTGAATCCTTGTTTGCGTCGCGCGTCAATTTGGCAAATGTGTTTTGCAAATTGAGTTGAAGCGGAATGCAATTTGAGACATTGATTCTAAAAGTTGACAAATGTGTTTTGCAACTTGTTGAGAGTCTTATCTTTAACCTTGTGTGCATCTTGCATCAAATTAGCAAAGTGTGTTTTTGCAAATTTGAGTTGTGAAAAGTCAAAATGCACTTGTTGGCTGCTGGCAGTCTAACCGCCATTATCAGCGGTCTGACCACTTGTGGAGCGGTCTGACCGGCGTTATTGGTGCGGTTTGATCGGACCTCCGGGTCAGGAGACCCGGTCAGTTTTTTCCAGAGAGGTGCCTTTGCTGGTCCTTAGCCATTTTCTGTGAAGCGGTCTGACCGGCGTTTATGGGGCGGTCTGACTGGTAGGCGGTCTGATCGGCCATTACATGGCGGTCAGACCGGCCGTGAGCTCAACGGCTAGTTTTATAGCCATTGGAGCCAAGGGCGGTCATACCAATTTTGTCCAGATTCTCTGGAATCTTTTCCCAACGGCTAGTTTTTGTGTATAGGCTATATAAAGCCACCTTGGCTGGTTGGGAGAGGTTGCTGGTTGTGTGTTGGTGCCCCTAGACATTCCTTTGAGCAAAGAGCAAGCCTCTCATTCTCTTTTGTGCATGTGTTGCACTTAGTGAGGTTAGAGAGCAAACCCTAAGTGCATATGTTGCCTTAGGTAGTGGATTTCATATCCATTTGAGCTTAGACACTTGATTGGTTCAAGTGAGCGTTGGAGACTTGTTACTCTTGGTGTTTGCCGACACCTAGATGGCGTGGTGGCGTCGTTGCGCCGGTGAGCTTCTCAAAGAAGATTGTGAGAAGACCCGGGCGGTTTGTGAGTGGTGTGGTGCTCGCCATCTCCGGAGTGGAGGAAAGAGCAACCCTAGTGGAGCGAGGTGTTGGTTCGGTTTGGAACCGGTCCAAGTGGTTGGACTTACCTCGGAGGGTTTGGCTTAATTCGTGGAGCCGGTCCAATTGTTTTTGGGCTTACCTCAATGTGGATTAGGGGAGACCGGCAAGTTTCCGATCACCACGGTAAAACATCATTGTGTCATTGTGGTTTGATTACTTGTGCTTTATATTGTGCAATTTACATTACTTGTATTCAAATTGCTTAATTGTATGTGTATGATTGCTATCATTTATATAGTCTCATATTGTTGGTGCACTTAGTTGAACCTAGTTGATTTAGATTTTAATTGTGCAAAACCGTATTTGTTTAGCTTCCGCATTAGAAATCGGTTTTAGCAAAAGAAGTTTTTAAAACGCCTATTCACCCCCCCTCTAGTCGGCCACCTCGATCTTACACACGCTGGGTTCCGAGGCACTTGTCGTTGCGATCTTTGTGTACTCATTTGCAGCCTGACTACTTTAGGTGGACTAATGTTTGTTCGTAACCTTACCCAACACAGGTTGAGGGCGGCAGGACTCCTTCCGCTTGCGAGGATGGTTGAGGCAACGTGAGAGGACGACCAGGACCGCGGTTCTGGTCGTACGTCCAGACGTTTTCCATACGACCGGGCCCTACTGACAACGTTGGTTGACCGTTGGAGGCTAGGGACGCACACGTTTCACCTTCCGTGTGGGGAGATGACGCCGACCCTTCAGTACATCACCTTCTCGACCGGGTTGCCCTGCACTGGCTTCCCTCTGGCGGTGTACGACATCTCGGCCATGTGGTGCACAGAGTTCCTAGCGAGGTTACAGGATGTGCTACCACCGGGCAGCGGATACAGGGAGTTCAGCAGCACCCATGGGCCGATGCTAGGTGGATCTGCCAGTTCTACGTAAGTTTTTGTAACTATTGTCCTCTCACATCAGTTCATTTGTGAACCTTGTTAATGTGTACATGTCTTCTTGTAGCCCGAGCATATTGCAGTGGACGCAGATGACAACATTGTTAGTAAGCACTTCGAGGCCTACCTGCTATGGCTGTTCGGGTGGGTCATGTTTCTGGGGTCCCACGGTAACAGCTTCGACAAGAACTATGTTCGGTACGCACGTGAGCTGGCGGACTACCTGCTAGACGAGATGCAGCCCTTCGCCTGGGGTCCGACCGTGTTGTGCGCGACATACCGCGCACTGTGTGACGTGTGTCGTTGGGCCTAGGACAGCTCCATCCTCTTTGAATGCCCACTACTTCTGCAGTTGTGGTCCTTCGAGCACTTCTAGATTGGACGACCACAGCTGGACTTGGGAGCGTACACGGTCAATTTGTACACCGAGGGCAACGACATGGACGGGCCGACCATGAGCACGGTGTGGTGCCACCGACGGGTTAGTTTCATGAACATTTATTGTTTTTCGTAATGTAACCACAATTTCGTGTGCTAAGTTTCCGTTGTTCTATTCCACAAGTCACATACATGCCGATCACAACGCAGGAGTCGTACCCAGACTACGTTGTGATGTTCAATCAGTTGACGGGTGACCGCGTCATATGGAGACCATACACTCAGGAGAGGGTGTACACACACGCGCCCGAAGGACTGTCGAGCCTGTGCATACGAGACTACGTGTACTGGTACATGCGGAGGGCCTTGGTGCACAAAGTCTTCATGGAGGACTACCAGGTGCAGCAGGTCATACGCTAGTTCGGTCTACGACAGGAGGTCCTAGCCCCCTAGGGGCAACGGGTACCAGCCCACGTCCATAGATAATTTCACGCGTTACTTCTTTCATACAATCTGTGTTACGTACTGACCAAATAATTGTATTTGCCATCCGTAGATACACTAGGAAGGGAGTACCAGCTACTACCTCCTAGGAGGATAGGATGTTTCGTTGGGTTGAGGGCTGGCTCAGCGCCTACAATGATGCCGTCCTGGAGGATGCTCACTACGACTCCGGGGAGTACGCGGAGTACATGGAGTGGTACGTCAGTCGGAGGAGGCTTCGCTGCTTCTGGGTCGTGGACGACCCACCATGACACGAGGCTACAACGTCCAACACGTACCCCACGCAGCCGGACTCCACATTTCGCCGCTCGGTACGTATTGAACGGTTCGTACTTCATATTTAATTTGCAAGATTTCGGTTTCCAACTTGTTGATTACGTGTACAAACGGATCTACACCGGGAGGTCCTCGAGTGGGCAGCCTCCGCGCATCAGATGACGCTTGGGGAGCGCTTCCTCCTGGAGACATAGGACATCAGAGGGGTCCTGGAGCAGATTGTGGAGAAGGCGAGACGAGGGATCTAGATCATGACTTGTTGCACACCGAGGGACCCGATGGACCCACCAGTGCGTGGACAAGGGGTCAACCATGGTGGTTCATGACCACAGGCTCCTCACCCGGAAGTGGCGGGCGGGTCCTCGTGGCACCGTGGTGGGAGCACCTCGGGATAGTTTGCAGGTGAGCATGAGATATTCACTTCCGCTTCTTTATTTCGAACCCCACTAGTTACTAACTGCAATCTTCTCTTGCAGGTCCTGAGCTCCACCGGTACACAGGGTAGGAGTACGTGAAGTCGTCGGCGCCCGCCTTCCTGCCACCAGGTTTGACTACCTTCCTTGCTTGTGCAACGTCCTATTTCGTGGTTTTCGCCATGATTACATGTGTAACGTAATACTTCACTGATCGTCCACCGCTTTGGGACAAGGATTACTTGTCGTACGAGGAGGCACGCTCTAGGGACTACTAATTGGACCAGCGTGGCACCCAGGTCTCCGTGGGGACTTCACAACTGCACGGTGCGCCGAGACCGACCCAACCAACGCAGGGCCACCTCGCGACACCACCTCTGGCTACTCGCACCGATCGGGTACCTCGGCAACCTAAGCCTCTGATGTACTCGCACCAGCATCCGCAGCCACCGCAGGCGAGGCCAGGAGCGACACGCGGGGTACACCCCAAGAGGGGCCGCCAGTAGATATTTGTTCCTCTAAATGTCAGTCATGTCATGTAAATATTAATTTATGTACAACTGTTATTATGCTAGTCTCGTGTTTCAATATTTCTTTTTTGCGTGCACACCGCGACCACGTGAGGGAGTCTGCATCGGGACACCCCACACTACCCTCTTTCTAGCCTTGACTCCCCCACACAACTACGTGACCTCGCTCTGCAAAGCAAGACGCGACCACTCTTTGCAAAGCAGGACATGACTTCTTTCTGCAAAGCAGGACGTGATCACTCTCTGTAAAGTAGGACATGACTTCTTTCTACAAAGCAGGACGTGATCACTCTCTACAAAGCAGGACGTGACCTCGCTCTCCAAAACACGAAGAGACCACTCGACTGTCGCAAGCTTCCTTCTCGAAGGGCGCGTCGCACGAATGCGAAACACATCTGTGCCTTATCGCAATGGAGCCGCTACAGCTGCGTCTACTCCCGCTATAAATACAGTGCTACTCGGTTAGGAACTCCACACCAACAACACTACCTAGATAACATGGACAAGGAGAAGGAATGGGAGCACATCTGTGAGCTTTTGAAGGACTGGGAGGCTCCCCAGCAGACCGTCGCTCACCACAGGGCATTTAGTCACCAGCCTTATACTCACCACCCACCTCCCGAGCTCATCGATCTAAGGAGGCTGCCTAGCAGTACGCCCAACGATTCTGGGTCGAGCCATGCCCCCCTCCTTTGCCCGCTGAACGCCCTCCGGAAGGGCCCCCGACAGGGGTGGCACCACCCCTTTGCTGATGTCGGGACACTGTATGTACGTCAAATCAACCGATGAGTGGACCATTGGACAGCGCTATTGGTGCTACCCAAACTTCTGCGCGGACTACCCCGACCGCAGGTTTGACACACCGAGCCATAGACAGCCAGTAATGAAATCATATTTCAGTGCACACTACTATTTTGCTTCCCGTTACGTCGTAACCAAGTCTCTCTTCCCACCATAGTCTCTGCCACGCCTATATGACTACAGTTAGTGGATCGACAACAAGATCCACCCCTACGACATGTGGATGCTGCTGTCAAAGAAGAGGTGGGCCAGGGAGGACTGCGAGGGCCGTGAAAGACGCCTCGAAGAGCTGTAGGCTAAGATAGAGGAGAAGAAGAGGCGGGAGAGGCTGCACGAGGAGCAGGAGCGCGATCATGCCAGGCGACGCAAGGCCGAGAGGCGCGAAAGAGGGCCATCGTGGAGAAAGCTAAGGCGCAAGGTGAGGAGTACAATGCCAAGCTGGGCCGCAAGGGCAAATGGCCACGTTCCACGCAATAATTCAACCCTTTTCGTCCATATGTCTCATGTATTTCTAATTCCCTAAAGGCATGTGATTAACGTCCTTGGTTCGTTAGCCTGCGTGCCATGTAACCCCCTTGTCAGATCAACTGTTGTGTTGTTATCGTTGCGCCATTTCTCCAAAGTTCTCCACCGTGTATGAATTCCCTAGCGCATCGCAATATCACTTACCTTCCTATTTACGACTCATTGCTACCTCAATCGTCCTCACAAAATTATTCAAAAATTTACTGCACTATAACAACATACGATGATCACAAAATGTTATTACGAGTCTAACAGATTTCGTACCCTTGAGAATCTACGAAAATCACAAACGGACCAACCACCCTTTTATTTCCAAAATAAATAACAACCTACAAACACAATTTGCTAAAATTACCTACAAAAATTGTCATTTATTCCCCCACAATTATTTTCATCGGATTAATAAAATAAAATTATTATTATTTAAAATCACCAATTGAACTGGTGACCGGCGTCACTTCCTGTCGCTTGTTGAACTAACGACAGAGAGTTGGACCAGCGACACGGACTCAACAGATCCTCCATCGCTTGAATTGAGCTGGCGATGCACACCTAGTTTTGTAATTGTTTGGGGCGACTATTTATTTTTTAATTATCTTTTAAAATAATATTATTTAATTTTTTTCCCGCAAATACAGAATCAAAATACAGGTCGTGTATTTATGTAAATTGGGAGACGATTGGAGTGGCATTTATCCGATTATCACCCCCAAAAGAAGTGTTCTTTTTATTATTTAATCCTTTTTTAAAAAAAAATATTTCAAAGATAACATTTCTCTAACTTTATTTCCAATTCTAACCTATTTGGTCACGCTACAACGCGTGGCGTGGCAAAAGCGTGCTGTCACGCCACGAACCTCGACGTGGCAAATGAGTGTTGTCACGCCACTCCTCTTAGTGTGACAGGACTTAGCTCAAAAACGGACGCGTATTGCCTCGAAGGGCTATCTGGCAGGTTTAGCCACACCGCGGTCGGTGACATGACAGCACAATTTGGTCACCAGGTCACGTCACGGGTCATGGCGCGACCAAAGGGGTCAGAATTGAAAATAAAGTTAGGGATATATTATCTTTAAAATATATTTTTTAAAAAGGATTAAAAAATAAAAAGAACAAAAAAAGCCTAGAAGAAGCTTGGACAGTACACAGGCCAGCCCCAACGCAGTAGCGCACACAACACAACACCATATCAGGCCGGGTCAGACCCGAAGTCCTGAACGCATGGAGCCACGGACCAAAACGGTGAACCAAAACCAAGCAAGAGGTAGGGTTTTAGCCGCCAACCATGGGCCTCCCCTCGTCTTCCTCCTCCCTGCTCCGCTGCCTCCTCCTCAACTCCACCTCCTCCCCTTCCTCCATATTTCGCGCCGCCTTCTGCTCTTCCGCCCGCTCCCCCACCCCGCCACCCCCGTCCTCCATCTTCGGTGACGACACCGAGGCCACCAACGTGCTGCCACTCACCACCCCAGGCTTTTCGTCAGTGGTGAGAACTAGGAGTGGATATCGAGCCAGATCCTCGTCTTACCGAGTTTTTCTCGAAATTGACACAGTTTGGTTTAATATTATTTTATCTATAGTTTAGAAGTATTACGAGCCGAGCCGAGTCAGAGCGAAATCTAATTTCATTTGAAATCGACTTATTTTAATGTTTAACCAATTAGCAAATGTAATTAGAGCAATTTTGAATCGAGCCAACGAGCCTCACTAAAGAGCTTTTTTTTCCACCCCTAGTAAGAACTCTCTCCCCTTCCTTCCCAGTCCATTATTTTCGGCATGACGGCTGTGTTTCCTTATGCTACAATACATCGTTGCAAGTTAGCCTCGGCGAGCCCAATTTCTCGGTATAAATCGGGGATAGTTGTATGTCTGTAATGTGAACTTGCCCTGTCCTGGCAAATCAGAGCAACCGATATCTCTGTGCGTATGCGTTTCGTGTGCTATTTTTGTTTCATGCCTCTGTGCATACGAGGACTGACACAGAATTACAGATAACCACTGAACCTTATCAATTAGGCCAGTTTCTGACCTGCTGCATCCCCATTCATGAGCTCCTGCATCGCCAAACCCTATTATATTTGTGTTTGTCTTGCTTGTATCGTACCCTCGTATGTTGCATTTACATTATACTTACTTGCTGTTCTCAATAAGTTAAGTAACTACACGCTTCAAATCTGAAACGTTGTACGAGTACGGTACTAAGCAGCAAGTCCTACTTTATGCTGTATTTGTTCACATGCTGATGCAATGCAACGCAGGCCTTTCAAGAATGAGAAGCTGGAAAATGCATTTGCGCCTTTCGGGCAGCTACTTGAAGGTATAAGGTTTGCTTCAGTAATCAGCAGTAATGTTTTGATTGTTGATCATCCCCTTCTCCACTGTGCATTGCAATGTGTCGTCTCCATGTGCAGCTAAAGTCATAACAGATAGAATTTCTGGGAGGTCATAACAGATATAATTTCTGGGAGGTCGAAGGGCTTCGGTTTTGTTAGGCACGCGACTTTAGAAGAAGCCGAGAATGCGCGGCAGGGGATGAACGCCAAATTTCTGGATGGATGGGTTATTTTCGTCGACCCTGCTAATCCGAGGCAGGAGAGGCCTGCTCCTCAGCCGGACACTCATTCCTCACACACTGGCTTCACAACAAATAAAACTGTAGGATGGTGCGGTTAGTCGCGTTGCACTGCGGCTCAATAGCGCGAAACTTGGATATTCATATTACCATAGGCTTCATATTACCATAGGCATTTGGGAGTTGTTTCAATTGACATGAGCATGGAGATGAAATGCTATTCTCACGTGTTTACTGTTTAGTGTCTCATCTATGTGTTGTTAGAAGGTTATTGTTATCGCGGGTGATGATAGAAAACCTTCTCGCACTGCGTTGCTACGTATGAATGAATATAGAAATTGATGGCATTACTTTTGTAAGTTCTTTACATGGTTGCTCATCCGGATACCTGTGAAAGCTTCCCTAGTTTTTCAATTTTCTCAAAGGCAATTACCCAGACATGTGGCCAAGATTTCCAATGCTGCCTTTAATCTAGATGTAGATTGATGGAAGTTGCGAAATATCGAACCGAATTCTTGACATGAAGACATCTTTTATTCAAGTATAGAGAGGCTTTCCAGATGGCGTATCCCATGAAAGATAAGCTTGGCATGTAGACTGCAAAATAATGCTGAAATCGTTTCAAAATTCTAGGTAGCTAGGCTAACACATGGATGCCGAATATTGGTGCATGTTAAAGACACATTGGATCCCTATGTCATGTCTTAGTTATTCAGAGACCATTTAAAGTGCTCTAGCATGCAAGTATCCCAGAGCACTTACCAAGCCATCACATCGGAGATTATTCAGGCAAGAACAAGTTTTCCACCGAAAATGACCTCAGCACCATATGCGCGCACACATTAAATTACTAAGAAGGATATTAACATCTAATTGAACTGTCTTTACATATAAAAAATTAAGCATCTGGGAGCAATCGGACACCAGAGCACCTGCCATCACATCTAGCTGAACACATGGCAAATGATGCCCAGCACACAAACAACGCAGACCACTCGGCCGATGACTACATAGTTAGCCTATAAGCTACAAAAACTACAGAGATTGCGTGTCTCTACTCTCTACAAAGGATGAGCTTTGAAATCATCCATTAGACGATGAGCTACCAAAACTGTGCAGTTGGCTCTCCGAAGGTAACTTTTCTCCTACAAACCACGGGATCAGGTTTGCTCAAGCAAGTGATTTCTGTGCCAATCTTAGGTTCTCAAACATCACCAAGGGGTGTGCCTCCAGCAGCGACTTCTTCTGGCAACAGGCACAACAACAGTGCAATTACGTTAGTGCTACTGGACTGATATTAGTATTGTTAAATCCAGTTAGTAAAAAAAACTGAACTTTTCCATCGACCACAGGAAACGCACAAACACAAAGAATAGGATGCAATTACCTCTTCATCTGATAGAATAGTGAACCCAAGCTTCTCAGACCAGATTGACGCCATTTCAGGATCAATAGGCACCGTAAGAAGTCGGATATTCCAGGCTTTCAAATGTGCCTCAATTAGCCTTAGGAGAAGCGCAAAGTAGCCCTGCAGAGAGAGAGAGAGAGAGAGAACAAAAAAGGAATATTAGTTTGCTAAGTAGATGGATTTAATGAATCATATTGGTTTCGTCCATAAGTATCACAACAGTTGAGTAAATTCCTTTATTACTTGTTAGTCCTATATGATGAAAAGAACTGAAGGGGAGCAAAAATGATTAGATACAAGAGGATCCTCCTCCTTAGGAATTTAGGGAAAGCGAAAACACTTTGTCTATATGGAGATATATGCAAAAATTAGATTTGCATCAGATAGCTGAAAGAGTTCACTATGGACTGTACGGTTTAAATTAATTCCCACCTTCTTCCTGCACTCATTACGTGTACCAATAAGGACAAGTTCTGCAACTTCTTCTGTGCACACTTTCAGAATCGCAGCTGACACAACAAGCGTACTGCAATAGAACCAAAAGGGAAAAATGTATAAGAATACCGACTAAATAATAGACATACAAAATACAAGCACATGTTTTTTTATTAAAAACAAGTTCCAAACCAAACCATCAACAGTTTATTTTTGGTCACCTTGTTGTTAACACTGCACAATACATTCCTCGAAAATCCTTCTCTCCACCTACATCCTTTCTGCAAACATAGTCCAGATCGATTACTTGAGTTCAATAGATGAACAGAAAAACTGCAGGTAAATGCATATTAATGTGGCTATTCATACACCACTTAAGAGTTAGAAACATAAGCAAGAACCTACGCATTAACCATATCTTGTATGATACCACTGTCCTCGGCAGCTGTTTCTGCAAATGCATCCTATAAAATACATAGTTTAAAGTGAGACCTTTATAGCCTAGAAGCGACATAGGGATGAAAAGTTTATCATTGAAGCAACAAGGTTTTTAAAACTACAAACATAAACCCCCCACAAAAAGAACTTACTTTGAAGATATCAATGACCTGATGCATGTAATGCTGCAGATCACTCCTCAGATTCATTCCACTTAGAAGTTGCCAACAAATACTGGATCTTGTCTGTCTAAAGAAGGCAATTTTTTCAAGTTTTTTCAGTCCTTGCTGTAAAGAAGCACGGAGTAACCGACATTTTTCACAGCACAAGAAGTGAAATTGCTTGTATTCTCCCAAAACTTTCAGAGGTGCCTGAAATGTTCAATACAACGAGTCAGCAATGTCTTTCACAATGATAAGCTCTCCACCACATTTGAAGGAAAATACCACATACCTTCTGTTTTTGAATTCCATTGTTATAGCACTTAATATGGCATGGTCTCTCGCACTGTAGATAAAAATAGCGCATAATTTTCAAGCAAGCAATGTAACCATCAAAGGCAACACATAGGAGAAAAGCACTAAGCAGAACAAACCTGGTTACAGAAGACAATCATGTCTGCACTGATTATTCCAACCGTTGTATGGCCATCTCTGTCAAAATTTGAAGGTGCAGAGTTACATATAAAGGAGCTCACATAATCATGTCAATTCCACCAATGTACATAATCTTATTCTTACCCACACAAACGGCAGCTCTCTGTTTTAACCGCTCTTTCTTGTAATGTCCGTTTCAAGGGAACAACAATAGGTCCATTTGTGGTAGAAGATTCTTTGCCAGAACCTGTAATAACAACATAAACAAATGGCACAACAGGGGAAGACAATCAATTGTTTAATGTAACAACTCAAACATGAAAGTTCTTATGACCATTGGTTCCTTGTTTAAAGGTAAAATCATTCAATATATACATCACCAAAGGAAGTAAAACATGGAATACAGTCCAACAAAGTTGGTTCTTCAGACTGTGCTGTGCACGAAGATCAATAGCACAATAACTATCCTGCTCACTTATAACAAAATTCTGGAATCGCTTGTATTCTGATTTCTGAGCACAAAATATTCTAGCATTCACCAAAGAATATGCATACCGTACATACAGAACAGAAAGCACATCAAACGGAGTAAATCACACTTTGAACATGCATGCACAGAGGAGGAATTGAAGAAGCATATCTATAGATGTAGACGTAAGATCACCAAGGGAAGTATACAAGTGAAAACAACCAAAATAGGAAGAAACAAGTCCATCATTCAACTTAACTAAACCCCTAAAGGTTGAAAGAAGGACAACACTGTGAAGGCAGAGCAACAGGAACCGATGATTGCAAACGAAAAAAGAAACCTCAAGTGCAAAAATCTCAAGCCTACATCCTAAAACAGATCAAATCCCCTCCACCGCAAACAACATACACCATTATAGTATTTGTCCCAAGATAGTAGTGTATGAAGTATGAACAGGACCGCAACTCAACAAGCTCTTGTACAGTGTCACTGGTTCGGAAGCAAGATCGCAGATTGTAGTCGTGAGCAATTGTCGGACGACCTGCAGTGCCCTGGTCTGGGCCGGAGGCTTCCATTTTGGCGATAGCAGAAGAGACGCAGAGGACGGGCGTCGGATAATCAGGAGAGAAAAGACAGAAAGCTATGTTGAGGCTGTAGATCTTTGATACCTCTTTAACATGGTGCCAATCCCCTTTAAATAGATGTTGGATTTACAGACTCAATCATAACTTCCTAATACAACTTGTATTCGACTCTGACTCAAAGTAAAGACTTACTAACTTTAAACAGTAACTTATCTCTAAGACTCAACTTCCAAAACATCATCTTATTCGGTTTCCTTGCTTGCCGTATCCTGTCCAACTACCGAATCATGTCCGGCTGTCTTATCCTTTGATCTACGCCGTGTATACGTAATGCCCCACATAACATCTCTCCCCTCTCCAACAAACAGCTCGTCCACGAGCGGAAAAGAAGGATACTGCTGCTGAAACTGAGTCAAAATATTCCCAAGAGGCCTCAGCAGCCGGTATGTCACCCCATTGAACAAGAATTTGCCATTGGTCACGGCTTTGAGAGCACGAAGAACCTTATCAGGAAGGTGTGATATTCTGCCGTGATACACATGTGGAAGGGATGGTGGAAGGGAATAAAAACCCGGCGGGTAATCGCGATTACGGTTATCGGCGACGGGTGCAGGATACGGAATCCAAAGGTTTTCCGAGTTTTGCAAGTTCAAATTCTAATTTTCGAATTTTGGATGGTTTTAATCAAATTCGACCAAATTTCATCCGAAAAAAACCGGAATTCGATGGCGGCGATTACCATTCGATGGTGGCCGAAAGCGCCTCTCCGGTTATGTGATCCCTGAGTGGAACAGTTGGGGGATCTCCCACAAAAGGCTTCAAAAGACTAACATGAAACACATCGTAAATTTTGGCTTTCTCAGGAAGGCGCAATTGATAAGCCACCGAACTAATCTTTTTACTTACTTGATACGGTCCATAAAAACGAGGTGATAATTTTCCTTGAGTTTGCAATGCAAGTGAGGCTGCCTTGCGATGAAGAATACACAACCAAACCCATTGGCCAATGTCAAACTGCACTTCACGATGATGAGCATCATAATGTTTCTTGTACTGTTGCTGAGCCTGAATCAGGCGATCATGTATATCCCTAATGAGTTCATCTCTGTCAAGCAGAAGGCAATCTACGGCAGCTACTCGCGCAGACCCTGGATCATAAGCACACAAGGATGGAGGATCTCTGCCATACACAACTTTGAAAGGTGTCTCCTGAAGCGAAGACTGATACGAAGTATTGTAACAATATTCAACCCATGGTAGCCATTGTAACCACTAACGTGACCGATCTCCCGTGAGACATCTCAAGTACATGGTAATAATTTTGTTAACTACCTCAGTTTGACCATCCGATTGAGGATGAAAAGCAGAACTTCTGTGAAGCCGAATCCCTGTCGATCCAAATAATTCTTCCCAAAACGGCTGGTAAAGATAGGATCACGATCGCTCACAATCGAACTAGTAATCCCATGCAAACGAACCACTTCAGCGAAAAATACCCTTGCGACCGAACTTGCCGTGTAAGGATGTGCTAAAGGAATAAAATGCGCAAATGTAGAAAACCAATCAACCACGGTGAGTATGACCGATTTACCACTAACCTTGGGAATACCTTCAATAAAATCCATCGAAATATCATCCCATATATGCATTGGCACTTGCAACGGTTGTAAAAGCCCTGTTGGATGTAAATGGCTGCTCTTATTACGTTGACAAATTTGACAAGCTTGAACAAACTCTTGAACCACTTGACGAGCTTGTGGCACATGAAAATAAGCACGCAAGCGATGCAGAGTTTTTTGAATCCCTTCGTGCCCCATCGTATGAATTGTTGCTAATATCATCGGTAAAGAAGGGGAGGAACCCAAAACATAAACTTTGCCGTCATAGGTAATGAGATCATCCACAAAACCCCAAGTAGAATATGTTGTTCCTGCGAGAATCTTAGTCTGGAGAGCTTGTGATTCTGGCGAAGCAAGGACCTCACACCTAAGGGTATCAAAGATATCAAATTGATGACCCGAAAGTGCCATAAGTGATAACTCATCATAATCACGACGAGGGAGAGAGCATCAGCCACCGTGTTTTGGCGCCCCGGATGATACTCCACCCGAAAATCAAACCCGAGAAGCTTACTCACCCAATGATGCTAAGGTATAGTTGCCAAGCGTTGATCAAGCAAGAATTTCAAACTATAGTGATCAGTGCGTACCAAAAATGCACGTCCCCACAGATACGGTCGCCAATGCCGTATTGCTTGAACCAACCCTGTGCGTTCTTGCTCACAAGCAGCCAAATTCTTATGACAAAGAGCCATCGGGCAACTGAAGAAAGCAATCGGGCCTTCAGTTTGATGTAAAACAGCCCCAATGCCCGAACCATACGCATCACACTCCACAACAAAATCACGGTTAAAATCCGGAAGCTGTAAGACCGAAGCCAAAGATATTGTGTTTCAATAGCTGGCGCCAGAAGAAGCTTCTGTCCAAACAAAACTTTCCTTCTTCAACAATTTTGTAAGCAGCGCAGACATGAGACCATAATCCTTAATAAAACGTCAGAAATAACCAGCCAATCCTAAGAAACCACACAATGCACGGACGGAGCGAGGAACCGGCCAGTCAGCAATCGCTTGAACCTTTTGTTTATCCATTGCTACACCATCGCCACTGATAACATGTCCAAGATAAGTAACGGACAATGTGCCAAAAGAACACTTAGATTTCTTGAGGAACAATTGATGGTCCTGAAGTAAGCGCAAAATTGTGCCCACATGTCGGAGATGATCTGACCAAGACGAACTATAAATGAGAATATCATCAAAGAAAACCAAGACAAATCGACGAAGATAATCCCGCAAAACCGTATTCATTAAAGCTTGAAAAGTAGCCGGCACGTTAGTCAAGCCGAAAGGCATAATAAAAAAATTCAAATAAGCCTTGATGAGTAAGAAAAGCTGTCTTTTCCACATCGTCGAGATGCATGCGTACTTGATGATATCCAGAACGCAAATCCAATTTAGTAAAATACCGTGCATCCTTGAGTTCATCCAAAAGTTCCTCCACCACCGGAATCGGAAATTTATCTTTGATAGTTTTGTCGTTGAGAGCTCTATATAATCCACGCAAAACCGCCAAGATCCATCCTGTTTTTTTACCAATAACACAGGTGTGGAGAATGCAGATGTACTCGGTTGGATCGTACCTTGTCAAAGCATCTCGTCGCACTAGCGCTCAAGCTCATTTTTTTGAAGATGCGGATAACGATATGGCTGCACCGCAATGGGTGTCGTCCCTGGAACAAGATGAACGCGATGGTCGTGATGACGCTTTAGCGGCAACCTGTGAGGCACGACAAACAAACCTTTATACTCCTCTAATAGGTCGGACATAAGATCTGGTGAGGAACCTGTTAGAGCATGTAGAGAGCTAACAGAAGTCAATCCTTGGCACATAACCTGATGACCCATGTGAAATAAAGTCAATGTCATTAGTTTGAAATCCCACAAGATAGGACCAAGAGAGCTTAACCATTGAACTCCCAGTATGATGTCAAATCCGTCTAAGGGAATAGAGTAGCAACCACTGCCACCTGGAGTCCTTGCTGCGCTTGCAATTTTACGCCTGCTCTTTTGGCGGCGTCCTCCGCAATAAAATTATGCGTAGACCCAAAATCCACAAGAGCGATGAATTTGCTCGAACCGACCCATACGGAAAGCTTCATCATCTGCGTGGCTCGAGGTTGAAAACCAGTCAGTGCATGTAGGGAAATAGCCTGTTCATCCATGTCGAGGTGATATGGCGTATCAGCTGTTTCATCGAGCACGTCAAGAATAATTTCAAGCAAAAACAGACGTTTGCAACGATGTCCAGGGGAAAACTTTTCTTCACAATTGAAACAAAGGCCGACTCTGCGACCTTCAGCCATCTGCGCGGTCGTCAATTGTCGTCGTGGTAATGACAGAACAGCAGGCACCAAAGTGCTATCACCTGGTGATGTGGCAACGACAGGCGTGACAGCAGAACTAGAGACTGTGTTCGGCACCTGACGCGGCTGGTTAGAGGAGCGAAAAGCCGGTTTCGAAATTGTTGAAGTCAGAAGATGGCGCTTCTCATATGTGCGAGCTAATGCCATGGCAAGTTGCATACTACCAGGATTTTGCAGTTCGACGTCCGTGCGAACCGGTTCCATCAACCCAGAGGTAAAGAGCCGAACTTGGTTGGAAGCGGACTGGGAATCGGCGCGACAAACTAATGCCAAGAACTTCTCTTGATAGTCTTCAACGGTACACACCGCTTGTAACTTGGCGCGTTCGCCTAGAAAATTGTTAGGTATCGGTGGTCCAAAACGCAAATTGCAGTAATCTTTGAAGAGCTGCCACAACGGTTCTCCTTCGTCATGTTCAAGCTGATAATACCATTGTTGCGCCGATCCAAGCAGGTGATACGAAGCGAGCCATACTTTGTCACTCTCCGGCGTTTGTTGGTAGCGAAAAAACTATTCACAGCGATTAAGCCATCCCAAAGGATCTTCTTTACCATCAAAAGTTGGAAAAGAAAGTTTGTGCATACGAGGCGCGTGGGAAGCATTCTATTTGCGGGGCACGCGTCGGTTGAAACGGAGGGAGGCATTAAGCCCGTGGAAGTTCAAACAATCCCCTCCTGTGTTCGCTAGACGTTTCTCCAATAGCGCAATGCGTTCTTTCATGCCAATAAGTACCATCGTAATATCAGTCTTGAGCTCCATCATCTTTGTTGTCATGGACGTCGTGAGTTCAGCGATTTGCTGAGTCAAGGCTATCATCTCCAACGATCCTGCCATTGGCTCTGATACCAAACTGTCGCAGGTTCGGAAGTGAGATCGCAGATTGTAGTCATGAGCAATTGTCGGACGACCTGCAGTGCCCTGGTCTGGACCGAAGGCTTCCATTTTGGCAATAGCAGAAGAGACGCAGAGGACGGACGTCGGATAATCAGGAGAGAAAAGACAGAAAGCTGGGTTGAGGCTATAGATCTTTGTTACCTCTTTAACATGGTGCCAATCCCCTTTAAATAGAGGTTGGATTTACAGACTCAATCATAACTACCTAATACAACTCGTATTCTGTTGGAAACGGACATAGTATTACAAGGGGGCCAATAGGCATAAATGCAAGTATGCAATATGCAGGAAACACCCTAAAATAGGGAAGAATAACAAAGCATGTAAATACATCTAACACCCCCCCTCAAACTCATGGTGGATCAACAAAACTGAGTTTGGAGAGGAAAAGGCTGTGCTGAGCTCGTGTCTGGGCCTTCGTGAAGAAGTCACTAAAGTGAAGCTCAAAAGACGTCATCAAGAGCCACGACCGAGCTCGCACTGCGATCTCATATAGGAAGCATCAACTCCAATATGCTTGGTCGGTTCATGCTTCATTTCGATCTCGCATAATCTTGATCGCATCTTTGTCGGACAAAAGTGGGGTCGGTGTTGTAACAGGGACACCAAAATCCTGAAGGAGCCACCGTAACCAAGTAACCTCAACTGTCAACGACGCCATAGCCCTCAACTCACCTCAAGACTCGAAAGGAAGCTGTTGTTCGCTTTTGGCCTTCGTGCAATCGAGAGGATCCAAGGAAAATACAGTAGGCAGAAAGAGATCGAAGATCAGAATAATCACTAGCCCAAGTAGCATCAGAGTACACCTTGAGCTGCAAGGAGCTAGAGCGAGGAAAGAAAAGGCGACGAGAAATGGTGCCACGAAGATATCGAAAGACACGCAGAAGGTGATCAGAGCGGCCGAGCGGAGCCAAACAAATTGACTCAGAATGTGAACAGGGTGAGAGATGTCAGGTCGAGTGATCCCAAGATAGACAAGACTACCAACAAGGTGACGGTAGCGAGTGGGATCCTCAAGAGGCTCTCCATCAGTGAGTCGAAGGTGAACTCCAAGCTCCATGGGAGTATCCTTTGTCTTGTTACCGATCAGTGAGACAAGCGCGAGCAAGAAGGTCCTGAATGTACTTCTCCTAGGAGAGGTAGTAGCCCTCATGCATAGAAGTGACCTCAATCCCAAGAAAGTAGCGAAGTGGACCCATGTCTGACATCAAGAACTTATCACTGAGACGCTTCTTCACAAAATCGATGTACTGAGGATCATCACCTGTGATGATCATATCATCAACATACAGAAGAAGAGTCCCACCACGAGGAGAGGTGTGAACAAAGCAGAGCAGTGGTCATGATCACCGACGGTGAAACCTACCGAAGGATAACAGAGGAGAAGCGCCAAACCGGGCTCGAGGAGCTTGCTTGAGCCCGTAGAGAGAGCGACAAAGACGACACACCAGGCCATCAGGAACAGAATACCCAGGAGGCGGCTGCATGTAGACCTCCTCACGCAGCTCGCCATTAAGGAAGGCATTCTTGACGTCCAGCTGAGAAATGGACCACTGGCGAACAGAAGCAACTACCAAAAGGGTCCGAACAGTGGTCATGTGAGCAACAGGCGCAAAAGTCTCGTCGTAGTCACGACCATGCTCCTACTGAAAACCACGAGCCACAAGACGAGCCTTGCAGCGCTCAAGAGAACCATCGGAGCGAGTCTTAATCTTATAGACCCACTTGCACGTGATCGGAGTAACACGAGCAGGTAGGGGAACAAGATCCCAAGTCCCGGTGCGCTCCAGGGCAGCAATCTCCTCAGCCATCGCCTGCTGCCACTCCGGATGAGCAACAACTGACTGACAGAAGTCGAGGCTCAACAAGAGCAATGCACAGAAGCCAGAACGCCGGGAGGCTCGATAGTCCGACGATCACGAAGATCATACCTAGGAGGCGAGGCTGGAGCGGGACCGAGCAAGGATGAGGTAGGGAAAGAGGTAGAAGGCTCATCTGGAGGAGTAGTAAGCCGTGGACGGTGAGAGTAGTGCAGCGGAAAAGGAGATCTCTCAACAGGAGAGCTGGTAGTAACCTCCGGAGGAAGTGAGGAAACCGGTGGAGACGAGAGAGATTGTGGCGAAGGAGATTGTGGTGGAGGAGACGGAGAGGATTGAGATGAGGGTGATAAGACTTGGACTGGAGGAGGCGAAGAATTAGGAAAAGTCAAAAAGGAAAGCGACTCGGCGGAAGTGGAGCTGGTGGTAGAGGAACAAGGATAGTAAGGACAAGACTCATCAAAAGTGACGTCTCAAGAGATCCTCATTCGTCGAGCAACAGGATCATAGCAACGATAACCCTTATGCTCAGAGCTGTAGCCAAGAAAGACACTCAACCGACTGAGCAGTCAGCTTGGTGCGCTCTCGAGGTGGAAGCAAAGACGAGCGTATATAGCCAAAAGCAATAAGGTGATCAGTCTTGGGAAGGTGAACTAGCGAGACGCTCAAAAGGGTGCATCCTTGAGAAGCGAGAAGAGAGCCGCCGATTGATAAGAAAGGCGTGAGAGAGACAAACCCAAAAATGAGGTGGGACATGAGCAGTAAACATGAGAGCACGAGCTGTCTCAAGGAGATGACGATGCTTGTGCTCAGCGACACCATTCTGAGCATGAGCACCTGGACAAGAATACTGAGGTAGAGTGCCCCGCCAAAGAAGAAAACGACGATGTGAAGTGGAGATATATTCAACAGCAGATCCGCGACGGAAAATACGAATGGTCGACTCAAACTGAGTGCGAACCATGGTGGTAAATTGCTGGTAAATGGAAAAAAACTGACTACGAGAAGACATAAGAGAGAGCCAAGTATATCTCGAATAATCATCAACAAAGATCACATAATAGGTATGACCCCCTTTCGAAGTGAAGGGAGCCGGTCCCCAAACATCAGAGTGAATCAAATCAAAAGGACGCCGAGACTCGTAATCACTAGAGGATAGGGGAGTTGCGTTTGCTGCAAGCTTGCAACCCGTCTGATGTAAAGTGGTGTCACCGTAAATGTAACCTAGAACACCACTCCCTACTAGTGACGAAGACGAGAACCACCAATGTGACCTAACCGATAGTGCCCATCGACAAAAGTGGTGGTGGAAGAAGCACCAAGCCGAGGCGGTGGTCTGGCCGTTGGTGGTGGAGGCAAGCAGAAGGAAGATGCTGACTAATCGAGCTCCCAAAGACGCCGAGAATCATGGCGCCTAGGACCACCCCCAACCCGAGTCCTCGTCTGACGATCTGAACACAACAAGAGTCGAATCAAGAATGATACGACGACCATGATCAATGATCGACCGGTGACATAAGTCGCATAGTAAGACTAGGAACATGAGATCTGAGAGGAACACAAAAAAATGAAGTGGAAAGAGTGCCTCGTCCCGCAACAGAAGAGATGTCCCATCCATGATCGAATGTGAGAGGAAGATCAAAGTGGTCTCACGAGAAGAAAGATGAGCGGAGTCCGGTGTCATGTGGAAAGAGGCACCGAATCCGTAATCCAAAGAGATAATATACGGCGAGGAGGTGGTGGCGCAGACCGTAAGACCTAGCAGCAGAACAGTGCGCAGAGCGAAGCGAAGAAGGCGTCAAAGCAGCGTGAGCATCTCTGGTCGCGCTCGCTCCAAGGAACTCGACGTGAACCGGACTGGGAGGAGCCACCTCCCCCCCCCCTCAAAGTGTGACCACTCCGGCGAGCCTTACGCCTGGCGACAAGATCGACAAGGTGTGCTGAACGGTCCACAAGAGTCACTGATGAAGGCGGTGGGAGTAGCGATGGCGACCACGGGAGCAGAGGCAGGCGTAGGCACCGGTGCTGATGTGTGAACAACCAAGACTGAAGATGGCTGCTATAGAAGCCCTGCCGTGCGAAGACGAGTCTCCTCAGCCCGGATAGCAACGAGAGCCTCCAATATGGAGGGAAGGGACTGTCTCATCAGCAACTGAGAGCGAGCCACCTCATACTCCGGACGAAGGCGGGTGAGGAACTCAAGGCGATTTAGTCTCAAGTGAGCTCGCTGACGTACATTAACAGTGCAGGACCGCAGACGACCGCCCTAGGAGTCAAGCCGACGTAAACCGCAGCCTAGCCGCCGGTATAGGCGTCTCTAGAAGGCGTCTGCCGCCGAGAGATCGCTCCTCCTCCAGCTCGGGCTTGCTCCAGATCTAGCCCTTTGCGAGCAGCTCCTCGTGTGCTTGGAGCTCTCTGCGTGGTCGTCGCCATCGCCATCTCAGGCTGCAGCTCCAAAGAAGCTTGACCTCTCGCTTGGAGCTCGGCTTGAGATGGCACCTCTCGAACCTTGAGCACTGCATCGTCTCGGTTAAAGCCGCCGATCACCTTCAACGACGCTAACTATCATGAGTTCATCCAAAGACACGAGGATTCACCCCACGGGACGGCGTCGTGGGTGTACCTCACCCATGAGCTGCTGGAGGGCTGGCGGCAGCATGAGCCGCCGAGGTAGAGGAGAGAGGCTTGGAGGCGACGCAGCACGCCTGAGCTTCGGTGGCTGGCCAGGCCAAGAAGAGAGAGTCGGGGCGACGGCCCGAGCAGTGAGGAGAGGAGCCACGTCTGAAAGCAGAGGAGGTCTCCGGCCGTGAAGGCGACAAGAAGAATTTCATTTAACGACTCCAGACAGAGTCAGTGGCGGATTGGATCTAAGAGGTGGGTTGGGGAGTGAAGAAGAGGAACCCTAACCCTAGCCACCTGTCTGACACCATGTTGGAAATGGACTTAGTATTACAAGGGGCCCAATAGGCATAAATACAAGTATGCAATATGCAGGAAACACCCTAAACTACGGAAGAATAACAAAGCATGTAAATACATCTAACATATTCGACTCTAACTCAAAGTAAAGACTTACTAACTTTAAACAGTAACTTATCTCTAAGACTCAACTTGTCCAACTGCCGAATCATGACCGGCGGTCTTCTCCTTCGATCTACGCCGTGTATACGTAATGCCCCACATAATACATAGCAAGAACAGTGTCCTTAAAAGGCAATAGCAGTGAAGGATTGGAGGGGTAAAGTGTACCCTGAATATGTCCCTGGCTTGAAGGCCACATTGCCTTCCCAAAAGTTGCAATATGCCACAACCCTACTCTTATCCACTGCTATGGCTAGAAAACATGGAGAGATGCACCGAGTTGCCTAGTCACTACCCATCAACCTCTTCTCCTCTAGAAGTTCTAATTTTAGACAAAAAAAAAAGGCTCTAGAAGTATGGATAATTGGATACATGCAAGCTTTCCGCTCCACCAGACTGACTCCAACAGGAACAAACTATTCTCCTCGTAAAATGCAATTGTTGTTCACCATGCCCTAACCTCTGCAGAACTTTGGCTTACATGTCATTATGTCACAGTCACAACAGTCCCGCCTTGGAAAACCTTCATGAGGGAATTACCTAACACCGCTTCACCCGTATTTTACTTGTTTTCAGCATTAACTCCTCACTTTCTTCTGTTCTTTATGATCATATGCAAGGATCAAAATCTCGGAACCAGAGGAAAAACAGCTCGACGGCCGGCAACCAGAAAAAACCGGTCAAAATTCAAAAATGGAAATTTGAATTGGCGAAGTTTTAAAACCGGTAACCGGACCGGTTACCGCCCAAAACCGGAAAACCTGTTTCAAAAAACCTGATCGTAGTGCCTACAATTAATCTACCCATGCAAAATTTAAGAGTCTCTAGTAAGAAAGTGGATTGATGCTTTAGCTGCCATAAAAATGGCAAACGCCCAATGCCAATAGTTGTCCAGCACGCCAGTGCCTCCATGCTGAAGCAGTTCCATTTTATTTCAGGTATCAATCTCGTAGTCCTAAAATGTTCCATGTCCTCAAGCTCTATCCAGACATCCAAGACCACAAAACCACAGACTGGAACTGTTAAAAGCACAAATTTCTAGCTCTTACCTAAAGTTGAATACAAAACAAGCTTAATGATGTTGTCATCAAATAAATGACAACAATTTGATTTACCAAGTGATGCTCATCCAACAATTAAAACAATATCATCTCTTGAATATTTCCCAACAATCTAGCCGTAATATATATAACTTACTTTTTTAAAACTCTTTCCTTAGAGCTATATATCATTTCTTTCATTATGTCTAAAAAATGACTAATTGTTCCATTTCCTTGTACTAAATCAAGTATAAATGTCCAACTTTCACTTTAGTTATTCCCATCGCAAAGCATGGGCCCCACCAGGATACACGGCATGGTGACTGTTGGTCCTCACCATGGATAGGTAGTGGAGCAAGCAAACACTTTACCTCCCGGCTCCTATGGTCTAAAGCCAACTAAAATGATAGTTAGCCTAGCCATCGAAGAGGTCAAAATGTGGGGAAAGTAGGATAATCTTCCCTCCAAAGCGGTGAACTGATAATGCAAATATGGCAGCAGGCTACCCACCTTTAAACAAGGCAACATGAAGAACTGAAGACATTAACCAATATACGCTAGAATATTCACATTCAACGATTTTACAGAGATCATGAATGATATCCCCCTCAAAATAAAACATATAAAATAAAAGAAAGCGCAATGGCACATTTGTACTGGCTTTTATTCTAAGAAATAAACATCAACTTACCTGAAGAAGTAAGGTTAGGAGGTTCATCACTGGTGGGGAAATTAGCACTGCCGATTCCATTTGAATTTAAACCATCATGCAATTTTAGTGCCAGCTCATGAAGTGTCAATCCTTCTGAAGCATAAATGCTACGGTACCTGAAACCATAAATACCCTCCATTTAAACGATCTAAAACACTCAAGAGATCCTTTGAGTTATTAAAAGCACTTTCATGAATGGCACTTTAAGAACTTATGACTCTTATATGAGTCGGGTTCAAGCTAGGCCCAGTTTCTGTGTAAAATGGTGGTGCTTACGGTTGCCGTCTTCTCCCCATTCCAGCGTGGTCTTCAAATTGTGAAGGAGCAAACTGGAGTGAAAATATAACAGCACAACGCTCCATTGGTCCTTGAGAAAAATAAATACACCCTAAAAAATCTAACTTTGCTAATTGCTAAGTTGATAGTTACCTCTTCATTGCAGCAATCACAGACTATAGCTGTCCCTCGTTTATAGCCTTGCTTTAGAACCTACAAAACAGGGAAGTGTGAGTGCTCTTAAGAGTGTAACAAATTCTAGTGTTGCGGAAAAGGGAAAGCATAGTTCATGCAACTATCTAGAGGACCTCTCCATTCTTCAACTTGTAAGTCAACAAAGCATGGTCTGGCAGACCCCCCTCCTTGAAAAGCAGCGGGTGCAAAGAGTTATCCCTGAGGTAAAAATAAAAGGAAAAGGATTCACAAGTTATGCATCATTTCAGTCTAATGGCATGTGAAAGTACGGAGCTTTCTCCATTGCTTGTAGCAAGATCCCCTAAATATGAAAAATGCCAAGAAAATACTGTAGGTTTAACCTTTTACCTCGTTTTTGGTTGACATAACTCTGTTGACTTTGAGTCCACGCTGTGGTCCGGTGATGGTTCTTGAATGATTGTAACTGGACATGATAAAGAAAGTGCTATAATTATGGGATCATGTTCTGTAGAGGTGGACATTACTGCAACAGGTCCAGCAAAATTAGGCTTCATACCATCAGTACTGAGAGGACCTGCAGTGTTCTCGCTAGGAGTTTCTTCAGTGCTACTCTTCATTGAAGTGCCTGTAGATAGACCAGAAGTTCCTTTCTCAGTGCTTCTACTCAAGGCTGGAGTCGAAGTTTCATTGCCTCCTCGTTTAAACAGCCTATCAGATCGCCTCTTAAATGTACTCCAGTTCAGGTTTGAGCTGTCATTGCTAGTAGATTCTTTCAAGGAATATGCCAAAGTAGTAGCTAGAGCTATATGGCTTGTCTTTCCTGCAGCTGACTCTTGCGAACTAGCAGTGGAGTTTTAAAAAAAGCCGAAGTCAGTCTGTGGCAGATTATGATACCTAAATGTACTTGATAAAAAAATAGGTATTTGGTAAAGAATAAAGTTAGTTCTAAATTAGTAAGATCCTGCTTGGACTTTGGAGGAGCTGGTTTGAGCTGTCATTACTAGTAGATTCTTTCAAGGAATATGCCAAAGTAGTAGCTAGAGCTATATGACTTGTCTTTCCTGCGGCCGACTCTTGCGAACTAGCAGTGGAGTTTTAAAGAAAGCCGAAGTCAGTCTGGGGCAGATTATGATACCTAAAGGTACTTGATAAAAACAAATAGGTATTTGGTAAATACTAAAGACTAAAGAATAAGCTCGTTCTAAATTAGTAAGGTCCTACTTGGACTTTGGAGGACCTTAAACTCTGAAGCTAGCATAAAGTTAAGTCCCATCGGCATTGATAAATGTATGGCATTAAGCCATCCTTCCTTGGTTTATGGTCTTATCAATCTTATTCAAAAGTTCAAGCCCCAAAACAATGTGTAAAGATCATATTACGTATATAGGGTATTTGTGCAATCTGAATAGAAAGCCCACTGAAATTCTGCAAGTACAGTTGCACACCTTTGAGTTGAACAGGGATCTGAAGCCGCAGCATCAAAATCGTTCTTTCCCACTTGAAACGATGCTAAATGATCAACAAGATCGAAAAGATAGGCCAACAAAAAGATTAGCAGATCCTGAAGTACAGAAAAAGGCTATAAAGCCTTAGGTACTCATCAAAGTACCTTTCCACTTTTCATATTGAACAAGATTCGGAGGGAGACCAATCTGTTCTTCAATCAAGTCCCCAAGCAAGTAAAGTCTGGTAAATTTTAGTGCTTGAACCACCCTATAAATAGAAATTCCACTGTCCAAGAAGATGTGATCATTTTGGTTGTTGGATGACTCACTGGAATGCTGTTCAAACTCACATGCATTCATTATCTACAATTTATCAAACATCACGAGATCAGGTTCAATTTTTCAGTCAATTTACAGGTACAGACATGAAAATTACAAAGCATGCAGTATTGCAAATAACAGAAAGCTCACGTTACTGTAATCACACTCTGAGCAGCCACAAGAATATCCCTGTCCATTTATACGTCCGGTCATCTCCACCTAACAATCATGAAATGAAACGTATATGTTGTTCTTTAGATAAATCAAAATAATAGGTAATGTACAATTCTACTGCCTGAAGGAACTACACGCACGTCATTCTTCTTGTAGGTCACCCTGAAACCTTCAAGAAGTCCAGTGGATAGCAATCCTGTTACATCCTTGAGGAAACTTTCTGGCTGATATTTCGTTTCCATCACTCGCATTTTAACAGGAGTGGTTGTCGACAAACAGCTATCCCTAGGTTGTTCACCCGCCGCATTCCTTATCTCTTCCGCATCAGGCATTGCTTGGTCATCACCGGCCACATTCTCAATCTCCTCTGCAGCAGGCCCTTCAACGCCGTGCATAGAATCCAACTCGGTCGCTGAAATACTTGCCCTGCTCAAAAGGAAGGCATTAGGACTGAAACTATCCATGCCACGAGCTCTAATTTTACCACTCCACACAGCACAGTTCCTCACTTTGGGTCAAGTACTTCCTCAATTACATCGGCTTACTATCGAATTCATCCCCCCAGAAAAGGCACAATATACCTACGAAATTACACCGCTACACAATGAGCTCCAAACACAAATCAGGCGCAGAATGGCTCACCTCAAGTCAAGGAGACACAGGCCGGCCCTCTCCTCCTCGGTCAGCATACCCAGGGTATGAGGCTCCTGCTCCGCTGTCACGTCGACAGCCTGAAGCCCATCCAGCTCCCTGCTCGCTGGCTGCTGCTCCAGACGCTGCCCCTGCTCCGTCGGCGCCCCGTCGGCGGCGGGCACGGTCATGGGCACCCCGGCGGCCATCCGGAAGGCCTCAGCGAAGCGGTCGGCGGGCACCACCCTGAGCGCGTGGAAGAGCTCGTAGAGCGAGGTGCCGTTGCGGAGGAAGATGTGGGCGTTCTGGTTCTTCGACACCGCCCCCGCGTGCTTCTCGAACTGCTGCGCCGACAACGCGTGCGCGGCTGCGCCGCCCAGCCCCCAAAAGAAACCCCTCACTCACTTTTTCTGCCCAAAACCGCGGGGAAGAAAAACTCCTTTCGAAAAACAGACGGGAGGGATCCTGCGTACCTTGCCGCGGTAGCCGCAGTCGGAGTCGGCGGCGCAGGCGCAGGCGTATCCGCCGGCCGCGACGAAGCCCTCGAGGGTGGCCTGCGCGCGCGGCGCGGGGGGTTACTTGTTTCAGCTAAAAAATCAACGAGGAAGCGAAGCGAAACGAGGCGGCGGAGGGGAGCGCGTGCGTGGGCTCGATCGCTCAAGCCGAGCGTGGTCTGGTTGGGTTGGGTGGGTGACTTCTCGCATTGTGCTTCTCGAAGCGGTACGTGGCGGGGGCGCTCCGGTGGAACGGGAGGAGGTCCCATACGAGCATCTCTAGTGGATTGTATCGACGTTGGTTTAAAGTCATGTCTAGATCTGTTTATGAACAGTTCGGTCCGTTGGTCTGGTCTGAACCCGACACTATCTAGGCCAGGCTTGGGACTCCAAAACCAGCCCGATAGAAGTCCAGCTTAGCCTAAAATTCCGATAAAACCAATTAAAAAACCAAAATCTATTTATTTAATGTTGAAAATGGATTAAATATTAGTTTTTTATTCCGGAAAATGATTAAAATAACACTTTTAAACCGAAAATCCGTTTTGATCCAGTCGCCGGCCGGGCTCAGTTCGATGATTTTCGATCAGCTTTTCAAGCCTACCTACCTAGTATTTGAACAGGTCTAGTCATGCTATGTAAGTATTCTAGGAACTGAGTTAGTCATGTTACGTAAGTATTCTAGGAACTGAGTTTGTTTTTCTCCAATGTATTGAACCGATTCCTACTAATAACTGGGACTCACGTTACATTAAAAAAATCATAAAATAATAATATCATCTCTCAACTGCACTCTCTCCTATGTGGTTGTTTAATGCTCATATGAATAGTTTAATGTTTTGAATCGATTCCTAAGTAGAGTCCAGTTTTATGCTTTTTTTTTGTTGGAATCGACCCCTCCAATGTATTGAATCGATTCAGTGCATTCTCTCTCCTTATTTGAACCGGCTAAAACACAACATTTGAGATGGTCTGATGCTATTAGGGGCCTAATACGCCAATCAAAATTTTGGCAATGCAAAAAGCTAGAGAATGCTAAAAACTAGACAAAAAATGGTATTTTAATTGTAGCTATACCAATTCACGCGCAATACCAAAATTGATGTGTTTGGATTGTAAGCATGCCAAAATTTGCCAAAATTATGAGTATGACATGTGGGTCTCGTATGATATCTATTTTTTTACCAAAATATGTCAACATGGGGTATTGTTTTGTTTATTAAATGACAGAAAACACAACGGTTCAAACGGATCACAAATCAGATATTCGGTTTAGGAAATATAATCATTTCAAACTTGTTAATAAAGATAATCTTGCAATTAATGTGTCATTCACAGACAACCATGAGCTGCCTCGTGTCAGAGTGCGCGTGCCTACCGAAACAAATTTTGGCGCTAGTTTTGGTCACCCGCGCAAAGTCAGCGTTTTGGCGAGGAAACACCGGACATTACCAAAATTTCAAATGTAACTTAAAATATTGGAACTGAACCAAATTTTAGCCAAATTTTCAGAGTAATATAATAATTTTGGTTTGACACATTAGAGCCACGAACCAAACAGCCCCTTAATCTCCACGGCCTGCACCGTCGCCATGCCCTCACCATGCGGCTGCGTGTCACATCTTCAAGTTAATAAAGAGGTTTACCTTGCATCTCATGAGCATGCATCATTGTTTTCAAGCATTGCATTAGATATTGCACTTGAAAAATCTTGTGCAAGTCTTGAACCCACACTTAAAGAAGTGAACTTCAAAAGAAAACTGAAACTAATGCTACTGAAGTTCCTCTAGAAATAATTTATTCAAATACTACATTAATTGTTAAGAATTAAAACAATTTTTCCCATTTTTTTGGGAAATGTTTCTAACCTTAGAAAATTCAAACTCAATCTAATGACCTATTTCGGTTGTGGATTTAAACTGCTCAAAATATGAAATGAACAGAGGGGTTTCGAATTTTATCTGGGTACTAGGTCATCCCAGGAATACCTCTGATTTATTTCATATTTGTAGGAATTTTATTCCTATTTTTAAACCTCTGGTCGAAGTTGAGGAACTAGTTTCATGTGGCCAAGTCAACTAAATGCACCCCACCGCTCCAGCAGCTCAAGGCGCATTTTTGTCGTCCGATACAAAATCAACGGCTCAGATCTAGTGGGCCGGTCGGACCGTTCGAACACGCCATGAATGTGAACCGTCCGATTCAAAATGAACGCTCCAGATCAATTGGGCCGTTCGGACCGTCTGAACGCGCCATGATTTTGGATCGTTGGATTTTAAAACGGTGGACGAAAGTGGTTCAGGCGTTACGCGCAAGACTGCGCCGCTTTGAATCGCTGACATGATAGGGCCATGCTGTCAGTGTCTTCTTCAACCTCCCGTCAACTCACTTAGGACTCCAATGCCACGCGGCCGCGACGCTCTGCATTGCTCCGTCACCGCCGTGACCGTACTGCCAATGGCAACCTATCCTAGAGCTTCTTTGTTTAACGTCGCCTCCACTCCGTTGCTTTACCGGGCATAAGTAGTTTCCAAACCCTTGTTTTTCCTCACTTTTCCTCTCGGTGGCTGAGGAAAGGGACGCTCGTTTTCATTCTCTACTCTTGTGAGCTTCCACCGGGTGGTACCTATCAATTCTATGTTCAACCCCATTTCCATTTTTGCTAATGTGGTTTCCTCTCGTGACTTGTAGTCCACTGTCCAGCTTCGTGCTCTCTGGAGCTCTAGAGCACGCACTCGAGTGACACCACAGTGTCAACTTCACCTCCAGTGAGTATTATCCTAAATCTTTCACGTCATCCCGTGTCTTTGAGCATGAGAATGAAAACCCCTAAGTTAATTTGGGCAATACACGACAGTATTGAGGTGAATTGAAACTTGGACCATTTTCGGCCGTATAAGCAACTTTTCATCTCCCACTTGTTTCGGTAAGCCATTGTCCGATTATTTGTTCCTATAGATTGCTCATAAGGTCTTTAAACTTCTCTAAGCATTCACTAGTCTTGGTTTTGCTCAGGACCTTCTCTACACTTTGAGCCGCATCATCGCCATTGTCTTCTCCGGCGCCGTCGCTGCTTCAGCTCACTCCAAGCTTCCCCAAGCTTCCTCTTTGTTCAGGTAGCTCTCTAATGGTCCTTAGAGGCTTGGGCACCCGCTTATCTAAACCACTGCGGAGCTTTATCGCATTTTGCTTGTTTGTTGTATTGCACGTCATTGCTCAACTTCGGCTAGCCATCGGTGAGAGCCATCTCAGAGGTTGTAATCACTCCCGTTAGGTGCGCAATACTATTGCGCATCTAACCCTGCCTTTAGCTCACGCCGTCGTGGCGCGTAGCGCCGATGAGCCACCGGTGAAGCACGCGGGACAAACACCTGTTGTCGTACACGGATAGGCACTGTAGTAAAATGATTAGGAGTTAAGTAGCATTTAATGGCTGTCTTAGCGGCGCTAATGTTCCACTTACATGTGGACCCAAGCCACTTAAACCCTGCACCCTTTTCACGTGGTCAGCTCAAACACAACTAGGATTAATTTGGACCTTTGGATGCGTAATCAGTGATCCAGATTCACTTGGCCGTTCGGACCATCCGAATGAGCCACGAATATGGATCGCCCGATGCAAAATCAACGGACCAGATCAATTGGGCCGTTTAGACCGACCGAATGCACCATGATTCTGGACCGTGCGATGCAAAAGGAACGATCAGGATCAATTGGGCCATTCGGACCGTCCGAACACGCCGCAATTGTGGATCGTTGGATTTTAATCCAACGGCCATGAGCATGGTCCGAACGTTTCAAGCGCGCCAAGACGATCGCAGATGTTTGCCGATAAAGCGGACCCACTTGTCAACAAGACTTTGACTCAAGAAATAGTTTGGGAGCAAGATTGTGCTTGGCCCTGCGATCAAGGATCGCAGCTAAGCGCACCCTTCAGAAGAAAATGAACAAATGCTTTATAAAATTCAAAACGTATCAACCTGCACACTAAAAATGTGAATAACTTTAAAAATACATAACTAATTCTCCTCAACTCCAAAATGGATGAAACCAATTCTGATTTTTTTTTGATGAACTTTATTATGAAATTGGTTTCAAACTTTTCTCTGTAATAGAAATTATTATTTTGGAAAGTGATCCATAACCTATTATATTTACAATAGAAAAAGGCTGCTAACTTGGGAAATGCATAACTAATCCTTGAAAACTCCAACTAAGTTAAACCCAAATGTTTTGGACTTATAAAAATATTCCCTATTTATCTATATAATCTTTGTATCCCCTACTGTTCTGCACATTTTGGTCTAATAATTAAATTACTTGAACTTAAACCTATTGAAATCTGATTTTCAAATAGCCATAACTCTCACGCACTAACTCCAATTGGAACAAATCTTTCACATGTTTCATCTAAAATCCTGAACTAGCCACTGTAGAAAAATCATGCATTTTTTAGCACTTTGATTTTTGAAGTATTTCTCGGTGTTTATCGATATCGTTATTTCTCTAGATTCCAGAGAAATCGATATTGACTCCTACGCTACTGAGAGTGAGCAGCTAAGCTATCAGCAAGGCAACCATCATTTGAACTTTATTTTGCATCATATTTGATTCCATGTTTGCTAAGTTAGTGTAATGATAATTGCTTGCATGCTATTTTGATATTATCGCTATTTTTGTGATGTGTAGATTAGTTAAATCCTAAATCATGAGGTTATTCTTGAATTTATCCCAGTACCACATGCTTAAGTTAGGATGTGTGAAATATATTGTTCGAATCTGTTTAGCCATGCAAGTCTAGAACGGTAGTTTGATTGTTGGGATTAACCCAACAATTTTGGGAAACATACACCTTCTTATACTCTTTTTTATCCAAATCTTCGCATCTATTTTCTAAATTAAAGTTTGTCATTTTAAATGAGTTTTGGGGTCTGGACAAGTGTTGGCTAGTGATGGTGCCTTCGTACACGAGATTTGGGTATGTGGATGTCTTGTCCGGACCATTAAGGACCGAACTTTGGTAACGTCGTTGATTCAAGTATACTCGTGTTACCACACGTGAAATATGGGTACTGTACGGTTAAGTAGGGGGAATATTTTATTGTGTTAAGTTACATGGTGGTGTAAGGACATAGCGACCGTGAAATCCTATGTTCCTTAGGAGTCGGTGTAATTTTTCTATAGAGTGCAAGAGACACATCATTTTTCTTTATGTACATTGCACCGGTATTTCCAATACAACTTGTGAGCCCCCTAGAAAGTGCTATCATACGCTTGTACTAGGAAAGGAACCATCTCACATGGGGGACTTAGCTCAATAAGGTCTTCTTGCTAAAAATGACCGTATCTCGATTCTCCCCGGCCAACACACCAAAGAAAGTGTATTCAATCCAGTGACTTACAGGCTAATCGAGTCGTGTGGGTAAAGTAGTACACCTCTGCAAAGATAAATCTATTCGAATAGCCGTGTCCACGGTTATGGACAACCGCTTGAGTTCGAGAGTTACTATCGTTAGACTTTGTATTTAAATTGTTGATACTTTTGGTTCAGTATGAATGGGATATTCATACGCTTTGTTGTTTCAAAGTGGGCAGCCACTTTGCCGATTGTTGTTTCAATTGTTATTCAATTTATTACTTATTCACATGCTTTACTTCTACTTCAAATCTGTTTACAAAATGTCAATTGAAAAATTAGTATGTGTATGTTGTTAAAATTGTTGTGCTTTTCGCGAAACTAAGCCAATATGAGTCATCCTTGGAACAACATCTATGCATAACTAATTTTTATTTGTGTAAGACTTTCCAGTACAACTTTGTACTCAATCCGGTTGCTGCAATTTCAGGTGAGGAAAACTGTGAGGCCGATGAGCTCGTTAGCGCCGATTTAGGCGACGCTAACGAGTAGTGTTATTATTTAACTCCCAGTCGGTTGTCGATGGGTATTGGGCATACCATGCTGGACCTTTTGGTTTAATTATTTTACTTCCGCTGCTACTTAATGATCTCTTTGATTCTGGCCGACCGTACCATTTGTAATAGTCATAGACTTGAACCATTATGTTATATGTCTTTTGGAACTATGAATGTATGATTGTTGTATGGATGTGATCAATACTATATGTGAGTTTAGGGTATGTTGGTCGCTGATCTTGAGAGCCAACATGATCTCATGCTCGCTGTTTATGAATTCCAATTTAACTCACTAAGTGTAGTGCTTGGACTGTTGGAGAACCGATCATCATGCAGGACTCGTATAGGGTGCAGCATGCATGATCGACGGCGCTCCAATTTTCGGTCAATCCTCTCGCTTAGATAGAGTTAAGTTAGAATCTATTCACACGAGAGACCCACTATTATCTCCATAAGACAAAAAAATACTTTAGTCTTACGGGAATAACCTGGGGTCCCCACGCTGCGGCCGCTGCATCCGCCGATCCGTTGGTCTAACGATCCTGCGCCGCGATCGTTAATCAGCGATTAGCGGCGGTAATCGACGATTGACAGGAGAGAGTGGGCCCGGGGCTGCTTTTGAACTATGCGTGTAGTTAGAAATACAAATAAACTACCCAGTCCGTTCTTTTTTACTTATATTTTTAACTTATCATGGTACGTTAAGACAACTTTTACTTATCATGGTACGTAAGACAACTTTTCACGGTGCCCGAGCTGTGGTATTGATTGATATTTTTTTATAACTTTATATTAAGATATACTAATATAATTATAGAATTATGAAAGTATTTTTAACTATAAATATCATGACATGATTTTCCTATAACCAATCTAGATAGTTGTAAACCTATTAACAGTCAAAGTTTGATGGCCTAAATTTTAGGACGTAAGTAAAAAGAACGGAAGGAGTAGCATATTTTATAGGTAAAGCTTCTATGGATGGAATGGGAATGTCACTGAATTGGCGATTGGCTGTTTCCTACCGGGGCGCAGCAGCGTTGTTGCGGCAAACCCGGATTAAACATTAATCCCAACAGACGAAGATGCCGCCGTCGTAGAAGCGCCGTGCTGTGTCGATTTTTTTTAAAAAATAATCTATTTTTTATTTTGAATTACAGTAATAATACCATATTTTTTTTATTTTACAGGAATAATCATAGTCGCTCAACGGATGAGTGACTTGAACACTTATCGCCCAACGGGCACAATACATACCCTGTTAGCTTAGTGAACTGCACACTAGGACTAACTGTTAAACGATAAGTGTCCAAATCGCTCAACGGTTGAGCTACTTGAACCAACTCGCTCAACGGTTGAGCTACTTGGACACTTGTCACTCAACCGTTGAGCGACTTGGTCTAGTCGCCCAATGGTTGAGCGACATATGATTATTCCCGTAAAATAAAAAAAATGTGGTATTATTACTGTAATAAAAAATAGATTATTTTAAAAAAAAAATCTGCTGTATAAGTTCAACGGCAAGTCCTGCGGTACATGTAAACCATTTCTTGCACATTCCTCGTAACACCAACCCGCTTAAAAGTGCTAAGCGAGTTATACACAGGCCAGCCGAAATTAAACTTGTTAACTGATGACTTGCTGTCAAATACTAGAACTGCCACAGTCCCAACCTTGTGCTAACCTTGGATGGCAACCTGCATATGCAATATTGCATCTTAATTGACATCACATCGAGTAACAGCAACTACTACTATTTGACAAATGAAGTTAGTACCATCAACCACACTTCTCACATTCAATATTGAGCTTGCCTTCTGCTATCGTGGACTGGTAATTTATGTTTTCAGCAAAACTCAAACCCCTGAAAGTGTGATGCCATCAAGTTCCTCAACATTGAGCTGCTCAACTTTGCAAGAACATCATTTTGGAAGCTCTTACAAAAGACAAACTTACAAGGTTCTCCTATATTATCACACCTCAATTAGAAAGCTCCACACAATCAGCTAGACTGAAACAAAACCAACATGATCTTAGGGCTCACAAGTCTCAACTACTGTTTTGGTCCCACCTAGGTAGGCTATCACAAAGACGGTACATTGAGATCATTCTATATGCCAAATTCTTTTTTCTTATCGTCTAAAAAAACCTTTTTCCTGTCGAAATAGGAATTGGTCATCAGTCATCACAACTTCTGTGGCTTACTAAACTGAACTTTAATTTCCAATTTCTACAAGTTAGGATATATACTCGAGTCTTGTTTGTTTTGTTATTCTACACAGGGACAAATGCATGATATTATCAACATAGTACTCTTTGAATAAGAATCAATCATATTTAACAACCTATGACAAATGTTAGTTTTGAACATTTTATTTGTTGCACACCATTCAGAGTTGAAAGATATGATTTGCTAAAAAAATCGCTACCAAAAAACATGTAGATAAATGAAGTGTCATGTGAAATCCACTAATCTGACCAAACAAACCAGTAATTTTCTGAACCATCCCTGGTTTTACAATTTACATTCTTCTAACAGGAATTCTACAAAGATACGGCCACATACCTCTAGCCGTACAAGTTTTGATTTAACACATTGCCGAAATCGTCAAGTTAACATTACCTACACATATATCTCTATTCAGGGAAAAAAATATGGTCAAACGGAAGAGCTCTTCATCTATTCTAATAGCTAAGAGATTAAAAAATTGAACCTAAATGGTGGCCATTGCCCATTATTCTGAAAGGCAGCCTAAACCAAATGAGTAAAATGGAAAAGCAACATTGCAAAAACTCTTGTGTTATAAGATAAAACATCTCCATTGAGGTTCCATGAGATGATAAGGAAGACTTAAAACATTGCAATGGTACATAAACTTTCAGAGTTCAAATAACAAGCACATCAACGTCATAAATCATACAAAGAATAGTAATCGGAACTCATCACCATGGTATAAAAATCTTTCAGTAAACATCACCACATACAAGTGACAACAAATAAATCAAGGGCCAGAAGATAGGTAGTTTCATTAGAAGAAAACGGTAGCTACAGTGACAATACATCATTAGCATGCACATGCATGCACAGACAAAGCAAAGAGGATAGAGCCTGATGTCATCGGTCAAGCTTCCAATGCATTCATAGAAGCAGGCTGCTGACCAGTTCAACACCTGCAAACTTGCATATCATTAGCTTGCAGACATCAAGCTATAAGCAGACAATGTCAAGTTCCACATTGCACCGAACAATATGACACACTGAAACTTTAAGTGGCAAGTATAATAGCAAACTGGGGTCAGTGGGCAGAAACAAACCCCAGATTATACTTCCCTGACCCACTGATACTTAGCAGCTATAGGCATTCACTAAAGCAGCCATCCAGAGTGAAGTGCATGGAGGTACCTCCACGGCAGGAACCAATTAACAATAACAGGACTTAATTTGCACGGCTCCTGATCACATCAAGGCCCATCTCAGTCGGATCAGTCGCTTGCAACTCCACCTGGATACCATCAAGCTCCCTCTTGAACCTATCTTTGGAGCTTGCATACAACATCTTGCTCCTAATCTTTGCTGTGTCCGGGGACCTTCACATGAGCACATGAACACCACCACAAGGTAATTTAGCTACATTCATTGTAACGACAAATCAATGCAGGAAAGCCAGAAATCTGAATATGTAAATATACCATGCAATGAAGAAGATCTTGCTCTTTTGGCAGTTCTCCTCGGTGACAAAGTCAAAGTCATAGATGCAATATCTGCACTCGTTGGCGGGGAGGCTGGCGGCGAAGTCCTCGTAGGTGAGGTTGGGCTCGCCAAGCTTCTCGACGATGACCTGCTTCTGCTTCTCCTCGATCTTGAACACGATGAAGCGGTAGGTGCGCTTGGCCTTGAGCTCCAGGAACTTGAGCTTGCAGTCATCGTCCACATCCATCCCGGACGCCGCGTTAGCCTACACAAGCACACCCCAGACAAATATAAACGGACACACACGGGCGTGCGTAATCGGTAATCCAACCAAGAACCTCTCACACACAAGAATAATTCATAACGGGAGAAATTAAAAACATCGATTTGCCCCCCACCCCACAAAACTGGGGCAATTTCAACAATCCACAGACCAAACGCCCGAATCAAGTACATCCACCTAGACTAACCCTAATCACAAGTCACAACAGTTACGCAAAATTGCCGGGTCAACGTCGAGTTGGTTCAAAGCGATCCAACTACTAAGGAGAGATCAAGGAGGAAATCTACAACTAATGGCTGGAATTTGGACGAAGAAGAAAAATAAACAAAAGAAAAAGATCGGTACAGGGACAAAAAAAGGCGTGTGCGTCTCAAGACGAGGGGACAAGGAGTGGAGTCGGAGGCAACGCGCGTACCATTCCGGGAAGGGCGAGAAGCTTGCGGCGGCGGCGGAAGTATAGGGGGGCAGGGAGCGGCGGAGAGGAAGCGGGAGGCGGAGAAAATGCCGTGCGGGGGATTTTTCTGGGCGGCGTGCCCGCCCCTTTTATCGCGTCACGGCCACCCGCACGCGCACCCGCTTCCTTCGTTCCCCTGCTTGGTTTGCCTTCTTTGCCTTTGCGTGGTCGCGTTGCTTGCTTTACCACGTGTCTCCCAGCTTTCCCCTCTTGCATTACACCTCTTCTTCCTTCCACGGCTCTCCTGGCTTGCCTTGTTGTGCTTGGCCCTGTGCACTTTCTCGCTTCATTTTTGTTCTCGTTCTAGCTCTCCTTTCTTGCCCAAACGGTATACGCTACATCGCATAAGCTGTGAAACCAATGCATGCGTTGCTGATAGAAAGAGGAAGAGTGGTTCTCTTTTCTCGATCTTGATTCATCGGTCGAGTTCTTGTGTGTGTTCAGAATAACCTGCTAGAGAAGCAGATTGCGTCATACACAGTACCAAAGGTCAAAGGGATCGAGTAGTGTAGGATCGGTTACGGTAGTAAGAGGTGTGAATGACTCTTAGGCATTCGTCAATCTTTTCACTTCAATAGCTATAAGTAACTAAGAAGATTAAGATTAAACTTGCGATCAGCGAAAACCAAACCAAAACACAAGCAACAATCAAAAGAAAACCGCAAACACAATTGGCCAGACCAGTCTGACCACCAACTGTTGGGTTGTCTGACCGGCAGCACCCAAACGGTCTGAACGCTTCTTGCTAATAGATTGAAAACAACACAATTTCAAATAAGGACCTAAATTTTGATCTGCTTGTTTAAATCACACCAAAATTGAAACACAGCTACCCTAGGATATCTAGGACCTATTCCAACCAACATTTTCAATAAGTGTTGTCAAACTTCCCACATTTATCCATTTCATGAAAGAGTGATTAAGAATCAGACAAAAGAGAGAAAACGTGATCTACTCAAACTAGTGAGATCTAGTCTGCAAAGGCGATCCTAGATGGGTTCCTACAAGTCTTAGCAATGTATATCTCAGCACGAATCATACTAAAACACGATGGAACTAAGAACGCCTCAAGAGAGAAATGAAATCAAACAATAACAAAAAGAAGACATGGAGGATGGAGTTTGATTTTCTATTACCACTTGGAGATGAAGGATTACAGACACTCCACCAGGAGGACAAAACCCTAAGGGTAGTACCTAGCTCTCTCAACCCAACCAGTAGGCTCTGGGGGCGAGGCGAGGCGATCACGGGGCCCATGGTGGTGGGCCCAAGACCATATAGGTAATTAGTACATATAGTTATTGTTGATAATGCAATTGCTTCATTGACTAGTCGATTTGAGCAACTAAAGAAATTTGAGAAAATATTTGGTTTCTTATTCAACTCGTAAAATCAAATCCTTGGATGATAATGATCTACTGAAAGTGTCGCACTACTTTTGTAGAATCTTTTCTCATGAAAACAAGTCGATGTTGATTTGGATGATTTTTCTCTGAACTAAAAGTGTTGCGAGCATCTTTGCGGAAGAATTGATGTCGCTAGTTGAGATTCTTCATTTGTTAAAGTCGCAGATTGCTATCCAAATGCCTCCGTTGCATATCGAATTCTCTTAACTATTCCAAAGGATGAGAGTATCGGTACCTAAAGAAGTTTCTCCAAATTGAAACTTTTGAAAAATTATTTGAGGTCAACTATGTCACAGAAAGATTGAATGGCTTAGCTATGTGCACCATTGAGAAGGATATTTTGGACGACATTAATCTCGACATCGTTCTTGAAGATTTTGCATCAAGAAATGCCCATAGACGGTTTTTACAAGGCAATCAAGCATTACATTTTATTTGAGGTAATTATAATGGTTTCTATTTTTAGTGTTTTATTACACTATAGTTATGTTCTATGAACTAAACGTGTACTGCAAAGTAATTTGTTATTCGTACTATATATATACTTTAATATTTATATTAAGAACTAGTTCAACGGGTCTTATCTTCTTGCTTGCCCAAGGGCCCTTGAAATTATAGAGCCGGCGCTGAACCCAACCCTAGTTTCTCTCTTACATGCTAAGTGAAAACTTTACCCCCTCTATCTCTAATGCTCTCTTTATATAGTGGAGGCTCACAAGAAACCCTAACTTGGTGAAAAAGTGGACCACATCCACAATACACACACATGGGGGTTCGTTAACCCATTACACTACTGGATTTTTCACTCAACACGCTCACGCACGCTTTTTTAAGCGTCGTTTTCATCTTTAGCTCCATTAGGTCGAATCCATCATGTCTTGTCCTTCGTGAAGTCTTCTTGACCTAATCTGCTTAAGCCACTATTGTGGTTGTCGACGATCGAGTCATCGATCTTATGAAATAAAAGAGGAAAATGACGTGAAGTATCCTATGATAGAATGGGAGCCACTCTTTATTGATATGAACTGGATTTACAGGACCTGGCTAGGGACTACCCCTAAATACACTGAATATGAGGAATGTTAAACTAAGTAATCAGGCTTAGAATATGAGTCTAAGACTGAATGCCTTGCTTCTAATTTCCCTCGTCCCTTTGTCTTATGCGCTCCACCCTTAAATAACTTCCGAAGAAGTGGCAGTTACTCCTGGAGAAGACGTCCCTAGTGGAACGTTACGATTGGTCGGAACGGTAAGGCAGTTTTCAATGTACCAACTACCTTGCGGTTGTCTGTGAGATGCTTAACCGTAGGGCAGTTAATTGTCAGTGTCTTAGGATTATATCATCGCACGGAATGAAACATATAACACGTGTTTCATTCATCATCTGAGAAGAAATGTCGGTTCATAGCTTTTCCGAAGCGACTATCGGTCGAGCCTAGGCACAAAGCCTTGTCCGACCAGGGTACCCATCGTGTAACCTCTGGAATCCTCACGACCAGTGAGGTCGTTAGCCTTAGGGGTTACGACCATGAAGACGTATGGTCTTCTATGTATTTAAATTGATACATACATAGAGGTTTTAATCTTCGTCAGCTAGCCCCCGAACTTTAAATGAACAGGTCGTGCGTATACCTTCTTCCGATGAAGTCGTATCGGGCAGACCCCCATTTAATGTCGTGATATATGAGGTGGTTCATGTTCACTTTAAAGTTGAGAACTTGTCTTGGGAACCGAAGAGTTTTTCTGTCCGTTTGAACAAAAAAAAGAAGCTTTTGCCCGTTAGACTTTTGTGGGAAACTTCCGATCGTAATTTAAAGATATGAAGCTATAAAATCCCCATCGCCAGGCTTTTAGAATTTTTTCGCTTCTAGATCCCCTTTTGATCCCTTTCAGCTTCTTGCCAAGAAAAATCCTTTAGACCTCTTTCTTGTTCTTCCGACCATAAAGCCTCCTACGACCGCTACTCATCCTTGAGGATTTTCATTATGTCGGAGCAAATCATGAAGTGGTTGCCTTCGAAATTGAGCAAGAAAAAGCTTGAGGCGTTGGAGAAAATCGGGATGCTCCCAAACAAGAATCTGATCAAATGGAGATCGGCGATCGAAGAGCACTTTCCGAGTCGCGAAGATGGGGAAATCCCCGTTTTCCTCGCCTACATCGAATGTGGGCTGAGGTTGCTGGTACACAAATTCCTCCTCCGCGTTCTTGAGTATTACGGGGTGGAATTGGTAAATTTGGCTCTGAATTCCATCGCCAATATCAATATTTTCACTTATTTGTGTGAGGCATACCTGGAAGTGCTACCGAATTTAAGGCTCTTCAGGTATTTCTACCGAATGGTGATGGGGAGATCCACGGTGACTCCTGAAGAATGTACATTGCGTCTTCATTATGGGAAGGCCAACGAGTACATCCATATGTACTCGAAATCCTCGTGGTCGTCATGGAAGAAGAACTAGTTCTACATGACGGTTACGAGAGACGATGGCCTCTACTTCGCTGGAATTAGAGCAAATGAAAATCCCAAGTGGAGGAAGACCGTGGAGAAGGCAGGGGTGGTCGGAAGATGGGTGGATGCCATCTACGACCTGCAAGTCAAGGGCTTGACTTCCTGGCATGTGGTGAGGGATTTCACCAAGCGTCAGATTAGCCCTTTGAAGCTCCGGACTCATTCCTTACTTTGGTCCATTGGTCGCGATGAAGCTATCTCATGAGGTGGTAAGTCTTTGAGAAAAGCTCCGACCAGTATATTTTATTTGATTATGGTAATGCCTTAAAACCCGCCATTATTTCCTTTTTCTTGTAAAGCCCTTTCTCCTGAGGAAGTCAGAGAGCGGGTCAGGCTGATCTGCGCTGGGGAGCCTGGTGAAAAGGCTACATTCCCCGAGATCTTGGCAATAGTTTCTGCCGAAGAAAAACTGGCAAGGCTTAAGGTAGACAATCAAAATTTCTTTTATCATGTATACATATTCTCCGATCAGATTTTTGATCATGCTCTATTTTTGTAGTCGGTCGGATTGCGAATCACACAAACTGGTGAGGATAAACATCCCACCATGGTTCCGACCAATTCGTGCCCAAATGCACTGAAAGAAGATGAATCTCCCGAGGTAATAGAGCTTTTTATATGTACTTTAGATAAAAGATTTCATCACCCAATCAAATTCCTTTTTTGATTTAGGTGGAGAAGGCTGAAGGCCCGCAAAGCGTAACTGCGGAGGTAGTAGACTCCAGGCTGATCGTTCATGACCTTACAGTTGTTACTGAAACAACTGATCTAGAGGTTGATAAAACTACTCCCTTCGACCCGATGGTCAAGAATGCAATCCTTGATGAACTGGTCGAGGACATTGCTTCCGACATCTTGTTGGAGGATGTGAGTGGTTTAATCAACCCTGCCGGTTCGAAACCGACGAATTTGGTTGAGTTCAAAAGGAAAGCTGGTGGTACAGAATTTACTCTACCACGCTTCAAAGTCAAATCCGGGAAATTAACTAGGTATGTACAAATAAAAGAGGTCGTATGTGTGCATACCTTTAATAGTTTCTTGATGATTTGATGTTTTGAACTCCCCTTCTTTGTTTTGTATAGGTCTTCTGGTGTTCCGGTTGCTTCCGACCGGATCCTTCAAGAGGACCAGGCACACGTGGAGGTCTCTGACCAGAACACTTCCCAGGACAAAGTTCCTGAGGAAAAAGTGGTCGAAGAAGCCCCCGAGCAGGTGTCAAAGCCAACGGTCGAGTTGGATCCATTGGTGGTTCTAACTCCTTCTGCGGAGGTAGATGCCCCTAAAGGCTCTCAACAGGTTCCGACCAATGTTGGTAATCCTTCTCAACCTGACAAGTTCCCTTTTCACCTCCGATTTATCGAGGATAAGGAGCTTGATGAGGCATGGTGAAAAATATCGGATCATCAAATCAAAATGCATCCTGATTCAATATTTGGCGGTTATAATGATTTGGCGATCCGGGTAAGTATCTACGACCAGTTTCATAGTCTCTCTTAAAAGTTTTTATAGGGAACTTAAAGAGGAAATGTTATTTGTATAGCATCTGGTCGAGAACTTTGTTGTGGTCGGAGGACTGACCTAGCGGATTAAAGATTTGGAGCAGAAACACTCCGAATTGGAAAGTAAGAACTTTCCACTTAACCTTTTTCTTTCTTCAATACTTTGTCCTTCTCTAATTATTCTCCCTCATCGTATTTGATAGTTTTGGAGAAAATAAAAGAAAAAATCGTGGCCGATAAAGCCAGAATAACTCTGCTTGAAGAAGAGAATCAAGCTAAGGACCGGTCAATTGCAGAGACATCGACCAGGAATGAGACACTGAACAAGAGAATTGAAGGTAATAGGTCGTAGACTTGACTTATTATCTCCCTTTGATCATGTTGTGCTTTACTACTTGTTTTACTCGTGTAGAGCAAACGCAAGCGCTGAACAGAACTGAAAATGCTCTGGAATTTGAGCAGGGAAAGGAGGCAGCTCTTGTGAAGGATCTTAATGAAAAGATTCATGCTTTGAACAAGATGATCTTTGATATGGGATCAGGATCAAGCATGCCTAATTTAAGAGATGCAATAGAGAAAATGAACTACATGGGCCAACTTCTAGGAGATCTCAGTGGTCTGCTCAAAACTACTTGAGAGAATTATGCCCAGGCTATGAAAGAAGGCGTTGCTACTGGAGTTAGTTTTGTGCTGGCAAAACTGAAGGCTTCCGACCCCTCTATTAATCTCCAAGCCGTTGAGGATGATTTCAACTGCCTGCCTGATGAGGCGACCAAGCTTTTGGAAGAACTTAGGCCACTTGGAGACAAAATTGTAGAGGAGATGGAGGTCGGATCTCCATGAAGCAGTAATTAGTCTGGAGATATTCAAGAGTAGGACATTGTAATATAAGAATTGTAAATAAAACTTACATTTGTGTCATCAACAATTATCTTTTTTTATCCGTTGACTTTTTTTTTGAAATTCTCGTATACTCCCTAGCCCCTGACTACTTTGTAGTAGAAGAGCTTTACTAAACAAACAGTTAGCCAAGAAAGAGAAATAAAAAGTCGAAACCATTGTTTTAAGGGTTTATACTGATCACAAGACAAAACTGATCGTAACAATACTAGTAAATCATTTTGGTCAAAACCAGTGTATGATTTCGACTGGTTATAGATCTTTTGTTTGTCATAATCGAAATACCAAAAAAAATTATTTATGGTCGGAAAAAGATTTGTTGTATTGACAAAAGTAGAAATGTAAGAATGCATGCAAAAACGATAAGTGATTGTATTTATATATACGACCCAAAACTGGTCGGAAAATACTCCTAAGAATAGAAGATATAGAAAAATATTTCGCAAAACGTGCTCAGCTCAAGTCCATTGGCGGCGAGGATCGTGAAGAAAAAACCGTCGCTAGGAAGCTCTTTCCGATTAGGGGGACCACGTCTAAAAAGGAGAGACTTCAACTAGGAGGTTTTTCGTGTCCCACCAAGAGCCAAACGAGAGTAGAAACAGATTTTTGAAATGAAGAAATATAGTCTTCATACTCTTAATAGTATAAAGCACTACATGAAGTTTTTGTATTATGTTACATTTACTCAGATGGTCGCGTGTGGAATCATTCATGGAATGATCACGACTAGGACCTATACAGCGTATGACACAGATGTCGTTGCTAAAGAGTAACAGAGATCCTGGTAAAGAATATCGGAGAGAAAAAATTGTCTTCTCCGACCATCTTAAACAACAATAATAGGTGACCAGAATATAGATATAGATATATAAACCATATCACTCGTCGAAAAGAAATGAATGAATGCACTAATGAAAATGAAAAGAATTGAAATAATGTAAAAAAGAATTAGATATAGAACTTACGCAATTGATCAATGTTCCAATAATTTGACAAAACTTGCCCGTCCGACATGGCTAGTCGTACAAAACTTGGTCAGGTAATTTCGACCACAGTGTAAGGACCTTCCCACTTGAGAGAAAGTTTGTTGCGATTTGCCTGATTCTGAATTTTTCTAAAAACCATATTACCTACAACAAGACTGCGAGGTTGCACCTTACGACTAAGGTACCTTCGCATGACTTGCTGATATACTGCTGATCGTACCAGGGCTTGGTTTCGTCATTCTTCAAGGAGATTGATATCGTCGAGTCGTCATTTATTCTGATCGCTTTCGTTGAAACAATCAGTTCGAGCAGAGCCAAATTTTAGTTCTGGAGGAAGCATGGCTTCAGCACCATAAACCAAGAAAAATGGCATTTCACCGGTCGCACGACTAGTCGTGGTTCGAACGGCCCATAATACAGACGGAAGTTTTTGAACCCAAGCTCCTGACCGTTTGATTAACCGGTCGAATACTCGGCATTTGATCCCCTGCATGATGATACCATTGGCTCGCTCAACTGCTCCGTTGCTCTGTGGATGAGCAACCGAAGCAAAATAAACTTTGATACCAAGTTCGTCATAGAATTCTTGGAATTGACCGCTTGAGAACTGGGCACCGTTGTCTGTAATTATACGACTGGGTACACAAAATCGTGTGATCACATTTTTTGTCAGAAATCTCTTAGCGGCCTCAGTTGTAGTTTTAACAACAGGCTCGGCTTCAATCCATTTTGTAAACGTGTTAATCATGACGAAAAGGAATTCGAAGCCCCCGGGTGCTCTCGGGAAAGGTCCCAGAATGTCCAGTCCCCAGGTTGCAAAAGGCCAAGAAAGAGGAATTGTTTGTAAAGCTTGCGTCGGCTGATGTACTTGTCGGCTATGAAACTGACATTGTACGCACTTCGTCATGAGCTCTTTTGCATCATGAAGGGTAGTTGGCCAGTAATATCCTTGCCTGAAGGCTTTACCGACCAGTGTTCTGTAGGAATGATGTGCTCCACAGACTCCTTCATGGATTTCGGTTAGCAACTTAATGCCATCCGGTTGAGATATGCATCTCATCAACACTTCGTGATATCCTCGTTTATACAAGGTACGTTCAATAAGAGTGTATGATTTGGCTTTTCGTGCTATACGATCAGCCTCTACATCATCTTCTGGAATTATGTCATGCTGAAGATAATTATAGATCGATGTTATCCAGTCTCTACCTTGATCGTGACAGCGCCAACCGTCAACGACCTGTGGAGCATCCATGTTCTCACGATCGGTATGTACGACCTGTAAGGAATCATGCATGATCTCGGAAGGCTCGACCACCGAGGGTGAATTGAGTTGCTCGAGAAAAACTCCGGGCGGGACGGTTGTCCTCGTGGAGGCCATCCGTGCCAACTGGTCTGCGAGAAAGTTTTCCTTTCTAGAAATATGTTGGATCTGGAAACTAAAGAAGTGCTTTTCGAGTTTCTGTACTTCCGTCAGATAAGATGATATCTTGGTACTCGAGCATTGATACTCTTTCCCTACTTGATTCGCTACTAGTTGAGAACCGCCTTTCACTAGTAATCTGCGAATCCCGAGCTTAACGCGGTCGCCGAGTTACGCCAAGAACCTTCATATTACGCCATGTTGTTTGTGGCGAAAAATTTAATTGGATGGCGCGCTTGATGTGTTCGCCAGTAGGGGATATCAAGACAACTGCAGCCCCGAGCCTTTTAGCATCAAGGAGCCGTCAAAGTACATTGTCTACTCATTGTGGTGTTCATACTCGGGCTCTTGGGTGGGTTCAAGGTTTGTCCATTCGACAATGAATTCTGCTATTGTCTGGGACTTGATTGCTGTTTGTGAGATGAAATGGAGGTCGAACGCCCCTAGCTCAACCGCCCATTTTGCTATTCGTCCTAATGATTCCCTGTTTTCAAGGACTTGACCAAGGGGATACCCGGTTGGTACGACCACTTTGTGGGCCTGAAAGTAGTGCCTTAGTTTCCTTGAAGACATAAGGAGACCATAGAGCAACTTTTGCACCTGTGGGTATCTTGTCTTTGGTCCATGTAAGACTTCGCTTACGTAATAAACATGTCGTTGGATGTTATTCCTTTCTACGACCAGTACACCGCTAACTGTCTGTGGCGTTGCTGCCACGTAAATTAGCAATGCTTCCCCCGATCTCGGAGAGACTAAAACCGGGGTTTTCATAAAGTACTTTTTAAGTTCTTCAAAGTTATCGTTTGCCTCTTTAGTCCACTCGAAACTTCCATGTTTCCAAAGAAGCTTAAAGAAAGGTAATCATTTTTGCCCTAACCTTGCTATGAAATGACTCAACACGCCATCTGGTAGGTTAGTTTTGGATCTCCTTCTTAGGTGGTCGGGGGCGATCCGGTCGATGGCCATTATTTTTACTGGATTTGCTTCAATACCTCTAGCCGAGACTAGGAAACCGAGCAGTTTTCCAGCAGAAACTCTGAACACACACTTTTCCGAATTCAACTTGAGGTTATGTCTTCTCAAGTTGTTGAAAGTTTCTTGTAAGTCAGGAACATGATCGCTAGCGTTGGTGCTCTTTACGACCAGGTCATCAATGTAGACTTCTAGATTCTGACCTATTTGTGGACTAAAGGTTTTTTGTATCAACCTTTGAAAAGTTGCGCCAGCGTTTTTGAGACCAAAAGACATCTTAACATAGCAGTAAGTGCCATATGGGGTGATGAAGGAAGTTTTCTCTTCATCTTTTTTACACATATTAATCTGATGGTACCCTGAATACGCATCTAAAAAACTTAGTAACTCACACCCAGAAGTAGAATCTACAAGTTGGTCAATGCGTGGAAGGGGAAAATCATCCTTCAGACATGCCTTATTAAGATTTGTAAAGTCGATACACATTCGTCATTTCCCATTATTCTTTCGAACCATCACAGGATTAGCGAGCTATTGAGGGTGGTCGACTTCATGAATAAACCCAGCCTCGAGGAGTTTGTCAATCTCCGACTGGATTGCTTCCTTCCGATCAGGTGCAAAACGCCGCAGCTTCTGCTTGATCGGTTTTTGTCGTCGAGAGCTAGCTCAGGCTCAATCACCTTCCGGGGGACTCCAGGTATATCGAACACTTGCCAGGCGAACACGTCCTGATTTGCTCGGAGGAAGGAGACGAGCAACTCTTCCTATTTGGGGTCGAGTCTTGCCCCAACTAGAATCTTGTGGGTAGATGAGTCAGTGTTTCCTGATCCAGGTGACGACTTGGCGCTGTCCAGAGAAGCGCCTTTGTCGAGTGGTATTGCCTTTGTCGAGTGGTACTACCTTTGTCTGGTCGGAAGGCTTGGGTGTCATCTTCGGCCTCGAGTGCTTGACCCGCATGGTAGATGGATTAGCCTCTCGGTGGAAGTTCATCGACGATTCAAAGGATTTCGATCACACACATAAGTCATTTTCGATCTCCTCGAATTGTGATGACTCCTTTGGTCCCAACATTTTCAAACTTTGATAACCGTAATGCGTGGCTATCAAGAACTTTGCTAATGCCGGTCGACCAAGGATTCCGTTGTATGCGGATTCAAAGTTTACCACATCAAACAGAATCTTTTTCGTTCGGAAGTTATTAGGCTTTCCAAACGTAACTGGTAGGAAAACTTGTCCTATCGGTTTAGCGATGGAGCCAGAAACTATGCCATGGAAGGCATATTTCACTGGTTTCACCTTCGACCTGGGAACCTGCATTTCTTCTAAAGCCCCCGCAAATAATATATATTCAAAGAGCTACCTCCATCTATCAAGACTTGATTAACCCTACAATTATTAATAGTTGGTTCAACAACAATAGGGAACCTACCTGGTCGAGTCGAAGGGATGGAGCAGTCTTCTTTGCTGAAGGAGATTGCCTTGTCCGACCACTTTGATGGCTTGATGATGGTCGGAGATTCGACGAGGTTGACCTCCCGCTCTATGACCTTCAGATGACGCTTCAACTCGTATGAAGAAGATCCTCCAAAGATCATGTTGACCGTGTGTTGGGGATCCTGGTACTCCATCTCTTCGTTGCCATCCTTGTCCTTTTTGGAACTCGTCTCTCCGGGTTCCTGTATTGCGGGAAATGGTCCTTTACCTGCATAATAATCCTTCAGTTTCTTTTGCCAAACTCGACAGGTGCGCAAATCATGCCCTGCCTGCTGGTGAAGTGGACACCACTTTTTATTCTTCTGGAATCCTTCGGTCGGAGCTTTTGTTTTGCTTCGACCGGTGTAGTCCTTCTTACCATTCATGAACTTTTCAGGAATCACTAGGAATTCCTTGTCGTCAGGTCTGCGGTTCTTTTTCTTCTTGAGAGACTTCTTATTTTTTTTCTCTGGTTTGTCCAGGCCGGGCTGGGGAATCTTGTCTTTCCGATCAATGGCTTCACACCACTCGATCGCTTCGCTAGCGGTGGCGTACTTGTCGGCCATGTCAAAAAGCTCAACGGTTGTTCTTGGAGGGTTCATTGCTATGTCCTCCATAAACCGCCGATTCCTCATATCTGTTTTAAAAGCCTGAATAACAGATGACTCTGTGATCTCGAGTATAGAATTGCGAACCTGGCTGAACCTTTTGATGTATTGACGTAAAGTCTCATCACAGCCCTGCCGGATTCAGTGGAGATCATCCTCCTTTCGAGGGCGATCGTACGTACCCTGGAAGTTTGCAATTAAAAGATCACAGAGTTGCTCCCAAGTATAGATTGATCCGACTGGTAGGTTTAATAACCACGACCGGGTAGACCCTTCGAGCACGGTGGGCAGATAGTTGGCTATCACATTCTCATCACCACCAGCAGCTCTGATGGTGGTGGTATATATTTGGAGAAATTCCAAGGGGTTTTGAGTCCCGTTGAACTTGTCCAGGTTGGCCGGTCGGAACCGGTTAGGCCAACGCACAGCTTGGAGCCCTGCAGAGAAGGCTCGACAACCCGTGATCGATTCATGACGCCTTCTCTGGGAAGGTGTCGGATTGTAATCGGTCGGAGACCGGTTCCTAAGATTGGAACGCTGGAACTCCGGTGTGCCGATCCGATCGTGGACATTGATATGATGCCTTCGACCGCCTACTTGATTCAGACGATGTCGGAGATCATCAAGTCCAAGAGGTGGTTCTTCTCGACGTGATGAAGGAGTGGCTACCTGGAATAGCCGTCGTCCCTCGTGATTCCTTGGTCGGAATTGTCGAGGAGGTCTTGGTATCGATTGTTCCCTGGCATAACCATGCTGTCCTCTGCTGAGGGAGGAATGTTGGGACGAAGTCATAGTTTGACTCATTGAGACCCTTTGTTCCCGGTACGCTTCCGTGCGTTGCATAGTCTGTTGGAGAATTTCGGATACTTGGCCTACGAGCTGTACAAAGCCTGGAGTTTTTACTAAAGTAGGATCAGAATTATTTAACATATCTTGAACACGTCGCAAGTTTTGTACAGTTACCGAAGGTCTCGGGAGGTTTAGACTGGTCGTAGGTGTACGCAAGTCTGAACCTTCTCCCAACCTCCGGATTTGTTGTGTCCTATCAGCTACTCTCGGTGGGGCAGTGCCAGGTGAGTTAACTAATAGACGTCGATCAGTTTTGTTGCCTCCGAAAGTTGGTGCCTGATGGCCCGGATCATCTCTAACAACATGTGATGGCGTGGTGGAGAGTGTAGGACCGTGCAGGGCATCTTGATTTGCATCTCTGATCGCATTGACCTCGTGCCTCCAGTATTGATCTTCCGATGAGCTTCCATCATAACTAATGGAGAGCTTTTCAAGACTTCTGCTAGAAGTTTGCACGACGGAGAGCGGTCAAAGATGAGCACCTCCTGAGGCCTTCTTGGTGGACTCAGTCTGATCCGGCGAACCGCCGATCGTATGCGGAGCCTTATCATCCCCACATGGCCTATGACCAGTGGAGGTTTCATCGACACCGTTATCAGGTGTCGGCTCGCTCCTGGAATTACCATAAGTCGTAGGTGAATATCTTTCAGCCATAATCTCATCGAGAGTATAGAGATTCTCGGATTGTGGTCTTTGAAATTTCATCACTGTTTCACGGCCGAAAGATCGGGCTTGAGGAGGTCCCCTGACATTCCGAGCTGATCGGAATGGCTGGTTCCTCTGGCTGCACCACCGGTTGTGGTGGCGCATCCTCGTCCATCCGATCGACCTCACTAACGTTGGCGACATGCGAGCCGGTGGAGGAGGAAGATGAGGATAACATGCCATTTTCTTCCATAGCACAGATGCATCCTTCCAAGTCGAGGTCGGCGTAGTCCGTCAAGTCGAATCAATTCTCCTCATTCCAAACCCGGGCATAGTCGCATCAGCGATTACGGGGAATTAATGAGGATGTGATGAGCGAAGAGTTTCTTCAGAAAACTTGCGTCTTCTTCCCCACGGACGGCGCTAGCTGTCGACGATCGAGTCGTCGATCTTATGAAATAAAAGAGGAAAATGACGTGAAGTATCCTAGGATAGAATGAGGGCCACTCTTTATTGATATGAACTGGATTTACAAGACCTGGCTAGGGACTACCCCTAAATACACCGAATGTGAGGAATGTTAAACTAAGTAATCAGGCTTAGAATCTGAGTCTAAGACTGAATGCCTTGCTTCTAATTCTACTACTTAGGCTTCTGTGTTTGTCGTCTCTTGTTCTGTTGTTGTTCCCTCCGTCCCTTTGTCTTCTGCGCTCCACCCGTAAATAACTTCCGAAGAGGTGGCAGTTACTCCTGGAGAAGGCGTCCCTGGTGAAACGTTACGACTGGTCGGAATGATAAGGCAGTTATCAATGTGCCAACTACCTTGCGGTTGTCTGTGAGATGCTTAACCGTAGGGCAGTTAATTGTCAGTGTCTTAGGATTATATCATCGCACTGAATGAAACATATAACACTTGTTCCATTCATCATACGGTAAGAAATGCTAGTTCATAGCTTTTCCGAGCAGCTATCTGGTTGGAGCCTAGGCACAAAGCCTTGTCCGACCAGGGTATCCATCGTGTAACCTCTGGAATCCTCACGACCAGTGAGGTCGTTAGCCTTAGGGGTTACGACCATGAAGACGTATGGTCTTCTATGTATTTAAATTTATACATAGAGGTTTTAATCCTCGTCAGTGGTTTTGCAAACCGCTTACTCTTTCGATTTTTGGCAAATGACCACATTACCCCTCAACTGACGTCTCTCGAATCCTTCGCCTCAAAGCATCACCTACGCTTCACCACCTTTCATATGACCCCAATAACTTCCTGCCAAGTTTCTCACGTGTTCGGATCCCTCTAAACTGCCCTGGTTCGCAAACGGGTCCGAGTCACTTGGCGCACCACATGTCCTGCTTGACCTTGACCACCTGTGCCTTCCATGACCATTGTCCATCTTGCACCTTTCCAAGTCCAACTATCTCACCCAGCCTCCATGACCACTCTGGGCCTTGGTTCTCCCAACTAAGTCCCGGTCCACCGCCGCTAACCATGGTTGACACCGGAACCACTGCACAACAATAGACAAAGCAAACCATTTCTGAGCACAAGTTCATTAAAACCTTACCCTCGTTAGCCCATAAATGCACTATGCAACTCGCATACTGATCCTAACTCACTAGAACCAATTCCCGAACCTGGTTATACAATTTCAACACCAACTCGCCAAAATCGGTCTGATCGTCATTGGTTAGCTAGTCAAACCGCCCAGAATTTAGGGCAATGATCTGACTGCAAGCTCTATGCCGGTCAGACCGTCACTCACTCCTTCTCAGCCCAAAATCCTTTGAAAACTTCAAACTCTATCTACTTTCAACTCGATGCTCAATCTACTATGGAACCTAGTGCAAACACATCCCTACACATGTTGTTACATGTGTTTGGTGTCTATTTACCAAAAGCTCATAGGACTGGTCTGTCCGCTTCCACTGTGTAGGTCAGACCATGGAAGCGACCAAATCGCCCTTCATAGACTCTGCCCAAGACTCAGGGATCGGTCTAACCATCATGCAATGGCCGATCAAACCGCCTATTCCCAGCGGCCTGATCGGCCATGTAAATCGGTCAGACCGACTTTAGGCAGATAACAACTCCAAAATTGAAAACTCTCAAAACCAAACTCAAATTTCGATAATACATGCAAACCACGTTCAATTACTCATCACAAATCATGGTTAACCTCCGTATGGTCTGACAACTAGCTTATCAGTCAGCATTCCATCATTCAAACCATACTACGAGATTCGAACATTTTACCAGCCTGAGACTGTTTTGCCGCTTCTGTAGTTCTGTTATTAATTCGACAAAAAAAAACAAGTCGGATTTTGCACTCTGATTAAGAATACGACATGGACAAAATACGACCAGTCAAGGGGTTCAGACTTCTCGTCCTCAAATACTTAGGAACTACCGACACCATAAAAATCCAATTGAATTATTGAAGAGTCGTCTCGCCATCTCGGATGTACCACCAGCCACCGTGCAATTCTTTTTGGTCGCCGAAAGTGCGAGACAAAAACCAGATTCCATTTTTTTTAATACAAGGAAGACACAAGCGTGCACACATCATCATGCACACACATTACGTGCATATACGTGAGTGCATCTTCTTATCACACGTCTAAATTGACGGAGATCAGAGATAAACCTACGAACTTAACAAAATTACTACTGAAACGTACTTATGTGTGTAAAGGTGGACATCAAGATTTAAACTTTGATGAATGAAGCCCACAACTCCACCATCATACCAAAAGGTGGTTCCAGTAAATTCTATTTTTGTCCAAAGGAGCAAGATTTCTGTGGTCATGAACAGGGGCAACCAATTTCGATGGATGACGACGCTCGAGCAATGACATAGTTCCACTGATTTAGAGGTAAAAACAGCACGTAAGAGTACAGGAGAAATGGAGAGCAGACAGACATGCCATTCCTTCTCTTCATAATAGGAGGGGAAGAGCTGTCCGTCCTGCTGAAGAAAAAAGGAGTAGTTTAATTATGAGAATGCTGTAGTGAGCTGCATTTTCTATTAAAATACTATCATAACTAACCTATCGAATATAAGCAATGTTTCATTCTTTCTAAAAAAGAAATTCGCACATGCTTTTAAAGCTTCCCGTTTCTTTTTTTTACTCTCTTCCCAAAGCAAAGCACAAGGTTATCATCATATTAGGTGAAATAGTTTTTTTTTGTCCCTTAAAGCAGCACATAATTGGACCAAAACGAGCCATCCAGAATGAGCTAGCATGCAACAACCATGGGTCCAAGATGACCTTCCATTAGCTGGTCTGTCCAAGATGACCTTCCATTAGCTGGTCTTGACAGACCAGCATATTAAAAAAAATGCCCTATGCAAATGCACTTGCTTGCAAAGGCAACCCGAAATAATCCTAGCATGCTCTATGAAAGACCTAGTGCAGTCACAGAAACATTTTGATTTTATACCCCCTGTACAAGCAACCATTTGCTAAGGATGACGCACGGTCTGGTCCATGATCCGTCCATGATGGACGCATCTGCAGTTGTGTAACTTAAGTTAGTTCATCTGACTTTGCTCTATCAGAGATATCATGGGAAATTAACAACATCGACGCCCATCTGAACTTAGTAAATTGGGACGGGAAATACGAGCGAAGCAGTTCTGACTTCTGAATTCTCCTCAGCTTCTTCTGGTGTTGAAGAAATTTCTGACGAGCTGTCCCAGTGACTCCACAATTCATCACCGGGCTGAAAACACTATAAGAAAAGTAGTTTTGAGTTCTGACGGTGTGCTCTTACGGCAAAGACAATACATCCCACCTGAAGAGGGTCGGGTCTTTCTTGATGATCAGGGTTCAAAGCTAGTCTCCAAAACATAGACCGAACAAGTTGGCGATGCTAATGCGTAATGCCTAAATCTGTCGCCGAACCGATCACATGTAGTAACTAACTAGATAAATCGTATGCACAGTACAAGACACATCTATCGTCAGAGCGGGCAATCGCTTTCTCAGAACACATCCCACATTCACAAGACATACTACAATCCTATACTGTATTATTGTCCAAAACATCTACAATGGCTACCAACATTTCGCCATGACATAGGGGTTGTTTGGATCCTGCCAACTCTACCCTACCAAATATTGGCCATGATCAAATCATGGGTGCGACCAAAATTTTTTGTAGTAAACCAAACACTAGCCATTTTGGCTTGCCCATGTTTGGCCCACATGTAATTGAGAGAGGAGATGCTATCAAAATTTGGCCGCGCCAACGAAATTTGGCTATTGGCCGGGACCCAAAAATACGATTCAGAAATCCTCTGTGTATTCTAAACTAATCTCAGATCAGTAGCTAGCTCACACAGAAAACAGTGACGAGATACCATCAATTTATTCGAATTAACTAAAAAGAACTCAAAATAACAAATAGTAATAATACTTAGACCTTATGGTCAATGTTTACTTAACTTGCTACGCAGGGCTAAAAAAACAAATAAACTCTTGCAGTAGAACGAAAATCTTGAAGTAGCCAATCGACATGCCCACAGGCAATCGAGTGGAGAACGTATCATAATCCGCAAAACCTTCATAGTCTTCCTTCTAAAAGAACTCTTGAGCAGCTTGATATTCTTCAACTGATCAGCAAAGGCGCAAAGCCGTGAGTACATAAAGCACTCAGCAAGCCGTAGGGAAATGTATGCAATTAGTATTCATGCAAGGATTGAACAAAGGTTAGCTGTATAGTTCTTTTACAGAAAGCAGCGTTGACGATAAATACAATAACTAGATTTGAAATGCGCATTTCAAAAACAATGATAAATAAATAAACAATTGCTTTAAAATAACCAGTGAACTACCCATTCACTTCCCAAAACAAACAACTAAGTGAATTACTCATTCACCAAACGAACATTATATTCATTAAGTGAACTTCTCATTCATACCCCGACACCTTTTATAAGAAACTCTATCTATCGTGTGAAATCCCCGAGCACGTCTATAACTGCGGACACGACTATTCGAATAGTTTTTAACATTCTACAGAGGTTATACAACTTTACCCATATAACATGATTTCTCTAATTTGTTTGGCATCCGTCGATATCACTGTTCACTACCTTAGGTAAGTAGTCTAGAACAAGCGTCAAGACCTTTACAAAGTTCTATTTTAACTTGGTTCTACTCACTGAGGTTTCAACACTGAATGTTTAACCGTCCAGACAAGACCCCCCTCTTGCGCCAAACACAACCCAAACAAAACCAAATCAAAACATCGCTAATTAATTAGCCAGGTCCCGCTTATACAAGCCATGTGGTTGTACGGTTAAGGTCTAGTTCAATGGTGCACAAGATTAAGTCCTTGGTAAATTACTCAGGCGATCTTACCACAACCCACAACGTGTTATAATCACACCCTCAATCCATCATCCACTCGCTCGAACGAAAACCATTTTTTTAACCAAGTCCAATGACATACACTGTCATGGTACACAAATTTTAACAAGAGTGGCTAACCACCACGATTCCATATATCATTAAGTCAAGATTAATCATTATGACACATGTGATAAAGACCCCATCGAAACTAAGCTGAACTAAGCATCTGTACAATACCCATGTTGGTAATATAAATATGTCCAACTAAAATTATCCATACTAGGATGACAAAGGATTCATGACATTCAAATAATCAATGGAGGCATAATGACAACAAGTGATAGCTAATCCCAAAATAATTTGTATAAAGGTAGCATGCAATTATATAAAACAATATACTTTTGAAATCATAGGTTCAATATTATCAAAGGACTACAGCTTGCCTTGGAATAAATCCTGGTACTGGTCTTGGTCTTGATATACTACTCCTTACTCAAAATTCCCCCAAGAATCAACGTCTACTCGCAAACAAAGTAAGTAAACTAAATAAATAAATAACAGAGAGGAAAAAAACTCTAAAAATTAAATAAAAATCTTAGATAAATAGAGCTCGAATTTAGAAATTTGAATGAGCTCAATCGGAGTTCGGATGAAGAAGATATGACTTTTGGAAGATCAAAACCCTATGAAATAACCAAAATTGGAATTAAAGGATTTTTTCGAATTATTTCTCTACTGATAACTCCGGTCCATGACGTCAGCGGAGGATTTTAGCCGAAAATAAAAGAAAAAAAAAGAAAATCAGAAATCCTTTTGACATGTGGGACTCACACGTCATTGAGATGGCTCACATGGACTAAGTCCAATAGGGTTTTGGGGTCTGGGTTGGGGTTTAGGCGTGCCACATGGCCTGCTGACGTGGCGACGACTGGGCTGCCACGCAGGTAACACATGGGCAAAGGAGCTAACGTGGTGGAGGACATAGCACTCCACGGCGGCTGAACGACGACGAAAGCTCGGGTCCCGAGGGTTGCCGGCGAACGGCGGCTCCTTGCCGGCAGCGAAGGGGTGCAACAGGTAGAGGACACAACGGTGAACTCAATGGTGGGCCCACCGGTGCAAGAGATCAACGGTGGCGCCCCGTGGTGAGGTCAAGGCGGCAATTAAATCTCGGGCTTGACAATGATGATGCTGGAGGGTCCCTCCGGCGAAGGCGAGCACGGCTTCGAGATGCGGGCGACACGGCGATCCCAAAGGTGGCGTCCAACAGCGATGAGGAGGTCTAGAACGACGGCGGTGACAACGGAGTCCTTTGGCTGGCGTTGGAAATGACGATGTCGGTAGCTGCGCTAGGCAACGAATCAACGGCGACGGCTAAGGCTTCGAGGGTAGCGCGTCACGAGGTGCGCCTCCCAAGGGTCCTCAAGGCCTTAAATAGTCCTAGGAGGTGTGCCCTACACGGACTCCCAAAATGGAAAAGGCGACGGCGCTATAGTCCCAATCGGAGACGACGAGCAGAGACGACAAGGTTGACAGTGGTCGGGACGCATGGCGACGCAGCGTATTCGACAATTGCCTTGTGCTGAAAAAGCGCTGCCCACCTAGCGATGGGTATGAGGCGACGAAATTTGAGTCTTGTGAATGGTTATTTGGCGATTGGGTTGGGATTAGAATAGGATTGGGTTGAGGCAAGGGAATTCAGCCCAAAGACTTTTCGAGATTTGAAATAGGTTTTTCTTTTTAGAAAATACACAAAATGCAAATGACAAATAGAAAATTGCATATGGACTCGGAAAAAATCTAGAAAAATTATCCAAGCACATAGAATCCAAATAAAATAATTTCTTACAATAGTTGATGTTGAAATTAATCATATTAAGTTGTTTTCTTTTGAAAGTTCATATTAAGCTTTATTTTAATTCAAATAAAACTTTGGTGAATGTTTCTACAGAACTAAGTTACTCAAAAAGATTTTTAAACTTCAGAAAAATTGGGATGTTACATGTTTGGATTGCTATCAAAATTTGGTAACACCAATGAAATTCAATGTCACACGCGGACAATCCAAGGGTGAGGAAATCACTTACCAAAATTTTGGTAACGCCAAAATTTGGTTTGGTCACGCCAAAATTTGGCTTGGTCACAATCCAAACAACATTGTTTTGTTAATCTTTGGCTTTACCTAGATTTTAGCTATGCCAAAATTTTGGTTTGGCTCACATTAGCCATCAACCAAACAACCCCTAATTTTGCCACACATGTTCTGGTCAAAAACATGGGAAGAATCTTGCCCATTGGCATGGGCATGTCAAAATTTGCCATCAAACCAAGTGAAGGCCAAAATACAAGTGTATTACTAATTTTTTGTAATATTTATTTTGGTATTGAACCAAACAGCTCCCAAGTCTTACCTTCTTAATCTCTCCTCCACGACACAGAAAAAAAATGGATAGAGCTAAAAACAGGATAGTCTCGCTCTAATTTGTGAACCCGGCCTGATTAAGATCACAAATAGGCAACCAACAGCCTAAAGATTCCAAATTCACGGGATCATCCACAAACATGTAACACGCAAAATCAGGAAGGTGGAAGTTTTCATAAGGTTAGAGAAAGAGCACAACACAGTAACATCACCATAGATCATTTATTCTCTAAGATTCATAGCATGTCCAAAGAAAAGAAAAAACTCATGAGGATCTAACTAAATCCTAGGTATTATTAGTAAATTCTGTAACAAGTAACTTCATAAGTAAAATCGGTAAAACTCCACTAAAACAAACAAGAGCAACTATCTAATTTCTTGGTGTGGTAAAAAGCTTGGCTTGCTAGAGAACCCTTAGTTGGCATTTACACCAGCAGAGTCAAGAAGGAAACCAGGGTGTAGGGCCTCTTGATTCTCAGGTTTAGTTTCTGTTGCTTGGAGCAGTTGGACACACTCGTTGACTTTGGCCAACAACATGTTGGAAGAACAAAGCAACATTACCACATCAGAATTATCTAGCTCAAGTAACATTCCAGTGATTTTACTGGCAAGATCAGGCTGCAATAGAAAGCACATACCAAGTTAGTGCAAAACTAGTTCCCTTGAGTATTTCGAAAGACAGAAAAATGTAGATCAAGATAAGGAGAAAAGTAGACGAAAATAAAGAATCACCTGATGTCTCTCAACCAGTGGATATAGCCTATTCCCAAGCATGTTCTTTTGTTGGTCAGGTGGAGCAGCAACCTGCAAGTTGTTGAAAGCATCATTCACTGATGAAATAGAATCACCATGATGAATAGCCAGGCCATTGGTCATAACATCAGCTGGGATGTACTTTGCATGACCTAATCGCTGCATAAGCTTAACAGGTAGCAAGTTAAATTCTCAAGAATGAAAAAAAATTCAAGCATAACTGATATACAATACCAAATACTCAAGTAAATTAGTGGCAGTCTATCGCATGATAATAGTAAATCAACAAGAGGACTATCACAAGATAACACCTAAATACCTATGGTCGAATTGGCCGTAGTAATAGTGTAGGTACTAGACAAACAACATATGAATGTGTGCAGCTATAGATGAAGTCCCCTCCCCCCTCCCCCTAGAATAAAGGTAAAGAACAATAAAGTACTTTGCAGTTTGCAATAAGCCACATAACAAGTACTAATAAGAGTATTAGCTTAATGCATCTAAAAAAGAGTATGGGGCTAACAGTATGGGACTAAAACATAGCAATGTTCCAAAAATACTAATTATCAGCATCATGAAGTAGATAAATCATACCTGTTGGGACATAGACATGAAATCTTTAGCTGGTTGTGCATGTGAGACATAGTTAACAGTGTGGGGATGAGGCAACATAGTCTCATTCATCCTTCCCCTGTTGTTTCTATATTGCCTCGGGGTATTTGGCATCTATGGAGAAAGTAAATACGATTTTACAAGATGTTCGTTTGAATACATGGAATTTGAGTTAATCAAGGCAAGAACATACAAGTGGTGAATGTATTTGTTGGATATTATGTGGTGAGGGGAACATATTCTGCCTCCATTCTTGACCGAGCCCCATGGGTGGATACACAAATCCTTGTCTTGAAGGACCTATAGGGAAATGCGTACTAGGATGGGCAAAGTAAACATGAGGAAATCCTGTGGGGATTACAGAACTTGCAGCTCCTATCATTGTAGCAAGTTCAGTAAAGCGTTGCTCCAGTCTAGCTCGCCTGTCCTCTTTCCTTTGAGCAATAGCAGCATACAATGGTTTGCCATAAAACATAACACCTGCATTATCCAATAAAAAACATTGTGAGTATTTTGATACCAATAGTTTATGAGTTGTTGCAAAAGAATAGAGGATTACCACGCATGTTGCTTACAGCACACTTTGCTTCCTCCGGTGTGCTGTAGCATACGAAGCCAAATCCTTTGCTAATGCCCTTCTCATCACGCATAATCCTTACTGATGTAATGTTTCCGAATTCATCAAAACGTTCACGAAGAGCATTGTCATCAACTTTGTCATTAATATTTTTTATATAGACATTTGACCCCTGTCAAAAATAGATATGTGCATTTGTAAATGACAGACGCAGATGCATTATGTGAATATACATGATGAAACATAGAGAACACATGAAAAAATAGAAGAATGAAACTTACATTGCTCTTAGTGATTATTTCATTTCTCTTCTCCTCGTGTAAGCGCTGCAAATATTGTTTCCTTTCAGCCTTCTTTTGAGCCCTTGCCACATACAAGGTTTTTGATCCTGATAAATTTTTAGAAAGCATGGTTAATTAAAATATCATAGATCAACAATGTTTCTTTGTGAAATGAAAACACTTATCATTAGTTCCTTATCTAATACTTCCTCCGTTCTTTTTTACTTGACGTTTTTGACGGCGTGCAAGATGCGACTTTGACAAACTTTTTGTAACTTTACATTAAGATGCAATAATAAAATTATAATATTATGAAAGTATTTTTAATGACAAATCTAATGATATAATTTCCATGTAGCTAATCTAGATAGTTTTAAACCTAGTGGCGGTCAAACTTTAGAAAGTTTGATGGGGCACGGATTCTAGGACGTCAAGTGAAAAAGAATAGATACAATATTAGATTAATGAAGTTACCAAGTGGCATCCCATTCATTGCCTCTTTTGCTTTCTTGGCACTTTCTGGGTTTTGGAAACTGACAAACCCAAAACCCTTAGATGTCCCATCATCTCTCTTCATTATCTTCACACTAATTATTGAACCAAACTGAGAGAACTTCAACTTAATAAGCTCCTCTGTTATGTCGTCATCCAGATTCTTCATATATAAGTTAGTGTATTTGTCATCATTATTAGCAGTTCGTTCACTCTTCTTAATGAAAGTTGCAACATGCCTACACAATATGATCGATAATTGTCAAAACAGAACTGTGTAAGGACTAAAGTAAATACCAATATAATAAGAGCAAGACAAGCTAAATTTAACATTAAGGAAATCATGTTGTATTACAGAAGACACAAACTTACAGTTGCTTGTCACCAAAGTGAGAGTTGTTGAGATTCTCAATTGCTGCATCCGCTGATTCTTGAGATGTAAATTGAACGAATCCATAGCCCCTACTTGTCCCATCCTCATTTCTGGCAACTTTACAAGATAATATATCTCCAAACTTGGTGAACAATTCTTGAAGACTTGCATTGTCAACATAATCACTAAGGTTCTGCAAATTAATGTCATATCCAATTAGTATTTACATATGGCTATGCATAGTGAGATATATTAATATACGATGAAAGATATTGTTATCTTTTACCTTAACAAACACATTTCCAACACCACTTCTCCTGGCATCTGGATCTCGATTAGACCACATTACTCTGATTGGCTTATCCAAAAGAAGGCTATGATTCAGCTTCTCCAATGCAGCCATGGCTGTCCATTGTTAACAAATTACTCAAAATTTTAACTAATAGTCTCTCTATAAACTATAAAGAATTATTAGTTAGCGCATAACGACATTAAGTTAAATAATAAAATCATAAAAAGAAACAAGGCAATAGACGAAGAAGCGCATGAAATTAGATAAGGTGCTTCCGCCATGCACTTGGTTAAAATAGTGCAAGAATTTAGATAAAAGAAAAGCATACATTGATATCTTCACCACATTAATAGTAAACAAGAAATAGTATGCAACAAGCTTATGGCCAAATCGCAGAGAGCCCCAACAAGATAGTGATACTCAATTTAATAGAAAAGGCATTCAAAAAAAGGAAAATAAAGGGACAGGTATGAAATTGCAAGATAGATAGTGGCATGCAATACACATATACAGTATTTAAGGAGTCAGAAACTTTGACTGCGTAAATCATTGAGTCCAAATTTTCCTAAATAATTACCTCTACACATTTTACCAACAGAACTACAGAAGTACAAATCAAATTTGGCCACCTATCTTCTGTTCCATGCTACAAATATATCACCATGCATATCTCGCTAGAAAGACCACACTTAAAAACCTTAAGATACATGTAAAAAGGAGGTAAATATTAAACACAAACAGGGTCAATTTCGTCATATGGATACAAGATAACATTAGTTACCACTAAAGGACCGTACTTGATATGAATTCTAATTCCTTACTTGGTCAACTTCTTTTTTTAAAAAATCATACATGGTCAAAATTGAAGTGTACATGTTTATTCTATTTAAAAGATAACAATTGAATTTCAGGCCACACTTACAAGCTCAAAACCAACCGACTGCTTAATCATCACGCGGATGCAACAAATTACATGTTGTGCAACCCAAGCTACACCCAATTACTGTAAGGGATGATGGCTATGACATCACAGCATGATAGCATCACGCTGCAGCAGCAACAAAAACACTAACAACACAAAGAAAACGCAATGGTCAGGGTGATTTAACTGATGCTACATCTTATCTTAACTAATAAAAGGAGTTTATCTCTGCGCGGCGGGACGAATCGTCCCACTCCCTCTCCCGCTATGAAAAAAACACCTGCCTCTTCTCCTCTTCCACCCGCCCGGAGGTGGACCCATGACCGGGTGCGTTGGCTTCTCTCTGAAACCGTTGGTGCATCCCTCGATTCACAGCTCCTCTCCCACGATCTCTGTGAAAACCGAAAAGATCAACTCTTACGATCTCCTCTTTCCACCCTACCAGGTCGCCCGCCCTCTTCCCTGGTCTCCCACCTCTTCTCCCACCTGTCCTCACCGACTCACCGCGTCGCCCTCTCCATCATCACACCAGTCCTCTATCTCGCGGGGTGCTCTCTCTCTCTCATGATGGAAGCCAACGGTGGCGTCCAAAATCGACAGCGGTGCGCCTCCACCGAGCTCCCGACGTCCGGATCGACAACGACGCATCTCTACCAAGCTCCCGGCGGTCGGATCCGGCGGCGGCACGCCTCCATCTGCTCCCTCTCCAGTCTCCATCAGACCACCACCAAATGCACCCCCTATGTCTCCGTGCACATTCGGTGGAGGAGCTGGATTTGCTGCATGGCGTGGTTGCGGTAAGGGAGCAGTCGGCAAGGCGGTAGACCTATGGTAGTGCGGCGGCATGCCTCCGTGTTGGTGCAACAGTTGTGAAGTGAGCAATTGGTAAATACAATGCCCTTGGCAATCCTTGTAGGCGGCGTCGTGGTAAGGCGGAGTCGGGGACGGGAGAAGGCACTAAGAAGGAAGGGAGGAGAGGAGACGGCGGTATCTTAGAGGAGAAGTGGCGGCGCTGGGGAAGGGAGGAGAGGAGGCGGCGATACCTTGGAGGAGAAGTGACGACGCTGGGGAAGGTAGGCGAGGCAACGACGATGCACGAGGAAGAGGCAGAGATGAAGGCGTCCTTCCCTCATCGTGTCCCAGTCTCGAGTTCACTGCACCGCGTTCTATTCATCCTAATCCTTCTCTACACCACCGCCGCCGCCTCCTCGCTTACCACCGCGATGCCACCACCGTCTCCTCCCAGCCTCACACCTCCTTGCAGCAATGCGCCTGGCGAGGATTGCAGAGGTCAATGGTCATGAGAACTGAGTTGTGGCTTGGGTTCAGGGTGGAAGAAGTTGGCCATCGATACGTACCCTTGTTCCTTGCCGACAGACAGTGGTTAGAAATGGGCAGCGCATTAGGGAAGGAAGTCGGGATCAACATCAACTTTCAAAGGTAAACAATCTATGAGTTCAAAATTTTAATTTTTGGGTAGCAGTAGCAGCAGGTGATGCAATAAACAGAGTTAATATTTCTGTTTATGTGTCACTCTCTTTTAGGGTTCTGTTGCAACGTATGTGCACCCTACTACTCGACAATGACACACAATGCTCCTACAAAACGACATGCAAGTGCTCCTCGTAAATACACGTGCTTCGATCAATCTGACAAGACTTAAGATCACCACCGAAACAAATAATTACTTCTTCGTCATTCAAAATAAAAAAAATCGACCCAAATTACGCAAACAACCAATCTATCAAGCCCTAAACCGATCGAGCCGATCCAAATAACGCGGAACCTAGCACACATTATCAATTTATCATACGAATAAACTAGATCGAAACAGCACGAGCGCGTGTACCGTCTACTTGGGAGAAGTAGTTCACGTATCCGTATCCGAGGGAGCTGCTGGTGGCGTTGTCGCGGCAGACGCGCACGGACGTGACGGCGCCGACCTTGCTGAAGGCGTCGAACAGGTGCTCCTCCTGCACGTCCTCGTGCAGATCGCCCACGTACAGCGCGGGCACAGTCGCGTTCGCCGCTGCCGCGGCCGGTGGCGCCTCATCGCTCACCGCCGCGGGCGCCGACTCCTCCCCCGGCATCTCCTCCGCCGCCATGATCGACCGGACAGGGGTTAGACTCTGGACTGCAGGCTAGGGCAATGCGGGAGAGAAAGAGGAACTAATCGAGAGCGGAAACGATCGGCGAGTTTTGGAGGCAGGCGAGACCGCGAGCGAGGCGACGGTTCGTAAAAAGCTCGCGAGGGCGAGGGGGAAGAGACGCCTCGAGGTCGTTTGTGTTGCGGGGGAGGAGAGGCGCACGGCACAGTTGGCTGCGCGTGCGTTGCGGCGCGCGCAGAAGCCGGAGACTCCCCAAACAACGCTGCGCCCGATACGCGACGCGGTGGCCACCCGCCTCTCTCGCCTGCCGCGCCGCGCGAACCCAACCCCAACGCCTTGCTATCCCTCCCTCCTCCCACTGTGAGCTGGGCCCGGGTTGTCGGCGTCACAAGTGGCCCTCCTGTTTACAGTGTGGAGCTTGGTTCGGCCACGCCTACCGAACTCCCCGCGCTGCCCTCCTCCACCCCCCGATATTACCAGCCTGCCCTCGGCACCGCGCAGGAGCACCCAGGGGCAGAAGCGTCCAGGGCGCCGTATTTGACCCCTCCCCGTCTCGTGTCGGCGGCTCCTCCTCCTCCTCCTTTCCCCTCCTCCTCCCGCGGCCACCCACCCCACCCGACCCCAATCCCGGATCCGAGGCGGCAGATCCGATCCGGCGATGGCGTCCACGGCGGCGAGGCGGCTGCGGGAGCTGCAGGGGCAACCGGGGAACAAGACGTGCGTGGACTGCGCGCAGCAGAACCCGCAGTGGGCGAGCGTCTCCTACGGGGTGTTCATGTGCCTTGAGTGCTCCGGGAAGCACCGCGGCCTCGGCGTGCACATCAGCTTCGTCCGCTCCGTCACCATGGACTCGTGGACCGAGGCGCAGCTCCGCAAGATGGAGGCCGGGGGAAACGACCGCCTCAACGCCTTCCTCACCGCGCGGGGCGTGCCCAAGGAGACGCCCCACGTCGCCAAGTACAACTCCAACGCCGCCGCCGCCTACCGCGACCGCATCGCCGCGCTCGCCGAGGGACGCCCGTGGACCGACCCGCCCGTCGTTAAGGAGACGCCCGGATCTGGCGGGTCCGCCCCCGCCAGGAAGCCGCCCCTTTCCGCCTCCGGCGCGGGCGGCGGCGGATGGGACGACTGGGACGACGACTTCCGGCCGGACATGAGGAGGAACCAGTCGGCAGGGTCGTTCGGCGCCGCGGGGGCAGAGTCGGGCAGGGGCCCGCTGAGGTCCAAGTCGACGGAGGACATGTACACGAGGCAGCAGTTGGAGGCGTCGGCGGCCAACAAGGATAGCTTTTTCTCCAGGAGGATGGCGGAGAACGAGTCGAAGCCTGAGGGGATCCCACCCTCGCAGGGCGGGAAGTACGTCGGGTTTGGATCCAGCCCGGCGCCGTCCGCCAATAGGAACGGCGGTGCCGCTCAGGGCGATGTCATGCAGGTCGTCTCCCAGGTAAAAATATCATCTTTTGTGCTGTTATCTATGCTTATTAGCACAACTTTGTGGTTGCAATTAACAGATCTGCGCGCAAGTTCTTCAATAGCACGAGGAGAACTTTTTTCGTAGTCAGGGTAATGATATGTTTATATCATCATTTTGCAAAAAAGGAAAATTGCTAATTGCTATATTATAAAGTTGGCTTCTTTAGATCTACAAACGGTGAAGCGCTATGTAAAATTGTTTGGGAAGAATTGTTAGGTAATGGATTGCTATATTGCAAGTTGCAACTATTGTTACATACACACACCTACTGTTTTCCTTCGGGGGGTCATTTCTGGTGCCCATTAGAGTATTAGACATCCATCTTATACCCGGTTAATTCGTGCTGTGGATTTTATGAACTTAGGTTCTCCCTTCGATGTAATTACAACGCTCTTTCTTATGATATATAAATCTTGGTCTTCATTAAGCTATACATATTGGCAATTTGGCATAGGTCTGAGGAATGCCTTTTTTTTTTTTACACCTGGTCCTGATCATCGACAACTCTCGTATAGTTATGGGTTACCACTATTGGCTGCACCCGCTGTAAGCCTGCAATGAATCTTTTGAGTACACTGTTCTAGTCAATGTCCTAAAGCCTAATGAACGCTAAAGAGTTTAATGGAGCATGATTAGGTCATTCTGTTTATAGGAGAGCAGACGAGCATAACGAGCTCTTGTAATATGGTTACAGAAAACCAACAGCACTCCTTCAAAGTATATCAGCATCTGTGTTTATCATTGGTGACTCCAGGTCTGGTATGCATGCAATTTGGAAGTTTGGACTGATATAGCCCTGTAGCGTTTTTTAATTCCACTTTTGGCCCCTACTGCGCAAAAATTCCCATTCTAGCCCCCTCCGAGGACTTGCTGCCGCCCCGGACAGCAGCAACCAAGTTGCTGCCGAGTGGGACGGCAGCAACTAGGTGCTGCCAACCGGGACGGCAGCACCTAGTTGCTGCCGCCCCACTCGGCAGCAACTGTGCTGCCCCGCCGTGCTGCGCAAATGGAGATTTTGCAGCGCAAATGGAGATTTTGCAGAGTTGCTGCCGAGTGGGGCGGCAGCAACTAGGTGCTGCCGTCGGTTGGCAGCACCTAGTTGCTGCCGCCCCACTCGGCAGCAACTTGGTTGCTGCTGTCGGGCGGCAGCAAGTCCTCGGAGGGGGCTAGAATGGGAATTTTTGCGCAGTAGGAGCCAAAAGTGGAATTAAAAAACGCTACAGGGCTATATCAGTCCAAACTTCTGCAATTTGTGCCAAGCTTGAGATATCATTTGGTTGAACAGTCATACTTTGGTCATGTGCATGTCTAGTTAGACACAGTCGTGTCAGCATTGGACCTTGTTTTAATTTCATGTCTTGTAAGTATAACTACTTTATCATTTTATCTTTTCAGGGATTTGGACGTCTTTCGCTAGTTGCAGCATCTGCTGCCCAGTCAGCTGCCGGTGTTGTCCAAGTTGGCACAAAAGAGTTCCAATCAAAGGTGCCTTTAATGCTTTGCCCATTTTTAATATGCAATAATTTAATTTCCTGAGTCTAATTGTCATGAAACTTGAATTGCTTGTTGAGGTTCACCGTGCTCACCTAGTGTCATGGACTCATGGTTAAATCTTGTTGTAAAAATACATTACACTGAACTCCTTAATACTAATATAATAGTAAGGTGTCTTCCAAGCAAGATTTAACACCACACTAGCTCTGTACTGTCCTCTGTTTGGAGAAGTCTTAGCTCAACCATATTGTTCTCTTATAATTCATGCTTCATCTTAAGCCATATCCTTCTACTGGTAATTTTGATACAATGTTACCGGGTGATGGACTGCAGTAAATAATGTCAACTTTTAGATTGTTTATCGGAGTGTTCTATCCTTCGTGTTACATTCTATCCTTCATGTTACATCAGTATTTGTTTTAAAGAATGGTGCTTGTCTGGAATGCAGATGAGGGAAGGGGGCTATGATCAGAAGGTGAATGAAACTGTGAATGTTGTTGCCAATAAAACTGCAGAGATTGGAAGCAGAACCTGGGGGATTATGAAAGGGGTGATGGCGTTGGCCTCGCAAAAGGTTGAGGAGTATGCCAAGGAAGGAGGGATGGGCGGCTGGGGAGATGATTGGCAACGTGGAGAGCAGAACAGTGAGCATTACCGTAGATTTGAGCATGAGGCCAACGGCAACGGCTGTAATTCTTCTCAAGATGGTTCATTGAAAAAGTCCAATTCCAGTTCTTGGGATGATTGGGATGACCAAGGCAGGAAGGATGAGCATGCGAAACCACGCCAGAGCAGTGACTCCTGGGCCGGCTGGGACGATGGGAAAGATGACAGTTTTGATAGTTACAATCACAGCACCTCCAACAAGGGCAGCAACCAGAACGGAACCTCCGGTGGCTCATATTGGACCGAAGGTGGCTTCCGCTGAAGTTGGTCTCTTTCTAGAGGGCTATATACTTGCAGAGCTGTTATATGTCAGAAAATGTGAGCGTCCGGTGGTTCTTATTATCCAGGATACTGAAATGGTCGAGTAAAAGGGTTTGTGTTTTTGTACGTCGTCTACAACTGTTCTGTCTAGTGGCATATTTCTGTGGTCAAAGCTCATTTGAAACTGCCATCCCAAATTCCCAACTACTAAGAAATGTCGATTTGAAACTGTAATCTACACAAACTTCCTTGCATATTCTTTATTGCTTTTACTGATTGTCTTAGACATGGTACAGTTCCCTCAGCTCTGCCAAAATTTGTCGTTAGTTGATAAGTCTTGCGAGTGGTGTGGCATATGCCCTGTCAATTTGGCTGTATTGTAAGGTTATCTCATTGTTTTTGCTTTGTTTTGCGCCAATCCACCAACTGATAAGGCACTGAAACCCCGAGCTTTCTTTCCCATTGGCCGCTTTCCAGGTCCATGATGCGACATGCCGCGTGCTTCTGCTTTTCGTTAGTTGATTCCAGGGATAAGCTGACTGTGTGTCCGTGTGAGTCCACTTTTGGAATGCTGCTAGGGAAAATGAGACTGAATGGACGGCCACATACTGCAGTGAAAAGATTTCGTTTACGGTGGTCAGAGTTTCTAGAAATCCTCAATTCCTCGTGTCCAGCAGGGTAGTAGAAACATACAGCGAGGACGAGCGTTGTTATGGCTTTGCTTAGTTGTAGTTGGAGCACATGCATGCCAACCTGTACCCCAAATTCGACCATGTGGAGCACTAGGTTGGAACTCTTTTTTTAGCATCGGAACAAGAGCTTTTTTATTGTTTTTTAATCCATTTTTTAAAAATATTTTAAATATAATCTTTTTCTAGTTTTATTTCCAATTCTGACCTCTTTGATCAAGTCATGACCCGTGGCATAACCAAACTGTGTTGTTACGTCACTGACTGCGGCGTGGTCAAACCTGTTACGATAGTCCTCCGAGTCAACACAAGTCCGTTTTTAGGCTAAGTTCTGTCACGCCAAGAAGCACTCATTTGCCACGCCGAGGTCCATGACGTAACAACGTGCTTTTGTCACGCCACGCGTTGTGGTGTGGCCAAACGGGTCAGAATTGAAAATAAAGTTAGAACAATATTATCTTCAAAATATTTTTGTAAAAAATGGATCAAATAATAAAAAAAGTTCTCGGAACAACCAATTCACTTTCATCAATATATAAAAGTGCCAATTCGTTATATGTTAACTTCAAATCTTCACAATATGTATGTCTCATAATAATTGGTATATTATGAATCGTGTAGTTATTTAGTGGCATATTGTGAATTTCTCTATACGGAATGTTCTCTGTAACCATTTAGGAATCTACAGGATTAGTGCAGTTCTTTTCCAGATGATAACATACACCTATCGTAAAAGTTTCAATGTTATGGATTCAGAGTTTCTGACCGTATAAATAAAAGTTCGACAACTTGGAAGTTAATACTCATACAGTTGTTAGTTTTGGTCCAATGGCGGATCTGGGCCTCAGGTTAGGACTATAGCCTTATCAAAAAATTAAAGAAATAGAATGATTAGATCAGGAAGAGTCTGCCTAGTTCGATGTATGACCCATCACTCAGCCCCTGCTTTGGTCCAAGTAATAGATCGAACAAAAAGATTAGCACAAAAGCTACTTTCAATTCCATCCAAAGCTATAGAAGGGTACAACCCGGAGAAAGAAAGATAGTCATAGATCCCAAATTTACTTTGCATAACGGAATTTCTTGAAACAGGACGACTCGAACCAGGCTACAAGAGCAGAGCAGTTGGAATAACGCTCGAGTCCGACCCGGCCCAGCCAACGAGTGCCCGTCCGTATCACGCCCGCGGTCGTGACCCGTGCGCCCCACCTCACCCCAGTGACCTCACCACGCGTTCTCCACTTCTCCCTAGTCCCTTCGCGTCTCCTCGCCTATATTTTGTCGCGCCCGCCTCCGCAGAAAAAAATCACCAATTCCTCGATCCCCTCCCGCCTCGCAACCCTAATCAGCTTTCCCCCAACTCCAGCCTCCTCCTCGAGCTCTCGCCCCTCCATAATCCTAGCGCGAGATCTACCCGCCCGAGCAGCCATGGCGGAGACTCTCGACATGACCCTCGACGACATCATCAAGAACAACAAGAAGAGCAACCCCTCGTCCGGCGGGGGTGGCCGCCGCCGCGAGGGCCGTCGCGGATCCGCCGCTGGGGGCGGCGGAGGTGGAGGCGTCGGGCCAACCAGGCGCGACTTCAAGAGATCGGGGAACAGGGCGGCGCCCTACCAGCCGCCGAAGGTACGAACGAATCGAACGGGCTAGGGTTTGCGCCGTCGGCAAAGGATGGGTGTTCCGTTTTCTCCGAGGCGGGAGGATGGTCGGGTGGTTTTCTCACTGTGGTGTGACGCGATCCAGGCCCCTGACTCGGCGTGGCAGCACGACATGTACTCGGAGGTCGCAGCAGGCGGCGGCGGCGGCGGCGGGAGGGTCTCGGCTATTGAGACCGGCACCAAGCTCTACATCTCCAATTTGGACTTCAGTGTCTCAAACGAGGACATCAAGGTATATGGGTCACCGGATCTACATGTTCAATTGTTGCTTCTAAGCAATTAATTGTAAAGAACCGTAAATAGTTGGCTGGATATGTGATTAGCTTGGCTATTTTCTAGATCTGGCACAAGCGTGAGTAAGTTCAGTAAATATTTGTTTTTTGGTGGTGCTGCTAGCTTTGATCTGTTGTATAAAACCGAGTTAATTTGTTTTTGTGCCCTTGGAGTCTTAGCTTGTTTGTGAAAAGGACTTGGTTTGGCTCTTAATTGTAGTGAACCATAAATAGTTGGTTGCATATGTTGTGCCGTAGCCTTGTTCAGATACATTTGAACCTTTTTTTTTAGTATTCTGCTTGCTTCAAGCTCTTACGAATTTGCTCCTTATTTTGAATCCTCAGATTGGCTGCTTATTTTGAGTGCTCAATTTATTTAGTTTACTTATCCCTGTGATATGCTTCTCTATATGATGTCCTTATAGTTTCCGTGCTATAGGTAGAAACTCTGCTTTTCGTAAAATTTTATGTTATTTTAATGATTTCGAATTACAGTGTAGTTTCCATGTCAATTACACATAGCAGACATCACCTGAATTCTTTTTACAATACTAAGTCATTGCCTTGTAAACATTTTGCTGAGTTATTTTTTGTATATAATGGTACAGGAGCTTTTCTCTGAGTTGGGTGATCTGAAGCGATCCTCAATTCACTATGACCGAAGTGGGAGGTCTAAGGTACAGATGCAATCTTATGCTTTCTTTGTTACATGTCTGTTTTTCTGTGATGTCTGACATTGCTATTACTTGCAGGGAACAGCTGAAGTTATATTTGCAAGGCGTGGTGATGCTGTTGCAGCGGTGAAGAAGTATAACAATGTGCAACTCGATGGTAAGCCTATGAAAATAGAGATACTTGGGACCAATACTCCAACAGCTGCAGCTGCTCTTCCAACCAATAATGGAGGCCATGTTAAGAATGCTCCTAGGAGGTATGTTTTGTTAGCTGCATTATTTATTTGCGAATTATCAGTTCGTTGCAATGTTGAATATCTATTTCTGTATGTTTGCTAAAATTGTGCATAATTACTGGTCTTATGATGTTAAATGTGAGGTCTGATGATACTGTATAATTTATTCACTATAACTTGCATGCATTCCATTGCATCATGTCCAGAAAGGTTTTGCCTATTAATTTGACAAGGCAAATACGGTGCCCAATATTTCAAGAGAGACAGATTATATGAGTAGGTGCTTTATGATAGTTACCTTATTGCACCTGCAAAAGTTAGCTTATTCTTATTTACATTTTAGGAGTTTTAGCAGAACTGAATTATGGATTTCAGGTTTAATAATTCATTTGTGTCTGCGTGTCATGTGAAAGTTAGGGTATCTTGCATAATTTATCGAGTTGTATCATTTTCCCACTTTATTGACATGTGGATGGGCCCCACCTTTGTCCACTAAAAATGTTTTAAGCATAGCATCCTATGCTGATGTTGTGAGGATGACCTACAGCACTATTGATCAGTATATCTGTATGTTGGGTCTGCCTCATTTTGAGCAACTGACCTGTTTATTGCTTTTTTATAATGTTTTTTATCCTTCAGTTCATATTAGATGTTCCCAACGTACCTTATTGGTCTCTAAATATTACAGTGCACAAAGGGGTGCCCCAGCTGGTTTGCCGCAGAGTAGACCCCGTCCAAGGGGTGGGAGGGGGCGTCGCGGCGGCGGCGGCGGCGGCGGCGGTCCTGGTGGTCGTCGTGGCAAAGAGCGTAGTCAGCCAAGGTCCGCTGAAGAACTTGATGCTGACTTGGAGAAGTACCACGCAGATGCGATGCAGACTAACTAGATATCTTCACAACGTTGATATTTCAACATCAAATATGAAGGGTGCTAGTCTGTTTGTTCCTGCTATTTGTGCTACTACTATGTTCAAGGGACAACAAAACCTTATGTTGTGAGGCTCTTGGTTTACTGAATTTTATGGGTTTTATGTGTCTACATAGAACTAGAGTTAAGTGGATGCTGGTGAGCACTCTTATGAAAATTACTTGGTTGCTTTAGTCTATAACTTTTTCTGCGAAGTGAAGGACCATTCGAGTTGCTCCACATGTGAAAGTTATTGAGGAACCCTTCGGACTCATATCATACAGCATCCTCGAGGTAAAAATGCTGAACTTCAGATGCACCATGGTGATCTTGTTGTCTGCCATTATTTGGGTGGTCGGACATTGTTTCTCTGCTGTACAATGGTTTAAGTTTCAGCCATCCTTTGTAGGAGGTATGCATGTTTCTCATTTATTTACCTATCTACTATGTGTTGGTTTACTTCATTCATATGCATAATTGTGCTTCATGGGTTTAATGATACTTCTTTTTTCTCATCTTGCAGGTGGCTGCTGCCTTTTTGTTTATTTATTCCGCTATTGTTGATTTTGGACCTAGCAATCTTCTCTTGCACATTAATGATTCACAAGACAGCTGGAGGGGTCTTGTTCTTTTAAAAGTTGATTTCTTCCTTGCATAACGTTCACCTCTTCTGGTGGTCAACATCCTGGTGCGGTTATTGTGAATTTGCCAGTTGCTCATCTGCTTGAAGAAGCATCAAGGTCGCATCTTGCTTCGCAATCTGCTATTTATTGTTATAGATGTCTATCAGTATGACGGTAGACACGTAGGCTTGGCCATCCTTTTGGACTGCTCTGTTGGCCCTCTCTCTATCCATTGCCTACTTACTATATGATTTTAGCATATGGTTGGGCCTTTCCATTTGAATTTATACTAGGCATCAAACTCATTTGGAATCCCAACTAAGTTGGCTGTTCTCTTCAACTGCGGTTGGTCGTAGTCATTTCAACTGTGCTCGGAAGATCCACTTGGGAGGCTTGTGCTTCTGCCATACAAATCAGTTATTAACCGAAGGCCTTTCATGCTCTTGCTTGTGTATGGGGATCTGGAAGCCTATATTGACTAGTTACATCCATGGTGGTCGTCTGCGCTTGATTACAGATGATTAACTCAAAAGTTTCTTAACATTGCGAGCGATTCTTGGCAGCCTGCATCAATGGTAATGGTATCAATCATCCATTATTTTGGAAACCTATAAGGAGTGTGTTGCTGTGTTGGTTAACTACCAGAATTTGTTTTGTTTCTTTATTTAGTTTCAATCACACTAGTACCGAGTAGTTGATTTTGGAATGTTTCCATTTGCAATATGGTAGATAGTTGTAGGCATTGGATTAGATCTGGTGTTTGGTATTGTTGTTGTGGTATGGAATTATCATAATGATTGTGCATGCTGTATCATATTCTCCTTTAGTGTCGTCGCGAAATGCCTATTTTCTGTTTAATTGGCATGATTATTTTTCTAGTGCCACATATCTGCATATGTGTTTAGTGTCACTTTTTTTTTAACATCGCATGCTTTTGCAACTGTTTATTTGCACGACTGAGGGTCTAAAGCATGTCTGGGTCATAACTCATAAGTCGAAAGATCATTTTCTTGCGCTGCATCGATGCTCAAGCACTTACCTCAGGAGCTAATCTATAGGTCTAAGGTTTTGCAGTTCGCACGAACCTGAACTGCACCTCCCCTGCGTGCTGGGCTGCTGGCTAGCAACTTTGTTATTTTTCCTGCATTTTGAAACTGCTGTGGTCCACTGTTGATTTTAATTTGCAACGCTTTCTTGGTTTGTGATTATATCCCACAGCATCCATAAGAAATATTAACTTATTTCCATAAGGATGTGTGCGTGCTTACGCGGTGGATATGGTATCATGCTCATGCTGTGTTCCGTGGTTCAGGCGTACTTACAAAGCAGATCGTTCTACGAGAAAAAAACTGGATATGCTTGCCGAACTGTCATTGGAAAGTTTAAGAACGTCTCCTGCCGGACGATTTCCATGCTCGAGTTAAGCGAGGAACCTGAAATGTTGTTTGGCGTGCCGTGATAATGCTTCTGCGAACGAAACCAACACATTAAGTAGCATCCTTTTAGTATCCCGTTGGAAATGATGTGACAAGAAATCTGGAAACTCGATAACTAGTCTAGGTTTTCCCCTAGGTATGTGTTTGTGGAGGTTCCTGGAGCCACCAGTCTGCCTAACATAATCGTTGGATCTAAAGGCCCAAGCTACCCTAAGGCTTTGTTTGGTAGGTGGGGTAAAATTCCCGGTGAGGCAACACCTTGGAGGGGATTTTAAATTATCTGAGGCCTTGTTTGGTTAGTGGGGAAATCTATTTAGGAAAGAAATAATCCAAGAGGGGATTAGGTGAATCCCCCTCCCTCTACCCAATCCTCTTCCACCTTGGATCTAATCTCCTCTCACCTTGGATCTAATCCATTGATTTGTTTGGATAAATGGTTGGATTGGTAGGGATTGCATATATTAAAAAAATCTGAAAGCAAAAAATGAATATAGAAAATTCCAAAAACAACATTGAAAAATTGGAACAATTAATGAAAATTTCCAAAACCAAACTAGAAACTTCAAAATATATTAGAAAATTTTCACAATCAGTCCAGAAAAATCGAAAAAAAATAAAAAGTGCAGAAAATTAGAAAAAAATCCTAAAAATTAAGATGATGACAATGTGCATGTCCACTGTCCAATATCATCACAAGATAAAAGTATTTCATATTACAAATAGTCTCATACAAAAAAGATTGTTCACCTAATTTCAATTCAGGAACTCCCCTTCAATTAGGGAATTATCAAGCCTTGCATTCAATGTTTTCCTAAAGAAGCATTAATCCATTATGTTGTGATGCACACGACAGAAATGTCTACAACGCATACTTCAATTGCAGGGCATTTCAGTGCAATGACAGCCACGGTTGGGCCACCAACATATCCATCACCAAGGCAACATATCTTCACCATTTTGCTTAATCTGTCCAAGTAATTCATGTGAAAGAGGAGTACAACCGCATTAGCATCTGAGACTAAGCATTACTGTAACAAGACTATTTCCATTATGGCATATTATGCACAAAGATTCTAAATTAATTCACTTTTCACCGTAGAAGAAGCGAGTTAAAGAAATTAACTCAGATCATGTGCAATTAAATGTTTATGTGGTTTTTGGTTTTCTTCACCATTAACACATCAGTTTATTTGCTAAAAAGCAGACAGCAGCCAAGTAGTTAGTGACGATTCAATTCAACCTTAGTTGGAGCTTGAATATTGAACTATCAATGAAGTAAAAAGCAGTATACAGTGTGTGTGGTTTTATAGCAGCTGAGATATACTCTCTTGAAACATAACAATCTGGCGAGAATTGTGTCAACAGCCAACAAGTTCTTGGTAGTTGGTACAACCCACTGATACTAGCAAAAGTAACCTTCTTATTCCAAATGTTAAACAGCCTTAGGAACTCTCTCAGTATTGGCCTATCTCTTTTTGCAACGTGTAGTACAAGATCTACTCTCTGGCCTATCTCTAAGATAACAAAAACGATATGGTAGTAGTCTAGTCTATGACATTCACCAAACCATGTTTACCAGAGCACAAAATTAATTAGATTACCACAACGATTAGGTAATTCTTTTGAAGGAAAAGGAACTCATTGAGTGGATGTAGGATGCAGAAAATTGAACAAAACACATGAGACAAAACATGACTTTTTGCAAATAAGTTACAAAAAAGAACATTTGAAATGTTGCCCATTTATTCAATTTTTGAGACCGTTGTTCTGAGGACTGCCAATGTAATGGTCAATAGACACTAATTCATCAATCTATCATAAATCTGACCGGGACTATAGTAGGTTCGACATCAGCAAGCATGTACATAAAGCGTAGAGAAATGCAGGCCCATGTTCTTTTGCAAACATGCATGACCAGGAATAATTGTATGTCTTAAGAACATTTCAATGTTCATCATCACCAATTGTATCAGCTTTTTAATGGCATATCAAGATAAACAGCAGATGGCACCCAACATGTTGAGTAAATGTCAAAAATTCCATTTGACTATTCTTTGATAGAATCCTACTCACAAGTTAATTTCTCCGATTATCAACCAATCTTACCTAATTTATCATCAACCCAGCCTCTGCAATCCAGCAAGGGAAGATCACAGACCAAGACATCAACAGAGCCCTCCACAACCTCTTTGCTGTCAGGATGAGGCTGGGGCTCTTCAATGGCAACCCAAAATACAACAGACACGCAACAACATAACCAGTCGGTATGCATAACAACAAGGATATTTAGTCTAGTATGTAATGTAAATCACAAGAGAGATACAAATGCATGTGGTGGCTGACTGGCTGCATAACAGACACAATGTATTGTGACAACACTTCAAGAAAAGATGTCTGTACAATCTTTTTGGATTGTGCTAGTTATTTCACCAAAAACAACCTCTCCCTCCATCGCCGTATAATAAAACTTGGAGTTGTGTCCAGTAGAACGTTCTTCATTGGCATATCATCGATGAACAATCCTTTCCGTTGGAGGTACCATCATATCCAAATCTATGGAAGGGTTCATATTCACCTATACATTTGTAATAATACATTTCAAAATTTACAAACATGTGTCCTGGATCTGTACCAGTCATACCCTCCATGAGACAAGATGCAATGCAACAATGGCCAAGTTAAAACAAAATCATGCATCAGAACAAATGATGAGAGCATCCAATCCTCTAATCAACGCCCAGGTTCTATCTTGCAAGCGATTTTTCTAAACAATACATCAAAAGAACACACAACAAATTAACTTGGAGAAAAAGAAAATAGGAATCTAACCCGAAGAGGCTCATGGAGGGTATGAATGGTACAGATCCATGAGCAACCACTTTGGCTTCTCGATTCCCCACTCCTGAAGAGGCTCCTCGAGAAACCCGCAGCCCTTCGCCTCTGGTTCAGAGTTCTCCTATCACTCCTTGGTCGGATCTGCGAGAAAGAGGTTAGTTGCAAAACCCTAGAAGCCAAGGAGGAAGGGGGGAAGGAAGAGGAAGGGGATGAGAGGGATAGGGATGAGGAGATTAACCCAGGTCAGATCTGAGCGCAGCCGCCAGAGTAGGAGGAGAAGGCGTAGCCAGAGAGAAAGGGAAGCGGTGGCGGCGCATTGTTCACGAGCGAGGAGCAGACGCGATGCCGAGGAGGAGATGCGACGCCGAGGAAACCACGTCTCTGCGAGGAGTTTTTTCTCCCCGGGGGAACGAGGTGAAACGAGCGGGGAATTCCCGATCCCGGGTCTCGTCCAAGCACGGAAATGGAGCTGCCCGGGAAAACTTCCCCCGCCGGGATGATCCCCGTGGATCCAACCCCGATCCCGGCCTTTCCAAACAAACCCTGAAGGGGTAACAAATCCATTCTACCCTCTCAATTATCAATATGCGGACATCTAACTGTGTACAGGAGAGCACAAGAAGATGATAAAGGCTGAGCCTGCTTGCATAGAGGAACACAGCAGAGTCATCCCCCTTTGCATAACACATACAACTCCCCTCACCGCCTCTCCACAAAGCCATTCCCCTCCCACTTCTTCTCTGCCGAAAGGCCAAGACCACATCAGGAAGGGAGCAAGGAGGAGGAAGGGAGCCAGGGAGAAGGAGGAAGTCGAAGGGCAAGGGCGACGCCAGCGACGGAAGTTGAACCGCAAGCGACCACCGAAGGTCACGCCGAGACCAGCGGGAGCACCACCCCGAGTCCCTTCGGCTCCGACCCACCTATGCGCTGCCACCGCGCAACACCTCGCCATCTCGGCCCACAAAAATTAAATACCTCACGCAGAACGCTTCAGTATGGGGGACGGCCTTCGCCTCTCCCTCGCTGGCGTTGAGCTCGCAAAACGAGCCCAATCAAAGAAAGTTGGGGGACGGCCTTCGGCTTCGCCTCCCCTTCGCTGGCTTTGAGCTTGCAAAACGAACCCAATCAAAGAAAGTTGGGGGACGGCCTTCGGCTTTGACGAGGATATAATAATCCTCATTTTATCTTTTATCTATAATTCTTATTATAGGTAAATATGATATCATATGGTCCCTGAGTATACCCCTTAATGTTATAAGGGAAGAGCCTACTGGGTGGTCGTAAGTTCTTCTACGACCACCTCCATAGTCGTAAGTTATGCTACGACTACCCCAATAGTCGTAAGTCTTGCTACGACTACCTCATGGTCGTAAGTTCTTCTACGACTAGGTCACATCGACCACCTTATGATCAATTAAACCTCTGGACAAGTGGGCACAATTGATTAAGGGATTCAAACGATCATCATCTGTTGTTACTCTGCTGAAGTAATAGCACGTAATGCTCCATTATCTCGGTATATTCTTTGTTAGGCGGCGTGGAGGAGTTAATCGCGGTGATTACTACCAACGTGTGTCCGATTCTGAGGATGTGATAAAGCGCCGCTTCACTGGAGAAACTGCCGCTCCTTCACGTACTATATAAAGGCGGCAATCAGAGAAGGAAAGGGGGATCAATCGGTCCATCAGAATACCAATTACTATCTGTAATAGTCTTAGTTTTTCCCCTGATTGTTCAGAATACACTCAATACCACACACACAGGAGTAGGGTTGTTATTCTCTCCGGAGAACGCCTGAACCTATATAAAAATCCCCGTGTCAATCTCTCTGCGTGATTCCATTCTAGGAGACCCCCCGAATCAAACAATCTTTACGTAAGTTCGGTTCTAAAACACCGACAGGCTTCACCTCCCCCTCGTTGGCTTTGAGCTCACAAAACGAGCCCAATCAAAGAAAGTTGGGGCACAGCCTTCGGCTTCGCCTCCCCCTCGCTGGCTTTGAGCTTGCAAAACGAACCCAATCAAAAAAAGTTGGGGGACGGCCTTCGGCTTCGCCTCCCCCTCGCTGGCTTTGAGCTCGCAAAACGAGCCCAATCAAAAAAAGTTAGGGGACGGTTTCTCTGCCTCCCCCCACCGGTCGGTCCAGTCCCATCACGAATGACGGTAAGGTCAGCAAAGGTCAAGTGACACTTAGAACCTAGCCTAGCTAGGGATGATTGCTGCTAGTGGTAGCGAATACGATGGGTTCGGACAGTTCGATGGATCAAAGCTCGATGCGTACGCACCCATGCTTCCCTCTCCCATCATGGGGGACGGCATTCCGCTTCGCATCTCCCTCGCCAGCCTTGAGCTCTCAAACGAGCCAAACCAAAGAAAGTTGGGGGACAGCGTTCGGCTTCGCCTCCCCCTCGCTAGCGTTGAGCTCTCAAACGAGCCCAATCAAAGAAAGTTGGAGGACGGCGTTCCGCTTCGCCTCTCCCTCGCTAGCATTGAGCTCTCAAACGAGTCCAATCAAAGAAAGTTGGGGGACGACGATCGGCTTCGCCTCCCCCTCGTTAGCTTCTGGGCTCTCAATCGAGCCAAATCAAAAGAAATTTGAGGGACGGTGATCAGCTTCGCCTCCCCCTCGCTAGCTTCTGGGCTCTCAAACGAGCCCAATCAAAGAAAGTCGGGGGACAGCGATCGGCTTCGCCTCCCCCTTGCCAGCTTCCGGGCTCTCAAACGAGCCCAATCAAAGGAAGTCGGGAGACGACAATCGGTTTCGCCTCCCCCTTGCTAGCTTTTGGGCTCTCAAACGAGCCCAATCAAAGGAAGTCGGGGGACGACGATCGGCTTCGCCTCCCCCTCGCTAGCTTCTGGGCTCTCAAATGAGTCCAATCAAAGGAAGTTGAGGGACGGCTTGGCCTCCCCCTCGCTAGGTTCTGAGCTCTCAAACGAGCCAAATCAAAAGAAAGTTGGGGGACATCGCTAGATAAAAAGCGACCTATAACGAGACCAGCGGTAACTCCTCAGGCAAGCGGGTAAAACCCTTTGCGCCCCTCCAGGTCATGGGGACGCTTGACCAGGAGTGGCCAAAGGGGGGGACGACACCAGGTCCCCAACAAGAACAGGAGCATCTCAAACGGTCACACCAAAGTAATCAAATTCGAAGGCAGCAACGACTGCCATGACGCACAGGCTCCGCCACTACGCGCCACCCGCCTCGAGGCCCATGCCTCGGTGGGGTGGCTCCGCGCCGATTTCGCTTGCCACCCGCCTCAAGGCTATAGCCTCGACGGGACGGCCCCCGACGCGCTGCCCGCCTCGAGGCCCATGCCTCGGTGGGGCGGCCCCACGCTGACTTCACCCACCGCCCGCCTCCCGCCTCGAGGCTATGGCCATGGCGGGGCGGCCCCGGCATGGATCTTCCTCCGGCACACCCGCGGCGCTCCGCCTTCGGCCGGCTTCGAGGCCCCTTCGCCAGTTCACCTACGCCTCCCGGAGTATCCCAACTCCGTAGGGGCTGGGGCGATAGGGTTGCGTCCGCTCGCCCCTCGGGACCACGGGACCTATCCTCGCGACCTCGGCCCACGCAGACGAGGGAGTTGTCGTAGTAGGGCACTAAGGGGTGCCCCGCACCCCTTGGTTGTCAGGAATATTGGTGTGCCGTCGAGAATACTGTACATATGTAAACCTAGTCTGTATAGTGTATTTTAGGCAAATGTACCTAAAATACCATCTCTCTCTCTCTCTATCTCTCGCTTATAGGGGCAAGAAGGTAAATATCCCTTCTTGCCCCCTATAAGTAAAGCCACATGGGCATGTAAGGAGGAGGATCTCTCTCATTCATACACAAGCAATACACATACTCATACATGTCTTTGGCTCCTCTCTCTCTTTGGTCCTTCTCCCAAGACAAAGGGTACGGAGTACCCTCCGTACTCACTGTCTAGCTTTTTAGCTACGACAGACCTCATCTGGAGTTCCGCACACAAAAAGGACTAATGTTTGAATGAAATTAACACATGACGATTCAACAACAGCATCCTAGAACAAATCAATGATTGAGATCAACACAACTCAGATCTATAAAGAACTTGGCACATTTTGCTTCATACCTCCTCAGATCTAGATGAAGAGGTGGGCTTCACAGCTTCGGGGTGCCCAGCACGGCGGGGCTTTGGCAACGAGGGGGAGGTCGATTTCGGTGAGGGAGGCGGCTTGGAGATCGACTTGCGCATCACCCAAATGGAGGCGAGCTCAGGTGACTAGTGGCGGTGCCAAACCCTAGCAAGTATTGTCAAGGCAGGGAGTAGCGAGGCGACCTTCGGTGGCCATCCTTGCTAGGGGAGGAGGAGGAGATGTCGGCCATGGCACAGAGGAGATGTGGTGCGGTGGCCGGCCAAAGGTGATCCTAGGGGACAGGAAGTCATGAGGGCGGGAGTGCGTGCGACAACGTCGGTCACGAGAGGAGGGAGGCGTGGGGCGTCGCGTGATGTGTCCTAATGCTACGGGAGAACAATTCCCCACTTGGGCACACGATAATTATTTCCCTTTGGAAATGGCGCAGAACAGGTCGTGGATTCCACTTCCCCGTGTCATCCAAATGATCCAATCCCCTGGACGGGGCAAATCTCCCACGAAGCTTTCCATTCAGGAATTGGCCAGGATCTTGCCGGGATTGAAGTTTTCAAACAAGCCCTAAGTTGTTCCTGATTATTCCTACATCTGTACATTTGTTCTGCAGGGCAGATGAGTTACACGACTGCACTGCTGTTGTCCCTGATGCGCAGATCCACAGGAGTACTTGGCGCGGGCAACTGCTGGCTGCTAGGGTGCTAGACACGCACGTTCCAGCCCGCAGATTATGGGTCTGTTTGGTTGGTGCCCTGGATTTCATACCTGGGAAAAAGTGGTGTCTAAATGTAGCTTGAAAAGTAGATAATTTTTGTCTGGCCAGGCAAACCTGAAGATGAGTTGTTTGGTTGGAAGTATGTGCCTAGAATTGATAAATAAAAAATAGACCGTTGAATCAAACAATCAACGTGGATCAAGCCAGACACCGAACTTCCCAGACAACTGGCTCTCTGGCGCTCATTTCCTACGCCTGGGAGCCAGGCATCGAAGCAAACAAGCAACTGGCAATCCTTAGGAGCCGTTCTGGTCAGGTAGCGCACCACAGGGAGCGAACATCCTATTTACCGCACAAACCCGCGCGCCTCGCCTCCTTGGCAAAGGAGCAAACTATAGGGGACGACGCGATGCGAGTGCGACACCAGGCTAGGTGGTACGCGAGTACGCAAGCGGAAATGGCGATCTGCGGTGGCGCAAGTCGGCGTCCGTCCGACTCGCCCCCACTTGACTGACCGACGCGGTTTGGCGGGTCACGCGCGTCGAACCGTCCGGCCGGTGCGGTGCGGTACGTTTGCCATGCAGGATGGCTCGCGGCTCATCGGACCGCGCGGGCGCAGGGGCATGTGATGTGCAGTGCGCTGTGCGCGCCGACTGCCGAGCGCAGGGCGTGGCTGGAGCCTCTATGCATGCCGCGGGTGCTGCCGATCTGCTGTACGGCTGTACCGACAGCCGACAAGCGAACAAAGTCTCGCTAGGCACCCGAATACTACAGCTGCAGGCCCTAGCGATCTCAATCGTACAAGACATTGTTTAGCTAAAAAAGACGGCGAGATTCCATGTGTATCCAACTGTCCAAGATACAAGTTCGAAGCGACACGTATGACCAGATTCAACGGGGAAACGTGCAAACGTTACAAGTCATATACACACCTCGCCGAGAATCGTAATCTACTGTCCAAGTGAAAGATTTCGACGTGTGGTCCTAATAAAACGTCGTAATGTCAGTCAGGGTGCAAGCAGGACAAAGTTTGGCTGCCCGTAACATGTCCACACCGACCGTCTGATGTTAAGTGGGCAAATACGGCAGTCCACATGTTGTTATGCGGGTATAAATGGCAGACACTAGTCCGCAACTACACAGTAGTGAAAAATACCAGCTACCTTTGATCTTTCCAGTTTCACCCATGCATCAACCGTTGAAAAGCCTCATCCCTGAGACTACTCCTTTGTAGATTCAGATGCACACACGCTCCCAGATTGGAGCTAAGCCTGGGTCACCCGCCATCTCTTGCTCGATAACTACCTCGGCCCGGTTGCAGACCAGCAGCTTCATGAGGCCAAAATCCCTGTACTCGAACAGCGCGGCGAGCCGATTCTCGGCATCTCTGTCATCACCTTGACCAGCACTTATCTCCAAGATCTCCTCGGAATGCCTGGGATATCTCCCCCTGGGATCCCGTGGCCGTCGAGGTTGCAATAGAATCCCCACCATGGCAGGCTTGGGCTGGCCATCGATCCATCCGTCTGCGCCGATGACAGTAGCGCGGAAACCACCACACCAGCGACTCGAATCGATCAATGGAGTCCAAGTTCCCGTAGTCGAGAGGGCGGGTTCTCGATTGGGGAGGCACTAATTTTGATTGGATTGGGAATTGAACGAGATGGAGAAGTTCCCTCATCAAAACGAGAAGGGTGAAGTAGCAAAGCCTGAAAGGGTACTGGGAATCGGGATAGCTGGATAGGGTATTAGGGCCATAGTTAATCAGTGATAAGAGGTGGGTTACGTGGGCTAAATTGCAGGCTATGTGGGCTGCCATTTAAGTTCACTTAAAAGAGAAGCTAACTTGCAGAAGTTCGCTTAATGTTTTTCGCGAAACGGACTAAATGGGCTTGCGGACAGCCCACACCCACTTACACCCCTAAATGTCAGGAGCTGATGGCTGATCAGGGTGCGCCGGCTGACAATCTTCTCGACAGCTGGGTATACAATATCCACGAAACATCAATATCAACATATTTTTTGCAAATTGACGGGGCTATACAGAGTTTCACGGGGAAAACAGAAGCGTTGGATATTTGAACCAACATAGCAACAAAAGAAAAAGGAAGAAGCAGCTTGAATCTGGCGTAAAAACTTCCGGGAATGAGAACTGAAGGGAAAAAAAGCGCAACGAAGAAATAGAATGCACAGCACTGTCAAGAAATTACACTAAGATAATTGATATATGATGAAATAAGTTAATCTTAGGTGTTCATTGATAACCATGTCAAAAAAACACATCCGACACTATATAGAGCATCTAAGGATATCTAGTAAAACGGGATGCATAATAAAAAAAAATACAAAAATAAGTATGCCTGCCATAGCCCAAAAGAATTGCCCACAACTGCCACCATGCAATATTAGCTAATCAGTGTCAAGTAACCAACAGAAATAACCTCCACCACGCCCGCGCCCATAAATCTTCAATTACCAGGGACCTTCCTGTTTGGCTCAAACACATACTTAATCAAAGAATCCTTAATGGACAGTAGCTCAGGGAACTCCAACTTCAGCTTTGATGCATCCATTTCATTGTTGCTTCTTGGTGCAACTATAACCTTGGCCTGCTCTTCAAGTGTGAAGTTGGTCCACTTGAAGTCAGGATTAATGTACTTCTTGTACATCTCCAGAATCTCGTTGTGACTGACAACCCCAGGATTGGTGAAATTCCATATGCCCCTGCAGTCCCGCTTTGCCATCTCGACGGAGATGGGCAAAAGTTCATCCAAAATTGTCATACTGTTGGGAATGTTCACCACCTTGTCATAACGAGCTATCTTTGTAATAAAGTTACGAGGGTTGCTTAGATCTGATGATATGGGCATCCTGACTCTAAGAGTACAGACATTGCCGTACTCCTTCAATAGCTCTTCCACCTGCATTGCATGCGACAACACATACATTAGTTTCTGAGAGAAGTAAAAGGAAAAATGCCATAGTTCACAAACAACAAAGTTGAACCTACCATTGCTTTAGTTTTGGAATAGAATGAACCAGTAAAGTTGGGCGTGTCTTCCTCCTTAAAACCAATTCCAGAACCTTCAGGGTGTTTAGCATTGTACTCAAATATACAACCTGTAGCATAATTGATCATGAGCAACCCCTGGTCACAACAAACATCAGCAAGATTCAAGGTGCCTACAACATTGGTGCGGATAGTATCCTGTTTGTGGGTCTCACACCAGTCAACATTTGGCCTTCCAGTGACACCGGCAGCATTGAAAACATGAGTTGGCTTCACATTTCTAATGTCCTGCAAGAGCTGAGAGCGCTCCTCCAGGCGTCCTTTGCCATACTCATATGGTATGCCTTGCTTCTCGCATATCTTCCCAAGAAGACCACCAATCCATCCAGTCCTACCATATATCAAGAACTTGTAGGAAGCCTTTTGAGGGGCACTGCTGGTGCTTTTGGCAATGGTTGCAGGAGCTGTTGTGCCAGATTCCTTAGCTTCTGCTGGTGAAGAAGCAAGAGATTTTATTTCCTCCGTCCAGTTATGCCTTTCAACTCCAGGCGTCATCAACATCCTTGGATGAGGGAGCAATGCACCGGAAACATCTCCCCAGTAATCAGAGGTGTTGGTGTACCATTCGATTGTTTTCTTCAACCCCTCTTCCCATGGCGTGCGCTCTGCCCATCCCAAGTTCTTTAGCTTCTGATCATCCAAAAAGTACCTCTGGTCATTGAAGGGCCTGTTCTCGACAAACCTGATGACCTTTTCAGTGTCCAAGCCAAATAGCTTGCATATGTCCCTGGCCACATCAATCACCCTCCTCTCCTTCACAGTACCAATATTATATACATGTCCAACCTCTCCTTTGTGAAGAACTACCTCAAAAGCCTCAGCAACATCCTCACAGTACAGATAGCTCCTGACATTAGAGCCATCGCCATGAATTGGAAGGGGCAAGCCTCTCATGGCCAAAAGAATAAATTTGGGAATGAGCTTCTCAGGGAATTGATTTGGCCCGTACACATTGTTGCCTCGAGTTGTAATCACAGGGAGACCATAAGACCTTCCATAAGCCATCACAAGCATTTCAGCCCCAGCTTTTGTAGCTGAATATGGATTTGTCGGAAGCAACTGTGAGGCCTCATGGTTACCAACCACAGCATCCTCATCAGTTTCTCCGTACACCTCATCAGTACTGACATGAATAAATCTTCTGATCTGACCAGTAACCTTGCAGGCCTCAAGAAGGACGTGGGTGCCATATATGTTGTTCTTTGTGAACTCAAAGGAATTGCCAAATGAATTATCCACATGAGTCTGAGCAGCAAAGTGCATGATGGTGTCAATAGACTCAGTGATGAGAAGGTAGTTCACCAGATCAGCACTTGCAATGTCACCCTTGACAAACTTGAAATTTGGCGACGGACGCGAAGGGTCGAGATTTTTTAGGCTGGAGCAGTAATCGAGCTTGTCGAGGACAACCACCTTGTAGTGCGGATAGTTCCTAACAAGGCGGTTTGCCACATGCGATGCAATGAAACCCGCGGCACCAGTGATGAGAATGTTCTTGGGCTCATAAGTTGCCATCTTTGCCTGCTAATTTAGCAACCTGTTATGTGTTACAAGTGGCATCAGAATTACTCTCACAAGGTGTCATCAAAGTTACAGAGAGAGAGAACACAAACTTCTAAAAGCAGATCTACTCCCTACCTCGATGGAAAATATAGGAATTCTATTAAATAGCAAAGAACTAATTAACTCTACCAGTAAACATCATTAGCGACATCAGCCGGCACAGAACCGAGAATACCCTTACTACAATATCCTAACCAGTAACCAACGCAATTTTTACCAGGCACTCGTCATGATCCAAAAGTCCAGCAAAGACAAACCAATTAACGCGACATCACACTACAATGGCAATCGCAATCAGCACCATTGCCGGCCGTGCCCCCCACACACCACCACCACCGATCGAGGGGACCCCGGCCAGAATTCCCAGATGAGATCGCGAGATCACGCCTCCTCCCCCCCACACGCAACCCCACACGCTTAGCAGCAGAGCCGTAGGGACACGGATCTAACACCAGGAACCAGAATAAAACATAGAAGCAACGTCGCCACAAGCAATCCAACACAGCATGCATTCATGATCCAATTTATGAACGGAAGAACGGCGGAGGGCTGGCTCACCGAGCGCAGATCGCGCGGAGATCTGGGGGCGGCGGCGGCGGCGACGCGTCGGAGACGAACGAACCGAATCGGAGGACGGAGAAGCTTCAGGAACGGAAGAACGGTCGCGGAGGAGGAGGAGGAGGTAACGAGTACTAATAAAGGAGCGAAAATTACGGACGGGTGGGAATGGGACGGGGGAGGAGAGTGGGGGTGGGGGCCTTATTAATAAAGGGGGGCCGGAGAAGCGAAGGATCCTGACCGGTTTGCCGCGTGGACCGCGCCTCTCGTTTCGTTTAGCACGCGGTCTCGTTTCGTTTAGCACACGCTGCTGCTCTTACGATGGAGATGGATCCACCCTGCGTTCCTGCGTTTGATCTGCCGGTGGCAACCGTCCAGCTCGTGGTCTCCAACTGAGTCCACGAGTAGGGTTAGGTAGGTCGCATGGAAGCTGCCAGTGGCGGAGCTTGACTATAGATTAAGAGATGGCTAATTCAATGCATTGTGTATTGATCTTTTATGTAAAGAGTTAATTTATGATTTGATAAGAATCTATTCAATGAAATATCAATACATAATCACGGTTTTTCAATTTGGAAGGGGTCAGGGACTCATGGCCCTCCTTGGCCTAGCTGAAGCTCCGCCGGTGGAAGCTGCAGTGCCGCATCATCACTAAATCTGATTTTTTTTTTGAGAGAGAAAGAGAGAGAGAGTAGATTAAATGCAGAAGCAATTGCTACAGTGTCAGAAATAGCTGCAGTGATTTTTTTAGGGCCGCTATAGCAATTTCCAATTTGCTGGCGTGCTTGCCGTTGCTTCGTGATGGAATCAGGTAGATATGGGTAAAATAAAGCTCCACATTGCTTTAGTCAGTTGCATAATGACAGATAAGATGTGCGGTTTGGGAGGATTGGAACATGTCATCTGTTGGGCTTAGAGAATGGGAAGACATTGGGTAGTACAAGTGCAGTGGCAAACAAGGTTCATGGATGAGGATGACAAGGGGACGTTTCTTGGGATACACTGCGGGTGTTGACCGCTGATGTGAGTATTAGGGGGTGAGCAATCCTGTCTTGCGCTGTACTCATGTCCCCCTTAAAGATATGTATGCATCTAGATGGTGGCCACGAAGTGGTCACCGACATCAGCGCGTTCTGCTCCACGCCTGGGGCATGGACACGTAGGTCGCGATGCACATGTGCTTGCTTTCAAATGAAGCATTGGATCGTTATCACTGAGTACTCCTCGGAACTTTTTAGTAAAAATGAAGCATTGGATCGTTATCTACTGCAGCCGTAGCAGCGGCTGCCTCCTCCGCCGCCCGTCAGATCACGCAACCAACGCTCGTTCAAAGCACAAGAAGAAATTCGTGGCTTCTTTTTTCTCTCCACTGTGCTTAGTTTCAAGCGTCGGTTTGACATTCAGTAGCACGAGCCGTGCAGCCGTCGAAGAAACTGCAACTGACAACGAGGAACAGTACTGCAACAAACCAGTCAGATCTCACGATAACCGTACAGGCTCCTGCACAGCTGCTGCTGCTGCTGCTTTCTTGTTGGAAACTTGGAAAAGACCAAGACCGGATTCGCGGTTGGCCTTTTACACAGCAGCAGCTTAACACGCCATTACCCACTGAGCAAGCAAGTAGTAATGTAACAGCAAGACGCTTGCCTTAGACAACAAACAAAAGAGGATTAAAATTTTGAAGTGCTGGGAGATTCAACAACATAAGAAACGGCAGCAATACAGCAAATCAAGACCAAAAAGATCTCCATTTGGAATCACTTACAGATATTACAAGGTAGAAGCATCAAGAATGTGCAGCCATGTCAGACCGACAATCTCAGCAGCAAAAAGTTTAGACAAGCTTAAAACGACATCAACATTGCTATATTCGATTTAGGGAAGTACACATGCTACAGACAAATGTATCACAAGTTCTGCAAAAGCGGTAGTAGCACAAATAGACAGCCCCGTATGAAATTTTTAATAATACAATCTTTTAAGTGAACGACAAAGGTGTAATTGGTTTTATTGGAACCCAAATTCCGTAATGAAACGTGGCCACGGACAATGGTGAACCCAACTGTGAGTATGCTCCGGTGGTAGTCTTCACCAAATGCGAAGAAGCAACTTAGGCCTTGGCCTTCCTGGGCACTGTCAGGCGCTCCCGGAAATCATCCTCCATGAGCACCAAGCCCTCGCGCAGAACGACCTTGGGCTCCCACCCCAGGACTTCCTTAGCCTTTGTAATGTCAGGTTTCCTCTGGCGAGGGTCATCAGGAGTGTTCTCAGTCATCGTCACTGTCACGTCTGGGTTGATCAACTGGAAAGTGAAACCAGGCACGTTGTTATACCATCCAGAAATCCCATGCACTGCTAGTTGAATGGAATGCAACTAAAGAATATCCAGCTTACCTCCTTCACGTTCTCAGCGAGTTCCAGCATGGTAAATTCACCTACAGCACAATAAATTACGACCATTTGGAGAAAAGGAGAAGAAGTCCATTTCATTACCACAGAAATGCTAGTACAAAATTATAAATAAATCAAAGATCAAGTTGTTCACTGTGTGGCAAAAAAACCCAAACAAATGCACATATAAATTTACCTGGGTTCCCCAAATTAATCGGTCCAGTGTTGTCGCCATTCATCAGCTTAATAAGACCATCAACCTGCATTGAAATGGTACCATTGATGATGTGATGCCAGTGAAAATTCGGAGTTTTGACCAGATATTAATCGATAACAAATCACAATGGAAGACAAACCATGTCGGCGACATAGCAGAAGCTCCTAGTCTGTGTTCCTGGCTTCTGAACAGTCAGGGGTTCACCACTGCAAAATTATGACAAAATAAACTCCAAAACCATCCGGACACAAGCTCAGAAAATAGTTAAAAAGAAGTCCAACAATCATTACCGTACGGCCTGAGCAATGAAGTTACTAACAACACGCCCATCATCAATGTTCATCCTAGGTCCATAGGTGTTGAAAATCCTGGCAATTCGGATCTCTACAGAAGTAGATGACAAATACTTATTAAGGACAAGTCATAATCAAATACTCACAAGACAAAAACGTTATGAGCAAATAGTGAAGTTTAAGTACATGTCAAAGTATTACCAATGCCATGCTGCCTGTGATAGTCAAACATCAGTGTCTCTGCTACACGCTTACCCTCATCGTAGCAGCTCCTGACACCTGATAAAGAAAATCAATTTGAAATCATAAGAGGACTTTGAGAGATAGATTAAGAATAGTCAGGGTAAACTATAATGCATTTGCCAGATGAACAGACATACCAATTGGGTTAACATTGCCCCAGTAAGCCTCCGTTTGAGGATGCTCGAGCGGATCACCATAAACTTCAGAGGTCGAAGTCAACAAAATTCTGCAATTAAACATACAACCTCCATTTAATATATCTAATGAGATGTATTGAAAGAATCAATCAGCGCGATAAATACTGACCTAGCCCCAACTCGCTTTGCAAGACCCAGCATGTTCAGGGTCCCAATAACATTTGTCTTGATGGTCTGTACATGATATTTACACCCATTTCAGTATCAGGACAGGACAGGAACAAGTAAAATTTGGCGTCTATGAATAATCACGACAAGAAAAAAAAATGACAAAACAATATTTGAAACGGTTATACTAAACATATGATAGAGTAAGAATAATCACAAAAACAGAGAGCGTGCACACCTTGACAGGGTTGTGCTTGTAGAAGATTGGTGAAGCAGGGCAAGCAAGGTGGTAGATTTGATCAACCTCCACAAGTAGCGGTTGGGTGACATCTGAAACGAAGCAAAAATAAAATTATAGCATAACTCATGAACAAGAATATACCTTTGAAAATGGAACATCGAGGGAAGTGTTTTGAAACAAAGGTTATTCCGCAAGTACATTAAACAATTAAGATGTGCACAATAACTGTCCTATTGGCATGTTTATATGGTTAGACTAAACACCTGGTCACACAATATTGACATGCATGGACGTACTTTTGTTTAGAACATTAGGTGCCAATATAAAGTCACATACACATAGCCATAGTCAAACGAGATATTAATATGTATTGACTACAAAGGGTTCAATGACCAGCTCAGAAAATTTTTGTATCCATTCAACAGACAACTCAGGACATGTTTTTGGGCAAGCATTGAGTATACGCCAAGACAAACTTATGGTGCTTTGTTTGTCATTGACTAACCAGGATCTATAATTTTCAGGAACCTTTGAAAGAGAAGACTCAAAGGTTGTCAATTTTCTGTGACAATAACAAAATAGTTTGTGGCTATGTAGAAATGAGCTGCATTGAGAATTTACTAGATGGTGCCTTAAGCATGTAGTTATTACCATGACGGATGAGCTCAAATCTTGGGTGGCCAATCCACTTCTTCAAGTTGTCTTTTGAACCAGTGAAAAAGTTATCAGCAACAATGACCTGAACCGAAAAGAACACACGATCAAAGGTGTCTACATTTTATCAGCAAAAAGGCCTGTAATACAGATCCACATAGTACATTACTCAATTATACAAAATCTAGCGAAACCCAAATCAAGTAAACACTACACGAGAGAGCTCTCAACCCTTAGCATGGCAGTCCGCATAATTCAAAAACTTTCTCAGGTACCTGACAGAACAAGTACTTGCAGCGAGATCTCAAAGCTTGGGGTCTCTGTGATCTCTCACATTCCCAAACAGAAACAAATTAAGCTCAAGACTCTCAATGAAGTAACTGCAGCGAAATCTCTAAAGCATTGCCGCTGGATCTCTGATCTCTCCCATTCCCAAAAATTCTCACGTACTAAGACTAGCAAAGCTTCCAGCTTAAGCTCTAGACAGCAATGCCCCACACCATGCAAGACTTAACACAAAAGCTTGCACCCCAGAGATCTGGAGCAAAGCAGCTCCACTCACAACGTCCCTTTCGCACAGATCTAGACCCCCTGACTGTATCACTCGGATCTAGCTACTCTCCCTCACGACGGGACCATGGAGTTGACCTCGCTCACTGACACAGGTTAATATCGCGAACCGCAACAAGCAAGCAACGCAATGATCGATGCCACGGGATCTCGTCCGTACCTCGTGCTTCTCGTTCTCCATGAGCTTGTCGACAAGGTGCGAGCCGATGAAACCAGCTCCGCCGGTGACCAGGATCCGCAGGTTCGCCTGCCCAACCCCCAAATTAGCACCGATCGATCAAAAGCACGAACGATCAAGCGGCGAGATCCAGCGATCAGATCCCCACACATACCTGGAAGAACTTGGAGAAGCGGAGCGGCGAGGGCGTCGGAGGCGGGCGGGTGGTGTGCTCGCCGTTGCCATTGGCCTCCTTCTGCGCCATCGAGTCGAGCACCTGGTCTGCAACACCACAGCCCACAGATCCACCACCCGACCAAAATCGTCAGAAAACCGCACGCCAAATTCCCAACCCCGACACGAAACGAACGATCTCGGAATGGATCGCGGACGAATTCACGGAGAAGGAAGCGTCGGAATGCTCACCGGGCGGGCGGTGGCGCCGGGATTGGGGCTTAGTTCGGACACGAGGAAGCGATGGGTTTGAATCGGATTAGACCGGGGGCGGACGAGGAGGAAGCATCCCAGATCTGAGCCTTATTTATAGCTCCCCTCCTCTCTTCCCCCCACGCACGAAAGCGCACACACCGACTACTACCAACCGGGCTGGCTCGGCTGATCTCTGATCAGATCTCGCACCACCCGACTCCACAATTAAAAAGGACGGTGAAAAACCCGGCGATTTGATTACGATTTTGGGTCCGTTTAGTTGGTTGAACGGGGCTAAACGGATGGTTTCGTTCGAAAAATAGAGTGGTTCATATGTTTGGTTCAAGAAATAGAGTCAAATGGTTTAGTACCACCTCAGTCTATTTGGAGGAATATTCTGCTTAGATGTTGTACCAAAGCATTCCATGAAAAATCTTGAACCACGCGGTTCAACTCTCTCGAAGGCTTGTTCTGGCTCACCTCCCGCCGCCGCTGCTTCTGCTCGCCTCCAGTCATCACTGGCGCCACGCGGCTCGGCCTCTCCTGCTACCTCATCCCTCTTCTTTTCCCTCACCGGCCACGCGCACGAGGAGGAGCGCGGCGGCCAGAGGCCAAGTCACGCTGGACCAACCGGGCGCGCCGTGGGGAGGTGGAGGAGGAGCGTCATGGGGAGCCGGAGAAGGTGCGCCGGAGCCGAGGAGACGCATGGAGAGAGAGGCGGGCTAGGTCGAGGTGGCGTCTTGAGAGAGGAGCGAAGGATCGACCAATCAAGGCCAGAGGAGGTGGAGGAGGAGCGTCATGGGAGCCGGAGGAGGTGTGCTGAGAGCAGGGAGACGCAGCGGGAGAGAGCCGAGCTAGGGCTCAGGGGCAAGGTGAGAGAGAGAGAGAAAGGATCAAAGGACAGATGCAGTTGGTGCAAGGTGGCGTCTTGAAGGCGTGAAGGAAGGCATGATGTGGCCAGAGCGTGGGCGAGAGAGAGGCGCCAGGCTAGATCGTCGGTGAGGAAGAAATAGGAAAGAAAAAGGAAGGAAGAAGGGAAAAAAGAAAAAATATTATTGAGATAATTCCATCCAAACCAATCACATTCCCTCAACCAAACACCATCTCGTACCATTCTAAATCATCCCATACAATTAACCAAATATATTCGAGTACCATACCATACAACCAACCAAACATCACACATGTATCATCCCATTCAGGACGATCCCATCCATCCTGTACCATCTCATCACGTTCAGCCTAATACATTCAACCAAACGCATCCTTAGAGTATCTTCAATGATAAGATTATGTTATATTATCTTTAGAGATAACATCTTTAATAGATGGTGTTTAGCACACTCTCCAACATTTATATTTTATAATTTTTCTTTGAAATGAGTCTATATGTCAACTAGAGTAGATTAATGTATTATATCTTATTTCGCGTGCATGACAGTTTCTTTAAAAAGAGATGGCATGTGCTTTCTCTCCTCTTTGTCTCTCATCTATATATGATTTTATTGATGTAATATAGTTAAGAAATGATAATTGAAGATGCCCGTAGCCTAATAATAATTCGCGCAGTACAGAAACATTTGCGCTTCCACTGGAAGCAAAGGTGCTGGTGCCTCCTCGGCCCTCGCGAGATTCCAACGCGTGGTGCGTGCGATCGATGGCGACAGCCCAGCGAGCCCGGATCTGGACGCCCGATCCGAGCCCCACACAACTGAGTGAGTACTCTTGTGCTCGTGATTTAGTGCCGCGATTGGGCGGGGATTAGGTCGCGCTTTCGGGGTTAAATTACCTCTGGAGGGTGGGGATTGGTTCATCATTAGCGGGTAGGGAATTGGGTGATTGTTTAGGACGGGGGGTGCTGGCCTCCTCGCTGTCAGGTGGGCCCCCGTGCATTGACTCCAGTGGCGGGTAAGGTTAGAGCGGGGTGATCTGGTCGGGGGTTTCGCGGGTCCGACCGACGAGCTCGGGGTCGGGGTCGGGGCCGTGGGGTTCGTCCGACCCGGCACGGGCTGTCGGGTTCGGAGCTGGAGGATGCGGTGACGGTGAGGTGTTGCTTGCGACGTACAGGTGCGTCGTGATTCATGGCCAGGGAACTTGGGCGTCTGCGATTGGTCTTAGGCCCGAGAAAAAGATTAGATTAGTGAACAACATCATCAGCAGAAGGAAAGAGAGGAGATTAGAGGAACATGGGTACCACGTCAGAGATTATGATGAACATCAAGGCTACACATCACTAGTATTTTATAATTTAACTGTAGTCTGAGCTACGCCACCAAAAAGTCCCCATCTTTTGTGTGCCATTGTTAGTGGGTGGTTACACAATGAGCTAAGGAGAGTGGGATGAATAGTACCATGTCATTCTATTGTTCTTAGCCATCCTTTTCTAAAGAAAGAAATGTTATGGTCAATTGTTCTAGCAATCTCCAGCCTTATACGCTTAACCAGGCTTTTGCCTTGTGAATTGTTTAATGGAGTGAGTTTAAACATGTTTGGCTGGGGTTTGATTTGTTCCTAGAACTGTTGTGCGTTGTTATCACTTGCCAGATCGAGCTAGATGCGCAATCTCCATGTGCTAGAGCCACTCGAGTAAAATGAGTTTTAAAGCATCTTCGATAAACTTCAGAATTAGGTTGCACCCAGCTTAATTCAAATGTCTTGTGCAAACTAATCTGCAGAACATCTCGTGGTTTACTGCCCAAGTGCCTAGTTGGTTCAGAATTAGTATCTTGGAAGAGAATATAAGATCTTCCATCTTGCTCTAGATATGATCTCATTTTGCTTTAATTCAAATGCCATGGTTGACTGATATGATGTGTTCTTACAACGAGCTCCAATTCACTGGCTCCCAGCTTTACCTGGGAGTTCGTCCCAAAGTCAGCTCCCCTCTGCTAGAATCCCGCATAGGATTTGCAAAAGGAAACACCCAGAGCTCACCGCTGGTCAAACGTATTGTCGCCCGTAAACACAGCAAAGCAGTTCTACCGGTCGATTCTATAAATCGCTTATGTATCGATGTGCGAACCTGTGGCGTCTCGTGTCGTTGAATTCTGATTGGATTATTTTATATAAGATTGTCTGATGATATGTTTAATATTAATTTGAGATTATCTGGATTAGAAAATTTTAAATTACTGCTAAAAACCGATTAGTGTTATTTAGATTAGTTTTAATACGTCGGGTCCTCACAGGAACCCGTGGTCGAATGCAACTGCCGTCTCCACTGCCCGTCGTGCCGTCGGTGGCGGAGCCGGTCGCCTTCTTGCTTGTAACTCACGCGGACGAAGGGCTAAAGTAGTTAGCTGTTTGGTAGAACCCAAACCGATCGATCGCGCTCAGCGTCCAGCGTTTTTTTTTGTTTCTTCAGCAACAGTTGCTCGTGGCGTCGTTGTTCCGACGTGCCTCACGCGCCATATGCAACAAGAACCAGTAGAACTGGGCAGACACTTGATGTGGACTGTCCCTCGTCGTTGCCCCTGTCGTCATCTTCGTCAATGTGAATGCATGTATGCTACCGAATTAAGCTTCGTGGAATACAGTTCACCCCATAACTGGTTAGTTCGCCTGGCACTAGCTAGGTGACTTTGCGCTTCAGTCGAGTCGTGCTCTTCTGCCTAACTGAAGGAAAAAGATGTAATACTGCATGCGCAACTGTCACCGGTGGCGGAGGCAGCAGTCGCAGCACTAGGTTTGCTTGGGCAGCCGGCCTACCGAGCAATGGTTTGCTCAAGTAGATAATGCCAGCTTATGTATGTAGGTGCATTGTTTGTCCAATCTCTGGGATATTTTCGCGCCTGTTATCAGAAGTTGCCCAACCTCATATATACATCTTAATTAGCTTTGCCATTGACAGCTACAATATACTTAGTTGCTGCTTCTTAGATTTAATTTTGAACAATTAAATGGCCTGCTACATTTGTTAAGAAAAAAACTTAAATCCTTCTAGGTTTCTTTCTGTACCAGTTTTTATATAAGAAAGAAACCAAATACTCGAAGGACATGGGCTTTTTTTAGGCCATATGGGCCGAGAAACCATCCGCAGAAGCTGAAAGGAAAGGATGCGAGGCGGGGAAGGAATCTCACACGTCGTCCGGTGACTCCGGTCCGGCAAAGTCTTCGGGATCGAGCCCCTTCCTGGCCCCTGACCTTGAGGTGCCTCGGTGCCTGTTATATTTGTCGGGAACCGTCCTTGACGATGACGAGTTCAGTTTAAACGATTATCTTGTAAATAAATTTAGAATTATAAGAACAATATAAAAATATAAAAATAGAATAGTAGATTGAACATAGAGATATAGAAGGGTTTCTTGCTTCTCTTTATTCCTTCGCCAATCGATCAATCGTTTACAATAAATAACACCATCTATTTATAGGCTAGAGACTCTGCAAGGGTTTGAGATGGGGAGTCTATATATGGGTCGGCTTCTGGGCCAAGTCCATTGACGAGGATTAAAATCTCTATGTATTAATTTAATACATAAAAGACCATATGTCTTCATGGTCGTAACTCCTAAGGCTAACGACCTCACTGGTCGTGAGGATTCCAGAGGTTACACGATGGGTACCCTGGTCGGACAAGGCTTTGTGTCTAGGCTCCGACCAGGTAGCTGCTCGGAAAAGTTATGAACTGACATTTCTTACCGTATGATGAATGGAACACGTGTTATAAGTTCCAAACCGTGCGATGATATAATCCTGAGACACTGACAATTAACTACCCTACAGTTAAACATCTCACAGACAACCGCAAGGAAGTTGGCACATTGTTAACTGCCTTACCGTTCCGACCAGTCGTAACGTTTCACTAGGGACGCCTTCTCCAGAAGTAACTGCCACCTTTTCAGGAGTTATTTAAGGGTGGAGCGCAGAAGACGAAAGGACAGAGACACACACACACACACACACAAAACACAGAAGCCTAAGCGGTGGAATTAGAAGCAAGACAGTCAGTCTTAGACTTAGAGTCTAAGCCTGATTACTTAGTTAGACATTCCTCATATTCAGTGTATTTAGGGTAGTGCCTAGTCAGGTCTTGTAAATCCAGTTCATATCAATAAAGAGCGGCCCCCATTCCATCCCAAGAGATTTCACGTCATTTTCCTCTTTCATTTTCGTAAGATCGGCGATTCGATCGTCGACAGCTGGCGCCGTCCGTGGGGAAGAAGACGTAAGTTTCCTGAAGAAATTCTTCGCTTATACAAACACTCGTCCAAATTCCTGCAATCGCTCATGTGACCATGCCCGGAGTTTGGAATGAGGAGAATTGGTTCGACTTGGCGGACTACTACCGACCTCGACTTAGAAGGATGCATCCGTGCCATGGAAGAAAATGGCATGTCATCCTCCTCTTCCTCCCGCCACCGCACATCGCCAACGTTAGCGAGGTCGGCCGGATAACGAGAATCGCCACCACTACGATGGGGCGCAATCAGAAGAACCGACCATTCGATCATTTCGAGAATGTTAGGGGACCTCTTCAAGCGGTCTGTCTGACCAAGCAAAGCAGTGAAGAAATTTCAGCGCCACCACTCGAAAATTTCTATACCCTCGATGAAATCATAGCTGAAAGATACTCTCCTACGGCTTCTGGTAATTCCGAGTCAACCGACACACGTAGCGGTGTCGATGAAGCCTCCACTGGTCGTAGGCCATGTGGGGATGATCACACTCAAAGATCTGATCGGCGGTTTGATCGGATCGGAGAAGACCTCAGGAGATGCTCATTTCCAACCGCTCTCCGTCGTGGAAACTTCTGGCAGAAGCACTGAGAAGCTCTCCATTAGTTACGATGGAAGCTTATCAGAAGATCGATGCTGGAGGCACGAAGTCAATACGATCGGAGATGAAAATCAAGATGCCATGCACGGTCCTACATTCTCTACCACACCATCACGTGTTGTTAGAGATGATCCGGGCCATCCGGCACCAGCTTCCGGAGGCAACGGAGCTGATCGACGTCAATCAGTTAACTCGCCTGGTATTGCCTCACCTAGAGTAACTGATAGGACAGAACAAATCCGAAGGTCGGGGGAAGGTTCAGACCTGCGTACACCTACGACCAGTATGAACCCCCTGAGACCTTCGGTAACTGTACACAACTTACGATGTGTTCAAGATATATTAAATAATTCTGATCATACTTTAGTAGAAACTCCAGGTTTTGTACAGCTCGTAGGTCAAGTATCCGAAATTCTCCAACAGACCATGCAACGCACGGAAGCGTACCGGGAATAAAGGGTTTCAAGGAGTCAAACTATAACTTCATCCCAACGTTCCTCCCTCAGCAGGGGACAACATGGTCATGCTAGGGAACAATCGATACCAAGACCACCTCGACGCTTCCGACAAAGGAGTCACGAGGGGAGAAGGCTATTTCAGGTAGCCACTACCCCATCACGTTGAGAAGAACCACCACTTGGACTCAACGATCTCCGACATCGTCTGAATCAAGTGGCCGGTCGGAGGCATCACATCAATGTCCACGATCGGATCGGCACACCGGAGTTCCAGCGTTCCAATCTTAGAAACCTGTCTCCAACCGATTATAATCCGGCACCTTCCCAGAGAAGGCGCCATGAATCACTCACAGGTTGTCGAGCCTTCTTTGCAAGGCTCCAAGCTGTGCGTTGGCCTAACCGGTTCCGACCGGCCAACTTGGATAAGTTCAATGGGACTCAAAACCCATTGGAATTTCTCCAAATATATACCACCGCCATCGAGGCTGCCGTGGTGGCGATGAATGTGATGGCCAACTATCTACCCACCGTGCTCGAAGGGTCTCGCTGGTCGTGGTTATTGAACCCACCTGGTCGGATCAATCTATACTTGGGAGTAACTCGTGATCTTCTAATTGCAAACTTCGAGCACGCGTCCGCATACAGGAAGGAGGATGATCTCCATCGAATCGGCAGGTTCTCGATGAGACTTTACGTCAATACATCAAGAGGTTCACTAGGTTCACAATTCTATACCCAAGTCGCAGAGTCATCTGTTATTCAGGCTTTTAAAACAGGTTTGAGAAATCGGCGGTTTACGAAGGATATAGCAATGAACCCTCCAAGAACAACCGTTGAGCTTTTCGACATAGCTGACAAGTATGCCACCGCTAGCGAAGCAATCGAGTGGTGCGAAGCCATTGATCGAAAAGACAAGATTCCTCAGCTCGGCCTGGACAAACCAGAGAAAAAGAATAAGAAGTCTCTCAAGAAGAAAAAGAACCGCAGACCCGACGACAAGGAGGTCCTAGCCATTCCTGATAAGCTCATGAAGGGTAAGAAGGACTACACCGGTCGAGGCAAAACGAAAGCCATGGAGTGGGAGGTCAACCTAGTCGAATCTTCGACCATTATCAAGCAATCGAAGTGGTCGGACACGGCAATTTCCTTCAGCAAAGACGACTGCCCCATCCCTTCGACTCAACCAGGTAGGTTCCCTATTGTTGTTGAACCAACTATTAATAATTGTAGGGTTAATCGAGTCTTAGTAGATGGAGGTAGTTCTTTGAATATATTATTTGCGGGAGCTTTAGAAGAGATGCAGGTCCCCATGTCAAAGGTGAAACCAGTGAAATATGCTTTTCATGGCATAGTTTCTGACTCCACCGCTAAACCGATATGACAAGTTTCCCTACCGGTTACGTTCGGAAGGCCTGATAACTTTCGAACAGAAAAAATTTCGTTTGATGTGGTAAACTTTGAATCCGCATGCAACGGAATTCTTGATCGACCGACATTAGCAAAGTTCTTGACGAGGATTAAAACATCTATGTATTAATTTAATACATAGAAGACCATACGTCTTCATGGTCGTAACCCCTAAGGCTAACGACTTCACTGGTCGTGAGGATTCCAGAGGTTACACGATGGGTACCCTGGTCGGACTAGGCTTCGACCAGGTAGCTGCTCGGAAAAGCTATGAACATGCACGCTTTACCGTATGATGAATGAAACACGTGCAGAACGTTCTATACCATGCGATGATATACAAGACACTGACAATAAACCACCCTACGGTTAAGCTTCTCAAAAGCACTTAACCGCAAGGTAGTTAACACGTTGTTAACTACCTTAAACCTCCGACCAGTCGTAACGTTTCATCAGGGACGTCTTCTCCAGGAGTAACTGTCGTCTCTTCAGGAGTTATTTAATGGTGGAACGCAGAAGACGAGGAGACAACGAACAACAGAAGACACACAAAGCAAGGCAACTCAGAAGCCAAAACAGTAGCATTCAATACATTTGGTGTAATTAAAGATAGTCCCTAGTCAGGTCTTATAATCCCAGTTCATATTAATAAAGAGCAGCCCCCATTCTCTTCCAGGATACTCCACGTCATTTTCCTCTTTTTATTTCGTAAGATCAGCGACTCGATCGTCGACAGCTGGCGCCGTCCGTGGGGAAGAAGACGTAAGTTTCCTGAAAAAACTCTTCGCTCATACAAACCCTCGCCCAAATTCCTGCAATCGCTAATGCAAATATGCCTGGAGTTTGGAATGAGGAGAATTGGTTCGACTTGGCGGACTACGCCGACCTCGATATGGAAGGATGCATCCGTGCCATGGAGGAAAATGGCAGATCATCCTCCTCTTCCTCCTCCGCCGGCTCGCACGTCGCCGACGATAACGAGGTCGGCCGGATGGGCGAGATGCGCCACTATTACGGTGGCGCAATCGGAAGAACCGACCATTCCGATCAGCTTCGGAATGTCGGGGACCTCTTCAAGCCGGTCTTCCGGCCAAGCAAAGCAGTGAAGAAATTTCAGCACCACCACTCGAAAATCTCTATACCCTCGATGAAATCATGGTGAAAGATATTCTCCTACGGCTTCGGCAATTCGAGTCAACCGACATCCGTAAGCGGTGTCGATGAAGCCTCCATCGGTCGTAGACCATATGGGGATGATCACGCCAAAGATACGATCGGCGATTCACGGATCGGTGAGGAGACCTCAGAGGTGCTCATTTCCGCGACTCTCCGTCAGGAAACTTCGCGAAGCAGCGAGAAGCTCTCCATTAGTAACGATGGAAGCTCATCGGAAGATCGGTGTTGGAGGCACGAAGTCAACGTGATCGGAGATAAAAATCAAGATACTCTGCATGGTCCTACCTTCTCTACCACGCCATCACGTGTTATTAGAGATGATCCCGCCATCGAGCACCAACTTCCGAGTCCACGGAGCGATCGGCGTCCATCGCTTAACAAATGCGGCGTTGCCCACCTAGAGTGGCGATAGGGAGATCAAACCGAAGGTTAGGGAAGGTTCAGTCTGCAGACACCTACGACCAAGATGAACCCCGAGACCTTCGAGAATCGTACAAAACTTACAACGTGTTCAAGATATATTAAACAATTCGATCCTACTTTAGCGAAACCCGGGTTTTGTATGCATTTCGTGGGTCAAGTATCTGAAATTCTCCAACAGACCATGCAACGCACGCGAGCGCATCAGGGAACAAAGGGTTTGAGGAGTCAAACTATGACTTCATCCCGGCGTTCCTCCCTCGGCGAGGGACAAAGATGGTCTGCGCCGAGAACAATCGATACCAAGGCCTCCTCGGCGATTCCGACCAAGGAGTCACGAGGGGAGAAGGTTATTTCAGGAAGCCACTCCCCCATCACGTCGAGAAGAACCACCGCTTGGACCTGACGATCTCCGACATCATCTGAATCAAGTAGGCGATCGAAGGCATCATACCAATATCTCGACGGATCGCAAGACACCGGAGTTCCAGCGTTCCAATCTTAGGAACCGGTCTCCGACCGATTACAATCCGGCACCCTCCCAGATAAGGCGCCATGAATCAATCACAGATTGTCGAGCCTTCTCTACAGAGCTCCAAGCTGTGCGTTGGCCTAACCGGTTCCGACCGGCCAACTTGGACAAGTTCAATGGAACTCAAAATCCATTGGAATTTCTCCAAATATATACCACCGCCATCAGAGCTGCTGGTGGCGATGAGAATGTGATGGCCAACTATCTACCCACCGTACTCGAAGGGTCTGCCCGGTCGTGGTTGTTGAACCAACCGGTCGGATCAATCTATACTTGGGAGCAACTCTGTGATCTTCTAATTGCAAATTTCTAGGAATGCGTCGACCATACAGGAATGAGGATAATCTCCACTGAATCCGGCAGGGTTCTGATGAGACTTTACGTCAATACATCAAGAGGTTCAGCCAGATTCATAATTCTATACCCGAGGTCACAGAGTCATCTGTTATTCAGGCTTTCAAAACAGGTCTGAGAAATCGGCGATTTACGGAGGACATAGCAATGAACGCTCCAAGAATAACCGTTGAGCTTTTTGACATGGCCGACAAGTATGCCACCACTAGCGAAGCAATCGAGTGGTGCGAAGCCATTAATTGGAAAGACAAAATTCCTCAGTCCGCCCTGGACAAACCAGAGAAAAAGAATAAGAAGTCTCTCAAGAAGAAAAAGAACCGCAGACCCGACGACAAGGAGGTCCTAGCCATTTCTGATAAATTCATGAAGGGTAAGAAGGACTACACCGGTTGGGGCAAGACGAAAGCTCCGACCGAGGGATTCCAGAAAAAGAACAAGTGGTGTCCACTTCACCAGCAGGCAGGGCATGATCTGCGCGCCTGTCGAGTTTGGCAAAAAAAACTGGAGGATTATTATGCAGGTGAAGGACCATTTCCCGCAATACAAGAACCCGGAGAAACGAGCTCCAAAAAGGACAAGGATGGCGACGAAGAGATGTAGTACCAAGATCCCCAACACACAGTCAACATGATTTTTGGAGGATCTTCTTCATACGAATCCAAACGTCATCTGAAGGCCATGGAGCGGGAGGTCAATCTCGTCGAATCTCCGACCATTATCAAGCAATCGAAGTGGTCGGACATGGCAATTTCCTTCAGGAAAGACGACTGCCCCATCCCTTCGACTCGACCAGGTAGGTTCCTTATTGTTGTTGAACCAACCATTAATAATTGTAGGGTTAATCGAGTCTTAGTAGATGGAGGTAGTTCTTTGAATATATTATTTGCGGGAGCTTTAGAAGAGATGCAGGTCCCCATGTCAAAGGTGAAACCAGTGAAATATGCTTTTCATGGCATAGTTCGGCTCCACCGCTAAACCGATAGGATAAGTTTCCCTCTGGGTTCGTTAGGAAGGCTCGATAACTTTTGAGCGGAAAAATTTCGTTTGATGTGGTAAACTTTGAATCCGATACAACGGAATTGTTGGTCGGCAAGCATTAGCAAAGTTCTTGATAGCCACGCATTACGGTTATCAAAGTTTGAAAATACCGGGGCCAAAGGGAGTCATCACTATTCGGGGAGATCGAAAAATAGCTTACGTATGTGATCGAAAATCCTTTGAACTGGTCGATGAACTTCCGACCAGAGAAGCTAATCCATCTATCATGCAGGCCAAACACTCGAGACCGAAGGTGACACCCAAACCCTCTGACCAGTCAAAAGAGGTATCACTCGACAAAGGCGCTTCTCCGAACAGCGCCAAGTCACTACCTAGGCCAGAAAATGCTGGCCCACTTGCTCGCAAGGTTCTGGTCGGAGCAAGACTCGATCCTAAATAGGAAAAGTTGCTCGTCTCCTTCCTCAAAGCAAATCAGGACGTATTCGCCTGGCAGGCGTCCGATATGCCCGGAGTCCCCCGGGAGGTAATCGAGCACAGGCTAGCTCTCCAGCTTGATAAGAAACTGATCAAGCAGAAGCTACGGCGTTTTGCACCTGATCGGAAGGATACAATCCAGTCAGAGATTGACAAGCTTCTCAAGGCTGGATTCATCCGTGAAGCCAACCACCCTCAGTGGCTCCCCAACCCTGTAATGGTTAGGAAGAATAATGGGAAATGACGAATGTGTATCGACTTTACAGATCTTAATAAAGCTTGTCCGAAGGATGATTTTCCCCTTCCACGTATTGATCAACTGGTAGATTCTACATCTGGGTGCGAATTACTAAGTTTTCTAGATGCGTATTCAGGGTACCACTAGATTAGTATGTGTAAAGACGATGAGGAGAAAACTTCCTTCATCACTCCATATGGCACTTATTGTTATGTTAAGATGCCATTTGTTCTCAAAAATGCTGGTGCAACTTTTCAAAGGTTGATGCAAAAAACCTTTAGTCCACAAATAGGTCGAAATCTAGAAGCTTACGTTGACGATCTGGTCGTAAAGACCACCAACGCCGCAATCACATCTCGACTTACAAGAAACTTTCAACAACTTGAGAAGGCATAACCTCAAGTTGAATCCTAAAAGTGTGTGTTCGGAGTTTCACTGTTTGGAAAATTGCTCGGTTTCCTAGTCTCGGCTAGAGGTATTGAAGCAAACCCAAGAAAAATAGCGGCCATCGACGGATCGTCCTCCGACCACGAAGAAGGAAGTCCAAAAACTAACCGACTGTATGGCAGCACTAAGTCGTTTCATAGCAAGGTTAGGGGAAAAAGGATTACCTTTCTTTAAACTTTTTCGGAAACATGGGAGTTTCGAGTGAACTAGAGAGGCAAACGATGCCTTTGAAAAACTTAAAAAGTACCTTACAAGTGCCCCGGTCTTAATCTTTCCGAGATCGGGAGAAACACTGCTAATATACGTGACAGCAACACCACAAACAGCAAGCGGTGTACTGGTTGTAGAAAGGGATAACATCCAACGACCAGTTTATTATGTAAGCGAAGTCTTATATGGACCAAAGGAAAGATACCCACAGGTACAAAAGTTGCTCTATGGTCTCCTTATATCTTCAAGGAAGCTAAGGCACTACTTTCAGGCCCACAAGGTGGTCGTTCTGACTGGATATCCCCTTGGTCAAGTCCTTGGAAACAGGGAATCATCAGGACGAATAGGAAAATAGGCGGTTGAGCTAGGGGCATTTGACCTCCATTTCATCTCACGAACAGTAATAAAGTCCCAAGCAATAGCAGAATTCATTGCCGAATGGACAAACCCTGAACCCACCCAAGGGCCCGAGTACGAACACCACGTGGAGTGGACAATGTACTTTGACGGTTCCTTGATGTTAAAAGGATTGGGGGCTGGAGTGATCCTGATATCCCCTACTGGCGAACACATCAAGTACGTCATCCCGTTAAATTATCGACACAAATAATGTGGCGGAACCGGTTAACACGGATGGCCTCCACGAGGTCAACCGTCCGCCTTGAGTTTTTCTCGAGCAACTCGATTCACCCTCGGTGAGTCGAGCCTTCCGAGAACATACATGATTCTTCTGGTCGAACAAACCGATCAAAGGAACGTGGATGCTCCATAGGTCGATTGACGGTTGCGCCATCACGATCAAGGTAGAGATTGGATGACATCGATCTACAATTATCTTGACATGACATAATTAGGAAGATGATGTAGAGGTCGATCGTATAGCACGAAATGCCAAATCATACACTCTAATCGAGCGTACCTTGTATAAGCGAGGATCTCATGGAGTGTTGATGAGATGCATATCTCAAGCGGATGGCATTAAGTTCTTGATCGAAATCTATGAAGGAGTGCATGGAGCACATCATTCCTCTGAGAACAGCGGTCGGTAAAGCCTTGAGCAAGGATACTCTTCGCCAAGCGCCTTCATGATGCAAAAGGACTTGTGACGAAGTGCGTACAATGTCAGTTTCATAGCCGACAAGTACATCAGCCGACACAAGCCTTACAAACAATTCCTCTTTCTTGGCCTTTTGCAACCTGGGGACTAGACATTCTGGGACCTTTCCCAAGAGCACCCGGGGGATTCGAATTCCTTTTCGTCATGATTGACACGTTTACAAAATGGATCGAGGCCGAGCCGGTTGTTAAAACAACAACTGAGACCGCTAAGGGATTCCTCATGAAAAATGTGATAACACGATTTGGTGTACCCAGTCGTATAATCACAGATAATGGCACCCAGTTCTCTAGCAATCAATTCCAAGAATTTGCGATGAACTTGGTGTCAAAGTTCATTTTTATACATTGCTCATCCGCAGAGCAATGGAGCGATTGAGCGAGCTAATGGTATCATTATGCAAGGATCAAACACCGAGTATTCGACCGATCAATCAAGCGGTCAGAGCTTGGGCTCAAGAACTTAAAATCAGATTATGGGCCGTTCGAACCACGACCGATCATGCGACCGGTGAAACACCATTCTTTTTGGTTTATAGGGTCTGAAGCCATGCTTTCTCCGAACTCAAAATTGGCTCTGCTCGAATCGATCATTTTAACGAAAACGATCGAGAATGAACGAAGACTCGACGATATCAATTTCCTTGAAGAACGACGAAACCAAGCCCTTGTACGATCAGCAGTCTACCAACAAGCCATGCGAAGGTACCATAGTCGTAAGGTGCAACCTCATGACCTTCTTTGTAAGTGATCTGGTTCTCAGAAAAATTCAGAACCAAGCAAATCGCAATAAACTTTCTCCCAAGTGGGAAGGTCCTTAAACTGTGGTCGAAGTCACCCGACCAGGTTCCGTACGACTAGCTATGTTTGATGGGCAAATTTTGTCAAATTCTTAGAACATTGATCAATTGCGTAAGTTCTATGTTTAATTATTATTTTTACATTCTTTCAATTTCAATAAATTCATTTATTCATTAAGAAAAGTAACCTTGCTTATATATATATACCTATAGGCTGGTCGTTCATGATTGTTAATCTAAACTGGTCGGAGAAGACAATTTTCTCTCCGATATCCTTTCCAAGGATCTCTGTTAGTCTATGGCAATGACTTCTATGTCATACGCCGTATGGGTCCTAGTCGTGAGCATTTTTCCACGCGCGCCAACACTCTTTTCTTAAAGAAATATATGAGTAATCAGAGCATCATACAAATAACTTTCCATACTGAATGATATGCCTAAGATTATGAAGATTATATTTCATTATTTCAAGATTCTGCTCTGCTCGTGTCTGGCTACTAGTCGGGACACGGAAAGCCTCCTAGTCGAAGTCTCTCCTTTTTCGCACGTGGTCCTGCCCACTGGAAGGAGCTTCCTAGCGACGGTTCTTTTCTTACGATCCTCGCTACCAGTCAGATAGAGAGCTTGAACACGTTTCACGAAATATGTTATATAATTTCAGATCTAAGCATTCCTTTCGACCAGACTTTAGGATAATAGATATAAACAAAGTTCACTTATAATTTGTTGCATTCATTTTTGCATTTCTTCTTATGTCAAATAACAAGGTCTTTTATCCGACCATGTACAACTTTTGATTGGTATTTCGATCATGACATACAAAGATCTATAACTAGATGAAGTCATAAGTTGGTTCCGACCACAGTGATTTCCTAGTATTGCTACGATCAGTTTTGACTTCATATCGGCACATACCTTCAAAACAATTGTTTCGACTTTCATTCTCTTTCTTGGCTACCTGCTTGTATAGTAAAGTTCTTCTACTATAAAACAGTCGGGGGCTAAGAAGTGTATGAGAATTTTTTTAAAAAGAGTCAAACAGGATAAACAAATGCATTGTTAATGACATAAAAGGTAAGTTTTATACACATTCAATATTTTTACATTTTCTGCAGGAGCCTACTCTAGAAATATTCCCAGACTAATTACTACTTGATGGAGATCCGACCTCCGTCTCCTCTACAACTTTATCTCCGAGTGGCTTGAGTTCTTCCATGAACTTGGTCGCCTCCTCAGGTGGGCAGTTGAAGTCATCTTAAACAACTTGGAGATCAATGGAGGGGTCGGAAGCTTTCAGTTTTGCCAAAGCAAAACTAACTCCACTAGCAACGCGTGTTTTCATGGCCTGGGCATAGTTCTTCCGAGTAGTCTTGGGCAGAGTATTAAGATCCTCTAGAAGTTGACCCAAGCAGTTCATTTTCTCTACTGGATCTCTTAAAGTAGGCAGGATTGATCCTGACCCCATATCAAAGATCATCTTGTTCAAAAATAGAGTCTTTTCGTCAATACTTTGAACGAGAGCCGCCTCCTTGTCTTGCTCAAATTTCAGAGTCTTTTCTGTTCTGTCCAAAGCTTATTTTTGCTCTGCAAGAGTAAAACAGGTGATAAGCACAAAAATAATTGGAGGAAGATAATAAGTCAAGTTTATGACCTGTTACCTTCAATTTTCTTGTTAAGTTCTTCCTTGCTGGTCGTCGCTTCGGCGATCGACCGGTCCTTAGCTTTGATTTCTTCTTCAAGCAGAGCTATCTTGGCTTTCTCAGAGAAGATCTCTTCTTTTATTTTCTCCAAATCTATCGAATACGATAAAGGAGAATAATTAGCAAAGGGCGAAGCGTTGAAGAAAGAAAAAGGTTAAGGGGAAAGTTCTTACTTTCTAATTCGAAGAGTTTCTGCTCCAAGTCTTTAATCCGATGGGTCAGTCCTCCGACCACAGTAAAATTCTCGACCATGTGCTGCTGAAATAGCATTTTCCTCTTTAAAAAAATTCTCTATAAAAGATTTTTTAGGAGAGATTATGAAACTGGTCGTAGATAATTACCCGGATCGCCAAATCATTATATCCGCCAAATATTGAATCATGATGCATTTTGATTTGATGATCCGATATTTTTCCCCATGCCTCGTGAAGCTCTTTATCCTCGATGAATCGGGGGTGAAAAGGGAACTTGTCAGGTTGAGGAGAATTATCAACAATGGTTGGAACCTGTTGAGGGCCTTTAGGGGCATCTACCTCCACAGAAGGAGTTAGAACCACCAATGGTTCCAACCACTTTTTCCTCAGGAACTCTGTCCTGAGAAATGGTATGCTCATGGACCTCCATAAGTACCTGGTCCTCAGAAGGAGTCTGGTCGGAAACGACCGGAACACCAGAGGACCTATACAAAGCAAAGAAGGGAAGTTCAGAAAACATCAAATCATCAAGAAATTGTTAGAGGTATGCGCTTATACAACCACTTTCATTTGTGCATACCTAGTTAGTTTCCAAGATTTGACTTTAAAACACAGAAGAGTAAAATCTGTGCCGTCACCCTTCCTTTTCTTTTTTTCTGATCTTGCCTGTTCCGAACCGGCAGAATTGGCCAAATCCGTTGCATCATCCAACAAGATGTCGGAAGCGATGCCCTCGATCCGCTCATCAAGGATTACGTCCTTGACCATCTGGTCGGGCGGAGTGGTTTCACCAGTCTCTAGACCAGTTGTTTCAGTAACAACTGTCCGGTTGTCAACGACCGGTCTGGGGTTGGCGTCTCCATAGTCGCGCATCGATGGGCTTCAGCCTTCTCCACCTAAACCAATAAATGAATTTGGTTAGGTGACGAATTCTTTTATCTAAACTACATATATATTCCTCTGAAATGTTCTGTTACCTCGGGAGATTCATCGTCTTCCAATGCATCTAGGCACGAATCGGTCGGAACAACGGTGGGATGTTTAGCCTTACCAGTTGTGTGATTCGCAACCCGACCAACTACAGAAATAAAACATGATAAAAAATCTGATCGGAGAATATGTATGCATGATAAAAGAAATTTTGATTGTTTACCTTAAGCCTTGTTAGTCTCTCTTCAGTAGGAATTATGGCCAAGATCTCGAGGAATCCGGCCATTTCTCCAGGCTCCCCTGCACAGATCAGCCTGATCCGCTCTCTAATTTCCTCAGGGGAAAGAACTTTAAAAGGAAAGGAGAGAAAACAAAACATGAACAGGTTTTAAGGTAGTACATTAATCAAATGAAAATCTTGGCCTGAGTTTATCTCAAAGACTTACCACCTCCTGAGATAGCTTCATCACGACCAATGGACCAAATCAGGGAGTGAGTCCGAAGCTTCAGTGGACTAATCTGGCACTTGGTGAAGTCCCTCACCACATGCGAAGAGGTCAAGCCCTTGACTCGCAGGTCGTAGATGGCATCCACCCATCGTCCGACCCCTCCTGTCTTCTCCACGATCTTCCTCCACTTGAGATTTTCATTCGCTCTCATCCCGACGTAAGTAGAGGCCATCATCCTCGTATCGTCATATAGAACCAGATTCTTCTTCCATGAGCGACCACGAGGATTTCGAGTACATATGAATGTACGCATCGGCCTTCCCCTCGTGAAGGCGTAATGTACATTCTCCGGGAGTCTCCGTGGTTCTCCCCATCACCATTCGGTAGAAATACCTGAAGAGCTTCAAACTTGGAGGCACTCCCAGGTATGCTTCACACAAATATGTGAAGATATTGATATTGGCAATGGAATTTCGGGCCAAATTCACCAATCCCACCCCGTAGAACTCAAGAACACGGAGAAGGAATTCGCGTACCGGCAACCTCAGCCCGCATTCGATGTAGGCGAGGAAAACAGGGATTTCTCCATCTTCGCGGCTTGAAAAATGCTCTCCAAACGCCGGTTTCCATCTGATCAAATTCTTGTCCGGGAGCATCCCAACCTTCTCCAACGCCTCAAGCTTTTTCTTGCTCAATTTCGATGGCAACCACTTTGTGATTTGCTCCGACATGATGAAAATCCTCAAGGATGAGTAGTGTTCGTAGGAGATTTTGTGGTTGGAAGAATAAGAAAAGAGGGCTAAAGATTTTTTTCCTCGTCAAAGGAGATTAGAAAAGGGATCTGGAAGCATAAAAACTCCAAAAGGTCTAGCGATGGGGATTTTATAGCCTTAGATCTTTAAATCACGATCGGAGGTTACCCACAAAAGTCTAAACGGCAAAAAGCTTCTTTTTCGCCCAACGGACAGAGGGACTATTCGGTTCCCAAGGCAAGTCCACAACTTTAAAATGAACACAAACCTCCTCCAATGTCACGGCATTAAATGGGGGTCTGCCTGATACAAATCCATCGGAAGAAGGTGTTCACACAACCTGTTCATTTAAAGTTCGGGGGCTAGCTGATGAGGATTAAAACCTCTATGTATTAATTTAATACATAGAAGACCATACGTCTTCATGGTCGTAACCCCTAAGGCTAACGACTTCACTGGTCGTGAGGATTCCAGAGGTTACACGATGGGTACCCTGGTCGGACTAGGCTTCGACCAGGTAGCTGCTCGAAAAAGCTATGAACATGCACGCTTTACCCTATGATGAATGGAACACGTGCAGAACGTTCTATACCATGCGATGATATACAAGACACTGACAATAAACCACCCTACGGTTAAGCTTCTCACAAGCACTTAACCGCAAGGTAGTTAACACGTTGTTAACTACCTTAAACCTCCGACCAGTCGTAACATTTCATCAGGGACGCCTTCTCTAGGAGTAACTGCCGCCTCTTCGGGAGTTATTTAATGGTGGAACGCAGAAGACGAGGAGACAACGAACAACAGAAGACACACAAAGCAAGGCAACTCAGAAGCCAAAACAGTAGCATTCAATACATTTGGTGTAATTAGAGATAGTCCCTAGTCAGGTCTTGTAATCCCAATTCATATTAATAAAGAGCAGCCCCCATTCTCTTCTAGGATACTAAACGTCATTTTCCTCTTTTTATTTTGTAAGATTGGCAACTCGATCGTCGACAGTTCTTGATAGCCACGCATTACGGTTATCAGAGTCTGAAAATGCCGGGGCCAAAGGGAGTCATCACTATTCGGGGAGATCGGAAAATGGCTTACGTATGTGATTGAAAATCCTTTGAACTGGTCGATGAACTTTCGAATAGAGGGGCTAATCCATCTACCATGCAGGCCAAACACTCGAGACCGAAGATGACACCCAAGCCCTTCGACCAGACAAAGGAAGTACCACTCGACAAAGACGCTTCTCCGGACAGCGTCAACTCGCCACCTGGGTCAGGAAATACTAACTCATTTACCCGCAAGATTCTGGTTGGGGCAAGACTCGACCCCAAATAGGAAGAGTCACCCGTCTCCTTCCTCCGAGCGAATCAGGACGTGTTTGCCTGGCAAGCGTCCGATATGCTCGAGTCCCGGAGGTGATCGAGCATGTGCTAGCTCTCGGCGACAAAAACCGATCAAGCAGAAGCTGCGACGTTTTGCACTCAATCGGAAGGAAGCAATCCAGTCGGAGATTGACAATCTCCTCAAGGCTGGGTTTATTCGTGAAGTCGACCACCCTCAATGGCTTGCCAATCCTGTAATGGTTAGAAAAAATAATGGGAAATGACGAATGTGTATCGACTTTACAGACCTTAATAAAGCTTGTCCGAAGGATGATTTTCCTCTTCCACGCATTGACCAACTCGTAGACTCTACCTCTGGGTGTGAGTTACTAAGTTTTCTAGATGCGTATTCAGGGTACCACCAGATTAATATGTGTAAAGAAGATGAGGAGAAAACTTTCTTCATCACCCCATATGGCACTTACTGTTATATTAAGATGCCATTTGGTCTAAAAAACGCTGGTGCAACTTTTCAAAGGTTGATGCAAAAAACCTTTAGTCCACAAATAGGTCGGAATCTAGAAGTTTACGTTGACGATCTGGTCGTAAAGACCACCAACGCTAGCAATCACATCACGACTTACAAGAAACTTTCAACAACTTGAGAAGGCATAACCTCAAGTTGAATCCAGGAAAAAGTGTGTGTTCGAGTTTCTGTTGGAAAAGCGCTTTCGGTTTCCAGTTAAAATAGCGACCATTGACCGAGATCGCCTGCGACCACAAAGAAGGAAGTCCAAAACTAACTATGTGTATGGCAAAGACTAAGTCGTTCATAGCAAGGTTAGGGAAAAAGGATTACCTTTCTTTAAACTTCTTGAAACATGGGAGTTTGAGTGGACTAAAGAGGAAAACGATGCCTTTGAAGAACTTAAAAAGTATCTTACGAGTACCCCGGTCTTAGTCTCTCCGAGATCGGGAGAAACATTGCTAATTTACGTGGTAGCAACACCACAAACAGTAAGCGGTGTACTCGTCGTAGAAAGGGATAACATCCAACGACCAATTTATTACGTAAGCGAAGTCTTACATGGACCAAAAGAAATATACCCACAGGTACAAAAGTTGCTCTATGGTCTCCTTATGTCTTCAAGGAAGCTAAGGCATTACTTTCAGGCCCACAAAGTGGTCGTCAAGCCAGGATATCCCTTGGTCAAGTCCTTGGAAACAGGAATCATCGGGACAAATAGCAAAATGGGCGGTTGAGCTAGGGCGTTTGACCTCTATTTTATTTCACGAACAGCAATAAAGTCACAGGCAATAGTAGAATTCATTGCCGAATGGTCAAACCCTGAACCCACCCAAGGGCCCGAGTACGAACACCACGAGGAGTGCACAATGTACTTTGATGGTTCCTTGATGTTAAAAGGATCGGGGGCTGGAGTGGTCTTGATATCTCCTACTGACGAACACATCAAGTACGCCATCTAGTTAAATTTTCCTGCCACAAATAATATGGCAGAATATGAAGGTTTACTAGCGGGACTCGGCGGCTCGTTAAGCTCGGGATTCATGATTACTAGTGAAAGCGATTCTCAACTAGTAGCGAATCAAGTAGGGAAAGAGTATCAATGCTCGAGTACCAAGATGTCATCTTATCTGGCGAAGTACGGAAACTTCGAAAAGCACTTCTTGGTTTCCAGATTCAACATATTCCTAGAAAGGAGAACTTTCGGCAAACCGGTTGGCACGGATGGCCTCCACGAGGTCGATCGTGTCCTTGGGAGTTTTTCTCGAGCAACTCGATTCACCCTCGATAGTCGAGCCTTGAGAACATACATGATTCTTCTGGTCGTACAAACCGATCAAAAGAACATGGATGCTCCACAGTCGTTGACGGTTGTATTTATCACGATCGAGGTAGAGGCGGATGACATCGATCTACAATTATCTTGACATGACATAATTAGGAAGATGATGTAGAGGCTGATCGTATAGCATGAAAAACCAAATCATACACTCTAATCGAACGTACCTTGTATAAACGAGGATCTCATGGAGTGTTGATGAGATGCATATCTCAAATGGATAGTATTAAGTTGCTAACCGAAATCCATGAAGGAGTTTGTGGAGCACATCAATCCTACAGAACTCTGGTCGGTAAAGCCTTCAGGCAAGGATATTACTGGCCAACTGCCCTTCATGATGCAAAAGAGCTTGTGACGAAGTGCGTACAATGTCAGTTTCATAGCCGGCAAGTAGATCAGCCAGCACAGGCCTTACAAACAATTCCTCTTTCTTGGCCTTTTGCAACCTGGGGACTGGACATTCTGGGACCTTTCCCAAGAGCACCCGGGGGCTTTAAATTCCTTTTCGTCATGATTGACACGTTTACAAAATGGATCGAGGCCGAGCCAGTTGTTAAAACAACAACTGAGGCCGCTAAGAGATTCCTCATGAAAAATGTGATCACACGATTTGGTGTACCCAGTCGTATAATCACAGATAATGGTGCCTAGTTATCTAGCAGTCAATTCCAAGAATTCTGCGATGAACTTGGTGTTAAAGTTCATTTTGCTTCTGTTGCTCATCCGCAGAGCAATGGAGCAGTTGAGCGAGCTAATGGTATCATTATGCAAGGGATCAAATGCCGAGTATTCGACCAGTTAATCAAACGGTCAGGAGCTTGGGTTCAAGAACTCCCATCTGTATTTTGGGCCATCTGAACCACGACCAGTCGTCCGACCGGTGAAACACCATTCTTTTTGGTTTATGGTGCTGAAGCTATGCTTCCTCCAGAACTCAAAATTGGCTCTGCTCGAACTGATCGTTTTAACGAAAACGATCAGAATGAACGAAGACTCAACGACGTCAATTTCCTTGAAGAACGACGAAACCAAGCCCGTGTACGATCAACAGTCTATCAATAAGCCATGCGATGGTACCATAGTCGTAAGGTGCAACCTCGCAACCTTGCTGTAGGTGATCTGGTTCTCAGAAAAATTCAAAACCAAGCAAATCGCAATAAACTTTCTCCCAAGTAGGAAGGTCCTTACATTGTGGTCGAAGTTACCCGACCAGGTTTTGTACGACTAGCTATGTCTGATGGGCAAATTTTGTCAAATTCTTGGAACATTGATCAATTGCGTAAGTTCTATGTTTAATTATTTTACATTCTTTCAATTTCAATAAATTCATTTATTTATTAAGAAGAGTAACCTTGCTTATATATATATATATATATATATATATATATATATATATATATATATATATATATATATATATATATATATACTCGTCGATTCATTATTGTTAATTTAAGCAATTAGGAGAAGATAATCTTCTCTCCAACATCCTTTTCAAGGATCTCTGTTACTCTATGGCAACGACTTCTATGTCATCTGTTGTATTGGTCCTAGTCGTGAGTATTCTCTAAATGATTCCCCCAGCGACAACATTCTTTTCTTAAAGAAATTTATGAGTAATCGAGCATCATACAAAATAACTTTATATACTGAATGATATGCTCAAGATTATGAAGATTATATTTCATTATTTCAAGATTCTACTCTGCTCTTATCTGGCTACTGGTCGGGACACGGAAAACCTCTTAGTCGAAGTCTCTCCTTTTTCGCACGTGGTTCTACCCACTGGAAGGAGCTTCCTAGCGACGGTTCTTTTCTTACGATCCTCGCTACCAGTTGGATAAAGAGCTTGAACACGTTTCACGAAATATGTTATATGACTTCAGGTCTAAGCATTCCTTCCGACCAGACTTTGGGATAATAGATATAAGCAAAGTTCACTTATAATTTGTTGCATACATTTTTGCATTTTTTTCTTATGTCGAACACAACAAGGTCTTTTTTTTTCCGACCATATACAAATTTTGATTGGTATTTTGATTATGACAAGCAAGGATCTATAACTAGTCGAAATCATATGGTAGTTCCGACTACAGTGATTTCCTAGTATTACAACGATCAGTTTTGTCTTACAACCATCACATACCTTCAAAAAAATGGTTTCAACTTTCATTCTCTTTCTTGGCTACCTGCTTGTATAGTAAAGTTCTTCTACTATAAAGAAGTCGGGGGCTAGGAAATATATGAGAATTTTAAAAGTCAACAGGATAAACAAAAGCATTGTTAACGACATAAAAGGTAAGTTTTATACATATTCAATATTTTTACATTTGCAGGGGCCTACTCTAGAAATATTTCCGAACTAAGTACTGCTTGATGGAGATCCGACCTCCATCTCCTCTACAACTTTGTCTCCCAGTGGCCTGAGTTCTTCCATGAATTTGGTCGCCGCGTCAGGTAGGCAGTACAGTCATCTTCAACAGCTTGGAGATTAATGGAGGGGTCGGAAGCCATTAGTTTTGCCAAGCAAAACTAACTCCACTAGCAACGCCTGCTTTCATGGTCTGGACATAGTTCTTTTGAGTAGTCTTGAGCAGATTTTTAAGATCCTCTAGAAGTTGACCCAAATAGTTCATTTTCTCTATTGGATCTCTTAAAGTAGACAGACTTGATCCTGATCCCATATCAAAGATCATCTTGTTCAAAACATGAATCTTTTCATCAATACTTTGTACAAGAGCCGCCTCCTTATCCTGCTCAAATTTCAGAGTCTTCTCTACTCTGTCCAGTGTTTGCATTTGCTCTACAAGAGTGAAGCGATTGATAAATACAAACATAATTGAAGGAAGATAATATGTCAAGTTTACGACATATTACCTTCAATTCTTTTGTTAAGTGTTTCATTCTTTGGTCGTAAACCTCGGCGATCGGCCGGTCCCTAACTTTAATTTCTTCTTCAAGCGAGTACATCACGGCTTTCTACCACAATCTCTTCTTTCATTTTCTCCAAATCTATCGAATACGATAAGGGAGAATAATTAGAGAAGCGTAAAGTTTTGAAAAAAGAAAAAAAAGTTAAGTGGGAAGTTCTTACTTTCCAATTCGGAGTGTTTTTGCTCCAAGTTCTTAATTATTTGAGTGGATCCTCCGATCAGTAGCAAAGTTCTCGACGAGATCTTTGCACAAATAGTATTTTTCCTCTTTAAGTTCCTTGTAAACATTTGAGAAGTACTATGGAATTGGTCGTAGATACTTACCCGGATCGCCAAATCATTATAACCGCCAAATATTGAATCAGGATGCATTTTGATTTGATGATCCGATATTTTTCCCCATGCCTCGTCAAGCTCCTTATCCTTAATAAATCGGGGGTGAAAAGGGAACTTGTCAGGTTGAGAAGGATTACCAACATTGGTCGGAACCTGTTGAGGGCCTTTAGGGGCATCTACCTCCGCAGAAAGAGTTAGAACCACCAATGGATCCAACTCGACCATTGACCTTGACACCTGCTCGGGGGCTTCTTTGACCACTTTTTCCTCAGGAGCTCTATCCTGGGAAGCACTCTGGTCGGGGACCTCCACGAATGCCTGGTCCTCAGGAGAAGTGTTCTATTACCTCGGGAGATTCATGTTCTTCCGGTGCATCCGGACACGAGTCAGTCGGAACCACGGTAGGATGTTGATCCTCACTAGTTTGTGTGATTCGTAATCCGACCGACTACAAAAATAGAGCATGATAAAAAATTTGATCGGAGAATATATATACATGATAAAAGAAATTTTTGATTATCTACCTTAAGCCTTGCCAGTCTCTCTTCAACAGGAGCTATGGCAAAGATTTCAGGGAATCCATCCTTCTCTCCTGGCTCCCCTACACGGATCAACCTGATCCGCTCTCTAATTTCCTCAAGGGAAAGACCTTTAAAAGAAAAGGAGAGAAAACAAAACATGGACATGTTTTAAGGTAGTACATTAATCAAATAAAAAATACTGGTCGGAATTTATCTCAAAGACTTACCACCTCCTGAGATAGCTTCATCACGACCAATGGACCAAAGCAGGGAATGAGTCCGAAGCTTCAGAGGGCTAATCTGACGCTTGGTGAAATCCCTCACCACATACCAGGAGGTCAAGCCCTTGACTCGCAGGTCGTGGATGGCATCCACCCATCTTCCGACCATCCCTGCCTTCTCCACGGTCTTCCTCTACTTGGGGTTTTCACTTGCTCTAATTCCGGCAAAGTAGAGGCCATCGTCTCTCGTAACCGTCATGTAGAACCAGTTCTTCTTTCATGACAACCACGAGGATTTCGAGTACATATGGATGTACTCATCGGCCTTCCCATCGTGAAGGCGCAATGTACATTCTCCAAGAGTCGCCGTGGATCTCCCCATCACCATTCGGTAGAAATACCTGAAGAGCCTCAAATTCGGTGGCACTCCCAGGTATGCCTCACACAAATAGGTGAAAATACTGATATTGGCAGTGGAATTCGGAGCCAGATTTACCAGTTCCACCCCGTAATACTCAAGAACGCAGAGGAGGAATTTGTGTACCGACAACCTCAGCCCACATTCGATGTAGGCGAGGAAAACGAGGATTTCCCCATCTTCGCGGCTCGGAAAATGCTCTCGATCGCCGATCTCCATTTGATCAGGTTCTTGTTTGGAAGCATCCCGATCCTCTCCAACGCCTCAAGTTTTTTCTTGCTCAATTCTGAAGGCAACCACTTCGTGATTTGCTCCGACATGATGAAAATCCTTAAGGATGAGTATGGTCGTAGGAGGCTTTGTGGTTGGAAGAACAAGAAATGGGTCTAAAGGATTTCTCTTGGCAAAAAGATGAAGGGGATCAAAAGGGGATATGGAAGCATAGAAATTCTAAAAGCCTGGCGATGGGGATTTTATAGCTTCTAATCTTTTAATTACGATAGGAAGTTTCCCACAAAAAGTCCAACGGGCGAAAGCTTCTTTTTTGTTCAAACGGACAGAAAAACTCTTCGGTTCCCAAGGCAAGTTCTCAACTTTAAAGTGAACATAGACCACTTCGTATATCACGACATTAAATGGGGGTCTGCCCGATACGACTTCATCGGATAAAGGTTTATATATGACCTGTTAATTTAAAGTTCGGGGGCTAGATGACGAGGATTAAAACCTCTCTATATTAATTTAATACATAAAAGACCATCGTCTTCATGGTCGTAACCCTAAGACTAACGACCTCCTTTGGTCGTGAGGATTCGAGAGGTTACGATGGGTAGTACCTGATGGGACAAGGCTTTGTGCCTAGGCTCCGACTGTAGGTAGCTACTGGAAAAGCTATGGTGGCATTTCTTCAGTATGATGAATGGAACACGTGTTATAAGTTCCAAACCGTGCGATGATATAATCACGAGACATCGACAATTAACTACCCTACGGTTAAACATCTCATGACAACCGCAAGGAAGTTGGCACGTTGTTAAGCGCCTTCTTTATTCGAAACCGATCGTAACGTTTCACCAGGGACGCCTTCTCTAGAAGTAACTGCCACCTCTTCAGGAGTTATTTAAGGGTGGAGCGTAGAAGACGAAAGGACAGACACACACACACACACACACACACACACACACACACAAAACACAGAAGCCTAAGCGGTGGAATTAGAAGCAAGACAGTCAGTCTTAGACTTAGAGTCTAAGCCTGATTACTTAGTTAGACATTCCTCATATTCAGTGTATTTAGGGTAGTACCTAGTCAGGTCTTGTAAATCCAGTTCATATCAATAAAGAGCGGCCCCCATTCCATCCCAGGAGATTTCACGTCATTTTCCTCTTTCATTTTCATAAGATCGGCGATTCGATCGTCGACATCCATAGTTTCCCAACACTCCCCCTTGGGCACCCATCCTCACATGTTCATGCCTCATCAAAACTCTACAAAAAACCAGTGGAAAAAATTTGGAGAAAAAGTACATGACACACGTTCTGTTGCATTGCACGAATTGTCTCATTAAAAACCTTAGCCGAGAAACTTCAGGAAAACTCGTCAAGGGAAAAAGAGTACAATCCACCCAATTTCATTTAATCTTCAGGATTTACTCTTTGGGTACTCGATCTTCGTAATCAAGTTTTAATAATGAGTTCGTGAAGATTCTCCCCCTGAATTCTGCACTTCTCTAAGTCTCGTCATTTCAATTCTACGTACGCACGTTTCAAAGCTAGATGCTGGAAGTGACTTAGTGAATAAATCCGCAAGATTTTCACATGACTTAGTATGCAGTACTTTAATTTCGTCCATCTTTTACCATTCATGAGCATAGAAGAACTTGGGGTTAATATGCTCTGTGAGAGGATTCTTCACATAACCTATCTGCACTTGTGCAACATAAGATACATTATCTTCATAGATAATAGTGGGGGTTTGCACGGTATTCAATCCACGCGACTGCTGGATGTGGTGAATCATCCGCCAAAGCCAAGCATATTCTCGTGAGGCCTCGTATAGTGCTATTATTTTCGAGTGATTCGTCGAAGTCGATACAAGACTCTGCTTAGACGATTTCTATGAAATTGCAGTTCCACCACATAGAAGTTCATAGCCTATTTGCGATTTGGCTGTATGCGGGTCTGACAGGTTCCTGACATCTGCATAGTCATTTATAGTTAGGTATTGGTTTTTTTTCTGTTGAACAGACTAAGTTCTTTGCTTCCTTGGAGGTATTGAAAGATGTTCTTCATTCCCCGCCAATGTCTTTGGTAGGTTCTGCACTATACCTTGCTAGTGGGTTTACAGCAAATACAATGTCCGATCTAGTATAGTTTGCTAAATACATGAGTACTCCTACTGCGCTTAAGCATGGGAATTCTGGTCTTAGAACTTTCTCCCCCTCTTCTCTAGGTCTGCATGGGTCTTTGTCTTACTGCAAAGATCTTCCGACCATTGGCACTTTCGAAGGGTATACCTTTCCAAATTCGAACATTTCTAACACTTTCTGAGTGTAGGTTGACTGATGTACTCAAATCCCTTCAGGGGTATGCTTAAGCTATAAGCCTAGGTAATATTTGGTTTTATCCAAATCTTTCATTTCGAATTTCGACTCCAAGCAAGAGCTTACTTTCTTAATATCCTTCAGGGTTCCAATGATATTCAGATTATCTTCATACACTGAGATTACCCAAAATCCATCATGGGATCGTCGTATAAATACACACGGATAATTTTTATTGTTTGTGTAGCCTTTCTTGCATAGAAAGTCACTTCAAGCGATTATACCACATCCTGCCGGATTGCTTAAGTCCGTATAGTGACTTTCTGAGTTTCACACTGTATAGATTTCTATTTGCTCTGTCATGGTTCGGGACAGAGATACATTCAGGTATCTTCATATAAATGTTCAAATCCAAATTTTCATAAAGGTATGCTATTACCACATCCATCAATTTCACTTTTAACTTCAAGTTTATTGCCATTGAGATTAAATATCTAAAGGGTAGTTCCGTCCATGATTAGGGAATAGATTTCTTCATAATCATCTCCTGGACGTTAAGTGAAACCTTGTGCAACGAGTCTTGCTTATTTTCATTTCTCTTTCGAACAAATACCCACTTAGACACTACGAGGTGCACATGGGGAGGTGTGCGGTTTACAGGCCAAGCACATCTCTTTTATTCAGAAATAATAATTCAGTTTCTATTGCCATCTTTCAATCTGATCTTTTCTTACATTTAGTGAGCGATGCAGGCTCTGAATCAAGATCGATGATTGTGGCAACTTTCTTTGCAAAGTAAATATCGACATAGGCTGTTGTCTTATTCATAGATTCTCCCGTGGTCACAAAGTTTATAGCTATTTCTTTAAGGGGCGATTCTTCTAATGCTTCTACTTACTCACCGTTGCTTCCAATTACGGGGCAAGTCCCTTTAGTTTTCAGCTCCAATGTGTGCGCACACATCCATATTGATGTCTCCCTTCATGGGGATGTTCAATTCTAGTATGCCTTGTTCTAAAGGTTCCATACTGGTGCTAGGTCTCAACTGGCGCCCCTTCTGGTTTTGGGGAACTTTGGTGATCGGCTGTGTCAAGTCCTTCTTACCCTTTTTCACTAGGCGTCCCCAATTACTTCGGATTCGAGGGGCCGGAGTTCTCGTCCTTTCAGAGGCCTTAGGACGGGATTAGGGATACCTTCATCGGTATTTCAACCCTCTCCGGTGCATTGCGTATAGACACATGACTTGGTCACACTTTTCAAATCACTAAAGTGGTCAGACAGTTGATTCGCTAATGCTTGCAAATCAATTATCTTCTAGACTTCAATTGTCTTCTAGACTTTAATTATCTTCTGGACTTCTCTATTTACTTTACTAGTGCGCGGGTTGTGCATGAATTTTAATTATCTTCTGGACTTCAATTATCTTCTAGACTTCTCTATTTCCCAATTTTTTCATCAAGGGGTTGATTTCCTCCCCCTAATGATGGGAAACTAGCCTAATCTAATATACTTTCAGCGAATCGGACAGTATGCAAATCTCTCGTCATAGGGTCCAAATACCTGATTATGGATGCTGTCTCATAACTAGCGTATATCCCAGACTTTCGGAGAAGGCCCATCGCAGTTTACTGTGGTGGTGGTATAGGTATATAAACCTTGCAACCAAATATTCAAAGATGAGAAATTTTCTGTGCTGACCCTTGCGCTAGTTGCATAGGTGAATCATAATAGTGAATGGATGCTATATGCTTGTGGTCTAAAATTGATGAGAGTCACTGCAAGCAGGACTACGTGTCCCCAACATGCAGTTGGTAAAATTACAATTCTTCAAAGTGGCCAAGCAAAAAAATAATCCTTTAAATTAATGCCTCTGCTAGTCCATTATGGGTGTGGACATGCGGTACGGAATGCTCAACTTTAATTCCCATTTTCATGCAATAATCATCAAATGCCTTCAAAATAAACTCTCCGGTTTTGTCCATTTTGATGGACTTTACATGATGATCAGGGAAATTATTCTTGAATTTAATTATCTGCGAGATTTAGCTTGCAAAAGCGTGGTTTCTCGTAGACAATAAACATACAAGCGACCATTTTGAGGAAGCATCGATGAGCACCATAAATACCTAAATGGTCCTTACAGGGGCTATATAGGACCTCAAAAGCCTCACTGGATACGGTCCATGAATGCAGGGACTTCATCCTTCGCTTTCAGAGCAGAAAGTCTAGTAATTAATTTCCCGGTGGCATATGCGGGGCACACAAAATCTTTCTGTTTCGAAAAATTCTTTACATCGATATTATATCCCTGTGAATTATCAATTATATTTCTCATCATCCTAAGACCTGGGTGGCATTATCTATCATGCCAGAGATAGAAAAGGTTCAAAGCTTATAAATACGGTTTTCAGGGCAGTATAAGCTGCAGATGCCTTAATATTAGTGTAGTATAGACCAGTTTCAAATGAAGAAAGCCGTTCTAATACTATTTTTCTACTTTTTTCACGCTTTGTAGTGAGTAGTATTCCTTACCATACTCTTCTTCAGTCTTTACGTGGAAACCGTTAGCGCGAATATCCTTGAGAGTTCTAGTCAATTCTGAGTACAACAAGGCTTTTTCAATGACCAAAGTTGTGTCCATTAGGAGTATAATTATGACCCTTCCCGAGCCTATTATATAAGTATCGCTGCTTGCGATTGTCGTAAGACTACCAGCATTCTTGTTGATCGACTAAAAGAATCCCGTCTCTCTCAAGGTGGTATTCGTTGTGCCGCTATCCTGCTAAGCACACTTCTTCCATAGGGTGCCACACGCGTTCTAATATAATGTACTTTATTAATATGCAGCAGAAAGTAAGCAACACATAAATAAAATACTTTAGATATCAGCACATAACTTGCTATTATAAATATGGGAAAATAAGCCTTGTAGGGCTCATAATAAGAATTTAATGCTTTGCTCTCCTAGAGCTTACAACCATTATTCAATAATGCAATGTTCCAACTCGACCACAAACTGCAAGTTATTATAAAAGATCCAAGTGCAATGCGCGCACTAGATCGAATCAGCAAAGTATTCAGAAACTTCTGTCTTGATCTGCTACATGGCGATCTTTTCCTCTTGGGCAACTACGGCTGTGGCCACTGCGATGTCCAAAGGAGGGATGATGGGGGCTGCTACTAGGCTGTCCATATCCATGAGTGCAACTAATGGATGTGGATCCTCCGTGCCTGTAATAGCGAGGTGTGCTTCATGTTGTCCTATGCTCTTCTTCTTAGACTGGAAAGCATCAATAACGTGCGACCCACGACCTTACCCTTCTTGCCCCTCTTATTCGTGAGAGGCTTCATCACCTTGTAGCTGCTAGCATTGGCTTCATGGCCAACATTGCTACTAGGTGACTGTGAGATGTAGTTCTTCCTAAGAATATCATCGTGAGCTTCCGCAACTTGCATGTTGTCAATTAATGCGGCATACTCTTGTAGCTGTCTTGACGATAGTTACGTGCGGATTACACCGTATTTGGGTGAAAGGTAGAGAGAATCTTCTCAATCTTCTGCTCATTCGTGATTATATTATCACAGAGTTGAATACTTGTACAAATTCTGGCCATACTAGGTCAGTTCTTCGAACTCATGGTTCGTGATGCCAGTCTTTTTCATATTCATGCAAAGAGTTCATAAGATTATTGCTAGTAATTTACATAAAATAGTTGCAAAATTATCATAATGCTCTTCGAACTCCTGGTTCGTGATCCCGTATTTTTTCATGCATTTTTCATGATTTACTGCTATTTTCAGTGATTAAAAGCAATATTAACAATCACAGATAATCAAAACAGCAAATACAATAAATAAATTGCATAGAAGTAACAATAACAAAGTTAAACATGCTTCAAAAATTCAAAGTTATGCAAAAATTTGAATTCCTGAGGTCCTTTTCTTTTGGAAAAATGACTTTTCAGTGAATTCTGCAATTTAAGGGGTTAAATCGTGAAATTTCAGTTCTGAGAAAAAAATCTTGTCATTTTCCAATTTGCAGGGGGTTATTTGCAAAATTTTCTTATTCGTGAAACTTCCTCGTAATTTTCAGAATTCTGAGGATTAATCTACAAAAATTCGAGATTTTCAACCGCACCCCTCTTTTTTTTTCTTCGGAATTTCGGTTGGCCCTTTTTTTCTTTCGGTATTTCGGTTCTTGGCCGCACCACACGGGCCCATTCAAATTCCCGGCCCCTTAGACCGGATAAAAAAGGGGTGCAGTAGGGTTTCCCCTACCTTTTTTCACAGAGGCGATAGCTCATGCGCCTTCTGGTGGCTTGAGGCGAGCGGCCGTGAGAGGTGTGTTGAGGCGTGGCGGGGAGGCAAGACGCGTGGGCGGCACGCGCGCTGGCGCGGCGCGGCGGCCGTGGCGGGCACACAGCGTGCGTGTTGGCGGAGTCGAATGGCTTATGGCGCGGCGGTTCGCCTAAGAGGCGGCTTGGCCGGAGCGGCGAGTGGCGGGGCAAGCCTGCGAGTGGAGGGCAGCTGCGAGGCGTCATTCGGCGGCGTGGCGCCATCTCCCCAAAGCGGCTCTCCATGGCGGCGATGCTTTGCGCGTCGGCGGATGCACGCAGACGGTCGGCGCGGGCGGCGGTGGCGGGGCATGTGGGTTAAGCGTGGTGGTGCCGCCACTTCTGGCGAGGCGAAAGTGCAGTCGCGAGGCGCTTCAAGCGGCGGCGTTCGGAAGCGCCGCTTCTGAGGCAGTCTTGGGGCGATCGCCGGCCGTCTGAGCTCTATGGCGGTCTTGGCCGTGAGACGCGATCGTCGCCTTCCCGCCCTCTTTTTTTCTTCTTTGCTTTTGTCATTTGCCGTGGCCATGCGGCGGCACTAGGCGTCTCCGACCGGCTGGAGGGTGTGGCTCCGACCGACGATGGTCCGGCTGTGAGCCGGCGGTAGTGGGGGGACCCGTGCGGGGTGGCGCCGGCGTTCCATGGTCGGCGATGTCCTGGCTTCAAGCCGGAGGCAGTGGGGGTGGGGGGAAGCCTGTGCGGGGCGCCGATAGGCCGTGCGGGGCCGTCGGATTTTTTTCCATACTGTTCATACATATGTGTACTGTTCATGTGATGCCATTATCGTTCATACGATTATCGTTCATGCAATTACCGATCGGCTTGGCCGGCGACTTCAAGTCGGCTCGCGAAAGATTTAGAACGAATTTGCGATTTCCAATCTACGGTACAATCGACATTCACCTTTTCATGTAATCTACCGTTCGAAATTGTGTCGGTGACTTCAAGTTGGCTCACGGTAGATTAGGGCGGATTTGCACCGTATGTTACAATTTAAAAAGCCAAATTTGCAAAATTGAAAGCAATCTAGAAAAAAAAAACAATTCGATCTACGAGTGTCGTTCATCGATGGTCACCTTTCGATTTGAGGAGTCAATCGTGCTGATAACGTGTTGAGAAACCGTCGCTGGCGAGTCCAGTCCGAGCGATTACCTTGTAGACAAACTCAGAATCATAAGAACAATGCAAGAACACAAGAACATAATAATAGATTGAACACAGAGATATATGAGGCTTCTTGCTTCTCTTTATTCCTTTGTCAATCGATCAATCGTTTACAATGAATATCACCCCCTATTTATAGGCTAGAGACTCTACTAGAGTTTGGGATGGAGAGCCTATACATGAACCGGCTTCTAAGCTAAGCTCATAGTTTTCCAACAATATTGGTCTCCACAATGCAGTCATGCAGAGATGTTCCTTTTAGCGCCAAGGCATGGGTTCATATGCAACATGCATGTTGCGTCTGCTCTTCTTCTTACTTTTAGGCCTTCATGGTGGCGCCGATTTGTTTGTCAATATACCATTGGACTTTTATGGTTTGAACGAGTGTTGATCTAGGAGCGTTGGTTGCGTGATCTGACGGGCATATGGCCTAAAAAAGCCCATGTCCTTCAAGTATATGGTTTCTTTTCTTTCTTATAGAAAAACTGGTACCGAAAGAAACCTTGAAGGACTTAAGTTTTTTTTTAAATGTAGCAGGCCATTTAATTGTTCAAAATTAAATCTAAGAAGCAGCAACTAGGTATATTGTAGCTGTCAACGGCAAAGCTAATTAAGATTGTATATGTGAGGTTGGGCAACTTCTGATACCAAGTGCGAAAATACCCCCGAGACTGGGCAAACAATGCACCTACATACGTAAGCTGGCATAACCTACTTGAGCAAACCATCGCTCGGTAGGCCGGCTGCCCAAGCAAACCTAATTGCTGCGACTGCTGCCTCCGCCGCGGCGCAGCCGGTGACAGTTGTGCATGCAGTATTACCTCTTTTTTCCTTCAGTTAGGCAGAAGAGCACGACTCGACTGTAGTGCAAAGTCACCTAGCTAGTGTCAGGCGAACTAACCAGTTATGGGATGAACTGTATTCTACGAAGCTTAATTCGGTAGCATACATGCATACACATTGACGAAGATGCCGAGGGGCAACCAGTGGCGGAATCAGGATTTTGGAAGATCCGGGACAAACTTTTAGTGTTGTTGACAATGACATTAGATGTTTTAACCGGTTACACTTGAGAATTGTCATATACTGTTGCAGTTCTAAAATAAGTTTGTATTAATTTTATTTTCTTATGGAACTCCTAAAAAAACCAAAATTTACTAAAATTTTACTTAGGGAAAACAAAACTAAAGACTCCGAGTCGTCAGGATGAATCAATGGCTCATCGCTGATGGCTGATGCAGTATTGCAGTGTGCTGTGTGCTCTTGCGTAGTCGCGTCGCCTTAGCACCGCAGCCACACTGCCGCAGCCCCTCACAGCCTCGCTCACCCGAGCTGCGTCGCAGCTGCAGCACCCTCGCTCGCTCGCGGCACGTGGCAGCCCCTCGCTCTCCTCAGGTCCGCCCAGCAGTCAGGGAGGCCCAGGGCAGCCGCCCCGGCTTGTCCCGGGTGGTTCTGTCACTGGGGCAACGAAGAGTGTCTGCCTAGTACTACGCGCGAGGCACGACGGAACAGCGCCGCCTGGAGCAACTGTTGCTGAAGAAGGAAAAAAAACGCTGGACGCTGAACATGATCGATCGTTTTTTTTTAAATAAAAAAACTCATGCTCCCCTTTAACTGGGGCTTTCATTATAGACAAAAAATTGTATAGATGCTGATATTATACATATCTGGGAGTCGCAAGTTCGAAAGATAATTGCAAGGATTATTGTGATACAAACTGTGGCACGAAGTAGTGGCAATTTGTTGATTGTTAGCGAACATCTGAATTGCTCCTTTTGCCAGCCCATGAGCTGCTTCCTTTGCATGTCTTGGAATATGCATTAGCCAGTGTTGTAGTTGCTACGTTTTTTGGACCAAAATAGTGATTAGGGGATGAATAGGAGCTCACTCTTTTCCTCCTCTGGTATTCAACATTCTTTTCACTCCAATAGCTATGCAAAGCTATAAAGATCAAGGTATCAAGATCACAACGAAAGACTTGAGTTGAAACCAAGAAGATCAAACCTCAACGCTCCTTATCCTGTCTAACCAACAAGGCACAGCCGGTCTGACCGCTCCCCTCTACTGACTGAAAGACAGCACGACGATGGATCCACAAAATAACTTAAATTTTGATCTAGTGATCCAAATCACTTGAGATTTCAGATATAGCTCAACAAGAAGGTCGGAAACCTATTCTATTCGAAGATCGATACAATCATAGCCAAGGTTCCACAAATTTTTTGATTGAGGGCAAGAAGGCTCAAAACCGAGGGAAATCTAACTTTGATCTAATGGCTTGCTCATTGATGAAAAATGGTCAAGATGACCTTAGATCAGATCTTACAAGTTCTAGCAAGCTAGATCATGACAAAAGACCAAGACAAAACCCTAGAACACAATAAACCTAAAATCACAAAAGAGAGAGCAATAACAAGAGAACTCGATTTTACACAAACTGATTGGATTGAGGGATTGAAGGTTTATACTACCTCCTGTTTTAAATATCTGACATCGTGTAATGCAAATTATAACTACCGAGCGTCATGCTTATCCGAACGGAGGGAGTAGCTACTCCAAACCTATCTGTCGTGGGCTCTGGACGGTTGCCCCGGCTGCCCTTGCCCAGGAACGGCCGTGGCCGTGTTCCTAATGAAGCCAAGTCAACGAGTCAAACATGCGGCGCCCAACCAGCGAGCTAGCAATATCCACGTCCATATCTGCAAGTGCCGATATGCCCAATTGCCCATACCCATGCATGGACCCTTGGCTGACTCAGCAATAGCTCTGCCCACGGTCTCGTACTAATGTCCACATCACGTATGCTCGTAATCGCATGCAACCAATTAAACAGTCAAAACAGGCATGCCACAGCTCTCCCCCCTATGGCTATCCACTCCTCTATATAAGCTCCAACCCTTCTTCGTAAGTGAAGCCACGCACATCGATCTCTACTAGCAAGTGTAACATAACACTGAAGCTTAACTAACACCATGGCATTTAGCAGAGCTTGCCGTTGCTTGCTGCTTGTCTCCCTGTCTCTGCTCCCTCTGGGCATGGCCATGGACTCCATTGGCAGTTACTGCACCGGAACCAGCTACGCGGGCAGCAGCAAGACCGTGGCCAGCATCAACTCCGTCCTCGCCGACCTCGTCGCCAAGGGCTCCTCCGCTGGCTTCGCCACGTCCTCCGCCGGAAAGGGCAACAACGTCATCTACGGCCTCGCGCAATGCCGCGGCGACGTCTCCGCCAGCGACTGCGCGGCCTGCCTCGCTGACGCCGCCAAGCAGCTCCCCACCGCCTGCAGCTACCAATCGGACGCCAGAATATGGTATGCTCACATCATCACATGCGTGTCAGTACGTACCATGATACAACACTGTCACTGACTCAAAGATCGATCTATGGAGTGGTAGTTTCATCATTTGAATTAGAGACTTGTTGATACGTGCGATCATGCGACGTGCAGGTACGACTACTGCTTCATGCGGTACGACAACACCAACTTCGTCGGGCAGTCGGACACGGACGCCGGCGTGATCTTGGTGAACGTGCAGGCGGCGGACAACCCCAAGTCGTTCGAGAAGGCGGTTGGGAAGGTGATGGGCAAGGCGACGTCGCAGGCGGCGACGGCGGGCAGCGCGGGGCTCGGCACAGACAAGGACCAGTACACGCCGTTCATCAACATCTATGGCCTGGCGCAGTGCACGCGGGACCTCGCGCCGCTGACGTGCGCGCAGTGCCTCTCGACGGCGGTGTCCAAGTTCGGCGACTACTGCGGCGCCCAGCAGGGGTGCCAGATCAACTACAGCAGCTGCAGGGTGCGCTACGAGATCTACCCCTTCTACTTCCCGCTCGACGGCGCCGGCGGCCGCGCCACCACCGATATGACAAAGTACACCAAGATCGTCGTGCACCCTTAACATATAAGTTGCACGTGCTGATGTACATGCATGTATGCATGTACACGTATAGTACGTAGTACTGGTACTATTATATGTGTGCAAGTGAATGAAGTGATCGAATTGATGTTTCAGCATGCACTGAACAAGCTGGCTATAAGCTGTAGCCTTCGCATGCTGCAACTGGGAATAAAGATGATGTGTACTAAGCAATGTACGCACGTTTGTGTGGAGTAATAAAGTTAACAAGTTAACTACATTTGTGTGCAACAAAATACATCGACGTGGAAGATAATTCGTGATGTAGAGTCCTCGACTTGATCTCTTGTTCGTTCTCGATTAGGCCCTATTCGGGACACGGGAATTTCGAAGAGACGTAACTCTTGCTAGATGTAGGGCCTCTTCTTACAAAATTCTCGTGGGAATCCTGCAATCCAAATGAAGCCATACTTATCAATTCTTTTTACCTGGGAAGATCGACTTGTGTAATCTTTCTGAAGCTCCCTTCGGCCTCATAGATCTGGGGAGAAAATACAACCGCCTCGATGTTGAGAAATTTCAACATCTGGGGAGAAAATACAACCGCCTCGATGTTGAGAAAGGTGACTCGTATCCTACTAGAACTTGAAATCTTTTAGTACTTGGAAGGTGAGGCTAAAGGATTTGACGATTCATATACTAATTCAATTCGGACATATAAGGATTTACACTTCCCTTTGGACGAGGACAAGTATGGGAAAAACTTTCTACCTCCTAGGAGGACATCCTCTTATCTCATCTGTCTTCCATTTTTCTCAAGATTCACATCATTTTATCTCTTTTAGTATTCTACGTTCCCCCAAATATGCATGCACGGCTCTCGAGGTAAAAAATTGGATGACGGATGAGATAGGGGATATCTCCTTAAGCGATGAAAATCCACTTTCCGACAAGTGTGTGACTATGTAAGCCACGAGGAAGCCAAGCATAGGAATCTTCATACAAAACAAGGGTAGAAGCAATTAGGGGCGTACAAGAGGATTAGAGGCTAGGTTATCTTTTAGCACTAGATTTTTGTACATGGTAAAGATTTGAGGGTACAAAGGTTCGAGAGGGTTGTGAGAGTGCAACAATCTCTCGTAATCTTTAAGGCTTCGCTTAAAGAATTTGTCGTCAGCTTCGCCAAATATTTTATCTCTTATTGTGATAATTTCATCACCATTATTTTGGTTCACTCAGTGTTTTATATAATTTGTTCTTAATACAGTGCACACTCATGCCGTATGTCACAATATCAAATCCAATATGGATGTTGCTGCGCATAAGAAAGAGTATCAGATTGATAACACTTTAAATCTTAACCACTGGCCTTTCTAAGTACTACTACTCCAATTTCTCGGGCTTGCTTAGATACCAAGGGATTGTACTAGTACTAAAACCCCTTCAATCCAAATGGATTATACCTAATCCCCATCCATCCAAACAATCCCTTAATTAGATGCACAACACATCAATCCTTTTTGTGCTAATTGACTGAACCAAGCTGGTGCTCATGTGTTGTGCTCCTATCGATTCGAAGGTTACTACTAGTACTTGCATTATTTGAGAAATACTTGTGCAATGTTCTTTTGTCCATTTTTTCAAATATATGAACAAGTGAACAAGAATCAAACAAACAAATTGGCTCGTCTCTATTCGATCCATTGAAACAGACACCCAGTTACAAACTTACAATTGACAAAAAAAAAAACAGAATTCGGAACTTCAGAAGACAGTCAGGCACTCACGCAGTCACGTCACACCGCACGCCTTCCTTGCTTGCTCGCCGTTGCTGCACGCCCTCGCCCTCGTTGTCTCCCCAACATCCCCGCAACGCCCTCGAGCCTCCGCCGCGCCATGCCCTCTCTCTCCGTCTCTACGTCTCGCCATCTAGGGTTCCACCGTTCGAGTGCGAAGTGCAGGAGGCAGCAGGCTAAGTCTAATTGCAAATTAGTCCTCCAAGCTCCAACTAGCAGCGGCCCACTAAGCCACACGACCTAGGCGTCCACAAAACTTTCTTCTTCCTCAACGACCGGAGCACCTGTGTTGTACCGCCTCCATGCCTAGAAACTTACACCGATGCTAAGAGGGGTACTAGAGGTCCGACGAAGAGAGCTGGGCTGTAGCCCCAACAGTGGCTCCACGAGGGTATACAACCATGGTCCAGAATGTATAAAGATTCACTGCAGGACGAAGTAGCTTGGACTTGGAGTCAACTTTGTAGTACTATGCCTACACATGCAGCTCGCTTGCGAGTCACATCGAATGTTTGCCATTGGTGTAGTGTCGAATTGACTGTCCAAACCAGAGTTGAAAGGGATGCATGTAGAGCGAGTTATATATCCGAAGTCCAAACTTCGTGCCAGCCGATATAGCGGCGGAACGACGTACTTGTTGCAGAAACGACGTGATGCATGCCTAACAATTAACGAAAGATTCAAAGTTAGGGACGATCCAACCGAATATACCCTGACGCCCAATGACCCAACTATTGACAAATAGGGGCAGCCGTTACTGTTTCATAAATCAATCCTTACAGGAGTGATCACATGAACACTAAGAGAAACAAGGAGCATAAGCGTATAAAGGAGAGCCAGTATCTTTTATTCATCTGTGTATCTCTTGTACATGGGGTTCTCGTGTTTATAGCCAAGCCCTCCTTGAGCGGTTTAATATTTTGCCCATAAAACCCTTAAGTTTCATAACACTCTCCTTGGGCAATATAGACAACGATATGCAAATGTCTCATTCCAAAAACCCATTGGGGAAAAATGAATGAAGAAAAGAGTACATTACATTCGTAGATTGTATAACACTTGTTGTCTCATTAAAAACCTTCGTGTGAGAAAATTTCACAAAAACTCACTAAAGAAAAGAGTACAACGTTTAATCCTCGGGATCCAATCTTCAAGATTTTGGATAAATCCTCATGATTCGATAAGGGTCATGATTTAGGGATTTACTCCCCTGAAGTCTGCAACTCTTTAAACCGTCTCATTCAAATACCATGAATGTATCTTTGAAAACTAGATACAAACAGAGATTTATTAAATAAAGAAAAAAGTCCGGTTTACTCTCTCGAACTATTAGAAAAGTCTGGTTTACCCCCTGAACTACAAAATCGGTTATTTTACCCCATAAACTTGCGAAAACCGAACAAAAAACACCTCATGCCGGTTTGAAGGGGTGGTTTTGCTGATGTGGCAGCGGTTTTGTCCTAGTCAGCATGTATGTGTCCCATTTCTTCTTCATCTCTCCCTTCTTCTCTCTCCCTCCCTCCATTAACTCCATCTTGAGCTTTGCTCCTCAGCTCCCCCCTTCCACCGGCCGGCCCGGCTCCTAGTGCTGCCACCGCCGCCGCTCGCTCTTTGCCACCGCTGTCCCTCTTGGTGCGCCCTCGGCTCCTCCAGCGTCATGGCGCATCATGCTCGGCTCGGGCTTCGCCCGTCTTGCGCCGCCAAGGAGATGTCTCTTGTGTGCCGCCCAACGAATGGCGGTGCACGGGCGAGCCCGAGCCGAGCCGCATGTGGCCATGACGCGGGAGGAGCCGAGGGCACTGACCAAGAGGGGATACAGTGGTGGCGGGCGAGCGGCGGCGGTGGCGGCACTGGCCAAGCAAGTGGAGTCGAGGAACTGATGCGTCGCATGGTGGACCGAGCCAGGACCGAGCGTGGCCGAGCCCGGCGGCGGCGCTAGAGAGAGAGGGAGAGGGAAAGAGCCGGGTCGACGAGTGGTGAGGGAGCCGGGCCGGTGGGCGAACGCAGGGAGGCGGGGAGGAACCGGAGGGAGCTGGGCGCAGAGGACACAGGTCGGCGATGCCATGAGTATGCGGCGCCAGCAGTAGGAGGGAGCTCTCAAGGCGGCCGTAGGAGGACACGGCTTAACAGACTCCTGCGGGATGTTGGCCTTGTCGTAGGCTGCGATGAGGGCGGCGACGGTGGCCTCGTCGGGGGAGATGGAGAATGACGGCATGGTGTCGAGGAGGAGACAGCAGGCGTGGTTGAGCATGCGGCGGGAGGCAAGGATCGGGACGAGGAGCGTGAAGGTGGCGGACTCGGGGCGGAAGCTGGCGCGGCGGTAGGCAAAGCGGATGAACTAGAGCGAGAGATCGGCGTGGCCGGTGGCGGCGGCGGCAGAGATGACGTCGTTGACGAGCGGCACGGCGAGGTTGGGGGAGAGCAGGTGGATGGAGTTCTCGAGGCAGGTGGTCCACAGGCGGAGAATCGTCTCGTGCAAGGGCTCCTCACAATGGGAGGGCTGGGGCCGCCGCCAGCCCCGGGTGTCGACGGTGGAGGTGGAGAAGGCATGGCGGAGGAAGAGAGGGGTGGGGGCGTGGAGCTGGAGGGAGAGAAAGAAGAAATGAGGAGAAGAAAAATAAGAAAAGAAAAGAAAAGAAGAGAAAGGGGAGAGGTGGAGTGGAGAGAGAGGGTGACGTGGACGCCCACGTAGCAAAACCGCTGCCACATCAGCAAAACCACCCCTTCAAACCGGCATGAGGTGTTTTTTGTCCGGTTTTCGCAACTTTAGAGGGTAAAATAACCGGTTTTGTAGTTCAGAGAGTAAACCAGACTTTTTTAATAGTTCAAGGGTATAAATCGGACTTTTTCCTTAAATAAATTAACTGAATTTTCATATGATTTTATTTGCTCGACCTCATCGCCTCGAAGAATCTCTATTCTAAGGCCTAAATTCTCCGTGGCCCCAACATGCAGTTGACCCGACGTGTTGTACCTGAAGCCCAATTGATCTGTTGGCCGAACATCCCTGCATACTAGGACTGGTCGGAGTCAAAACGGGCTCTGAACTCAATCAGCACACGCCTGAGCGGGCCTAGTAACCAGCAGCTCGGCCCTAACCGCCCCAAAGTCCATCCACGCTCACCGATGGACAGAGAGACAAACGTGGAAGCAGGCGGGCGGGCCACCGCATGCATGCGCGCCACCTCTCAAGCTATCGACCCGGCCGGCCGCACGCTCAAAAGGGGGCTCGAGAGTACCAGCCTACGGAGGATACAACCACTCCGCGCGTCTGGATTCTGGAAGCAAGTGGCAATTTTATTCGCAGGCACGCTCGTCGTCGTACGAAGGAATTGAACGAGCCATGGCCTCCGGCGCCGTGAGCCCCGCGTTTGCCTACACCATCGTCTACGTCAAGGACGTGGCCAAGTCGGCCGCCTTCTACTCTGCCGCCTTCGGCTACACCGTCCGCCGCCTCGACCAGTCCCACAAGTGATTGATTAACCTACATAATTTCTTTCATCATCTGTTCGCACGGACAACATGTCAATATGTCATGTGTTGCAGGTGGGCGGAGCTGGAGAGCGGGTCGACGACCATCGCGTTCACGCCGCTGCACCAGAGGGAGACCGACGCGCTCACGGGCGCGGTGCAGCTGCCGGATTCGCCCACCAAGCGTGGTCCCGTGGAGATCTGCTTCGACTACGCGGACGTCGACGCGGCGTACCGGCGCGCCGTGGACAGCGGGGCCGTGCCGGTGAGCGCCCCGGAGCAGAAGAACTGGGGGCAGAAGGTCGGCTACGTCAGGGACATCGACGGGATCACCGTGCGCATGGGGAGCCACGCCCGCGAGTAGCGGCATACATGTGGGAGATACTGTGTTGCCATGTATAACAAGGAATGCCGTGTCTGTACGTACTCTGTCCGTCTGTCGATATCAAATAAACCGTGATCTCACTAGCGTCGTCTCTCTCCCTCCCCCTCTCGCGTCGTGGTGCCCGTCGTGATTCATGTGCATCCATCTCCGAGTTTTATACGAGCAACCAGATTGCAGAGCCGTTAAAGGCCGGCCCAGTTGTACACTTATACGGGCAACCCAAGCCTACAGGCGTGCTCGCAAGTCACACGACAAGGACGAGAAGACAACAGATGCCCATCGATTTTCGGTTAAGCACAACATATTCCAGCTTGCTTAAAAAGTTTAGTGGAAATGTACTAATCACATATTCACGTGATACACGCAGTCCTGAATAATGTCCAGAGCGAGATATAGGCCGTCGAAAAGCCCGGTTGTACACTTGCATCAAAAGTCCAAACGTAAGGAGCACGCTTGGGCGTAGTCTAATAAGCTTACTGATCTAGTGCAATTTGCGAATTTGCGAGTAGGCCCAAGCTGAGCCAGTTGGTAGTATAGCAATTGTCAGTTTTAACCGCTAATAATCTATTAACGTGTAATTGATTGTGCCGGTGATCTAGAACTGATCTTATGTATAATTGTTTGATTCGGAGAGGCCTCCTAGATAAGAATCACGCAGAGAATGATACAGAGATTTTATACATATTCAGGCCTTCTCCGGAGAGAATAATAACATTATTCATGTGTGGCTATATAGAGTATGCCGATTACAATCAAGAGAAAGACTAGAGCTTGTGCTCCAGATTGCGCTTGTCCCCTTCTGCATTCTGACTTCAACCTTATATAATGTATGAAGAGGTGGCTGTTCCCTCAGACGAAGAGGCGTCCCAACGTTCCAATTGACGAACCGCTTGATGGAAGTTGCCGCTAGGGAAGTGGCACCCCTACGTTGCTAGGCAGTTGTTGTCAGAGATAGAAGTAATTCATGCGGTTACTCACAGAGAGTAACAGTGTATATTAAATACTCAATGTGTTAAACATGACGTATAATATTCTCTAACCGATTAGGCCCACAAGTCAGCAAACCTTGTCAATTACATGGTTGTCGAAGTCAGGCTGGTTGAAGCCAACCGTCGTAGAAGATCCTATGACTGCTCGATAGTCGTAGAAATGTTTACGACTATACCATGGTCGTAGGAAGACTCACGACCATAGAGTGGTTTACGATCAGGCGGCTTGATATCTCTCTTATAAATATTAAGGGATATACTTAAGACTAATATAGAGATGCTAATATCTATAATAAGAATTATAGATAAATAAATAAATAAGGATTATTAGATCCTCGTCAGATTAGCTTGTGTAATGGAATTCCAGCGGAATTTCTCTAAACTAATTAGACTAATCCCGTTTAGAGTTTTTTTATTAACTATTTCCTTTGAAATGCAAACTAAGCCCGTTTAGAGTTTTTTTTTCATGCGGAAATCGGACTTTTTTCCCTTTGAAGTTCGAATGTAAACTTTCTACGTTCCAAACTACCTAAAGTTGCATAACACGTCTGTCTAGAATGTAATTTGCAGAGATTGCACTTTTAACCCTAAAATTCACATGAAAGAGCAACGGCCCTTCTCAAGTTCTCCAGACTGGTCGGGCGGAGGAAGGGGGGAAGAAATCGTGAAGGAGGCAGGCCATAAAGTCATAAACGCTACACAATTCCAGTGTTTTCCACTTGGCGCGGGAACCCACTCGAGCTACACCAACAAACAAAATCTCCCGGCCTTTTTCCGGTTCGAACCCCGCCAACACAAAGTCCTAAAGCGAAACGCCGCACGAAACCTGCGACCGACCGAGGGATCCCGGTCCCGGCACCGTTCTGGAGAAGTCGCGCGCGGGCCCGAACCCTCCGAGCCGAAACCGCCCACCTCATCCTCCCGCGGGAACCTTCCCGAACGCCACCATCGCTCCCCTCCTATATAAGCACTTACCGTCCTCCCCCTCCTCCCACTAACCCAGAGGAACAAACCAAGCATATCCACCGCGAGCCAACCGAAAGAACAACAAACTCAATCAATCACAGAGCGCGCTCAAACCCCCCACTTCGATTCAGTTCAATTCTAGCTTCTGTTTCTAGCTTGTGTTTGATTTGATCGGAGGAGAGGAGATATGGCGAGCAAGGGAGGCAACAAGGGGGAGGGCCCGGCGATCGGCATCGACCTCGGCACTACCTACTCGTGCGTCGGCGTCTGGCAGCATGACAGGGTGGAGATCATCGCCAACGACCAGGGCAACCGCACCACGCCGTCCTATGTCGCGTTCACCGACACCGAGAGGCTCATCGGCGATGCCGCCAAGAACCAGGTCGCCATGAACCCCACCAACACCGTCTTTGGTAAGTTCCTCTTCGTGCTCTCGCTCGCCTTGAATAATTCGAGTGTTCGCTGTTGTCATGAGAATCGTATATGCTTCTTGTTGATGAGAGATCACAAATTCACAATCGACAACTCTCACAAAAGCTTTTTGACAAGCACTCGCTGAAAACGTGACACGTAGCGTCGGTACTTAGCACACACCAACCTGCTCTGCTCCTCCCTCTGTTTTGGCGGCAGAGAAGAATCACTGATCTTGAATTTCACCTCGATCGCAGCAGCTTGAGTAATAAATTATTGAAATTGAAATTATCCACATATGAGGGAAAAGAAACATAGGAATAGGTGATCAGAGATCAAAAACAAGTGCAATACTAATTAAGCATGTATTTTACAGAGCACTCACTAACCCCTCTGTTGCGCAATGCAGACGCCAAACGGCTCATTGGGCGGCGCTTCTCGGACCCGGCCGTGCAGGAGGACATGAAGATGTGGCCGTTCAAGGTGGTTCCAGGCCCCGGCGACAAGCCGATGATCGTGGTGACCTACAAGGGCGAGGAGAAGAAGTTCTCGGCCGAGGAGATTTCCTCCATGGTGCTCACCAAGATGAAGGAGATCGCCGAGGCGTTCCTCAGCACAACCATCAAGAACGCCGTCATAACCGTCCCAGCCTACTTCAACGACTCCCAGCGCCAGGCCACCAAGGACGCCGGCGTTATCTCCGGCCTCAACGTCATGCGCATCATCAACGAGCCCACCGCCGCCGCCATCGCCTACGGGCTTGACAAGAAGGCAGCCAGCACCGGCGAGAAGAACGTGCTCATCTTCGACCTCGGCGGCGGCACCTTCGATGTGTCCATCCTCACCATCGAGGAGGGCATCTTCGAGGTCAAGGCCACGGCCGGCGACACCCACCTGGGAGGCGAGGACTTCGACAACCGGATGGTGAACCACTTTGTGCAGGAGTTCAAGAGGAAGCACAAGAAGGACATCAGCGGCAACCCGAGGGCGCTCCGGCGGCTGAGGACGGCCTGCGAGAGGGCGAAGAGGACGCTCTCTTCCACCGCACAGACTACCATTGAGATCGATTCCCTCTACGAGGGCATCGACTTCTACGCGACCATCACCCGCGCCCGGTTCGAGGAGTTCAACATGGACCTCTTCCGCAAGTGCATGGATCCCGTCGAAAAGTGCCTGAAAGACGCGAAGATGGACAAGTCCCAAATCCACGAAATCGTCCTTGTCGGTGGCTCCACCCGTATCCCCAAGGTGCAGCAGCTGCTCCAGGACTTCTTCAACGGCAAGGAGCTCTGCAAGAGCATTAACCCCGATGAGGCCGTTGCCTACGGCGCCGCCGTCCAGGCAGCCATCCTCAGCGGCGAGGGCAACCAGAAGGTGCAGGACCTGCTGCTCCTCGACGTCACGCCGCTCTCGCTCGGGTTGGAGACGGCCGGTGGTGTGATGACCACGCTGATTCCGAGGAACACCACCGTCCCCACCAAGAAGGAACAGGTCTTCTCCACCTACTCCGACAACCAGCCCGGCGTGCTCATCCAGGTGTACGAGGGTGAGAGGACGAGGACCAGGGACAACAACCTGCTCGGCAAGTTTGAGCTCAGCGGCATCCCACCGGCGCCGAGGGGCGTGCCCCAGATCAACGTCGTCTTCGACATCGACGCGAACGGCATCCTGAACGTGTCGGCTGAGGACAAGACGACTGGGAAGAAGAACAAGATCACCATCACCAACGACAAGGGGCGGCTGAGCAAGGAGGAGATCGAGCGGATGGTACACGAGGCCGAGAAGTACAAGGCCGAGGACGAGCAGGTGCGGCAAAAGGTGGAGGCCCGGAACGCGCTGGAGAACTACGCGTACAACATGCGCAACACGGTGCGCGACGAGAAGATCGCGTCGAAGCTCCCCTCCGAGGAGAAGAAGAAGATCGAGGATGCCATCGAGGACGCTATCAAGTGGCTCGACGGCAACCAGCTCGCCGAGTCCGACGAGTTCGAGGACAAGATGAAGGAGCTGGAGAACATCTGCAACCCCATCATCTCCAAGATGTACCAGGGCGGCGCGGGCGGCCCCGCGGGCATGGACGAGGACACGCCCAGCGGCGGCGCAGGCACCGGCGGTGGCAGCGGCGCCGGGCCCAAGATTGAGGAAGTGGACTAAGCGAGTCGTGATTCGTGTCAGGTCTTGAGCTGGAGGTGGTGGTGCTGCTTTCGGAGTGTTCTGCTTCGTCTTGCCTGTGTCTTGGTTGTGTGGTTATGTCTTATGTCGAATAATGCGGTGCGAGTGCCTGAAGGGTGTGGTCAGTGATGGAGGTATTAGGTTTAGTAGAGTAAATAATGTGTTAGGTTTAGCAGAGTAAATTATCTGTAATAAGAACATATGTGGTTCTTTGTAACAGCCCAATTTTTCAAATTTCAGAGAAAATTTAAAATTTAATTATTTTTGTGGAAATTCTGAAATTTTTAAAACTTTTCCCTAATTAGTTAAAGCTAAAATAAATTTAACTATAAAATCTATTATCAAGTTTAAGTTGGAAATAATTTTATTAAGTCTAAAATGTCTCTAAGAATTTATGAGAATTTTTCTAGAATTTTTGGAATTATTTTGCTATATTCTAAAGTCAAATGAATTAAACTGAATATTTAAAATAGAAAATGAAAAGAAAATCGAAAACAGTGTTTGGGCCGAAACTTGGTCAGCCCATTTACTCACGCGTGTGCACAGCCCAAGCCGCCCACTCTTGGATCATGATCATATGGCTCACACTTTCTTCTCCTCGCCTCGTCTTCCTCAAGGCGTCTCACAAGACCGCCGCCATGGCCGCCTTCACTCAAGCATTAACACGCGCTTTACTTCCCTTTTTTCTCGCGTTTGTGCAAGAATCAAACCAGCGTCTCTCGCCGACTCACTCGCCTGTTTTCCTCTCTTTAACCCCTTTTAAACTCCACGCCGCCACCGCCGCCATTGATGCCGCCCACGATCTCCGTCTCGCTTTGCCCGGCCCTATAAAGGAGCCTCAGCGCCTTGAGCTCCCAACTCACCACCGCCACCACTTCCTTTCTCCTCCCCATACTGCGGAATTTGAGAAATAGCTCGCTGCCACCGGCTTCCGTCGTCGAATTGCAGCGCCATCGGCGACTCTCCGCCACCCGAACCCACCTTCGAGTCGCCATGTCTCGCTCGTCCCGGCGCACCTTCCCGGCCGGAGAGTCACCGTAGCTCGTCGTCGCCGTTGAATGTAACCGCCGCCGCTTTTCTCTCGCCGCTTCGCCTCGTCCTCATCTCGACGATTGGGTGAGAGCACCGAACCGCTTTGTCACCCTCTTCCTCCTCATGCCCTTCACGGCATTGTAGTGTAGCACGCCGCCGGAGACCATCGGGTTCGCATGCGGCACCTTCCCGCCGACATGGCCTCGCCACGTAAGCACCACGGTGGCGCCACCTCACGCCACGTGGGTGCCACATCACCTCACCGCCAAATCGGCGCCACCGAGCCTTTCATTCGTGGACTTGGTCCATGTGAGCCGAGTCTATGACACTTAGGCCCCACATGTCGAAAGTTAATTCAAATTATTTTAATTCCGGAAAATCATTGCTGACGTCACCATGCGCAATAATTAGAATTTCCTTTAGGAGAATAATTCGAGAAAATTGTTTAAATAATGATTTAGTTTAAAATTTGTAAAATTCATAACTTTTGCATTATAACTCCAAATTAGATGATTCAAGTTGCTAAAATTTTAGAAAATTATTGTCTAACTAAATAAAATATAATAATTCAATTTAGAGTTCATTTTAGTTCTGTTTTAGAATTTAGAATTCTTTTAAATATCAAATTTAGGTTAAAATTTGTAAAATTCATAATAATTGAATCCTAACTCCAAATTTAGTGAAACAAATTTCTAAAATTTTATAATTTGATTATCTAGCTCAATAAAATAAAATTATTATATTTAGACTTGGTTTATTTTGTATTTCTGAGTTTTATTTGAATTTTATTTGATTTGCCTTATTTTCACGTTTAGACTTTGACGATTCTGGGAATTTGATACTTCTCAAGACTTAGATTTTCGGATCGCAACGAAGGCAAGTTATACTTTGACCATTTTGCCCTATTATTTTAAAGTTAATTAAATTCAGTTTTTAAATTATTAAATGCATGCATAATTTTATTCAAGTATTTCAAATTCTGTTTAAATAATTAGTTATTCCTATTATCCTTGTATGCCAAATTTTGGATGTTGCCATGTCATTCCTTTGTCACTTTAGATAAATTATTATGTTTAATAATCAAATGCTTCGCAAATACTTAGACCATGATTTATGTTTTTGGGAGAATTTTAGCCAACTCAATAAACTTTCTTTGAAAACTAAAACTATGGTATTGTTTTACCATAGCGAATTTGTAAAGATGGTTTTATAGAAATAAAATAAAAGGGTTTGGACTTGGGCGAAAAGGATGAATGGTGGGTGCGAGTTTATGCACAGGCTTAGTCTCGTTAAGATTAAGACCTGTGGTTTAAATTGAATGACGCCCAAGTCAATTGAGGACCGGTCTTTGAGCGCATTTTGTTATGCCTTATCGTACAACCACATGTCCTGTATGGGCAGGACTCGCTTAATAATTTGTAATACCTCTTAGTTATTGGTGCTATGTTGTATGTATGGGTGTCGGCAGAAGCAGTTTTCCCATCTGGCGCAAGAGGGGTTTTGAGGACGGCCACCCAATGGAAGCGAAACCTTAGCGGGCACAAGTACTTTGAGGTAGAACATTGTAACGACCTTGTGATGTTTGCTCTGTCACACGCCTTAGGAAGCGTGGATTGGCCGACACAAAGAGTATAATATCTCGTGTGGGTAAAGTTGTACAAACTCGCAGAGTAGAAACTATTGAATAGCGCGTCATGATCATGGACATGCTAGCAAAGCCACTCAGAGTTAGTTTTGTTTTTGGTTTTAAAAGTGATTTCAACAGATAATTTCAGGATGGATAGTCCTGTGGGAAAATTGGGCGGGTAGCCATTGTGATTGGAGGATATCCATCATCTTTTATGGAGGTTATCCACAATAAGCTATTGTTACTTAAAATGGTTATTGTATGAAATGGCTTTGAAATCTAATATGATTATTTAAATTAAAAGCCGCCGCTTACATAAAATAACCTTGCCAAGATCCTTTGTCTACCTTATGCATGCATATCAATTCCATATTGGTGTAACTTGCGAGCACGGTAGTAGTGCTCACTCTTGTGAATAATCTTTATTCAGAGAAGTTATCTACCGGAGACGGTGAGGATCTTGACGCTTAGGTGCGGCTTCTGCATTTATTGCTCGTGGCTAATCGTTGGGTCTACTACTATCATTTCGCTCATTGTGTTTTACTTTATTTGGCCTCGTGCCCTTTGTAATAAACTATGAATAAATATTAATAAAATGCGTGATATGTTTTGATTATCACTTTTGTTTGACTGTACATTAGCATCCCGACTAATGTATGAACACAGAGAATTCGGGATCCTTCGCTCCGGGTTCGACAAAAGTGGTATCGAGCCATATCGATCGTAGGTCGTGGCCTTAGAATTTTCTTAAGGATTTATTTTTCAAAAACTAAACATATTTTGAGTCTATTCAAGAGTCTTCTCAACACTTCTTTTTAAAATGGTTATCAACTCATCTTATTCTTTAAATTGTAGATGGTGAACAACCAACCCGGATTTCCATGGAATTTTCACGGACATTTGCACTTCTATGGAAGATGATGCAACACTTAGGTTACAACCAGAGACCAACTTATCAAGGGTACATGTATAAAGTGGGGAACCAAGAGCGTTGGAGACTTGAAGTAATCCTCACGCCAACCTTCAACCAAACACAAACCACCACATCTTCGACGCTTGGTGAGACGTGATAATTTCACGATGGACTTGAGGATGCAGCCAGAGAGGCAACACGTCGCCACGCCATATTTACAACAATTATTTTGAGGACTCAAGTTTCACTACCACCCCATGCACATTCCGACTAAATTTGGATAGCACCTTTCGATCCGCTGAGTATGAGGACTCTCTGAGCTTACTCACCAAGTGGACTGTCAAAGGCAATGGATTATGCCTATGGGAACACTCTGGATGAACTACGTAATACTCGTAATGCGACGCTAGATGCGTAAGAAAGGTTGAAAGTCTGCAGAAGAAGAGTCGGCTACCTACAAGGCAGAGAGGGTAGTACTTGCGAGCCGATTATACCCTCTTACACCTTAGTCGTATCTCATAATATGATTGTTAGATGCTAATTATGAGCTATCGATGTCTCTTGTGATAGCCATAATCAAACAATAAAATAAAATAATAAAAGGACTATTTTCGCAAAATTTGGTTCTTTTGTCTTGTGCTTGTTTGTTCTTGGGCCGTTAAAAATATTATTCCTTAGAACTTTATTTCTATACTCTATTCTCGAGTCTTTAGAAGATTTCACAGATGGTTACCACACGCACCGTGAATGGCGGCGCCAAAGCCAAGGAAATCCAAACGCAGATTACACAGAAAACCCTGTTCAAAGAACCACCACCTCCACGGTGAAGGGCACGATTGGCGCCAGATGATGGCCAATCGACACATCGATAGACACGCTAGCTCATCCATTAACATCAACCAAGCAAAGACCGGCTCAAGCACCACCACCACCTCCACCGCACAAAGATTGACCATGGCGAATTCATGCGTAGCGCCACCGACCTTCTCCAAAGCAAAGACAGAGCCGATGGATGCCGATGATCGGATCCGTGCTATCGGGAAGAAGCCGGATATCACTCGAGTAATCGATCGTGAGAGAGTCCTGCTTGCCTCTCACCACTCACCGGTTCCGCATCGTAATGGTGGGATAACTATAACATCTCCCATGCCGATGCGCAGACTATCTCTTGGGAGGAGTTTGTGCGGGCTTTCCGCCATGCACATATTCCCGAGGATAATGACCCTAAAGAAGAAAGAGTTCCACGCTACCAAACAAGGCAACCGACAAGGTGAATACTGCACAAATTCAACCGGCTTGCTCGTTATGCCCCAAAGCAGATGTGGCTAGTGATGAAGAAAGGCAGAAAGGTTCATGGATGGTTTAAACGATGAGATCTCACCCGGTGGTCTCCAATGACTACACCGACTTCCAGCAGTTAGTGAATAAAGCTTTTCGCCAGAGGCCAAACATCTGCAGATGGAGAACTGCATAGCGGAGGATGGCGCCGAAGTACAATGTCGAGGACAACCCAAGCCTCGCTTTACGGCCTCACCACCACAACGTGGAGGATTTCGATCTTCCACACTCGAGCTCCAAAGACCAACACGGCGCCCCAATACTTCAAGCTTCGTAGTAACTCAACCGGAGGTCGGCCTCAGCAGAAGAATCCGATTTCATCAGCAGTTGGAGTGACTTGTTTCCACCGCAACGAGACGGGTATTATGCTAACCGATGCCCTAAGAAGTCGCAAGGTGCACCACCGCTAGGCCAAGACCAGAGTTCCACCATCGGGCGGCAATCAAAACCGGCGATCCAAAGATACGAAGGACGTGTGAACCACGTTATCGCAGAGGAAGCTCAAGCAAAGACCGGATGTCGCCCTGGTACGCTTCCAATCAATTCAAGACCAAAGATTAGTTCTATTTGATTCCCGAGCATCGCACTCTTTTGTTTCCAATAAATTTGTGGGAAAACATGGGTTACCTATCTCTCCTTTAGATAATTCTATGATAATTCACTCCCCTGCTCGTAAATGAGAACCGCTTATCTTTGCCCAAACCTTACCCTTGAAATATCCGGAGTAACCTTCCTAGCAGATTTGATAGTTTTGCATTCTCAAGTTTTGATGTAATCCTTGGAATGAACGGCTAGCCAAGAATCAAGGACAAATAAATTGTGCCAATAGGTCTATTGCTCTTACCAATGAACAAGGAATCTCGGTTGAATTCAAGCCCAAGACTAGTACTGGGAGGAAGATCGGTTCTAACCAAATTTTGAAAGAGTTAAAGCTTGAAGATATACCAAATGGTACAAGAATTTCCTGATGTTTTTCCCGATGAACTACGGCAAGATGCCACCCGACAGGACGTAGTATTTATAATTGACTTAGTCCTGTGGACCGCCCCAATCTCAAAGCGACCCTCTGAATCTTGCGGCCAATGAGTTGGCAGAGATGAAGAAAGCAGATAATGGAACTAAAAGCAGAAAGGTTATATACTGCCAAGCTCATCACCTTGGGGAGCGCCGGTATTATTTGTCAAGAAGAAAGACAATAGTATGAGAATGTGTGTGGATTACGATCACTTAATGAAGTGACGATCAAGAATAAGTACCGCTACCTAGGATCGATGATCTGTTTGATCAATTAAAGGGAGCAAGTGTATTTTCAAGATTGACTTGAGATCCGCTATCACCAATCAAGATCGCACTTAAGATATCCCAAGACCGCATTCACAACCAGATATGGATCAGATGAATTCACGGTGATGTCGTTCGGTTTGACAAACGCCTCGCCACTTTATGAATATGATGAACAAAGTGTTCATGGAATTCTTGGATAAGTTTGTGGTTGTGTTCATCGATGATATTCTCATTTATTCAAAGAATGAAGATGAACACGAGGATCATCTCAGAATAATTTTGGGAAAACTCAGAGAGAATCAGCTTTATGCCAAATTTAGCAAGTGCGAATTTTGGCTAAGTCAAGTGGCATTCCTTGGACATATTGTGTCAGCAGGAGGAGTCGCAGTAGATCCAGCCAAAGTTGAAGCCGTAATGGGTTGGAAACAACCCAAGTCTGTCACAGAGGTGAGAAGTTTCCTTGGATTAGCGGGTATTACTGCAGATTTATTGAAGGGTTCTCCAAGATAGCGAGACCCATGACTCAACTTCTGAAAAAGGAGAAAAGTTTGAATGGACAGAGGCACGTGAAAAGAGTTTCCAAGAATCAAGAAGAGATTAGTGTCTGCACCAGTGTTAGTACTGCCTGATATTCATAAGGACTTTGAAATCTTCGTGATGCATCCCGTCAAGGACTTGGATGTGTACTTATGCAAGAAGGCAAAGTAGTGGCTTATGCATCTCGCCGATTAAGACCACACGAAGGAAATTATCCGACGATGATCTTGAGTTAGCAAACAATTGTGCATGCTCAAAATCTGGTGCATTATCTCATTGATAACATTGTGAGATTTTCACGGATCATAAGAGTCTGAAATACATTTTTACTCGGTCGAACTCAACCTCGGACAACGAAGATGGCTAGAGCGATAAAAGATTACGACCTTGGAATTCATTATCATCAGGGTAAAGCAAATGTAGTTGCAGATGCCCTAAGTAGAAAGGCGATTGCAATACCATCCCGGTTCAAAAGAATCGGTAATTATATGAAGAATCAAGCATCTAAATCGGAGATTGTTAAACAAGGATGTATCAATGCTTTGGAAGTTCAACCCACTCTTTGAGTCGATTAGAGAAAAACAGGTTAGAAGACGAAGACATCAAAGAAATCAAAAGAATATGAGAAGAGGCAAAGCCCGTGATTCTCTCAAGATGAGCAAGGAACAATGTGGTTCGAAATCGCATCTGTGTGCCTAATCGCCAGGAATTAAAACAATCAATTCGAAGAAGCACATGAATCACCCTACTCCATTCATCCCTAAGTACCAAAATGTACCAGATCTGAAAGAGAAGTATTGGTGGGTCAAGATGAAGCGAGAAATCGCTGAATTTGTTGCCGTTAGATGTATGTCAACGAGTTAAGGCAGAACATCAAAGACCATTGGTTTGTTACAACCATTACCAATTCTCAATGGAAGTGGCAAGAAATTGGTATGGATTTCATTACGGACTTCCTAGGACCCAAACAGATGTGATTCCATTTGGGTGATAATTGACCGATTGACCAAAGTGGCCCATTTCATTCGATCAAGACCACTTATCGAGTAGCAAACTAGTGAATTATATGTGGCCAAGATTGTTTGTTTACATGGTGTACCCAAGAAGATTGTCTCCGATAGAGGTTCCCAGTTCACTTCCGATTTTGGAAGAGTCTTCACGGCTTTAGGAACCAGACTCAACTTCAAGATAAACAGATCACCCTCAGACGGATGGTCGACAGTAACGTCAACCAAGTTCTTGAAGATATGCTTCGAGCACTGTGCCTTAGACTATGGAAAAGTTGGGACAAGAATCGCCTTTGCGAATTCTCGACAACAATAGCTACCAAGCTAGTCTCTGAGATGTCTCCATTTGAAGCTTTATATGGCGAAAATGCGTAACTCCACTCCTTTGGGATGAAGTAGGAGAGCACCAATTCTTGGACCGAATTAATCAAAGAAGCCGAGAACAAGGTTAAAGCAATAAGAGAACGTCTGAAAGTGGCTCAAACTCGGCAGAAAAGTTATGCCGACAACCGTCAAGAGAATTGACCTTTCAAATAGGAGATTTTGTTTATCTCGAGTTACTCCACTCGGAGGAGTAAGAAGGTTCGGACTAAAGGAAAACTCGCACCTGATTTGTGGGTCCTTACAAAATTTTGGCAAAGAGAGGTGAAGTCGCTTATCGCTTGAACCGCCAACCTCCTTGTCTGCAAAGACACAACGCCTTTCATGTGTCACAACTAAAGAAGTGCCTTCGAGTGCCGAAGATCAAACTCCTCCGAGAGTATTGATCTACAAGAAGACCTCACTTATGTAGAACAACCAATCAAGATTCTAGACGCCGCAGAGCGTGTTACTGTGAACAAGATCATCCGCTCATATAAAGTCCGAAGGAGCAACCACCCGTAAAGTGAAGCCACCGGGAACGAGAAGAAGATATTAAAACAGATATCCCCATCTCCTTGTCGGTTAAGTCTGAATCTGGTCGAGATTCCTTTAAGGGGAAGGTTTGTAACACCCAATTTTTCAAATTTCAGAGAAAATTTAAAATTTAATTATTTTTGTGGAAATTCAAATTTTTAAAACTTTTCCTAATTAGTTAAAGCTAAAATAAATTTAACTATAAAATCTATTATCAAGTTTAAGTTGGAAATAATTTTATTAAGTCTAAAATGTCTCTAAGAATTTATGAGAATTTTTCTAGAATTTTTGGAATTATTTTGCTATATTCTAAAGTGAAATGAATTAAATGAATATTTAAAATAGAAAATGAAAAGAAAATCGAAGCAGTGTTTGGGCCTAAACTTGGTCGGCCCATTTACTCACGCTGTGTGCACAGCCCAAGCCGCCCACTCTCCACGCGCCTTCCTCCTTCTCAAGACTGCTGGATTTCAATCCAACGGCCCACACACACACATGCCACAGGTTTGCTCCGAGCCCTTGGATCATGATCATATGGCTCTGTCACTTTCTTCTCCTCGCCCGTCTTCCTCGCGTGTCATACAAGACCGCCGCCATGGCCGCCCTTCACTCAAGCATTAACACGCGCTTTACTTCCTTTTTTTCTCGCGTTTGTGCAAGAATCAAACCAGCGTCTCTCGCCGCGACTCACTCTGCCTGTTTTTCCTCTCTTTAACCCCTATTAAACTCCACTTCGCCCACCGCCATTGATGCCGCCCACGATCTCCGTCTCCTCGCTTTGCCCGGCCCTATAAAGGAGCCTCAGCGCTTTGAGCTCCCCAACTCACCACCGCCACCCACTTCCTTTCTCCTCCCCATACTACGGAATTTGAGAAATAGCTCACGGCCACCAAGCTTCCGTCATCGAATTGCAGCGCCATCGGCGACTCTCCGCCACCCAACCCACCTTCGAGTCGCCATGTCTCGTCGTCCCGGCGCACCTTCCCGCCGGAGAGTCACCAGAGCTCGTCGTCGCCGTTGAATGTAACCGCCGCCGCTTTCTCTCGCCGCCGCCGCCGTCCTCATCTCGACGATTGGGTGAGAGCACCGAACCGCTTTGTCACCCTCTTCCTCCTCATGCCCTTACGGCGGCCGCTGTAGCACGCCACGGAGACCATCGGGTTCCGCGCAAGACTGCCCTCGCCGACATGGCCTCGCCACGTAAGCACCACGGTGGCGCCACCTCACGCCACGTGGGTGCCACATCACCTCACCGCCAAATCGCCACCACGAGCCTTTCGGATTACGTGGACTTGGTCCATGTGAGCCGAGTCTATGACACTTAGGCCCCACATGTCGAAAGTTAATTCAAATTATTTTAATTCGAAAAATCATTGCTGACGTCACCATGCGCAATAATTAGAATTTCCTTTAGGAGAATAATTCGAGAAAATTGTTTAAATAATGATTTAGTTTAAAATTTGTAAAATTCATAACTTTTGCATTATAACTCCAAATTAGATGATTCAAGTTGCTAAAATTTTAGAAAATTATTGTCTAACTAAATAAAATATAATAATTCAATTTAGAGTTCATTTTAGTTCTGTTTTAGAATTTAGAATTCTTTTAAATATCAAATTTAGGTTAAAATTTGTAAAATTCATAATAATTGAATCCTAACTCCAAATTTAGTGAAACAAATTTCTAAAATTTTATAATTTGATTATCTAGCTCAATAAAATAAAATTATTATATTTAGACTTGGTTTATTTTGTATTTCTGAGTTTTATTTGAATTTTATTTGATTTGCCTTATTTTCACGTTTAGACTTTGGCGATTCCTGGAATTTGATACTTCTCAAGACTTAGATTTTCCAGATCGCAACGAAGGCAAGTTATACTTTGACCATTTTGCCCTATTATTTTAAAGTTAATTAAATTCAGTTTTTAAATTATTAAATGCATGCATAATTTTATTCAAGTATTTCAAATTCCTGTTTAAATAATTAGTTATTCCTATTATCCTTGTATGCCAAATTTTGGATGTTGCCATGTCATTCCTTTGTCACTTTAGATAAATTATTATGTTTAATAATCAAATGCTTCGCAAATACTTAGACCATGATTTATGTTTTTGGGAGAATTTTAGCCAACTCAATAAACTTTGCTGAAAACTAAAACTATGGTATTGTTTTACCATAGCGAATTTGTAAAGATGGTTTTATAGAAATAAAATAAAAAGGGTTTGGACTTGGGCGAAAAGGATGAATGGTGGGTGCGAGTTTATGCGGGCTTAGTCTGGTTAAGATTAAGACCTGTGGTTTAAATTGAATGACGCCCAAGTCAATTGAGGACCGATCTTTGGCGCATTTTGTTATGCCTTATCAGACAACCACATGTCCTGTATGGGCGGGGACTGCTTAATAATTTGTAATACCTCTTAGTTATTGGTGCTATGTTGTATGTATGGGTGTCTGCAGACAGTTTTCCCATCTGGCGCAAGAGGGTTTTTGAGGACGGCCACCCAATGGAAGCTTAAACCTTAGCTGCACAAGTACTTTGAGGTAGAACATTGTAACGGCCTTGTGATGTTTGTTCACACACGCCTTAGGAAGCGTGGATTGGCCGACACAAAGAGTATAATATCTCGTGTGGGTAAAGTTGTACAAACTCTCGCAGAGTAGAAACTATTGAATAGCCGCGTCATGATCATGGACATGCTAGCAAAGCCACTCGAGTTAGTTTTGTTTTTGGTTTTAAAAGTGATTTCAACAGATAATTTCGGGATGGATAGTCCTGTGGGAAAATTAGGCGGGTAGCCATTGTGATTGGAGGATATCCATCATCTTTTATGGAGGTTATCCACAATAAACTATTGTTACTTAAAATGGTTATTGTATGAAATGGCTTTGAAATCTAATATGATTATTTAAATTAAAACCGCCGCTTTACATAAAATAACCTTGCCAAGATCCTTTGTCTACCTTATGCATGCATATCAATTCCATATTGGTGTAACTTGCGAGCACGGTAGTAGTGCTCACTCTTGTGAATAATCTTTATTCAGAGAAGTTATCTACCAGACGGTGAGGATCTTGACGCTTAGGTTGCGCCCGCACGATTACTCGTGGCTAATCGTTGGGTCTACTACTATCATTTCGCTCATTGTGTTTTACTTTATTTGGCCTCGTGCCCTTTGTAATAAACTCAATAAATATTAATAAAATGTGTGATATGTTTTGATTATCACTTTTGTTTGATTGTGTACATTAGTCATCCCGACTAATGTATGAACACAGAGAATTCGGGATCCTTCGCTCCCGGGTTCGACATTCTTGTTATTGAGTGTGCTCGTTCAGGAGTCGAGAAATACGCTGTTCCTTTCTCTCACTTCATTGCCGTGATATGTAATTCGCACTTGTGCCAATCAGAATGTATGCTCGTTCAGAGAAATCTGTTTGTTCTTTCCTAAACCGTTCTTTGTGATCTGCAATTCTCACTTGTGCCAATCAGAAGACAAAGTTCATCAGGTTTTACCTACCGCAAAATATCTTGAAGTCTTTAAATTCCTCATTGTAAGTGCAGAGATTTGCAGCCATGATCGCTCGCCAGAGCTTGCCTAGTTCTTGCTTGCTCGGGCTCGTGCAGCTCTTCTGCATTTTTTTTCACGCTTCTAGGTTGGTCCGAATCTTAGTGTTCATTAATTGATATGGTTAAGGAGTTTGGGGAGTAAATCATCGGTTTAGTAAATTGTCAGTTTTGCTATCAGGTGGTCGGTTTAGCAAATTGTCAGTTTTGCTATCAGGTGGTCGACGGTCTGATCGGCTAAGGCCAACCAGCGGTATGAGCTCGAGTGAGCTTGTGGGGATTGCACACAAAACACTTATGTGGGTGTTAGAGGGTGTGTTTGTATCAGGTGCTGAAAATGGAGATAGGGTGTGTTCATGCACAATGAGCTGTGATGAACTTGTGGATTTGACCAAAGTTATGAAATTCAGTGCATAAGTGTTGCACGATGCGTGTTTTGGCTAACGTGGGTCAAGTTATGAGAAACTTGTACCTGGAATCGATTTCTTGGTCTATTGTTGTGCAAGACGCTTTGAGTCAACTACGGTTAACGACGAGGATTATCGGGGCTGGGCTAGGAGAGCTGAGGTCCAGAACGATTGAAGATGACATGTGAAGTGGTTGGACTCAAGCATAATGCAAGATGGACAAGAACGACCGAACAAAAAGTTCAGTGCAACGGGTTGCATTAAGTGGCTTGAGGCCGGTGCAAATGCCATGGTGGTCCGGTGGGAGTCAAATGAGAGAGACTTGTCGACATGTGGAAAGTCATTGATGAACCTACACGTGACGAAGTATAAGATTGATTTACGATGATTGGACTCTGTCATATAGAAGGATCGAGAAGGGATATTTTGATATATTCGCCAAAATACTGAGATGGTGACCTTAGAGAAATTGCGGTGTATGATGTGATTTAGGTCAAGAGAAGAAGAAGATCACGAAGAGATGGATCGAGAGACCCGGTTCGTTATCCGCTTTGAGAAGCGTGCGTGAGTGTAGATTCGTTTGTGTGTGGGCTTAGTGGGTGCATGTTGGGTTTTTTTTTCTCTAGACCTAGTCTCCACTATATAAGAGTTGGTGCATGATTTGCACAAATAAACCTTGCAACCCTAATTTGTGATTTGGGGAAGTAGAGAAAATAGAGGAGGCTAGGGTTTGATAGAGATGAATTGTGAAATTGGGTGCCTATGAGTGAGCTTCTCTCCTCTATAGTGGAGTGACTGTAAATCTACGATCTCTCTAATCAATCTAAGCAAGTTAGTCCCAAGATGAATTCTATATTGTTCTTGTTCTCTTTAGTGATTTTAGGGTTTTTGTGCTCTAAGGATTTTGACTGGGTCTTTTGTTGCGATCTAACTTGCTAGGACTTGCGAGATATGAACTAAGGTAATCTTGACCGTCTTCCAACATGAGCAAGCTTTTAGATCAAGTTTAGAATTTCCTCCGGTTTTGTGCTTTCTTGACCTCAATCAAGAAGTTTGTGAAATCTTGACTACGATCGTCGATTGGAATATGTTCCCGACCTTCTTATTGAGCTATGTCTGAAATCTCAGAGGATTTGGATCACGGATCAAAAGTCAGGTCAATTTGTGAATCCTTTGGGCATCTGTTTTTCAGTCGGCGCCGGCGGTCAGATCGACAGAGGCTGTGTAAGCTTGGGGTTTCTCGTTTTCAACGCAAGACTTCCGCTATGATCTTGCATAACTATTGGAGTGAAAAAAGAAACTTGAATACCGTTGGTGAAAGAGCGGTGGCTTTTATTCACCCCTGGTTGCTATTTTGGTCCAACATTCTGCTTTCTTCTTTCCTGAGCAAATAATCTGTAAGAACAACATCTATATGTCGTTCATGTAACTGTGTCTGCTTGAGTTCAGGACTCGAGAAATACACTGTTCTTTTATCTCACTTCATTGTTGTGTTATGTCATTCTCGTTTGTGCCAATCAGAAGTAGATAAAAGCAAGACTTCCAGCGCTAATAAACAGATATATTTCATCGTGTTTTACCTGCTGCAAAATACCTTGAAGTTTTTAAATCTCTCATTGTAAGTCCAAACATTTTCAGCTTAAAGGCACACGCAATGTATTTTGCTGAAGATGCATCACCTCCTTACTAGCTCGGGCTCATATGCAACTCTCATTCTTTTCATTCTTTATTCTGCTTTCTTCTTTCCTGAGCAAATGCAGTGTAGTCATGTACCGGGGACGAGCAAAAACCTATTCATATGCAGCATGTGCGCACGATTCAAAGAAGATTCGAGGCTCATAACGGTCAAACATAGATGGTCCATGGTCGAGAACACGAGATCGATTGCGGTGTGATGACGTGGGCATGTAGCACACACGATTCAGCAGCATTTTCATAGCCAATTCAGCATGATGGTCGATGCATGGTTGGGAAAAAAATCGATCAGAATCGTCGGTCCGAGAAAAAAATCGGTCGATTTTTTTGACTTATCCATTGGATGCTTGGATTTCGCCCCCCCCCCCCGTTGCTATTGCACATTGGATTCCCTCCCCCCTGTCCCCCTCTTGCTGTTGGCTTGCCCCATGTGCATGTGACTGCCTCCCTCTTGTCTAGAACAGCTGTTGTCCCCCTCTTGTCTCCCTCCCTCTTGTGTCATGCCTACTGCCTCCCTCTTTCCCCCTCCCTCCATTTACTGACCACCACCACCAAAGAAGAGCAAGAGCAAAGACTCGGGGAGAAGCAAAGCAAAGAAGAATAAAGTGGTAGACACCGATAAGTATTCTTTCATGAACTTTTACATTCTTGGTTGTGTGCATAGGGTGTTTGGATAGGTATTATAAAATGGAGGGAGTAGAAACTAGAAAGGTGTGCTTCTGCTATCCAGTAGCTATCATTGCGTGTGTGTGCGTGCGCGCGCACGCGCGTGTGTGATATTAGCAACACCAACAATCCCTAGATAGGATACAAAGAAGCAACTTTGTCCAAAAATCAGAAGAACCGAAACAGAAGTCCTAGAAAGTAGCCTTCTAAACGTCTTAAGAGATATAATATAGATACATTTAGCTCAAAGGAAATGAAACAATTCCTCAGAACAATTAGCTACGTTGTTCCATATAGTGTTTTCAATTCAACAAGTACCTCAGAACAACATGAGCTTACTAAAAGAGTTGAAGAACAAGAGAAGCTTGTGGGTGAAGCTTATGCAAAGAAGCTTAACCAACAGGTGAATCTGTTCCATGAATTTTCTTTAAGTTTAATTGAGAATATTATACTACCTAATAGCGGTCATCGCTTATTGTTAGGTTTGAAGGAGAGGCTTTATGTGAATATCAAGAATACGATGCTTCTCGGGGTGTTTTGATGCTCACAAAAATAGCATGCAACCTATAGGACGCATGGAAGGTATGGGTTCATGACAATCTTCGTAGCAACTGGGAAGGATCTAGCATGAACAATATATATATTTGGAAATCTTATCAAGTCTACTTTCCAACGGATCAAACGGCACATGATTTGGAGCTTTCTATAAAAAGTTATGGCTATTCGAGTGCATGCTGCACATTCAGACCGATCAACGCACGAGAGTTGACAAAGTTGATGATTCCGCAGCTTGTACGACATCTTGGGAAGATATCCAGCTTTGCCATGACTTTCCAAAGGCTTACAAGAGTCCCTTTATCAAGTTTCACATGTATTCAAATCTTTCCAATTAATGAAATTGAAGTTAGGAAGGTTTGGATTCAATTCGGATTCGGAATCAGCATCAAAATCGGATTCGGAATTAGCAGTACAGTCCAGATTAAAAAGGTCATAATTTTCACAAACGGAGTCCGATTTGGGTGTTCTTGTACTTGTTGGAAAGCTATCTTCAAGCCCGATCCAACGGATGCTTGCTCAACCTCAGGTTCATCACATATCAAAAGATATGTCCGAAACAATGTGACGGTTGTAAACTCAGAGTTTCTTTTTCTTTTTTGGTTTTAGATTGTGTCCGAATTGGAGTAGGAGTTCTAATTCCGAAATAGAGTAGGATTAGGGCCTCTTGGCCAGCCATAAGGTGGAGAAGGGCACTATATATTGAGGGGTAGACCCCCATTGTATCCGCAGACCAGTTTATGCATAAGAATCGAGACATAGCCATTGCTTGTTCTTTCTAAACCAGAGTTCATGCGAGGACTTTGAGAGAGGACTAGGTGATCCATTGATTTGTTCTGCAATTCAAGGTCAAGCCGTTGTTCCATTGGGAATTGGGGACTTGGTGATCGTCGTTCGTGGTCTCGCGATGATCAACTATCCGGTGTGTTTTGGGCGTATTCCGAAGAGTTGAGGGTTCGTGCATTGGCGCAAGTGTTTAGCTAGCGACATCGTCTACTTCGCATCAACTATCCACGGTTCCTCGCCGAGAAGATCGGGCCTCTCCCATATCACCTCTTGTCTACCTCCCTCTTGTGTCCTGCCTACTGCCTCCCTCTTCCCTCCCTCCCTCCATTTGCAACAGCCACCACCATCACCACCAGCAAGAGCAAAGACCCGAGGAAGCGAAGAAGAAGCGGCAGAAGAAGTGCAAGCGAAGAATGGTAGACACCGATAAGTATTCTTTCTTGAACTTTTACATTCTTGGTTGTGTGCATAGGGTGTTTGGATAGGTATTATAAAATGGAGGGAGTAGAAACTAGAAAGGTGTACTTCTGCCATCCAGTAGCTATCATTGTGTGTGTGTGTGTGTGTGTGTGTGTGATATTAGCAACGCCAGCAATCCCTAGATAGGATACAAAGAAGCAACTTTGTCCAAAAATCAGAAGAACCGAAACAGGGGTCCTAGAAAGTAGCCTTCTAAACGTCTTAAGAGATATAATATAGATACATTTAGCTCAAAGGAAATGAAACAATTCCTCAGGACAATTAGCACTAAAATCAAACTGAGCATTAGCTATCATTGTATCACTATCTTTCATCTCTGGCCATATCAAAGCAAATTAAAAACAGTAGATCAGGAGTTCCATATTAGTTTGGAATTTTGGATTTTGTCATAAGGACATGACTAAATGACCATTCTATAGAGTTCAATAGCATGAATGATGAACATAACAAAAATAATAATTAAGAAAGTAAAATGAACTCACTGATTTAGCAGAGGCCTGTCATGGTTCAGTTAGTTATTTGAACGACAGTATCATACAGTACATACCAAATAATGTTGAAGGGTTTTGACCAGTGCTAGCTGCCAAATTGTAACAAAACACTAAGCAGCATAGATAGCAATATTTGGAGCTTTTGAAGCCGTTGTTAACAAACTATGCCTTGTACTCCTATATTGCTTTTGAATTGACCCATTTTTCATCATGTATGTATTATTGTAGATGATGGCTCCTAAATCTATCAATGTTTGGGAGCATGGAGAGAAACTAGGATCTGTTGGTTGGAAGTGTAGATATTGTAATCTAACGAAATCAGGCGGAGGTGTCACCCGCCTAAAAAAACATCTTGCTGGGAGACACGGAGATGTTGTTACTTGCAGTGGGGTTTCGGCAGAAGTCTGAAGGCTCATGCTGCAAGTCTTGAAAAAGCGAAGGCAAGAAAGAAAGCTATTAAAGATGAACGACTGCGAATGGAGCAAGCTACAAGAGAGCCTGTAGCTCGTGGGCCATCATCTCAAGATGTCTTCGATGATGATGAGAAAATGCAGATGGAATGGGCTTGCCGAGAGTCATTTGAGGTATACCAGCTCCAACAAAGGGCAAAAGCCAAGGGTGCAATGTTTGAACATGGTGGTGGTAGTGGAAGTGGTAGGGGAAGTGGAAGTGGCAGAGGAAGTGGTGCCATTTCTAGGATGCTTGGCAGCAGTGGTGGACCTAGGATTTTTAGGATGGGTGTTCGGACTTCAGAGCTAGGTTGTCCAGATATGCCGATACCAATACGCCGATACCGTGAGATGTCATTTCCCCAAAAATACTGATACGACGATACGCGTATATATAACAAAATACAAAAAAATATAGAAATTAATGATTTCATATGAGGAATTAGGCGATATAAGGAAAGCATAATGGCATGAATTAAACAGCAAATTATATATATCAATGACAGTTGAGCAGGTGGAAACTAGGAATAGACCTATTTTTGCTCTAGGCTTCTTATTTTTCTGAGTTATGCTGTTGTTGCAGCGCGCGGCTAAGACTTGTGCTTGGTGCTTGACCGTTGTTGTTTTCTTTATTTTTCTGTTCTGGACTGTACCAGTTATATTGCTAAATCTTATTTTCTTCCTCTAATAGTGATCGGTAGATGCCATGTCTTCTTTTTCAAAAAAAACTTGTGCTTGGTCTTGGTCGTTGTTGTTTTCTCGCTTTTTTCTGTTCCAGGTTATAGCAGCTAGACTGCTAAAACTTATTTTCCTCCTCTAATAGTGATTGGTAGAACTCTTGCCTTCTTTTTCAAATTTTTTTGACAGATGCATACCTTGTTGATCTTGCTCTTTTTTGCTTTTTTTTTCCCATCAGTAAGAAACCCATCTAAGAATGTTCCTTCCATAGAGCAAAAATTATCTGTTAATTGCCCAAGGTAAAGATTGTATTTTTGTACAACATCCATTGGAAAGAACCAAGAAAGCAGAGGAAGAAACTTAGACTCCAGAAAGAACCAGAGCTGGAGCGGAGCAGGGCCAGGGAAAAGAATTGGAGTGCGCAGAACACAACTAGATCTGGAGAGAGGACGATGACTGTGAGCTGGATATTCTGCTCTCTTCCCGCCGCCATGCTCTCTCCTGGCCACCGCATTGCTCCCTTGGTGTCGTCTGCTCCCTTCCTCCCTGTTTATCACGCTACACCCACTTGCTCGTCAGATCTCGTTCGATTCAAGACAGTCGCAGAACAAGACGCCGACTTGCGCCGCCACGCCTCGCTTCCTGTCGCGTCAGAAGGCCATTTCCACCGACCGTCGCTCGCTTTTGTGGCCCACGCCTCCGCTCGTTCGCCACTTAGAGGCCGAAGAGAATAGAGGTTAGGGTTTGGTGGGCTAAAGTAGGAAGGAAAATGAGCCTAATGTGTTACATATGGAGTGCGAGCTAAATTCATTTGCGGACACAAATATATAGTTTTGACCTAACTAATAACATATACATCTAATATACCTATTATATATCAGATATTTTGAAGAAAAAAATGGGTGTTCGGCTGAACACCCATGACCTCAAGAGGGTCCGCCCATGCTTGGCAGGTCACAGTCCGCGAGAGTTGATTATGATATTTTGGTAGGTCAAGCACCCCGCCAACCCCGCATTGATACAGCACTACGTGGAGACGCAATGTCAAAACTTAGGAAAATTTGGTCTAAGTGGTTCCATAATAATGACATTCCTGAAAAAAAAAGGCAGAGTGTCCTTATTTTCATGTTGCCATCAAAGATACACAAAAATTGGGTGAAGGCGTGGTGTCACCAAGAGGCCATGAAATCGATGGGCCATATCTTGATGCTAATGAACAAGATATAAAGCAGTATGTAGCATAGTTCCAAGATGACTAGGGTATATATGGAGTCTCTATCATCTGTGATTCATGGACAGGACCTACACAGCTGAGTATTATTAACTTCATGTTGTACTGCAATAGAAGAATGTTTTTCCATAAGTCAGTGAAAACAACTGGTGAGATGCAAAATACTGACTTTTTGTATCGTGAGATATGTAAAGTTGTGGAAGAAGTTGGAGTTCGACATATTATGCAGATTGTGACTGACAATGGTGCAAACTACAAGAAAGCATGTCAACTGGTAATTGAAGAGTATCCAACTTTAGTCTATCAGCCGTGTGTGGCGCATATCGTCAACCTCATATTGAAGGATATCAGCCAGTTCAAGGAGGTTGCTAGAGTTGTCAAGGCGGCCAAGAGGATTTGTCGGTTCCTATACAGCCACAGTCGCCTCCATAATGAAATGCGAGAATATATTGGAGGAGAGATAGTTCATCCAAATGTCACAAGGTTTGGAACGACATTTGTTTTCTTGAAAAGTTTTTGGGATATAAAATACAAGTTCATGAAGTGGATGGTGTCAGATGTGTGGAACTCCAACCATTTGTGCATGACCAAAGAAGGAGAATACATGTATTCCCGTCTCACATGTAGACAATGGTGGGCCTCTGTGCATTGGGTCATTAAAGTGGTAGAACCGATTTATCGACTACTAAGATTTGTAGACCAGCAGAGACCCACAACTGTGGCAGGAATGATTGGAAAAACATATGAACTTAAGCATGAACTTGAAGACGCATTGACACAAGATCAGGCTACCTATGAGCGTGTTATGGAGGTAGTTAATAAAAGAATTTCAATGCTCAAAAACCACACCTATGTGATTGCAGGTAAGTAGATAGTTTCCTATATCCTCACATAAATTATATTTTTTATATTTTTTTCTAACATTGTAAGTGTGTTTGGACAGCGACGGTGCTAAACCCGCAGAGCCACAACCTATATGGTTTGGGGAAGAATCCAGCCCTCAACGTTTCTGCGACAATGGCAATTCAAAGAATAGATGATACACCTGAGGAGGCAGTGCGGGCTCTAGGCGAGCTAGAATTCTATCGTAATCGACGAGGCCTATTTACTTCAAATGACGCTTACATTAGTGCATCTCGTCATACTATAGGTATGTTGTTATCAACTAATATATACATAGAAAATCAACCGTCACTATGAGTTTAATATAGTTTTCATGTTACTTGTAGCTATATGGTGGATGACTTTTGGAGTGGAGACACCAACACTACAAAAATATGTCTTGTAGATTGTCTCACAATGTGTTTCCTCCAGTGGATGTGAACGTAATTAGAGCATATTTGCTTTGGTGCATACACAATTGAGGAACCGTCTTGGGTATATGAAACTACATAAGCTCGTATATGTCCACTACAATCTAAGGCTACGATTGCAAGAGCATGAGACTAGAAATGAGGATAGAGATGTAGATCCTTTTAGCGATCTAATTAATGCCACTATGTACGACAGGGATAACCCAATCCAAGAGTGGCTTGATAGATCCATGATAGAATTAGAGCTCGTACTAGACGAGGAAGGTGAGCCCCCCATTCCATCCAAGATTGTAGTTGATGCCACCCCTAAGGAGGAACTGGAAAAGGCACTAGATGATCAACCGTTGAAGCAATGGACAAAGACAACTATTGGCAAGAGTCATCTTGGGAAAAGGAAATATTGTAGCCAACCGACTGCAAAATTGGCTGCAGACTTTGCCTCTCTTACACAAACAAGGAAACAAGAGGCTGATAAGAAGAAGAAAAAGAACATTCAGGAGGACATTGTGGAAAGTGATGAAGAAATAGAAAGTCCGCCATTTAATGAAGTGTAGTACCAAGAGTCTGGTGACAGTAGCTCTCCGTCGTCCGATGATGGTGCTGATGGTGGGACAACTCGAGATGCAGCATAAGACCAACCAATGGAATTCACCTGCGAGAAAAATTGCACGCATGCTACCCAAGATGAAGACCATGGTTGTCATACTTCAAGAACAATTCATAAGACCTATGTGAGGGGTAAGGGTCGCAAAAAAGACCATTCTTAGCCACATGACTCTTCTTCCTATGAATCCCATGCTAGCTCAAGGACTTATGGACGCCGAGATGACAACCTATTACCTTCTGGTGATGATTCTCATTCGTCAGACGTTTCTTCTTATCCTACACACCATTACGGTCTTGTATCCTTCAACAAAAATTCAAGAATGGTTTATCAATGGGTGGAACCCGAATATTACCAACAAGTTTATAATCATTGGCTACAACATGCCTATGAAACATACACTTGGGATCAATACAAAGCCTATCTAGCTCAATATGAAGGACTTGTACTATTTGATAACAATGAGTATATTGCACAACCTTCGCGTTTCTCGACAATGTATTGGTATGAATTGTCATCATTATTGTTTTTAGTATGCTAGTCAAGTTATTATTCTTTACTATTAACTCATGATTTTATTATTTTAGATGCTGCTGAGTTCTTGGGGGGGAGAGGGCTGCGCCAAAGAGTGAAGCTAGCAAGGTTTTTTTTTTTTGTTTTTGCAATTGCTACTTCATTAAACACTTTACAATTGCTAATTACCCAATTTCCTTTGTTTTCCGGTTTTACCGGTTTTTTCGGTTACCGCCCGGTAATCGGACTGGTAACCGACCCGGAAAATTTTGAATTCAAATGTTCGGTTCTGAAATTCAACCGGTTTTCTACCGGTTTTACCAGTTACCGCTCGGTAACCGGTCGGGAACTGTTACTAGGCCCCGAATGGGATTTTGCCCGATAACGGTTCTTTGATTCTTGGTTGGGACTAACAAAATGAGGGAAAGCTAAGCAAGCAAGAACTCGTGTTCAGAGCAAGCTCTCCTTCCATAATACTTCAGAAAAAGAAGGTAAAAAAAGATGAGCAAGCTCTCCCATGAGCTGGATGAGTGGATACCACCGAGGCAAGTTAGGCTGCCATTAGGGTGGTAAAAAGCTGGTTAATTGACTCGGTTTAAAATTACTCTAATTATACTTAATAATTGGTTAAACAATAAAATGAGTCGATTTCGAATGAAATTGAACTGCTTTGACTCGGCTCGGGCTTGTTAGCTCAGTTTTAAAAATACTTCCAAACTACAAATAAAATAATATTAAATCAAACTGTCTCCATTTCGAGGTGAAAAAAAACTCGGTAGGCACCTCACTCGATTCACCGCTGCCACTGCTGTACTACTACTGTTTTTGCACTTGTCTGTACTAAATCCGGCCCATGGACTTGCAGAGAAGGCCCGTGGCTTTACCTAGTGTTGGGCTTCTTTTTGTCGACATGGTAGCGTCATGCGTGATAGCGTCGCCAAATTATGCCGCGCCGCATCTGCAGTGCACTGGAGTCTACTGCAGACATCCAGCTTCCTGTCTTCCGAACAATTCTGGATTCTACCAGCACCAGGGCATTATTCTGCATGCGCCTCGCTGTCTCAGGCTTGAATATTTGGGAGGCCTGACCCTGACGCATCCGGAAGATTGGTTGGCTTGTTGCTGGAGAGTGGCGTCTCGTTCCGGCTAATACCATCCAATCCCATGGTGTTGCGTATGCAAATCTCCCTATAAACTTCGGCTCCAATAATAAAAAAATTACAAAATTTTTTGTGAGCCTCCGGACACAATGTTCTTGCTTGTGTAATTTTTTTTCATAATTTTACACATTCTTTATTTTTCTCCTAAATTCATTTAAGTATACTGTTTGTATGAATTTCTAAATGTATAAAATGAGCTCAAAAAAGTATGATTTTCTTTGTAAAGACTCCTTACATAGTTTAATGGATCGTGTAGTTTTTTCAGAATTTAATATGTTATAAAATTATCTCGAAAAAATATCATGATATACTCCAACGTATAAATGAGTGTCTCTTACTTAAAGACTAGAGTATTGTCGTAGCAGGGCACCGAGGGGTGCATCGCACCCTAAGGTCATCAGGAATACTGGTGCACCGTCAGAGATACTGTACATATGTAAACCTACTCTGTATAGTGCATTTAGGCAAATGTACCTAAATACACTTTGTCTTTTTCTTGTCTATGGGGGCAACAAGGTAAATGTCTCTTCTTGCCCCTATAAGTAGAGCCCCAAGGGCATTTGTAAGGGGGTCCACTCTCATTCATGCATAATGAATACACAACACACATACATACATGTCTTTGGCTCCTCCTTCGGTCCTTCTCCCAAGACAAAGGGTAGGAGGGTCTCCATACCCACTGTTTAGCCCTTTAGCTGCGACAGTTGACGCCGTCCGTGCGGATCGAACAAGAAGTTACATGTGAGAGGAGCCGAAGACATCCTCACCTTTGGCCAAAAAAAAAGAAAAAAAAGAGAGCCAAGAACATTTTCACTCGGCCACCCTTCGCTTATCAAGCGGAGCCCCAACACCCTTCTGACCATTGGCCCCACTGAAGTCCACTTTGAAGCCCCCCACCCCTTCGCCACCTTCGCTCAAACACTTGAAGTCTACCCGAGCTCCCCAACCCCCATCCCCACAACATCTTGCCGGACAAAAACACAGTGAAGCTCTCTCCTTCGCCAAGCTTATCCTACCACCAGCCGAAGAAATCAATCCCACACAGTCCGGAGCACCTCCCCGCGCGGAACCTGCGTCGCTGCCACGAGAGGACCCCCTTCTCCTTCGGCGTCGACCCCACCACCTCCGGAGGCTACGCGCGGAACCTTCATCGCCGCCACCGACCCCTTGGGTTCCTCCCTCCATGCGAAGCCGAAGACGCCTCCTGCGGAAGCCTCCTTCGACCAATCCGGAGCCCACCTCCCGAGACCCTCCAGCCCCCGAGGTCCCCGCAAACACCACCTCGGGCCGCCCTCGGGAAGCCTTGGGTCCGCGCCCGCTTCGAGCACCTCGGCACGCCCGCGCACGCCACCGACCACGCCCGGAGCCACCTCGAAGCCCTCTGGGGCCCCCTTCGCCGCGACGCCTCTAGCCCCCAGGGTCCCCTCGGCTCAACACCCCTTCGCCACCTGCAACGGCGGCAAGAAGACCCGCCAGTCCTCCGTGAGCTTGACCCCTTGGCCGTTGCAAGGTCGCCGCCACGTCTTCGCTTGACCTCGGGGTTCCCAGTGCGAAGCGTCGCCTCGCCTGAAGCTCGGCCGGTGCACCCTCGGGTCCACCTCGTCGCTCCACCGGACATCAGCCGAAGGGCCACACCCGAGACCAGTGAGTGCCTCTGGCCTTTCCATTTATTGGTTTAGGCAAGCACTTATCTACAGGGACATAGCATATCTACACAGGCAGCCAACCCATTAATTACCATCAACCAGCTACAAACTAGCCCATCAGGAGGTTAGCTGTCACTAGATGCAATCTTTCATTCTAACCTGTCATATGTCACCATTTTTGATGTAGCAATAAAGCATACTATAAAAAAAACCCTCACAGGCTACGGCCTCGGTGTATAAGCCCACAAGGATGGCAACGTTAATAAGCCCATCACCGTGGCACCCAAGACGTTGTGCATGGCCCCGAGCCCCAGCGCACACCTGCGGGTGTATAAACAAGACGTCGCTCATGGCCATGAGCCCCGCAGCACACCTGCGGGTGTATAAACAAGAAGCCGCGCATGGCCATGAGCCCCGGCACACACCTGCGGGTGTATAACCAAGACGCCAGCAGATGGCCCCGGCCAAGACACTGCAGTGTATAAACAAGACGCCGCAAGATAGCCCCTAGCCGGCAAGACACTGGCTGGTGTATAAACAAGACGGCGCGCATGGCCCCGAGCCCCGGCGCACACCTGCGGGTGTATAAACAAGACGCCGCACATGGCTCCGAGCCCCGACGCACATCTGCGGGTGTATAAACAAGACGCCTCGTATGGCCCCGTGCCCCAGCGCACACTTTGCAGGCTACGGCCTCGGTGTGAAAGCCCACAGCGAGGGCATCGTCAATAAGCTCATCACCAGGGTGACGGACATCGAGCATGGCCTTCGGCCCCGGTGCAAACTGGTGCCCTCAGCAGGCATGAAAGTATAAACAAACCGTGCACAACCACACAAAACCCTTCAAGACACTCTCACGGACACAGTACACTCGGAGCGGCCGAGGGAGTCTCCTGTCGCGTGGGCCTCGCCCCGGCAGAGACATATTTCAAATTGCGCTCAAACGTGCATCCTAGTCGTTCTGGAGGCCAGTCTCGGCGACTAGGGAGTCTCCTGCCGCGTGTGCCTCGCCCCGGCGGAGACATCTTTCAAATCACGCTCAAACGCGCATCCTAGTCATTCCGGAGGCCCGCCTCGGCGACTAGGGAGTCTCCTGCCGCGTGGGCCTCGCCCCGGCGGAGACATCTTTCAAATCGCGCTCAAACGCGCAACCTAGTCGTTCCGGAGGCTCGCCTCGGCGACTAGGGAGTCTCCTGCCGCGTGGGCCTCGCCTCGGCGGAGACATCTTTCAAATCGCGCTCAAACGCGCATCCTAGTCCTTCCAGAGGCCCGCCTTGGCGAGTAGGGTGTCTCCTACCGCGTGGGCCTTGCCCCGGCGGAGACATCTTTCAAATCGCGCTCGAACGCGCACCCTAGTCATTCCGGAGGCCCGCCTCGGTGACTAGGGAGTCTCCTGCCGCGTGGGCCTCACCCCGGCGGAGACATCTTTCAAATCACGCTCAAACGCGCAACCTAGTCGTTCCGGAGGCCCGCCTCGGCGACTAGGGAGTCTCCTGCCGCGTGGGCCTCGCCCCCGCGGAGACATCTTTCAAATCGCGCTCAAACGAGCATCCTAGTCGTTCCGGAGGCTCGCCTCGGCGACTAGGGAGTCTCCTGCCGCGTGGGCCTCGCCCCAGCGGAGACATCTTTCAAATCGCGCTCAAACGCGCAACCTAGTCGTTCCGGAGGCCCGCCTCGACGACTAGGGAGTCTCCTGCCACGTGGGCCTCCCCCCGACGGAGACATCTTTCAAATCGCTCTCAAACGCGCATCCTAGTCGTTCCAGAGGCTTGCCTCGGCGACTAGGGAGTCTCCTGCCCCGTGGGCCTCGCCCCGGCGGAGACAACTTTCAAATCGCGCTCAAACGCACACCCTAGTTGTTCCGGAGGCCCGCCTCGGCGACTAGGGAGTCTCCTGTCGCGTGGGCCTCACCCCGACGGAGACATCTTTCAAATTGCGCTCAAACGCGCACCTTAGTCGTTCTGGAGGCCCGTCTCAGCGACTAGGGAGTCTCCTGCCACGTGGGCCTCGCCCCGGCAGAGATATCTTTCAAATCGCTCTCAAACGCGCACCCTAGTCATTCCAGAGGCCCGCCTCGGCGACTAGGGAGTCTCCTGCCGCGTGGACCTCGCCCCGGCGGAGACATCTTTCAAATCGCGCTCAAACGCGCACCCTAGTCATTCCGGAGGCCCGCCTCGGTGACTAGGGAGTCTCCTACCGTGTGGGCCTCGCCCCGGCGGAGACATCTTTCAAATCGCGCTCAAACGCGCAATCTAGTCGTTCCGGAGGCCCGCCTCGGCGACTAGGGAGTCTCCTGCCGCGTGGGCCTCGCCCCGGTGGAGACATATTTCAAATCGTGCTCAAACGAGCATCCTATTCGTTCCGGAGGCCCGCCTCGGCGAGTAGGGAGTCTCCTGCCGCGTGGGTCTCGCCCCGGCGGAGACATCTTTCAAATCGCGCTCAAACGCGCATCCTAGTCGTTCCGGAGGCCCGCCTCGGCGACTAGGGTGTCTCATGCCGCGTGGGCCTCGCCCCGGCGGAGACATGTTTCAAATCGTGCTCAAAATCGCATCCTAGTCGTTGCGGAGGTCTGCCTCGGCGACTAGGGAGTCTCCTGCCGCGTGGGCCTCACCCCGGTGGAGACATATTTCAAATCGCGCTCAAACGCGCATTCTAGCCGTTCCGGAGGCCCGCCTCGGCGACTAGGGAGTCTTCTGTCGCGTGGGCCTTGCCCCGGCAGAGACATCTTCCAAATCGCGCTCAAGCACTCGCCTCTAGTCGTTCCGGAGGCTGCGCCTCAGCGACTAGTGAGTCTCCCGCCGCGAGGGCCTCGCCCCAGCGGAGAGACACCTGTCATATCGCGCTCAAACACGCATCCTAGTCGTTCCGGAGGCTCCGCCTCGGCAACTAGGGAGTCTCCCGCCGCAAGAGCCTCGCCCCGGTGGAGAGACGCCATTCATATCGCGCTCAAGCGCGCGCCTCTGGTCGTTCCGGAGGCTCCGCCTCGGCAACTAGCGAGTCTCCCACCGCGAGGGTCTCGCCCTGGCGGAGAGACGTCTGTCATATCGCGCTCAAGCACGCGCCCCTAGTCGTTCCGAGGCTCCGCCTCGGCGATTAGGGAGTCTTCCGCCGCGAGGGCCTCATTCCGGTGGAGAGACGCCTGTCATATCGCGCTCAAACGCGCATCCTAGTCGTTCCGGAGGCTCCGGCTCGACGACTAGGGAGTCTCCCGCCGCGAGAGCCTCGCCCCGGCGGAGAGACGCCATTCATATCGCGCTCAAGCGCGCGCCTCTAGTCGTTCCGGAGGCTCCGCCTCGGTATCTAGGGAGTCTCCCGCCGCGAGGGCCTCGCCCCGGCGAAGAGACGCCTTTCATATCGTGCTCAAGCGCGCGCCCCTAGTCGTTCCAGAGGCTCCGTCTCGGCGACTAGGGAGTCTCCCACCGCGAGGGCCTCGTCCCGGCGGAGAGACTCCTTTCATATCGCGCTCAAGCGCGCCCCCTAGACGTTCTGGAGGCTCCGCCTCGGCTACTAGGGAGTCTCTCGCCGCGAGGGCCTCGCCCCGGCGGAGAAACGTCTTTCATGTCGCGCTCCATCGCGCATCCCTCGCATAAGTGCTTCAACGAGGGTGCCGCGCAGGGGCAACCACAGCACATGATTTAGTCGCAGGACCAAGCCGGGCCTGGGGGACGTTGGCGATCTACGCCTCCCCTGCCTATCCAGTCCAGTCCCTTCGCGAACGATGGCAGGGCCAAGCTGGTAGCTAGCCTAGTTGGGGGTGCTTGCTGCTAGTACAGGAAGTCACCCCTCGCTAGCTTTGGGCTCCCAAGCGAGCCCAATCAAAAAATGTTGGGGGACAGTAGTTTCGGCTTCGCCTCCCCCTTCGCTAGCTTTGGGCTTTCAAGCGAGCCCAATCAAAAGAAAGTTCGGGGACGACGCTCTCGGCTCTACCTCCCCCTTCGCTAGCTTTGGGCTCCCAAGCGAGCCCAATCAAAAGAAAGTTGGGGGACAGCACTCTCGGCTTCGCCTCCCCCTTCGCTAACTTTGGGCTCCCAAGCGAGCCCAATCAGAAAAATGTTGGGGGACGGTGTTTTCAGCTTCGCCTCCCCCTTCGCTAGCTTTGGGCTCCTGAGCGAGCCCAATCAAAAGAAAGTTGGGGGACGGCGTTTTCGACCTCGCCTCCTCCTTCGCTAGCTTTGGGCTCTCAAGCAAGCCCAATCAAAAGAAAGTTGGGGGACGGCGCTCTCGGCTTCGCCTCCCCCTTCGCTAGCTTTGGGCTCCCAAGCGAGCCCAATCAAAAGAAAGTTGGGGGACGGCGCTCTGGGCTTCGCCTCCCCCTTCACTAGATTTGGGCTCCCAAGCAAGCCCAGTCAAAAGAAAGTTGGGGGACGGCGATCGGCTTCGTCTCCCCCTCGCTAGCTTCCGGTAGGTACAAGCAGCCGCCTCCTCAGTCGTTTGGACAAAACCCCTTCGCGCCCCTCTAGGTCACGGGCACCCTTGACCCGGAGCGGCCGAGGGAATACCGAGCCCCAAAGAGACCATCACGAGCGATCACACCGAAGAGGTATCAAGACCCGAGGGCCACAACGACTGCCATAATACACTGCCCGCCTCGAAGGCCAAGCCTCGGCACGGCGGCTCCGCATCGACTTCGCCCCCACGGGCTCCGCTGCGACTCACCGCCCGCCTTGAGGTTATCGCCTCGGCGGGGCGGCCACAGCGCGTCGCCCGCCTCGAAGGCCAAGCCTCGGCACGGTGGCTCCGCATCGACTTCGCCCCCATGGGCTCCGCTACGACTCACGCCCGCCTCGAGGTTATCGCCTCGATGGGGCTGGCCACGGCCACGCCCGCCTCGAAGGCCATGCCTCTAAGACGGGCGGCCAGCGTCGACCGCCTCCACGGGCTCACATTGCGGCTCACGGCTGCCTCGAGGCTATCGCCTCGGCGAAGCGGCCACGACGCGTCGCCCGCCTCAAAGGCCAAGCCTCGGCGACGTCGACTTCGCCCCACGAGCTCTGCTGCGACTCACCGCCCTCCTCGAGGTTATCGCATCGGCGAGGCAGCCACAACGCGTCGCCCGCCTCGAAGGCCAAGCCTTGGCACGACGGCTCTGCGTCGACTTCGCCCCCACGGGCTCCACTGCGGCTCACCGCCCGCCTCGAGGCTATTGCCTCGGCGGGGCGGCCACGATGCGCCGCCCGCCTTGAAGGCCAAGCCTCAGCACGGCGGCTCTGCGTCAAGTTCGCCCCCCACGGGCTCCGCTGCGGCTCACCGCTCGCCTTGAGGCTATCGCCTCGGCGAAGTAGCCACGACGCACCGCCCACCTCGAAGGCCAAGCCTCGGCACGGCTGCTCCGCGTTGACTTCGCCCCCACGGGCTCCGCTGCGACTCACTGCCCACCTTGATGCTATCGCCTCGGCGGCCACGACGCCACTCCACCTCAAGGCCAAGCCTAAGACGACAATTGACTCGCGTCGACTTTGCCCCACTTGCTCGCCGCTACTCGCGCCGCCTCGAGGCTATTGCCTCGGCGGTGCGGCCGTCAGGGATACTGTACATATGTAAACCTACTCTGTATAGTGTATTTAGGCAAATGTACCTAAATGCCCTTTGTCTTTTTCTCGCCTATGGGGGCAAGAAGGTAAATATCCCTTCTTGCCCCCCTATAAGTAGAGCCCCAAGGGCATTTGTAAGGGGATCCACTCTCATTCATGCATAATGAATACACAACACACATACATACTTGTCTTTGGCTCCTTCTTCGGTCCTTCTCCTAAGACAAAGGGTACGGAGGGTCCCCGTACCCACTGTTTAGCCCTTTAGCTGCGACAAGTATGTCATGGTGTTTGTTAGAGATAATTTAAAACATACAAAATTCTTTAAAAATTACACAATATATTACACTATGTAAGCAGGCTTAAAAAAAGCTCATTTTATGTATTTAGAAATTCCTACAAATAGTATACTTAAATGAATTTGAGAGAAAAAAATACAGAATGGATAAAATTATGGAAAAATTACACAAGCAGGTAACCTGTGTCGGGAGGCTTCACAAAAAAAATTGTAATATTTTGAGCTCATTTGCTATATTTAAAAATTCCTAGAAATAATATTGTATTCTGAGGGGGAACAGTGTCCCTATCACCAATTAAACTAGCGACAGACACAATTTTGTAATTGTTTTGGGCGACCACCTAGTTTTGTAATTTTTTTTTAAAAAAATAGTATTATTTTAAAAAAATCCTCTGTTCTCGATGTCAAAACAAAAGTGGTTAATTTAATACTCTCTCTCTCTCTCAATTGGTTTACTCGTTTTTAATTAACATCCAAACTACATCCAGACCATACCCTCATTGCCCTTTTGAGAAACCATACTCCCATTTCGGAGCAACCCGAAATGGCATAAATGATCGTAAAGAAGGTATTTCCTCCATTTTAAATACATAACGTTTGATCAAACGTGTAGTTAAATTTATATAACTTTGATCATTATTTTTTATATGATTTTGTTAGTAAAAATTACAAAATTATTATATTATAAAAATATTTATCATGATAAATATAATGATACTATTCACTCATGATCAATCTAACTAGTTTTTTATATATTATTAGTCAAAGTTAGATAAGTTTGACTGTACGTTTGGTCAAACGTTATGTATTTAAAAACAGAGAAAGTATTCTATGAGAGTTTTTCAGTTAAATCAATCATCTTACTATCTAGTTTGAAATAAACCTTATAGGAGAAATTACACTCGCTGAGACTCTCGGTTGCCATCCAGGTGGAATTAGAAGAACAGAAGGAACGGAGTATATGACGTGGAGACCATTACTACCGCGACAACTCAGCTGGTGAAAAGCATTTTCATAAGTAAAGATCTTCTTAGGCTAAAGCTAATTAAGGCGAAAGAATATTCGATGTGGATACCATTAGGAAAACAGCACTTGCTACATACTCATACGATGACAGAATGCATCAGCAACTTTCTCTTTAAAGGAAATTGGAGGACAATACAGCAGGCAAACGGCTGCTTGCAGCGTTTACTATTGTTGAGAAATCGTCGCTGATGAGTTTAGTCTAAACGATCATCTTATAGATAAATATAGAATCATTTAGAACAATACAAGAACACAAATACATAATAGTATATTGAATACAGAGATATGTGAGACTTCTTACTTCTCTTTATTTCTTCATCAACCGACCAACCTTTTACAATGACTAGTACCCTCTATTTATAGGCTACAACCCCTGCTAGGGTTTTGGATAGGGCGCCTACCCATGAGCCGGCTACTGGGCCAAGCCCATGGTTTCTTAACACTCCCCCTTGGGCACCCATACTCACATGTTCATGCCTCATCAAATCTCCATAAAAACCCAGTAGGAAAATTTTGGAGAAAGAGTACATGACACACATTCTGCCGCGTTGCACAAACTATCTCGTTAAAAACCTTAGCCAAAAAACTTTGGGAAAACTCGTCAAGAGAAAAAGAGCATAATCCACCCAATTTCATTAAATCTTCAAGATTTATTCTTTGAGTACTCGATCTTTGTGATCAAGTTTCAATAATGAGTTCGTGAAGATTCTCCCCCTGAATTCTGCACTTCTCTAAGTCCCATCATTCCAATTTCACGTATGCATCTTTCAAAGCTAGATGCTGGAAATGACTTAGTGAATAAATCTGCAAGATTTTCACATGACTTAGTATGCAGTACTTTAATTTCATCCATCTTTTGCAATTCAAGAGCATAGAAGAACTTGGGGTTGATATGCTTTGTGAGATGACTCTTCACATAACCCATCTGCACTTGTGCAACCTAAGTTGCATTATCTTCATGGATAATAGTGGGGGTTTGTGCGGTATTCAATCCACACAACTGCTGGATATGGTGAATCGTCCGCCGAAGCTAAACACATTCTCGTGAGGCCTCGTACAGTGTTATTATTTCCGAGTGGTTCGTCGAAATCAACATAAGACATTGTTTAGATGATTTCCATGAAATTGCAGTTCCACCACATAGGAATACATATCATGTTTGTGACTATGTGGGTCCGAAGGTACCCAGCATCTGCATAGCCATTCATAGACATGTCTTGGTTCTTTCTATAGAATAGGCCAAGGTATTTGCTTCATTGGAGGTATCAAAAGATGTCTTTTATTCTCTACCAATGCCTTTTGGTAGGTTCAGCATTATACCCTGCTAATAGGTTCACGGCAAATGCAATATCCGATCTAGTACAGTTTGTTAAATACATGAGTGCTCCTATTGCACTTAAGTATGGGAATTCTGGTCCCAAGACTTCCTCCCCCTCTTCTCTAGGTCTATACAGGTCCTTGTCTTGCTGCAAAGATCTCCCGACCATTGACACTTTCGAAAGGTATGTCTTTTCAAAGCCGAACCTTTATAACACCTTTTGAGTGTATGTTGATTGATGCACTAAAATCCCTTCAGGGGCATGCTCAAGCTGTAAGCCTAGGCAATATTTGGTTTTACCCAAATCTTTCATTTCAAACTCTGACTCCAGGTAAGAGCTTGCTTTCTAAATACCTTCCAGGGTTCCGGTGACATTCAGATCATCTTCATACTCTGAGATTATACAAAATCCATCTTGAGATCGTCGTATAAATACACAGGGACAATTCTCACTATTCGTGTAGCCTTTCTTACATAGAAAATCGCTTCAAGCGAGTATACCACATCCTGCCTGATTGCTTAAGTCCGTCTGGTGACTTTCTCGAAGTTACCTGCATGTCTGATTTCTATTTGCTCTGTCTTGGTTCGGGACAGGGATACATTCAGGTACCTTCATATAAATGTCCTAATCCAAATTTCCATAAAGGTATGCAGTTACCACATCCATCAATTTCATTTCTAAATTCAAGTTTACTACCATTGAGATTTAATATCTAAAGGTAGCTCCGCCCATGACCGGGAAATAGGTTTCTTCATAATCAACTCCTAGACATTGAGTGAAACATTGTGCAATCAGCCTTGCTTTACTTTCATTTCTCTTTTAGATAAATACACACTTATGCCCTACGGGATGCACATAGGGAGGCGCACGGCTTACAGACCCAAACACCTCTCTTTTATTCGGAAATAATAATTCAGTTGCTATTGTCTTCTTCCAATCTTCCCAATATGATCTTTTTTTACATTCAGCGAGCGATGCAGGCTCTATACCGAGATCGATGATTGTGGCAATTTTCTTTACAAAATAAATATCGACATTGGCTGTTGTTCAATTCATAGATTCTCCCGTGGTCACATAATTTATAGCTATTCCTTCATGGGGCAATTTTTCTAATGCTTCTACTTGCCCACCGCTACTTTCAATTACGGAGGCAGGTCCCTTTAGTTTTTTAGCTCCGATATGTGCGCACGCATCGCTGCTGATGTCTCCCTCCGTGGGAATGTTCAAATCCGGTATGCATTTTCTGAAGGTTCCATACTGGTGATAGGTCTTAACTGGCTCCCCTTCTAGTTCTGGGGAACTTCGGTGATCAACTGTGTCAAGTCTTTTTTATCCTTTTTCACTAGGCGTCCCCGGTTACTTGGGATTCGATGGGTCGGAGTTCTCGTTCTTTCTGAGGCCTCAGAACAAGATTATGGATACCTTCATCGGTATTTCAACCCTCTTTGATGCATTACGTGCAGGCACATGTGACTTGGTCACGCTTTTCAAATCACTAAAGTGGTCAGACAGTTGATTTGCTAATGCTTGCAAATCAATCATCTTCTGGATTGCAATTGTCTTCTCGACTTCAATTAACTTCTGGAGTTGTCTTGTCTTCTAGACTTCAATTATCTTCTGGACTTCTGTATTTGCTTCATTAGTGCGCGGGTCATGTGCATGGATTCCCGTGGCTTGCCACGTTATTTTCCGACATTTTTCATCAAAGGGTTGATTTTTTTCCCCTAATGACGGGAAACTATCATCATCTAATATACTATCAGCGAATCGGGCAGTATGCAAATTTCCAGTCATATGGTCCAAATACCTGATTATGGATGTTTTCTCATAACCAATGTATACCCTAGATTTTCGGAGAGGGCCCACTACAGTTCACTGTGGTGGTGGTATGGGTACATAAACCTTGCAACCAAATCTGCAAAGATGAGAAATTTTCGGTGCTGACCCTTGCGCTAGTTGCATAGGTGAATGGATGTTATATACCGACGGTCTAAATTTGACGAGAGTTGCTGCGTGCAGGACTGTGTGTCCCCAACATGTAGCTAGTAAATTACAATTCTTCAAAGATCTGCTAGTCCATTCTGGGTGTGGATATGCGGTACGGTATGCTCGACTTTAATTCTCATTTCCATGCAATAACCATCAAATACCTTTAAAGTAAATTCTCTAGCGGTGTCCATTGTGATGGACTTCACATGATAATCTAGAAAATTATTTTTCAATTTTAATTATCTGCGAGATTAGCTTTGCAGAAACGTGGTTTCTCGTAGACAATAAACATATGTGCGACCATTCCGATGAAGCATCGATGAGCACCATAAAGTACCTAAATGGCCCTGACAAGGGTTGTATAGGACAACAAATGTCACTCTGGATACGGTCCAGGAATACAGGGACTTCATCCTTCACTTTCAGAGTAGAAGGTCTAGTAATTAATTTTCCGTTGGCACATGCGGGGCACACAAAATTTTCCTTATTCGGGAAATTCTTTACATCGATATTGTGTCCCTGTGAATTGTTAATTATATTTCTCATCATCCTAAGATCTGGATGGCATAATCTATCATGCCAGAGATAGAAAAGTTTAGAGCTTCTAAATACGGTTTTCAGGACAGTAAAGGCTGCAGGTGCTTTAATATTATTGTAGTATAACCCAGTTTCATATGAAGGAAGTCGTTCTAATACCATTTTTCACTTTCTTCACGCTTTGTAATGAACAGGTATTCCTTACCATACTCTTCTTTAGTCTCTACGTGGAAACCGTTAGCGCAAATATCCTTGAGAGTTCTAGTCGATTCTGGGTACAACAAGTCTTCTTTAATGATCAAAGTTGCCCATCAGGAGTATAATTGTGGCCCTTCCTAAGCCTATTATACAAGCATCACTGTCCGCGATTGTCATAAGACTACTAGTATTTTTGCTGATCGACTGAAAAAATTTCGTCTCTCTCAAGATGGTATTCATTGTACCGTTGTCGGCTAAGAACACTTCTTTCATAGGGCGCCATACGTGTTCTGATACTTCAGATACCAGAACATAACTTGCTATTATAAGTACGAAAAAATAAGCCTTACAGGACTCATCATAAGAATTTAATGTTTTGTTCTCCTAGAACTTACAACTATTATTCAAAGTTCCATCATAATCACAAACTGCAAGTGACTGAAAAAAAATCTAAGTGCAATGCGTGCACCAGATCGAATCAGCGAAGTATGTAGAAACTTCTACCTGAATATGCTCCATGGCGATCTTCTCCTCTTAGGCAACTACGGCTGCGGCCGCCGCGATGTCCAAAGGAGGGGTGATAGGGGCTACTATTGGGCTGTCCACATCCATGAGTGGAACTAATGGCTGTGGACCCTCTGTGCCTGCAATAGCGAGGTGTGCCTTATGCTGTCCTTTGTCCTTTTTCTTAGACTGTAAAATATCAATAACGTACGACCCACGACCTTACCCTTCTTGCCCCTCACCTTTGTGAGAGGCTTCCTCACCTTGTAGCTGCTAGCATTGGCTTCATGGCCAATATTGCTACTAGACGGCTGCGAGATGTAGTTCTTCCTTATAATATCATTTTGAGCTTCCGCAACTTGCATGATGTCAATCAATTCGGCATACTCATTGTAGCCGTCTTGAAGATAGTTGTGTGCGGATTGCACCACATTCGGGTGAAAGGTAGGGAGGATCTTCTCAATCTTCTGCTCATCCGTGATTATCTTACCACAGAGTTGAAGACTGGTACAAATTCTGGTCATGCTGGACCAGCTTTTCGAACTCTCGGTTCGTGATGCTAGTCATCTACATATTCATGCAAAGAGTTTATAAGATTATTGCTGGTAATTTGCATAAAATAGTTGCAAAATTCTCATAATACTCTTCGAACTCCTGGTTCGCGACCCCGTATTTTTCTGTGTATTTTTCATGATTCACTGCTATTTTCAGTGATTAAAAGTAATATAAACAATCACAGATAATCAAAACAGCAAATACAATATATAAATTACATAGATATAATAATAACAGAGTTAAATATGCTTCAAATGCTCCAAATAATTCAAAAATTCAATTCCTGATGTCCTTTTCTGCCGAAATATGAATTTTCGAGGAATTCTGCAATTTTCAGTTCTAAGAAAAAAAATTGCGCAATTTTCCAATTTCTGAGGGGTTATTCTGCAAGAATTTCTTTCCCAAAATATTTCCTTGTAATTTTTCAGAACTTTGAGAGTTTATTTGTAAATTTCTGAGATTTTTTTTTCTCCCGATTTTCTTTTCTCGGGATTTTCTCTACCGTTGTTTTTTCTTCCGGGAAACAAATGGGCCGGCCTATTTTTTTTTTCTTCAGCCCGTCACGGCCCAATTCCCATCCAGCCTACTAGGCCTAGTCAAAATAGGGCGGGGGCATTAGGGTTTCCCCCTTGTGGCGGCTACACACACTGCGGCGTGAGGATCCATGCGGCCGGATCCTTAGCTCGCATCTTGACTATGTGTCTTGGTCGGTTGTGGAAGCTTCTTGAGATGAGATAGCTCTGGTAAAATGTGTGTGCGTCTTGAGCCGAGTGGTATGATATGAAATGGTCATCTTAGGGGCCTTATCTTGACGCGTTCGAGGTATGGAGGTAGGCGGTGCGGTGTTGCGAGGCAAGCGCCGTGTGGAGCTAGCGGCGTTCGGCCAGTGGCGCGGCGGCCGGGCGGCGTGGGACCTGACCATGTCTTGGCGGCACGGCCGCTTGTGGGCGTCGTTTTTTTTTCTGTGTTCATCCATGAATAGTGCAATTAACAATCCCTCCTTTCAATAAATTGTTCGATCGGCATTGTGTCGACGATTACAAGTCGGCTCGCGAAAATTAGAGAAAATTTGCAATCTACAGTGCAATCTTCATACGCTCTTGCATGCAATCTACCGATCGGCATTGTGCTGGCGACTTAAAGTCGGCTCGCGGTAAATTAAAGCAGATTTGCACCGTAGGAAACAATCTCAAAAGCCAAATTTGTGGAATTGAAGGCGATCTAGAAAAACGATTCAATCTACGGGCGTCGTGCTTCATAGTTACATTTTGATCCGAGTAGAGTAGGCCTAGAGGTTGACCGGAGTCGATCGTGCTGATAATGTATCGAGGAACCATCGCTGACGAGTCCAGTCCGAACGATCACCTCGTAGATAAGCGTGGAATCGCTTAGAACAATGCAACAACACAAGTACAGAATAGTAGATTGAACACAGAGATATAGGGGACTTCTTGCTTCTCTTTATTCCTTCATCAAGCGATCAGCCTTTTACAATGACTAATACCCCATATTTATAGGCTACAACCTCTGCTTGAATTTTGGATGGGACGTCTACTATGAACCGGCTGCTGGGTCAAACCCATAATCTCTTAACAACTATAACATAGGCCATAGACGAAAGACATGGAAACTTAATTCCAACACAAAAAGATATTTGGTAAGGTCGCGAAACAACCTCATACGGCACACATTCAGTGAAAGTAAATGGAGCCAGATGGCTAGTGCAGCAAAATTTAAGCACTTGACAGCACGGTGACTGGCCACATCAAACCAGTAATCTTTTTGCAAGTTAACAGGGTGAATTTCCATCACAAATCATCTCATACCAATCTTATATAGCTAGATCTCTCTCTGGTCCTAAACTCCTAAACAGGAAGCAAATCGGTCCGTGTTTGGAATGCGGGAGTTTTTCACGATTGCTATGGAAATTAAATTGTTTACTACGAAATTTTCGCAAAAATACCGGAGTTCCAAACAAAGCCTCGCGCGTCTCTTCAGTCATGAGTTCAAGGAAAACCAAACAAAACAGGATGCTTGTCCAATTGACATAGGAACCAAAAAAAAGCAATATTATATGGCAGACTAGGGCCAAATAAGCACTCGACGATCTGAACTCAGCTTATCAGATTTATACTCCCCAACGCTCCGAATTGCCATTATTTTCAGGGACCAGGGTCAGGTATATCTGCAGACAAGCGTCCTTTGGGTGAAGGAAAGGCCGCTTCAGCGTCTTATCGAAACGGTGACATGCAGATAAGAGGGGCACATGTTGTGCGACGACGACGCCAAGCTGCCACTTCGCAATCGCTATCGAACCTCCTCTCTTCTTGCAAGTCAGCAAGGATCAATCAACAAGCAATTATCTTCCAGAGCCGAGTGATTATTTATAGATCAAGTGGGGATGAACAAGATCCTCTCAATTCTTGGTAGAGCAAGAAACAACACTTTTCTTGAGTCATACATCATGCGTTGGCGTGCAGTACTAGTACTAATCAAACGGGAGGTCAAAAGAAAATGCAACTTGGGCAGAAATGACACCCGTGCTAGTTGCCTATGTCAATAAGGTCAATCAATCCTAAAACTGCCAGGGGACAGGGAAAACAACACACCAACTTGCAAGAGAACATGAAAATGATCCTAAAACTGCCAGTTGGCAGGTGTAGCCGTGCATCAGAGGCGAAATGAAGTATTATCCAAACATTTGTCACTTTCAGGGAAGCATTAGAAACCAATGGGCCGGCCTTCACTGTGTTGTCTCAGTAGTTAAACAAGGTGTTGTGTCAAACATAAGGCATTGAAATAAGCAAATCCATCCAAAAGGACATTCTACAGAAATATCCCAACAAGGCTAATCCTTGCAAATACATCTCTGCCTTCCAGCAAAATCTTCAGACGGAAATCTCATGGGGTTGAACCAAGCACCCATACTGAATGATATTAGATAATAACTGAAGCACATGAAATGACTGGTAAATATAGAGTAGTGCTCATAACTGATAAACATCGATCACTTCTATATTGATAACAGATAGATACATTTGTACCTTCGATCAATTACACTTGCCTTCCAGTAATTCCTGGAAAACGTTCACAAATGCTATAAAAACCCACTAATTCCCATAAAACGTCGACAAATCCTAAAAGCCCTGACAAGTACTCCTTGCCTAGTTTCCATCAAATAAATGAGATGAAATTTCCCAGAAAGGCCACAAAACAAACTTCTCACCTATCTATGGAAATTGACTATAAATGCCTATACACTCCAGGAGTCATTTCTGTAGAACAAGCAAACTGCTCACGGCAATAATGCACAGATTTAAGCACATCGAGCAGGCAACAAACCTTTCATACAAAGAAATTTTTGATGAAAGCAAAAGATAGTACATAAGGTATTCCCAAACAAATATGTTGAAATGAAGAACGAAGTAATCCAGATACGTTCCTTGTGACTTGTAGCATATTCCTAAAATGTTCCAATTGCCAACTAGCAGAATGCTTCAATCAATTAGGACTGTTTCCCATCACAATTAGCAAAACTGAGTTGCATTTGTTGTATGGTAACCTCCACACCATGTCTCCTCGCGAACTAGAGGGTTAGCAGACAGCAAAAGATCAGTCAAGAGCGGCAGACAATAATGGACTTCTAACTACTGCAGGAACAACTGTCACACACCTTGAACATATTTTCATTGGCACCATGACGAGGGGGGCCTCATAGACACATGAACTTCATGTTCTTCAGGACCAACACGGTATTTAGGGACAATAATCTCTAGGCCTGTTCCTGTTTCATCACAGTATGCTTCCAAAGTAGCATCTTCTGGGATCCGGGTAGGCAGTGGAATTTCCCGGATAAACTCTCCTGGTGGACAATGCTCAGGTGAAGGGTCCACCAGCTTGAAGGTCCGATCATGTCGCTTCAAGAATGGCATCCGACCAACACTAGTGCACGATATCTTAACGATCCCATTTGTAAGAGTATTCCTCCATGAAACCTTCACCCTTTGTATATCAGCGAACGGCAGGCTAATGATGATCAAGTAGCCCTTGCTATCTTCGTATATTGTTTTTGCAGCGGTTACTGGCCCAAAAGCATGGCGCATCACACCAGAGAAGTCATTCATCCACGATGGCTCAAAAGTGTGGTTCACATCCATGTCCTGGACCTTGTCTGAATTTGAATTGCTGCAATCCTCTTCCATGGCAGTGGGGGAGGAATCCTTCCTGCGCTTGTGGGAAATGGCCGAGATGTCCAGACCATCCCCAGAACCATGATTCAATGGCTGTGTTGACAGGTTAAGGCCAGAACCATTCAACAACTTCTTGTGATGGCCATGTGAGGTGCTCTTTGCTGGAGCAGCAGTTGCTGGCCTCTCGAGCTCAAAGTCTGTGCTCGGCAGATTCCTCCATGACTCAAAATCACTCGCCTCGGCAGGGATCGAGAAATCAGCATCCCTACCAGTGAGCTCCATCCACCTCTTCAAATCAGCTTCGGACACACCCGCCAAGTTCGGTGCCCGTACAATCTCAATCCCATGCAGGCACTGCGGGTTTGACAGCCCCCGGTAGTGTTTACGCTGCATCCGGTGTGAGCGCACAAACCCTTTCTCCGCACTGAAAGGAAACTGAGGCTCCCCAAGGCGCGAGTGCCCATTCATGAAGCTCCTCAGCTGCATCTTCCCGAGGGCATTCTCCGGCCGCTCCTTAAACACCCACATGTACATGTTCTCCATGTCGTGCTGCACCAGGAAAGCATCCAGCGTGGCATTATTACCATTCCCACCCACGGTGGCTGCCTTTGCCTTGCCACCCTTGTCAGCCGACATGACCGGCTTGAAGTAGTGGGTGAAGAAGAACCACGCGCCCCAGATGCTATCGTTCCTCTTGACGCACTTGCGTGCAGCGCTGGAACTGGAGCCCTTGGTGTGAGACACGGCTACCATGGTCGTCGCGGCTGCCGGGGCCGGGGCCGCCCCGGCGGCGGCAGGCGAGTCCGAGTCGTAGAGCTGCGGGCCGCCGAGGCCGACATCTAGCATGTCAACGTTGTAGTCATGGAGGGCGGTGGCCTGAAGGGCCGGAGGGGAGGGAGGGTCGGCGGCGAGGGGGAGGTTGATGTCAGGGGGGGCGGCGGCCGCGGCATGGAGGCAGCGGCGGAAGGGCCCCGGCGGCGGGAGGAAGAGGTCGAAGTCGTCGTGGGAGGCGGTGTCCATGGAGAGGAAGGTGGAGGGGCCCTGGTGCGGGTGGTGGGCCGTGGCGGTGTCCATGGAGAGCGCGGTGAGCAGCGACTCCCCCATGGCGGCGGCCGTCGTTGGCGGAGCAGTCCTCTTCCTGGCCTCGTCCCCCGCCGGCTCCGCGTCGTCCGTCGCTGCGCTGCTGTCCAACTCGTCGGCGCTTCCGCCTCCACCGCCTCCTCACCGCGCGCTCCTCTCCCCCGAATCTCTCCACGAGCATCAGTTAGCGACCAGGCTTCACACCTCCCTCGCGTCCATCCCACAGCGAAGAGAAAAAAGAATCTTTTTCCCTGCAAATCACACACAGAAACCACATCTCTCAACCAAAACCCAAATCTAACCAGAAATCACATCAATTCACAAGAGCAAAGATCCGATCTAAGTATCTAACCCCATGAAACCCACATACCTACGAGAAATCCAAGAACTCCGCAGCTCTCAAATCAAAGAACCGCCACCACCTCTCCTCGCAGCGCAGCAGCGTTGCAAACAGTCGGGAATCAAATCGAAGGCGTGTTGATGAGCCGCGCGTGGGGGAGGTCGGAAGGGGGGAGACGGTAACGGAGGAGGGGCGAGTTAAGGGCGACGGTAGGCGCGGCCCGCCTCCCCCAGAAGGAGCCTGGACGCGGGGTGGGGGGCCGTTACTTGACGGTGACGGCTGGGTGGGGTTGGGTGGGGACTGGGGAGGTGAGGATTGGCTCGGGTTGGATCGGGAAGGCGAAGGGCAGTGGCACGCTGGTAATTTGCCGCGGGAAAGCGTTGGTTCTGTGGTGTGGCGTGGGGGTGGATGGATGGATCATGGATGGGGCTCTCCGTCCTCTCCCCTCTCCCCTCTCCCCTCTCAGTGTGGACTGTAACGTTTTCATTTCCTTTTTGGTTTTTTATGTGCCATGTTGCTTCCGTGTTTCTTTGGGACCAGGGGATAAGATAGAGGAGACTTTGCCAGGGTAGCAGTAAAGAACTGGTTTAGGGGGTTTTATGTATGTGTCGTCCGGATTTGTCTATTGCAACTGGATTAGTAGCGTAAAACACTAAACAAAGCTGCTGCACATACGACAATGATCATACAATTTTATTACGACAACTACATGTGCAGGCTAATACATGCTTCAATTATCCCTGGTTTCCACGTGAGGAGAGAGAGAGAGAGTCGTATGGGTGTAGTAACAAAATGTATATCATTTCCGAATAGTAAAATACTGTTGTTTTGGAAAATGGCACTAGTGCTATAGAATACTGTTACCAGTACACAGAATGAGAAAAGTGCTGCCAGTCCATGGGGTTAGTTTGACTAGAATATTGCGGCTTTCCATTCGTAGTTTGCAAGTAGTGTCATGAATATCCAAGATGGTTTTCCTTAATTTGCTAATCAGCCTCTCATCAAGAAGACTTAGCACAAGTGGTTTTAAATGGGAACATGCATCAAGTAGCCGATGGGCTGTGCCAACTCTTTGCGTTGCATGCCCATCCACCTCTCTTCTATCGGTTCTTAATGGCCACATACCGCCACACCGCTTGCACAAACCGTCAACCCCCTTTGCTTTCGGCCTTGGCACGTCCACGGTCCACCTCATGATACTCCAGGCTCGTTTGCTTTGATACCTTGGAGCCTTTTGCCTGATCGGAAGAGCACCTGGCGACTGTCGGTCGATTGATTGCTTGCGTTTCTGCGTAAGCTGCCAGGCCAGGCGGCAGCGCTCAACCAGGCGTTCAAAACTTGCGACTGGGAGCCAGGTAGCTCCGATCCACCGTTCGTAGTTTCGATCCAGCGTTCTATTTTTCATTCATCAATTTCAGGCATAGGATTCCAACCAAACAACTCATCTTCAGATTTGTCTGGCCAGGCAAAAATTATCTACTTTTCAGGCTACCTCCAGGCACCACTTTTTTCCAGGCATGGAATCCAGAGCACCAACCAAACAAGTCATCCCTCCCTCACAAGTGAAACAACGCATGGCTCATTCAACCAATGGGATGAAAAACCAATATGAATAATCGGTATTATTTTAGTACCGTATTTAATAGGATATGAATATGGTATATATTTTTCCATTCGTTTAACAGTTTCTCTTCTATTCATACTCGTATTCGAATTCGCATAAAAATATAGATACAAATATGATATGAAATTTTCTCATCCGAATTGTTATTTTACCTGAACTATTCGGATTCGATGAAGTAATATAAATATTTTATTGCAATATATCTAATTAGTTGGACAAGTTTTGTAGATTCAATGTGATTTGATGTTCTTTTAGGTGGAATAAATAGATTAGAACGATTAAGTGTGGCTATATACTGATAAAACGATACTAATATCTTCATATTACAAAACTTACCAGGATATCTAGATCTAGCAGAATTAAGTATATATTCGTTATGACATTTGATTTACATTCATATTCAAACATATTCGTGCCCGCGCCGTTCCACGCGCCATCGCACGCTCTGCTCGCCCGGCCCGACGGGCGGCAGTCGGCACGGCCAGCACGTCATTGGAACCGCCCGTCGCACGTGCAACGCCGTGTGCTTTTCACACACATGGCCGCGCATCCCATCTTGTTGGAAACTTGGAATCTAGTGCCACTACTCCCTTGGCCGAATATGCCCTTAGTTATGCCGGGTAGTACGTGCGATGGGAGAGACCGATTTGGCCACTCACGAGGCCGTGTAGGAACAGCGACTTTTCATTTCTTCTCCACGTCCTTTTTTTTCTTTGACGAGGGGTTTTCATGTGATTTATTATTAGCGGCCGGGGCTGGGGCGCTGCGCCGGTTTTTGGCTTGTCTAGTTTTTTTAAGTGAAATAGTAAAAATAACAATTCACAATGAAATGGTAAAAATAACACTTTCATCGTATGAAAACACTACAGTATGAACCCTATCGCACACCTAGATCACGCGGGATGCTATTTTTGTCATTTCGTTTTCGAATGCTATTTTTGATATTTTGTTTCAAAAAACGTGCTAAATGAGCCAAAAACTCAGTGCTCAGCTGGCTGGCTGGCGTGACATGGGAGAAGGGGCGAAAACAGGGAGTCTTTGCCTAAAATAGTAAGTTTTTGAAATGAAATAGCAAAACTAGCCCTACGCTTGAAATGACAAAATAGCACCCCTACGTGTGATTTTGCTATGGAAAGCCACGTGTCACGATCTTAGGCTGTGGCAAGCCATGTGCCACGATCCCAGAACACGGTAGGCGACCTACTGCACTCTTAGACAACGGCAGACGACATGTCGCGCTCCGACCATGACAGATGGCTCGCCATGTTCTCGCAACACTTGATCATCATCCCGCCATCGTCAGCACGCGGCAGTACCTGTCATGATCTAGGTGGCGAGGTCGCTCATCATGGTCTAGGTGCACAACACGTGGTTTCCGCGATAATTTAGCGTGGTAGGGGTGTCATTTTTGTCATTTCGAGCGTGTGGGGCTAGGTTTTGCTATTGTGTTGCAAAAGAGACTAAATCAGCAAAAAAAAACTCAAAAACGGGGAGCTTCGCTCCGGGATCAGGACGCTGCATTTTTTTTATGCCGAGATAAGATCTCGAAACCTATTTGGGGACGGGCTTCTAGAGGTGTCCAAACGAAGCGGCAAACACGCATCAAAGACGAGCTTGTTTAGGCCTGACCATTTGGTCCAAAGAAGTTAAGCGGGTTGTGTCGTGGTTCCGCTTATGGGCTCGACCCCACCGGGCATGACATGTTGTGCTTACAGGCTATGTCATGCCGGTCTGGGCATGGTTAGCCCGATGGACCAAGGTAGGCCCGTTTAGCCCATCTAGGCCCGAAAAATCTAAAATATTGCCCCAAAAAAACTAGAAAAATGTATAAAATACAAAAATACAAATTATTTTAAAAAAATGAGTTATATACCCATAAAAAGAGACAAATATATGTCTGAGGTCAAATCCATCGAAAATATATAGGTATTAAAGAGTTTTTTTTTTAATTTAGCACGATAATCACTATAAGTATTTGACTAGATCTCTGGTTGTTGTCTGTCTAGAAATCGTAGAAAATCTACAACCGCGACCCTGATGTAATTTTCAAACGTTTTAGACTCATCAAAGTTTAAAGGTAGATCCTATGAAGCAATTAAACGACAAAAAGATTGTCAAGCTACCTCATGACTATAATCCCAACTATGTACTGTACCATTGGGGTTGTACTACAGTTGTGCCTGCCTCATGATCAATCCTTGTTTTGCTTTACATCTCGCAGCATGTCTAATCAAGTGCTCCATTCCACCTGAATACTTTGTAGATAATTCATGATGACAAATTTTACAAACAACATATATTACATGAACTCCATTTTCGTATGGCTTGGATTTCTTATCGAAATCTGCCCAGACTCCCGATATACTAGACCTGGATCTCTTTGCTTCGGTGCTTGCAGACGTAGAGGCACTCGTAGAGCCTGATGACAGAATTGCTTGCTTTTCCATTTGAGTTGGAGGCATAACATTCTCGAATGACGCAAGATCATTCGGTGAAATTCTGAAATCAACAATATGAAAATTATCGTAATTTTCCATCAAGAAATCTGCAAATCGGAGATTACACTGTTATTTATTTCACCTTACTACAACAAATAGGAACAATAAAAATCTACAAAAATCAGTATTGTTACCTCTTTTGTTGTTTGTAGCTGGATTTCAAAATTTTGAATATTTGGTAAAAATATTCAAAATTTTGCCAAATTATCACAAAGGGTATCTAAAATTTTACAATATAATTCAGAGAAGATAGTGAAGGGTGGATGGTGGCTAAATGAGGGGGGTTTGCTGCCTAATTATAGGGATTTTTTTATTTTTTAAGCCCTCAACAACTATAAACGACTAGAAAATTTCAAAAATTTGATCGTTACCATGCCTAATGGGCTGACCATTGCTTAACAGGCCTAATCATGACTAACAGGCTATACTGTGTTGTGCCTAACAGGTCGATCATTACTTAACAGGCCTAATCGTGTCATGTCGTGCGAGCAAAATTGTGTGCGTGCAGACTAGGTCGGTTCATTGGCCGAGGCGATAACAAGCATAGCACGGCGTCGTGCCATGCCATTGACCAAAGCATGTTTAGGTGGTGGGTCGTGTTGTGCTTCGGGCTGGCTGGGCAAGCACAACCCATTTGGATCTAGGGGCTTCTCTCCGAGTCCGCGGCGCTAGAGGCATATATGATCGAGAGAGTAGGAGGGCTCACTTAACGACCTCGTTAACGCTGTGTAGCATGTGTGTGTGCTTCATCAAATGTGGCCCGATTTTAAAAGTAAAAGCTGGATCGGGTTGCTGACACTGCTCGCAGAATATACTCGGTTCGTACCACTACCAACGTGTGGCGAGACATAGGAACTGTGTAACAGCCTCAGTTTTAATGAACAATAATAAAATGCTTTTCATAGCATTTTTGATCATTTTTAAAACATGAGCATTTTGTTACAATTTAAAAACTTCCATTTCAACCCAAATCTCAGACTTGTTTTGAAGCTTCCAAAGTAAATGCAAGTCAATGCTTGTATTGAGACCCAGGGAGTATTCTTATCAAATACTAGATAAATTATCTTGGATAAAAAAATATTTTTTGTCAAATTTTTAAAGATCATTTTGACCTCAAGAAAAATCTTTGTTCTCTATTTGAACCTTTTCGGTCAAAGTATTTAAGTAAGTATTTTAAATCATGAACAGTGGTTTTCAAAATTTATTTGGGATCTATATCATCCAAGTAGCTTCTCTGAAAAATTTCATATTTTTATAAATTTATTTGGTATTTTTAAACCTTCGATCAAATTTTTGAAGTTTGGTTTTAGTTCTGGTCAACTTTAGACCCAACCCTAGTCTCTTAGCATTAGCGGCTCGAACCATATTGGTTTAGTCGGCCTTGTCTTTATTTAGATAGCTCGCCACGTTAGGGCTCATTTCAACCTCCGATGAACGCGAGCCATCCGATTTCTAAACAAACGAACCAGATGCGTTGGGATGTTCGGACTATCCAAACCATCCACGCAATCTCCACTGTCGTTTTCCAAATGGACCGTCCTGATGCATTGGGTCATTCAGACCATCCGAACGTTCCATGCGATATACACCATCCATTTCCAATCGGACGTGCCATCTTCTTTGGTTAAAACCAAAGCGCGCCCTCGTCTCTGGACCATTAGATTTAAACTCAACGAATCAGATCAAGTGTGACGTTCGGACCATCCGAACGCACCTTGCAATCTAGGCCGTTAAATCTAAATCGAATCGTCCGTATTTTATCGAGCCATGCTATTTTCAAATGGAAAAGCCCAACGCGTGCGCGAGCCTTTGGATTCAAAATCAATAGCCAAGATCAATTGGGTCGTTCGGACCGTCTGAACGCGCCTTGATTCTGAGCCGTTAGATTTAGATCTGACCGTCCTCGTTGAGTGGGCCATTCGGACCGTCTGAACCCCACTTCAATCTCAACCATTGAATTCCAATCCAACGCTGCCCCTTTTCGCAATCATTAGATTTTGATCACACGGTCAAGATGAGTTGGGCCGTTTGGACCATCCGAACATCCCACTCAATCTAAGCCGTTCATTTTCGATCGCATGGTCAAGATGAGTTGGGCCGTTTGGACCGCCCGAACGCCCCACTCAATCTGAGCCATTCGTTGGCAATCGGACGATCAACATTCGTTTGAGCTCATCTCTTTGTTTATTCTTTGGGATTGCGGTCGCGGGCCCACTTGTCGATGTCGTAGCCGTCTTCTCCGCGCCATGGCGCCAGCGCCAAGCGCATCGCAGGCGAGGTGGTGTTGCGTTGTGTTTTTGCAGCATGTAATCGCCACTTGGCATCAAATCGCTGTCAGTGTTGCCACGCAGCTCTCCTCGTTCACTCCGACAAAGTGACTATATAAACCCTAGCTATCACTCCCGGCCAAGTTGATGCCGCATTGAGTTCTTCCTCATCTCTGGCGTAACCTCTCTCTGGCACCTTTGTTCATCTCTAATGATGCCTTGTTCATCCTATTAATGGGAGCTTTTGGCATTGTTTGTAGATCAAGAACGCGAGGTTGCTGTTTGAACGCCCGGAGCGCGCACCGAATGCCATTTTCGTTTCAAACTTGTATTCGGTGTGTTACTTCCAATTTTATTCGCGTCACTGCATGTCATATGATCTAAGGAGTAAAACCCCTCGATTAATTTCATCTTTGATTCAACAGGTTTGTTGAATTTTGAAGATTCCCCTTTTTCGGCCGAAATCACCCCTTTCGTCTCCAACTCCGGCGGGGGAGCCTTTTTTCTCAATTCCTTCATTTATAAGCTTCTTATGGACCTATATGACCTAACCCGATCACTCGCTCGTTGATTCCTTGCTCAGGTCACCTTGTCACTGTGGGCTTCTTTTTGTCATTTTTGGTCTTTCTCATCGCCGACGAGCTCTAGAGCTTCTCCGACCATCCTCTCAGCTCAGGTAGCTCCCTTAGATACCCTAGTAGCATAAGCAAAAGTCTTTTTGCACTTTGCGCGTTCAAATCGGCATAGCCACTTTTGCCGTATTTTGAACCGTCGCTATTTTTCTTATCGCGTCGCCGCCCCGACCAAACTCCGGTGATGTTCCGACCATCAATAGGTTCATTGCACTATTGCGAATCCATTTTGGTCTTTAGATAGCATTGCTTTGGATCATAGCTCCGGCTTTTTGTCTAGAAAGCTCTCGGTAACTATTTGTTCTGTTGTCGGTTTTCCTGATCAGAACTGTAGTTCGTTTTAGCCTTTAATCCTTGTCGGTTAGTGCTAGTAAGTGTTAATCTAGGTTATTACCGTTACTAATAATAGTTGTAGCTTAAGCATTTTGTTAGTTTGCACATCAGTACTTTTGATCATGCATCGTTTCAACATTTTGGTATTTGGTATTTTTCTAGATGTTCATTTGCTTTCACCTTTTAGGTTCTGATCTTACCGACATGAGTGAAAATCTTACTGAGCAGCCTGAAAGTGAACATGTGGTTTATTACCAAGGCAAGCATCCTCTTGCAACATGTTAATCCCAGTTTTGGTACTTTAGTATTTTGAAATGCAATGATAATTGTTTTGCATGTTATTTTTGAAGTATCAGTACTTTGTGAACTAGTTAGTTATATCCCAATCTTTGTGGCTTATCCTTAATCAATTCATACACTTATGTTTAAGATAGAAATCTGGTGTTAGTATGTTTGAGTATTTAGATTTTGCTTAGCCTCGCTAGTCTGTAGAACGTTAGTGTTTGACAAGCTTATCTTGTCAGACCTGGGAAACACCTTTTTTATTTCTATATTTGATTTCTTTGTCAGTTTGGTTAAAACTGAAAGTTAAGTTAATTTTGTTGATAGCAAATTGGTTTAGATCTGGACAAGTGGATGCTAGTGATGGTGCCTTTGTGCACAAGATTTGGGAAATGTGGTAGTCTTGTCCGGATCATTAAGGACCGAACTTTGACCTATCAATTCAAGTACCTTACATACTTCCATACGCGGTGTGTGGGCACTGTTTGGTTAAGTAAGGAGCTAATGCTATTGAGTTGAGGAACTAGTGGAGAGAGGACATTTGTGAAGTTCACGTGTTCGTAGGGCTCCGATTTCAATTCTATATGTGCAGGGGAGCACAATTTTATTTTCAGTTCATTGAATCGGCATTCCCGACACAACATGTGTGCCCCGGCTAGCAGGCGCTATCCGTTGTTTGTACTAGGCGGGATTAGTCGCACATGGGTGATTCAACTTAATAATATCAACTTGCTGAAAAATACCAAATCTTAGTTTACCTGGCCGGCATACCAAAGGAAGTGTGCCATCATTCGGAGGCATCCGAAGGCTTACGGGCTGACTAAGTCGTGTGGGTAAAGATATGTACACCCCTGTAGGGTTAAAACTATTCGAATAACCGTGTCCACGGTTATGGACAACACTTGTTTTGATGGACAACTCAGTATAGACTTTGAAATAATTTGTGACATGGTTTTACTGGTTTCGGCATGGAGGGTATTCATGCATGTTAATTGGTCAAAGTGGACAGCCACTTTGATTTTGTTCTTGTTTGTGATTAAATTCTGTATTTACTTGTTGTTTTCGTCCAAACTTGTTTATAAAACCGCCTTAGCAAAACTTGGTAAGTATAGGTGTAAAGCTGTTGCTTTATGCAAAAATTAATACCATTACAACTTTCCTGTTGTCAGCCTTAAGCATGTGCAGATTCTAATACTTTGGATAGGTGCTACTAAACACTTTCTTTTAGTAGTTTTGTGTAAGTCTTGCGAGTACCTTTTGTACTCAAGTGCTTTAACCACTTGTTCCAGGTGAGGACAGTTACTTGTACGAACTACCTGTTAGCGCCGATCAGGGCGATCGGCGCTAACGAGTGAAGCTATTTCTATCCTCCACTCAGTTGCCATTGGGTGATGGGCAAACTTAGTTGGAACTTTTGCTGTTTATATTTTTGTTTCCGCTGCTAAAACTTCTGTTAGATGCTGCTGGTCGGTTCTCTCCGTTGAACCGAACCAATGTTGTAAAGTTTTGTTATGCTATTTGTATTTATGTTGAATGCCTTGTATGACATGGTACAATGTTGTTTAGGATATATGTACAATAGTTTTTGATCTTAGGAACTATTGTAAGACATATATCTTGGAACCTAGCATTGGGTTCATTCCTTGTTAACAATTATACTTTCAGGTATAATCCTTTAACTTGGAATGTATTTAATACCTGGGGTCCTCACAAACTGGATCATCTGCATTACTGTAGAGGGGAGTTGTGCGCACAGTAAAATGAGTTTGATATAGTTGGGAGATGATCCTAATGCAGATGACTGTTCATCCTTTGCATTTAGTACTCTAACGTAGAGGATCTCATTCGGCAAGATATGTGTGCGCCAAGTTTTTTTTTCTTTGAACTCTCTGTGTGCACTGCGCAAGCCTTGATACCATGCGAAGTTGTGAACTGATCTGTGCTTGCGGCGAATGGTAGAAGGGAAATAATAACTTGTACAAGGCATTGTGAATCTCGAGGACTAAGATACCTCCAGTCAAATGTGTGTGTGTTTTTATTAATTTTTACATATCTTGTATTTTTATTATTTTTTATTAACGTATGGAGTAATTTAGAAAAACAATGATAAAATGTGTGTGCTAAAGACCGCGTCGATGTCCGAAATGACGAAGGGAAAAATAGAGGGAATACTTGGCACGTAATCTAAATATACCATGTCATACTTTCTTTAGAGGACACCATGTAATACATAGCCATGTAATTTTTTAGTGGTTTGGAGTTGTGTAACAACCCAATTTTGGTTCGAAATTAAAAATGCATGATTTTCGTAAATTTCAAAAACTTTGGTTGCATTTCAAAATTTTCAAAAGCTTTGCCTTGCAATTTAAAATGTGAAAACAATTTACTTGTAAAAAAATAGTTTTGCAAAAACCTACAATTTATTTGTGTGCAAACCCAAATTTATTAAAACCTAGTTGTTACAAAATATTTTCAAAATTTAAATCCAAATCAAAGTTTGAAAATCAATTAAAATTTCAGACCCTTTTTCCTTTTGCTCCCCCCTTGCGATGAAACCCACCAAGTCGGCCCAGCTGCTACCTTCTTTCTTCCTTACCCGTCTCTTCCCCATGGCCCAGCCCAGTCGACCCACACCGTCACCCTCCCCTCCTTTCCCTTCTCTCCCATTTACCCAGTTGGTTGATGAAAGCAAGCTAAGCCAACGAAAGCATTGCCGCAGAACAACGATTCAACTCCTCTCTTGTCCCACGCTAGCAAGCAAGGTCAGAAGATCAAGGAGGCCGACTAGAGGGGGGTGAATAGGCGGTTTTAAAAATCTTCTTTGGCTAAAACTGAGTTTTATGCAGAATTGTAAATCAATTCGGTTTTGCACAATTAAAGTCTAAATCAACTAGTCTTTACTAAGTGCACCAACAATATGAGACTATATAAAAGATAGCAATCGTACACATACAAGTAAGCAATTTAAATACAAGGAATGTAAATTGCACAATGTAAAGCACAAGGAATCAAATCACGATGACACAACGATGTTTTACCGTGGTGATCGGAGACTTGCCGGTCTCTCCTAATCTACGTTGAGGTAAGCCCAAACCAATTGGACCGGCTCCACAAATTAAGCTAACACCTCCGAGGTAAGTTCAATCGCTTGGATCGGTTCCAAACCGAACCAACACCTCGCTCCACTAGGGTTGCTCTTTCCTCCACTCTGGAGATGGCGAGCACCACACCACTCACAAACCGCTGGGCCTTCTCACAAGCTTCTTTGAGAAGATCACCGAACCACGACGCCTCCACGCCGTCTAGGTGTCGGCAAACACCAAGAGTAACAAGTCGAAGATTCTCACTTGAACTAATCAAGTGTCTAAGCTCAAGTGGATACTCAATCCACTACCTAATGCAACACATGCAATTAGGGTTTGCCTCTCAAAGCTCACTAAGTGCAACACATGCACAAAAGAGTGTAGAGAGCTTGCTCTTAGCTCAAAGGAATATAATATGGCACCAGCAACTCTCCCACAACCGGCCAAGATAGGTATTTATAGCCCACACACAAAAACTAGTCGTTGGGACAAAATCTGCTAAAAAAATCAGCTCGAGCGGTACGACCGCCAACCAAGTTGCGGTACTACCGCACCTCTGACAAAGCACAGTAATTGCTATATCAGAAGCTCTGAACTAGCCGTTAGAAATTGGCTCGGTACGACCACCAACCATGTGACACCTTCCTCTCGGAATGCACGGGACAGGGCAATTAGCGGAATTTTTTTTCCTTTTTTTTGTGTGTGAGCGTGCCCCGGTACTACCGCACCAAGGAGTGGTAGAACCGCCCGCAGGTTCCGAGAGAGGAGGTCTGTCCGGACCTCCTAGGAGATCTTCAAAGACCTCCTGGAGGTCCTGATTGAGTGCGCTGAGCTAGTCCCAGGAGTCCAAGCTAGCTCGCACAAAACGACATAGGTGTGATCACAACCACATGGCCAAACAAAGGGTGAAGCAGACAAAATAAACCTTGCATTAAACAAGACCTTATGGTCAAAACTTGCTTACAGAAGTTTGCCAACTTGGGCTTACAAAACCAATAAGGAGAACCTTTACAGCAGAAACACAAAATGCTTCCAAGCCATCCGGCAAGCCCACAGGCTGTCGAGTGGAGGATGCCCTAGGCAGCTAGGTCATCAAGGAACTCCTCCTCGAAGAGGTCTGAGCATCCTTGCACTTGTTCATCTTCGACCACTGCTTTAACACTGGACTTAAAGCCATGAGTACTTTGAATGTACTCAGCAAATCGCAGGGAGCAATTATGCAAATAATATTCATACATTAGCTCAACAATGAGAGCTGTAGGGTTAGTTGCAAAAAAGCAAAGTTTGACAGTAAATAACATGTATAGATTGAAAAGCTCAATTTGAAACAATAATATATAAGTACATTTGTTTGAAAAGAAGTGGGAGTGAGCACCAACTCACTTCCCAAGCCACTTGGGGGGAGGTCTGACCGCACCCACGACCAGGACCTCTCCCAATATCTCTCTGGAGTACCCACTCCAGAGCTCCCAAGACCACTTGGGGGAGGTCTGGTCGCATCCACGACCAGGACCTCTCCTAAGACCTCTCTGGAGCACCAACTCCAGAGCTCCTAAAGACCTCCCTAGGGCTCCAAGATCTCCTCTGAGCACTCACTCAGGAGCTCATTGGACCTCCCTAGGGATTCACAAAACCTCCACGACCAACTGAGGACATCACAAGCACTCGGAGCCACCCAGAATGCTTGCAGATGTCCCAAGCCAGCCCTGGAACAAAAATTTGAGAAGTCTACCCCTTGCACCATTTTCACTGGGTATGTCCATGACCAAGGACTTAGCTATTCGAATAGATTGATACTCTACAGAGGTGTACAACTTTACCCATAATTCACGACCTCTCTAGCGGGGCGGGTTCCCGTCGGAACCATTGCTCACTTCCGAAGGTGAGCAGTCTAGAGAGCGTGACAAGACCTTTACAAAGCTTTGATCTGGCTCGAAGCTGCCCGCTAAGGTTTTGCTTCCGGTTGGGTTGCAACCCACCGGATTCGTGCCCCCTCTTGCACCAGCGAATCAGCATGCTCCACCACAATAGAACGAAGCCATCTCAATGCTAATTATTTGGCCCAGACCACCCCCATAAAGTGATCTTGTGGTTGCACTAAAAGACCCAGATTAACAGAACACAAAGTTAAGTCCTTAATTGCTGCTCAGGTAAGGCTTCCACATCCTAGTGTGCGAAGAGCACCCCCTTTACTGCATGATCACTTGCCCGAGCAAGAAAATATTTTGGGTTCACCTAGCCAAAGACCTCCCTGGTCTTGGCACACAAGATTTTAACAAAGTGGCCTCGCACCACAATCAACACAACTACGACATCCCACCATAGTTGCTCAACAGTGACATCAACCACAGATTCTATAGTTCCATTAGTCAAGTTATTAGAGAAGAAACATGATTCCCAAGACCCCGGTTCTAAAAGCAATACTAAGCATAAACATACGGTCCCATGTTGGCAATACCAAACAATACCAACTAAAAATACCCAACCTAAGGCGTCCAAGAGGATCGTGTCAACATGTCGAATACAATTGTCCAAGGAAGGCATATTGTCAAGTAGGAGAATAACTACTGCCTAAACCATTTCTTATAAAAATAGCCATGCATGATTAAGTAAAGAAAAATATATTTGAAAAGCTAGGCTCAATATGATCAAAGGTCTGCGACTTGCCTTCGTTGAGCAGTGGTGAGCCTTCAAAAGAAACTGCTGGGTCCAAGAATTCCTCCACAAACTCGGGATCTACACATTTGCCAAAGAACCAAATAAGCAAACCAGCTCCAAGCAAAGATCTTAAAAGAAGACTCAAAAAGAGCTTAAACCAATATAAACAAAAACCAAGAAGCAAGAGGTCCTGGCTGAGAGGGGAGGTCCAACCCGAAAGAGGGTGGTCCTTGCAAAAGAGATCCGCAGGAACCAACAGAGAGGCCTTCTTGGCGATGAAGAGGTGTTGGATTAGCTTCAAAGAACTCCTTGGTGAGGTCTAGAGCATGGAGAACACCAGACGGGAGCAGAGAAGTTGGAAATGAGCAAAAAAGGTGACAAAGGGAGGCATGCCTAGGCTATTTATAGCCGAAGCTGGAGGAGCAACAACAAGGGGCTTGAGAAAACGTGACACAGATCAGTGGTGGACAGGACAAGGTTAGGTCAGGGTAGGTCATCAAAATAATAAAACAAAGTGTCCTAGATGTGACTGCATTTAATGTGATACGACAGCCATTAAATGCGCATAAAGTTTTGAGGCAGAAGAATTGGAAAAAGTGAGCAAGGCTGACAAGTGGGGCCAGTCAAACTCAAGAGAATAGATCAGTCAAAAGGGATGGTCTCAGCCGCAAGGGAGGTCTTTGCAAAAGACCAGGGGCCCTGACCTCTAAGGGGAGGTCTTGACGGTTAGATCAAATCAAGGGGAGGTCCTAACGGTCGGATCAAATCAAGGGGAGGTCCTAACGGTCGGATCAAATCAAGGGGAGGTCCTGAGGACATGAGGTCCAGAAGACACAACCACGGGGATGTCTGAACGGTTAAGATCTCCAAAGGGGAGGTCCTAACGGTCAGATCTAACAAAGGGGAGGTCTGAACGGTTAAGATCTCCAAAGGGAGGTCCTAACAGTCGATCTAATAAGGGAGGTCCGAACGTTAAGATCTCCAAAGGAAGGTCCTAACGATCGATCTAACAAAGGGAGGTCCGAACGGTTAAGATCTCCAAAGGGGATCCTAACAATGATCTAACAAAGGGAGGTCCGAAGCAGTTCACGATCTCCAAAGGGATGTCCTAACGGTCGATCTAATAAAGGGGAGGTCTGAACGGTTAAGATCTCCAAAAGGGAGGTCCTAACGGTCAGATCTAACAAAGGGGAGGTCTGAACGGTTAAGATCTCCAAAGGGGAGGTCCTAACGGTCGGATCTAACAAAGGGGAGGTCTGAACGGTTAAGATCTCCAAAGGGGAGGTCCTAACGGTCGGATCTAATAAAGGGAAGGTCTAAACGGTTAAGATCTCCAAAGGGGAGGTCCTACGCGAGGGGAGGTCCTGCGCAACCGTGAGATAAGGCGCGAAGGAGTAGGACCGTTAGATTTCAATTGGACGGGGCAAGACAATTGGGCCGTTCGGACCGAGCGAACGCTCCAACAGATCGGGACCGTCCATTATGGATCGGACGGCTCTATAGGAGTGGGACGTTCGGACCATCCGAACGTCTCACCAAGATCAAACCGTCCAACGTAAATCGAACGATACACATGCGATAGAAGTCTGGATTAAGCGGAAGGCTCGAACGGACACAGGGAGCAGGTCCTAGAGGACACAGGGAGGTCCTGAAGGACACGGGGAGATCCAAAGGACACAAAGATCACCCGAATTTGGACTTCAAGATCCAAAGACCTTTGAAACACAAACCCGAGTTGGTCTAAGACCCAAGAGAGGAGGTCCTAGACTCACAAAGTAGGTCTGGGCAAGAGGAGAACCAGCACAAGGGAGGTCCTGGAAAGGGGAGGTCCAAGAGAAGACACCAGGGGTGATTCAAAGGGAACAAAAAGGTCCAGAGAAGGACAAACTGAGCCAAAATTTGACTTCTCCGAAATCAAAGAGGCCGAACACGAACCCGAGCAGAGAACCACTCGTGGTGGTTGTGACCCAAGGAGGGAGGTGAAAGCATCTAGGCCCCTAAAAATTGTTTTGGTAATTAATGATAATATGTGAATATGGGATTAACGTGTTTATTGAGTATTTACAAGGTTAAGTCCCATTGGTGAATTTGATAACGTAAAAGATGCATGCTAAAGGACCACATGAAGATCTACATGACTTGAAGACAAGGTACAAGTAGTCTAGGATCCTTTTATGTTTTACCGGTCTTAGGAGATTTGGTTGGAAGACCGGATTATAGGTTAATTGCCGTACTATTAAGAGGGATCTTGGCTAGTAGCTTGATAGCGTGTTCTTGTGCCATATGGATCAATTTAGGATCATGCATGCATTTGAATTCGCACTTAAAATTGAATTTGATAGCCTTAAGTGTATTTGTCGAAAATCGGTTGTATCGCAGTTATAGTGGCGGTTGAACCGCTCTGTGCGGTATGACCGCACCTTACTTGGCGGTAGTACCAGATTTTGATGGCTAAAGCCAACTAAGCGCTAATGCGATGCATTTAATCGCCTTTGAGCGGTGCAACCGCATTATGATCGTTCGATTTTAGTTGGCGGTTCAAGAAAACCAAAACAGATGTAAAATTGACCCAAAGGTTTCTCTGTGATAATCGGTTGAACCACATTTGGGAAACGGTTGAAGCTGCTGCGGTTGTATCTTGATTTTTATAAGGCGGTTCATATTTTCCGTAAAGTATGTCGTTTCAAAGAGATTTGAAACCCTACGATCGGTTGTATCAAGATTAATGCGGTTCAACCCATGATTGATTGAACCAGGATTTAGTTGGCGGTTGTACCGAACGGGAAAAATCCAACGGCTATGTCAGAGTAATAAATGCCTCTATTCTAGCCGTTACGGAGTTCTGACATAAGTGTGGTTCAACCGTACTCTAAACGGCGGTTGTACCGAATCTGGCTAAAAGTTGGGGATTTGGTCCCCAACGGTCATAATTGTTGGTGGGTGCTATAAACACCCCTCCAACTGCCCTTGGACAGGGCGCTAGTAAACATTTAACATCCTTAGAGCCTTGAGAGCCAAGTGCATTCACTCAACACCTAAATTCTCTTGTGCATTCATTGTGAGGTAGTTGAGTTCATTCAAGTGCATCAAATCATTCTAGATTGATCCTATTGCACTTGAGCGCCGTCAAGCGAAAGTCTTGGTTTGTTACTCTTGGAGTTTTGCTGAACTCCTAGACTGCCTTGGCGGTGGAGCACGGTGATCTCTTCAAGAAGATTGTGAAGAGGCCCAGTGTAAGCTTGTGAGTGGTTTGGTGTTCACCATCTCCGGAGCGGAGGAAGAACAACCATAGTGATCGAGGGAAGGCTTAATTCGTGGAGCCGGCTTGAGTCGTCAAGCTTCCTCAACGTGGACTAGTGAAGACCGGCAAGTCTTCGATACCACGGGAAAACATCATTGTCTTATTGTGGTTATTCCTAGTCTTTACATTTCCGCATTTATATTTCTAGCTCTTTATTATGACTTGTTTAGACTAAGTTAAATTGGCTTAAATTGTTAAATTGTCAAAAATTTTAAAAACCTTCTATTCACCCCCTCTAGTCGGTTATCCTTGATCCTACAGGAGGTCAGAACCAAAGGTAGATTCAAACAGAGAGGGAGGTCTAAATCTTAAAGAGATTCATACCAACAAAGAAAATCTAGATTAAAAGAGAAGGAAAGATCCAAGTTGAGAGGAGGTCCAAAGAATCTCCAATGAGGTCCTATGAGCACAGAGGAGGTCCAGAGGACTTAGAAGAGGTCCTATGAACACAGAGGAGGCCCAGAGAGAGGGCTAAAACGAAAGGCATACAGAGCACACAAAAGAAAGAGCGCTAAAACCAGAGAGAATCAGAGAACCTCAAGAGGACAAGGAACATAAACCAAAAGACTTAGTTGAGGTTTGGTTAGGTCAAGTTAAACTCCCAAATTTTCAAAATCCCAAGTTAAGCTTGAGCAGGCGAATAAACCGAATGGTTCTTTTTTAGCATTGAAAACGACAAGAACTCTTAGGAAAAACGGGACGTTACAAACCAACATGCGGTACAACCGCTGAGGCCGATCATACCGCTCAAGGAGCGTGGTACTACCGATTTCCAGGAGAGGCACTGAACCAAAAAACACTGCTACTGTTTTAAACGAACCGCCAACTGGAAATTGGAACAACCGGACTACGGTCATACCACACCAAGAGCCAGTCGTACCACTGAGCGGTAGTACCGCGACAACACGCCGATACTACCGTTTTTCTTGAGAAAATAGCAGTTTGCATCTAAAACAAACTCAATTGCAAAACACACTTGACAATTGACAAGTGATGCAAACAAAGGTTCAGAAGCAAGATTCTTAACAAGTTGCAAAACACATTTGACAACTTTTAGAATCAATGCCACAAGGAAAAAGGTACATGGACTTAAACCATTTGTAAAACACATTCGCAAACTAAAGTCATATGCTACAAGGATTATACATGAGCTTCAACTATTTGCAAAACACATTCTCAAATAATAGCAACATGCTAACGAGAGCTAGAGCAAACACAATGAGCTATCAACACATGACTAACTCAAGCTACTAGTCAAGACCCCTCTTAATAGTACGATAACCTATACTAGCAATCCGTTCTCCAACCAAACACCAAGACCGGTAAAAGACTAAGAACACATCCTTAGCCCTAGCTAGTCATACATTTGCCTTGCACAACCTCTTGAAGCTTGATGACGCACATCCTTACTTCAAGTCCGGGTTCTTGACTAGATAATCATCAACATATGATGATTTCCTTCTTCTTGAACATCATCAACACATGATGATTTCCTCTTCTTCAAGAAACTTGATATGATGCTCATCAACACATGATGACATCCTTTCCTTGAACTTGGCTTGATGATCATCAACACATGATGATCTTCTTCTCTTCGGGATCTTGATACGCATCAACACATGATGCATCATTTACTTCAAGCTTTTGACTTGATGACGATCAACTCATGATGTCATTCAAAATCTTCATCATCATGGAACATAACCTATTTCACCAACTCATGGAAAATATTAGTTCTACAATATGATTATCATTAATTACTATGACATACCATTAACTCATAATGGTGGGACAAGATACCACAATCTTTCCCTCTTTGGTAATTGATGATAATCACTTCAATTTGCAAATAATTGAATGTAGATTGGTATGAGTATATACGAACTACACAAGTTGCATATACTCAAAGAATATATGAGCATATATGAACTACACAAGTCTCATATACTCATATGAATATATTAACTACACAAGTTACATATACTCAAGGATATGTTTCAAAGTAAAGATCCCAAATATATGTGGGCAAAGGAATATGGATCAATACTAATGAAACCACAAAACATAAAGTGAACTCCCCTAAATGTGTGCATACACAAATGTGTAATGGGAATATATGCACATATTCAAGTTAACCTTTTGGTGGAGTTCATCCTATATTTTGGATCCGAGGAATGCAACAAGATATAAGAATATGATGTTGAATGCATACCTCTTTAATTTTCACCTTTATATCCAAATGAGACTAAGCAATAGGTAATCAACAGAAGTGTTAGTCTCACAAGTAGATTTGTCATTAATAACCAAAATACTCCATTAACACATAATGGCGGGTCTAGATTCTTCACGGGCCCCCAGCCCCACTTGTCAGCGCGAAGGAGACACTGTTTCTCTTCTCCCTCCTCCCGCTATCTCTCTCTCACATTCGTTCTCTCTCTCGCTCTCTTCCTCTCTCTCCGCATAGACCATGTGAGCCCAGCATGAGCAGCGCCTCAAGCCCCCCTCTCACACCATGTCGCGAGTTCATCCCATCCGCTAGTGCCATTACCCACTGCTCTGCTCAGATGCCGCACCATGCCCGCGTCGTGCCACCCTATTCTCCCCTCTCCCCTTTATTTAAGCCCCCATGGAACATGTCAAAACCCTAGCCCGCTCCTCCTCTGTTTCCCCCCCTCAGCTTTGCCCCTCTTCTCCACCTCAGGTGGAGGAGAACTCGAGCCACGCTGGTCACCTTCTCTAACTCTAGCTGACGACTTTGCCGTCGATTTCGACCATTGGGTTGAGCCTCCGCCTCCGTTGTCTTGCACGTCATGGCCGCCTCGACCTCCTCTTCCTCATGCTCACCTTGCTCTGCTTGTTTCCCTATAGGAAGGATAGAGCGTCGTTGTTGTTTGTAGTGCTAGTAGGAGCACGCTCGCTCTGTCACTGCCTTATTTTGCCCTTCCCGATGAGCTTCGACCCCGAAGCCCTTGTCTCTAGTGTTCGCTCTGAGCTCCTCTCCCTAATGCTCATCTTCTTCTTCCTTGCCATGCACCAGAGCCGCTGGAACACGTCTTCGTCCTTGTCGCAGGCCCGGAGCACACAAACCCACCATCAATCTCCTTGCTCACTTGGACCCCGGGTGAGTTCATCCGTTCCCATGCATTCTATCATCTCGCAAACCTGGTAGGCTAGTAAATGTGGAAACCTAGTAGGCTAGTCAATGTGGCGTATAAATGACTGTAGCATCATTGCCCCGTAGCATCTCGTTGTGCTGCCGTGCAGAGCCCAGCACATCGCTTCATCTTCAGCACTGAGAGCACCCCTAGCGTTGTTGTAGCCTGTAGATGGTAAATCAACCTTCATTTTGTAGTTTCTAGACGCGGTTAGCAGTTGCCTCCGCCTACAATTGCGTCGCCGCCATCCTTGTCATAGCGCCGCCGCCTTAGGCCATCTCTCATCGTGCTGTCACCACCGTTAGTGTCGTCGTAGTCCCCATATCCCATTTTGAGGGCACGGGTGGTCACTGGAGCCTTCCCCGCGCGGCGCCAAGCTCTGCTTGAACCATCAATGGGCTCCCTCCCTGTTCCTCTAATTTGATGGGAGGAAGAAGATGTTAGAAGCCAATATGTGGACCCACCTGGAAGATTAGATTAAGTTAACTTGGAATTTAATTAGTAGATAATGTTAATATGACATGTGGGCCCTCGATAATTAGAAAATCTAATTAAGAGTTAGTGTAGTATCTGAGTGTATAACAAGCAGGTCCCAGCACTTAAAACTCCCTGTGCAGACTTAATTTGTAGACCGAAGCACGCGTGGGCCCCTAGCCCTGTGACCCGTCGGGTGAGCTGAGTCCATGCGGATTGCGGTCCCACCTGTCTATCTCTCGGTTTCTTTCAAATAGAAATAATTGGAAAAGAAATAAAATCCGGCTAGACCCCACATGCCAGTCGTAGAGGACTTTTCTTAGTAAAAGTAATTGAGAAAATAAATTAAAATCCGATTGATCCCCACATGTATGTTTTTTCCCCTTTTTTTGGAATTTTCTATCGGGTCAAACTTTGGAGAGCCCGTTCTACATCGTTTTAAATCCAAATGACTTGATTTTTGTTTCTAAATTCAAAATCTTTCTATCAGTACCAAAATCATATTTTTTTAGTTCATTTGAATTTATTTTAATTTGTGTTGAATTTGGATATGTTCGCAGTTATAGACTTTGACGCTTTGAACGCCGCCATCGTTGTTGATGAAGACCAAGTGATATCTACTGTTGAACAAGGCAAGTCCTTATAATTGATCATGTTGAACCCACTTTTCAAAAAATGCATATTACTTTGCTTTAAAGTATTTTTTGTATGCTTATTATTATTTATGAAAAGCTATGTTAAATATTGATGCAAAGTTACTCCATATGTTTTGTTACTTGCTATTCTCATCCTTGATTGTTGATATTATGACTACCTTGTCATCCTAGGCTAATTATCATAATAAGCTTGTCCTTGATTAAGTAAAAATGGATAATGGTCATGCCTAAAGATACTTAGTGGTTAATTTGAATATGACACAAACATTGCCATTACAACACTTGGGACATAATATGATTCGTAGTATGGTAACGTGGGTTACCATTGAAAATATGAGATTTTTTTTTAAAATGATGGGGACTTGAGTGAGTGGATGGTATGAGACCGGTGCAAGGGCTACACAAGAGCTGGGTTTGTGGACTGTCTCACCTAGTCGATTAAGGAACGAATTATGTGCCGTATTTTTGAAGTAATAATCGTGCAACCACAAATCAAGTATGGGCACAACCTGGCCAAGTACTTTGCTTAGTTTCGGCATAACTCCCACGCATAGTAGTGGGTTGGATTTCTATTGTAAAAAAGGGATGTAGATTTCCCTCACAACGGCGGGTCCCTCATTGAAAATATAGCCCACTGATGGGAGCATTATGGGTGTACCCCGTAACGGTCATGTCCTAGTGTTGAAGGGTTCACCCACTGGGTAGGAGAAGTGTCGAGATTAGGCATCCGAAAAGCCTTGTTATGATCATCTCCGTCGCACCCTAAGGAAGCGTGTCACTAGCCAACACCATGAGTTGATCATATCTTGTGGGTAAAGTTGTACAACCTCAGCAGAGTGTATAATCTATTCGAATATCCGTTCCCCGATTATGGGCATTGTGAAGAAGGCCACACTTGGTTAGTTTTGATAAAATGTGGGATGAAGACATGTTAACGTAAAAATGGTTGTAGTGATGATCTAGAGATTGGTGGATGGAACCTCATGAGTAGTAATATGTGGATGGAACTTTGCTTTATGATAAAACTTGCTTATACAAATAACACTTTGGTTTTAAGTTGAAATGACTAGGTCATATGCTTGAAAAATAATTACGGTATTTAAGCTAAACCTAGTTTTGTGCTAAAATAACCATAAAACCCCTCCTTTGACAAACCAAGCATCTATATATTGCGTTTGGTGTAAAGGCTTACTGAGTTACCTTTATACTCATTGTTGCTCAAATATGTGGATTCAGTCCGTAGACTGAAGACCCGATGCATGAATATTTCTATGCGTCTGACTTTGGAAACGTAGATGACGGGGTAACTAGGTCATAACCCTAGTCAATTGTCTGTGGCATATCATGGATGCCCTTTTGGTTTATTTACCTTCCGCTGCTATTTCCTATTTTGGACTCATCAGCCTATCTTGGCCATAAAACCTATTTTCAACCGTTTATGTAATATTAAGAACTCTTTTATTTAAGTGTATGTATCGATATGATGTTCATCAATGTTATAATGTGTGAGCTAGTTAACTAGGTACGGGCAGAGCGTCAAGATATAAATCTGATCCCGACAATTTAAGACTTTGGACCACTGCAATCAGCCAATCACCGGGCCCCAATTTAAGACTTTGGACCACTGCAATCAGCCAATCACCGGGCCAATGATACCATTGTGGCGACAGATCGCCGTAATTTTCTAATTCAAAATTACGCTACAGCCTGTAGGCCAATGGGCAAGTTTGACCCGGCTAGATAGATCAATGTGCAGCAGGGCAGAGCCCGTACAAGCAAGATAAGACGGGTAGGGCCATCGATCTCCCAGCCCAAAACGAGTTGGTTGGTACGATCAATTGAGGACCCCTGGGCTGGTATTTTGTGGCGCATCCGGTGGCCCACCGCGCGCGAGAGAACGGGAAGCAGGCACGCCACGCGTCGCGCTCGCCGGGCGCGGCAATCGCAACCGCAACCGCCTCGGCGACATCTTCGCGGGAAGCAGCGACCGATGCTTGTCCTTGTCCGCGCGCTTCTCCACCTCATCCGTAGCCATATATACGACGAGCCGAGGAGAGATCATCGGCAGGAGGAGAGGAGAGGGGAAGCAGGCTCATCGGCACAAGGGAAGGGAAGGTGGAGAAGAGAAGAGATCTGGTGGATCGGAGGAGGAGGAGAGATGGATGAGGAGTACGACGTGATCGTGCTGGGGACGGGGCTCAAGGAGTGCATCCTCAGCGGCCTCCTCTCAGTCGATGGCCTCAAGGTAAATAAATCTTCTGTTTCTGATAAACAATGTGCATTGCGATCTGACATGAGATTCTTTGAACTCGCATTTTGGTTTTGTACTGTTGGGAATTTCGCGTGTCAAATGGGAAATGTGGCTGGGTATGTCGCTATTGTTCAGGAACCATATTTGTAAAGATCAGAAGATCTTTGGATGGCCTGTTGTTTAAAGAAGGTGAAATCTTGCAATTTTCTTTTGAAAAAGAAAAAAATAAAGAAGAGAAATCTTGAAAATGTGTTGATTCTAGGATGATGGCCCTGAACATGTTAAATTAGACAGGCAAACTGTTGTCTCCTTGTATTTCCTAAAAAATATTGTTAAGATAGGACTTAAGAGTAGCGTCTCGCCCAGACTGATTACCACATTTTTATAGATAGGTCATCTGATCAGTGATCATGCATGTATCTCGCAGCAATCTCAATGCAGATAGCGACCTCAAATTCAAATTATAAAAAAATGAACTAATCTCATAATCTTAAAGGTTAACGTTCCCTTTTAGACAAAGGTACAATGCACACTCCGAAGTCATTTTTTTGTTTGTTTGTTTCTTGTGTGTATACATACAGGTTCTTCACATGGACAGGAATGATTACTATGGAGGAGAATCTTCGTCCCTTAATCTGACTAAGGTGTGATAGTGGAATACTACATTCACATTTATTTATGCTCCATCCAGTTAGCATAGGAAGAACTCTAATTCTCTAAACGCTATCTAGCATCATGCTTTCTCAAAATAGAAAAAGATCTTAAGACTACTCTGAAATTATGTTATATAGTATCTATGCTCTCTAACGATTTGTTCCATTCGCATGGTATGCATAGCTTTGGAAGAGATTCAAAGGCAATGAAAACCCTCCTGAACATCTGGGTGTCAGCAAGGAATACAATGTCGACATGGTGCCCAAGGTCTGTTTGCGTCTGAAATCTGTCCCTTGCTCTCCTATACCTCTGGCATTATGCAGATCACTGTAAATTGTGAGTTTGCAGTTCATGATGGCCAACGGCGCATTGGTCCGCGTTCTGATCCACACGAGCGTGACAAAGTATCTGAACTTCAAGGCCGTCGATGGCAGCTTCGTGTACAACAATGGCAAGGTATGGTGAATCTGATATTCAGATATGATGCAGCTGTGAAACATGTATATACGATGTACTGATTCACCTTTCCTTCTTCGGTGATTCTGGCAGATCCACAAAGTCCCTGCGACCGATGTCGAAGCCTTGAAATCTAACCTGATGGGGCTTTTTGAGAAGCGCCGCGCTCGCAAGTTCTTCATATACGTGCAGGACTATGAAGAGGATGATCCTAAGTCACACGAGGGCCTGGATCTGCACAAGGTCACGACGAGGGAAGTCATCTCGTAAGTTGCTTTCACTTGTGTTACATTTCAGTAGGTGTACTCTGGGCAAAAATTAGAAAGCCAAGTTCTATCTTACCACCATGTCCTAATTAAAATACTTCGATGTTTGGTTGGATCAGCAAGTATGGATTGGAGGATGACACAGTTGACTTTATTGGGCATGCATTAGCACTTCACCGGGATGACAACTATCTGGATGAGCCTGCAATTGACACTGTCAAGAGAATGAAGGTATTTAATTCTCTATACATCAGCATCTTGGAATCAATATTTCAAGATCCTAAGCTATGTTGTTTCTTTTTTGAAGAATAATATATCCTAATCTATATTTTTGGACGGTGGATTACAAAAGGAACTAGAACTGGAACTATACATCTTAATTAGAGCATGATTGAAGCTAGCTGTTAGGGTCCAATTGAAGACTTACCAATGGAACCACTACTTGTCCGGAAGTTTTTACTTCCCTTGTTATTAATGTCTGTTATGTCCTCTCATTTTCTGTGGTCCTCCTTTTCCATTCAATATGATTAAGACTAGCAAACATTAGGTTATGCACATGCGCATTAAAACGACCTTCAAAACGGCATATATTGTTATGCTGCTGTTTTAATTCCTGGTTAGTTGCTCTTGACCTTGTGACCACACAACTCCATCATTGCTCATATAAGTGATCGATCACGTGCTCTCATAATGTGGTGTTCTTCTGCTGTCCAAAACTCCAGGGTTTGTTTTCTGGACCAAAATATGCATAATATGGTCATCATATAATAGATATTTGCCCGTGGTTGCACCCACATGACACTCTTTTAGCTGAGACAATTTCTATAGCTGAAAATTATTCCACATGATCCTTTTTTTTAAAAAAAAACCCACATGGCAGATAATTGGACAAAATAAGTATATTGTGATGCATGTTGAGGGTAAAAGAAATTCAAAATCTGATCCTCACATTGGTCTTCTGATTCACAATAGCTTTACTCGGAATCATTGGCACGATTTCAAGGCGGATCGCCTTATATCTACCCCCTGTATGGGCTAGGAGAGCTCCCTCAGGTATGCCATCGTCAAGTCATCAGGAATTGGAACACGTTTCAGCTTCATTACAACTGAAACTCTGAATGCTGTAATAGGCCTTTGCTCGTCTGAGCGCTGTTTACGGTGGCACATACATGCTCAACAAACCAGAATGCAAGGTAGCTGAACTGAAACTTTGCAGACAGTTCACCACTCGACAATGCCCCAATGCTACTTTCCAGATCTTCAGTCAAATATGCTCAAATTTGGCGATTGTTTGCAGGTTGAGTTTGATGAGAGTGGTAAAGCATTTGGTGTGACTTCCGAAGGGGAGACCGCAAAATGCAAGAAGATTGTCTGTGACCCCTCGTACTTGCCTGACAAGGTAACCTTCGTGGCTCGCTTGCAGTACATTTCAGATTCAGGTTTATGGTAGCATATGGCCTTAAAATCCTTCGAAAAATGAACAGGTTAAGAAGGTTGGAAGGGTGGCGCGCGCGATATGTATAATGAAGCATCCGATTCCTGACACCAAGGACTCTCACTCCGTGCAGATTATCCTCCCAAAGAAACAACTGAAGCGCAAATCGGATATGTAAGTAGTTTAGAACAAAAGCAATATAGTGATTTTTAGGACCATCTTAATTAGATAAGGGGTACTGTTCATCTGGTTCTTGTTTTGATGATCGCCTTTACATCTGTAGTTGTCTTGCTTGGTTAAAGCATAATACTAGTACATCACATAAATATTTTGCAAGAACTGATATATATATTCTCATGAGGTGTTCTGCGTTTTTTCCATGTTTCATCTCAGGTACGTGTTCTGCTGCTCCTACGCTCACAACGTCGCGCCGAAAGGCAAGTTCATCGCTTTCGTGTCGACTGAAGCTGAGACCGACAAGCCTGAGATCGAGCTGAAACCTGGGATCGATCTGCTCGGCCCCGTGGAGGAAACGTTCTTCGACATCTACGACCGATACGAACCTGCTAATAGTACTGAGGAGGACAACTGTTTCGTGACAAATGTAAGCTCAAGCAATAGCAAATTTCTTTACTCGACCGCACTGCAGAAGTGTTGATAAGTGCCTGGATTTTACAGAGCTACGATGCAACTACTCATTTTGAGACGACGGTGAAGGATGTGCTCGCCTTGTACAGCAAGATCACTGGAAAGGTAATTGTGTGAGAGAAAAAAGACTACTATTATAGCCTTAGTTAGCAATATGGAGTAACAATTTGCACTCATGCAATGCAGGAGCTTGATCTTTCTGTGGATCTGAATGCTGCTAGTGCTGCTGAACCTGAAGCTGCTTGAGTGATAGCTACTTCTTCCAATTTTTTTTGTTCTTTCATAGATGGATCTGTCAAATTAAATCCATTTCTTCTTGCTTTTCGAGTTTCATTTGACCTTATGAAACAAAGTACAGTATCATGGATTTATATATACATATAATAATCTTCGCATGTTTTTACTAGTGAGACTGCACACTATGTTGTTCATCACTGTTTGTTCCGAACAACATGAGAGCTCTTTTACGGTGCACCAATTATCACTCTAGAGGTAAGAGGGGTTTTCAATATCAACCGTTAATTGAGTGAGGTTAGTTTTGGCCAAATATAAATATTGTTTGTTGCCGAAGCCGTCTCTTGCTATGGCCGAAGCCGTCTTGTCGCCGTCGTGACCGACGAAGTGCTGGTTCGGTTCCGTGCTTGTGGCATAGTGTTAACAATTATGTATTAGAGATTGAATAGAAACGGTTACGATTTGTATCTGATTCCTTTCTTATCTCTAGTAAATTGATTTGATCTTTAAGTTACCATGTATTTTACACACACACACACACACATATATATATATATATGCGCCCCTGAGGCTCAAGCAATACATTACTAATTATTCCGAGTATTCTATCCTTCTTCATAGTATCAGAGAGTTTGCATCTGGACATGTTCCTAGCCACTACCAAATTCCGTAGTGCGCCGCCCGAGGAGAGACAATATGTAATTGGGGGGGGGGGGGGTTGTGCATTGTAGAAGGATGACCTCCCCTCTTCCTCTTCCGATCGGATAGATTAGTTTCTTTTTTGCCGATCATTAGAAAAGATCTATTTTTTTTAGCTTCTTCTCCACTGCCGACCATGTCTACCACGGTGATTGAATGCCTCTTCGTCGTCTGTCCTCGTGTCTCCCCGGCCACCGCGCACTCCGCCGGCACCCGCCACATCCAGCGTCACCGGCCGCAGCCGCGAGTCAACGTCACCTTTCTTCCTGTCGGCCGTGTTTCCTTTTGATGTGCTTCGTTATTTTTTCCCTTCTTTCTTTTGATCCGAACCAAACACAAGCAAGCAGCCCTCCTCATGCGTTACATGCATGCCAATCCTTTTGTTTTCCCCGTAGATTGAAACCAATCTGCTCCAAGTCCTCTTCTCTGTCGATGCGATCTTGTCGCGTCCCTGCACAAAAAAACTAGTTGCTGCCGCCCTAGTGCGCCGCAACTTCTCCATGTAGCCCATGCGAGAACACGAAACCAATAGATCGTCGCCACTCTTGTTTTTTTCTTCTCTTTTTTTTTCTTTTCATTTTTCCCCTGCTGGATCCCCGTCGCACGGCTTCTTGATTCTCTTTGTTTCTTGCTGCTTGTCCCTGCCGAAGTGCTCTTGTGCTTCGGTAGACCATGTGGTTTCTATTCAGGCACATGTCGCCTACCATGCAGTCACCATGCATGTGCCCCTTTCCGTATTTGTTCTTTGTTCTTTTCTTTCTCATTCGTGTCCTATTTCTGGTTGGATATTCGCATGCACGTCTAAATTGCTTGTCTACTCCGGCAACCATCGTGTAGCTTCAGCCCTCTCTTCTACACTGATCTTTGTACCGCCACCGTCGTCGAGTCCTCCCACTATTATTGCTACATCTCCCTTGACACTGGTGGCCGACTTGTGATAGTCCCTTATCCCCAACACCTGCTATTCGACGGCCTCGACTACGACAACCTCCCACGACCTCTACTTCAACAACTACCTAACCATCCTCTCGACCGCAGACAACTTCACCAATGTCTCCTCGTATGGCACTCCTCGTTGGCTTCTACTCCAGCTTGAGCATCCTCGTTGGCTTCTTCTCCAGCCTGAGCGTCCGCGACGCTCCCGCTCCGACTACGGGGGGATGTTACAATATACGTCGTGTGTAACAAGACTATTAGATATAGAATAGAATCAGTTATGATTTGTATCCGATTCCTTCCCTATCTCTAGTAGATTGACTTGATCTCCAAGTCACCATGTACTCTATATATATGCCCCTAACGCTCAAGCAATACATTACCAATTATTTCGGCTATTCTATCCTCCTTCACATAGGTCTGTTTCCCTAACTATCATCGTGGTCGATTCAATTAAAAAGGTTTAAGAACTTGCGCAAAAAGGACAAGATTTTCATCACTTCTTACCGCTAAGGAGCCTACTATGCATGAATGTGTCTAATGCTAGCATTTGGATGTATGTGTGGAATAGAGGACTAGCCAGGTGGGAAGGTTGTTGGACTTGCGCTCATGCGTAGGTGCAGAGCCAGGCCTGGTGCTGGGTGGGTTGAAACACCAGTCCGGTCCACTAGCCACATGGAGTACTCGTGCGGTAATCCAACAACTGTTCAACAGCCCAACACATGTAGCACCAATACTCCGGTCCGCAATTCCATCCGCCTCCAGCCTCCTCCCCACTCCAATTCCTCATTGTTGCATTGTGCCTACCTAAACCTAGCTCTCCTAGCTGAGTAGCCGATCCACCTGAGCACGAGGGGAGCGACTGAGCCAGCGCCCGGCGAGCCGCCCTTGTCTGCTCTCTTCCTTTAGAGTCCGGCTGTTGCCACTGGCTCCCACCGCCTCCGTCCGTTGGTGGTTGGTCCCTCCCTCTCCGCGGCTCTCTCTCTAATAGAGCCATGCCGCCACTAGTGGCTCCCTCTCCTAGTCTCCCTCGTGCAGCGCCGCTAGACGCCAGTGACTCCGAGATCTCGCTGCTGCCATCCTCTCTCTCCCTTTAGAGTCTGGCGATTGCCACTGGCTCCCACCGCCTCCGTCCTTGGCGGCTGGTCCCTCTCTCTCTCTTAGCGGCTCTCTCTCCCTCCGTGTCACCACCAATGGCTCTCGCCGGGCGCTAACCCTCTTGGACTCCTAGTTTGTAATTTTTTCTAGCCTCTCACTAGTCAGTAGACGGAAATTAGTGCTTCTTGCAAGAGGAGAGACCAACTTCTCCAAGATCACCACAACAAACTTGTGGGCCAATTAGATAGATGTGATATTTTTGCAGAAAGAGGAAAAAACAAGAAACTCATCTTGCAACGCCCGGTGATTCTTGGTGGGGCACACACCACAAAAGTTTGGCTCGTCTTTAACTAATATGGACCTTTGTGTCGGGCATATTGGAGAATATTAGTGAAGATGCAGAGAACTGTCAAAATGCTTGCAAAAATAGAGAGCTTTGAATTTGTACTTATATTGCATCTTACGATCAGAGTGTTGGGGAAGACCCAAGAACTGTCACAATGCTTGCAAAGGAAAAATCAGAACATTGTTTGTGATGTAGGATTGATTGGGTCTGTATTAAAGAATATGAATGACACGAGGATGGAAGGTTGGGATGCTATTTTTTAAGAGATAAAGAGCTTCTGTCTCAAAAGAAACGTAATTGTGCCAAATATGGAAGATACAATACCAGTTAGGGGTCGTTCAAGGTGTCATGGTGCCAAATTGGTAAGTTACTATCATCATTTCCATCATGGAATTTTCAATGTGGTGCTTGACCAAATTCTTGTTGAGTTAAACAATCATTTTGCTAAAAGATCAACTCAGTTGTTGAGATGTATTACTTGTCTTGATCAGAAGAATTCTTTTGCCAACTTTGATGAAGACAAACTAATTCAACTTGCTAAGATTTATGCTGCCGACTTCTCTAAATATGATTGTGTAGTCCTAAGGGACCAACTTGGCACATTCATTATTGATGTGAGAGATGATGAAGATTTCTCAAATTGTATTGATTTTGGAAATCTTGGTGCGAACATGGTTCAAACTGATAGACACATGCTACCCATTGGTGTATCATCTCATTGAACTTGCCTTGATTTTGCCCGTGGCGACAACAACAATTGAACGACCCTTTTATGCTATGAATCTTATTAGGATTGAGCTAAGAAATAAAATGAGCGACAATTAGATGAATGATAGTATGCTACGCTATATTGAGCGATACATGTTTGCAGCAATTAAAGATGACAACATTTTGCAGCGTTTCAAAGTATGAAGTCACGTCAGAACAAATTACCTCGTGCTAGAACTTAGTGGTATGTTTTATTGTTTTGTATTTGTGAAATTACCATTCTTGTCATTTGTCATTCCGATTTATGATTTATATACACTGCTTTGTCTATGCAGGTTGCTATAATGCTTGACTAAATTTCAATGTAGATGGTGCCAATGCAGCGTGAAGACATGTCATGACGGTTTGGTGGACCAAATCTTCCTTAATTGGGTATTTATTCTGGCTAGAATATTTTTTCAATGTCATTTATCTGTTTCACTATAATATTAGTAGTTATGTCAGTGACTATATTCTTTTGCTATGATATAGTTTAATTGCAATATACTGAGACTTCTAGTTGTAAAAAGCATACAATGTCTTAATCATATTTCCGATCTATAGGAAAAATTCGACAACCTTAGAAAACACCAGTTGAAACTCAATCATGTTAAGTGTATTTGGAGTCTCTCAAGAAAGTTGCTTGGATTCCTTTTCTCTGCACGAGGAATCGAAGCAAACAATGAAAAGATAAAAGCCATTGAACAAATGCGCCCTCAGACCACAAACAAAGAAGTCCAGAAACTCACAGGATGCATGACGACTTTAAGTCGTTTTATCGCACGACTAGGAGAAAAATGACTCATTTTCTTTAAACTTATGAGGAAACAAGAGGGTTTCGAGTGGTCAGAGGAGGTAAACAAAGCCTTCGAGGATGTCAAGAGATATCTTACGAGTGCTCCTGCTTTGGTTTCTCCTAAACTAGAAGAAACACTCTTAATGTATCTAGCTACTACACCACAAGCAGTAAGCGCAGTACTGGTCGTCGAACATGAAAACATTCAACAACCAGTTTACTACGTTAGTGAGGTTTTACATGGGCCTAAGGAGCGCTACCCTCAGGTGCAAAAACTTCTATATGCCCTCCTCATGTCTTTGAGGAAACTAAGGTATTATTTCCAAGCACACAAGTTAATCGTGTCGTTTGAGTTTCCCTTAAGAGAGGACATCTAGAACAGGGAAGCAACGGGGTGCATGGCAAAGTGGTCGGTTGAACTTAGAGAGTTCGACCTCCATCTCATGTCTCGAACGACCATTAAATCCCAGATCTTGGCAGACTTTGTTGCTGCATGAACAAATCTTGAACCTGTTCAGAGACCCCAATATGAAACCCACGACTAGTGGACAATGTACTTAGAATTAGTCTGAAGTTATGCATTGTTCGTGCTTAGAAAATTTTAATTTACTGCTAATTACTGATTAGCGTTGTTTTAGTTTAGTCTGATTTTCTGGGTTCTCACATTCATCAAGTCCTTGTTGTGGAGCTGTTTGTAGAAGTTTGTACCTAAGTGCCTCATGCACCACCTGCTCTGCAGATCCACCCACAGAAGTGGTACGTTCTTTTCTTGTTGTAGCTGAGTTATTGCACTCAGCAGGCCCACATGCCGATCATGTATGAGGCACACATTTGGACGGCCCTGTACAACAAAAGTCCTCAAATTCTTCAGGAACCACAACCAGCTGTTCGTGTTCTTGCTTTCAACGAAAGCGAATGTCACAGGAAGAACTTGATTGTTCCCGTCTGTCGCTATTGTAGTTAGTATCTGGCCCTTGTACCTTCCAGTCAAGAATGTGCCATCGACGTACAAGATAGGACGGCAGTGTCAGAATGCATTGATGCATGGACCAAAGGCGAAAAATGTTCACTGTAGTACCTTCTTATTGGCTCACTTTTGATGTGTGGCATCTTGAATGTCGACATGAGTGTCGAGGTTCCTGTCTTGTATGACTTGGAGTAGCCCGGGGAGGTTGTGGTACGAGTCCTCGAACGTACCGAATCTTGATTCCAATGCCTTCTGTTTTGCCCTCCACGTCTTGGCATAACTGATTGTGTACTGGAACCTGGCCTCAATCGCCTGAATGATGAACTGTGGCTCAAAATCTAGATTATCCACGATCTCACCGTACATGAGGTTGACGATGAAGCCTGATGACAGGTTCCTGTGAGACTGCACTGACTCAGCGATGACACATGTGTGAGGGACGACTATAGAGCACTTGCAATAGGTGTCCCACTTAGGCTGAAATGCGTGCACTCGCCAAGGGCATCCCTCTATATCTGTCGGACCGAAAAGGCGACTAGAGGGGGGGGGGTGAATAGGAGCACACTCATTTTGATCAGATTTAACACGAATTTCACTCCAGTAGCTATGGAAGCTATGGAGATCAATATACCAGTACAGCGGAAGACTAGTATTGAATCCAATCCAAAATCCCCAAAGCAAAAGACCAAAACAAAAAGCAAACCCTAGGTGTGGTCAGACCGGCATGTAATGGGCGGTCTGACCGAGATGCGGTCTGACCGACGGCCAAAGGGCGGTCTGACCAGCCTCCAATTTGACCAGTGGTTCAAAAGCGGTTTGACCGCGCCTGACACAGAACAGTGAAGAACAGCCCATGTTCAAAACACAAATCGATCTAATTTTTGATTCACACGGCCAAACTCCATGAAACTTGAACCACACCTTCTTAAAGATATTAGGAACCTATTCCAATCAAGGATCGCAGAGATCGCAGAGATCCACATCCCTCATGCTCACCCTTCCTTGCCGGCGATTCGCCGGGAAACTCCCACGGCCGAGCGCACCCTGTGTGGCAGCTTCGGACCGCTACTGTAGCGTGACAATTAGGACTAATGGCATTGATTAGTGATTAATGATGTCTTAAAGATTTGATGAGTCTCTTACATTTGGGACCAATCACAGTAAAAGATATGAAAATAGCGGTTTAAATCTGTGTATGACATGTGGGCCCGGGAACTTAAGTGCACAGTTGTGAATTCGTGGACCGGCCGTAGACCCTTGGTCCATGCACTATGCTGTGGGCCGGGAGTATGACGTGTGAACCCCACATGTCAGGCCGCATTTTAATTCAGAAATTAAAATGGAAAAGGGCACTATTCAGAGGGCCCATCGGTCAGCGTCTATAGCTAGGTTAAGCTGGGTATAAAAAGTATTTATCGCTTTTATATTTTCCAAAATGAATTATTTATGTACTGAAAATTGTGTAAACTTCAAAATTTCATAAGTAATTCTTTCTAACTCCAAAGTTGATGTTTCAAATTTTGTTAGTTTCCTTTTTACACATACTTTAATATAAAAATGGGTTGAACCATGTTACTATTCCAGAAATCACTTTTGGCAAAATTGCTTTAGGTTTATTATTATTGTTGCACTAAAAATTGTTTTAACTTCAAAAATGCATAAGTATTTCTCTGTAACTCCAAAATAAGTGAAACCAATTTTTTTGGATTTATATATTAGTGTAATTTATTGTAGAATAGGTTTTGAGCATGTTACTATCTCTAAAAATCTTATTTTACAAATGTTTTGTACACTACTTTCTTGACTTTGAAAAATCATAGAAAATTCATCTTAGCTTCAAATGAGGTGAATCAAATTCCATTGTTCATCTCATGTGGTGCTTTGTCTACCATAAAAATTTCATGTACACCACCTCTCTAGAAATGTTTACCAAAACATTTAATTTGGATGAACAGTAACAGATAGCAATTTTATTGGATTTTCTTGAAACCTGATTTTCAAACTGCCATAACTTTTGTATAGAACATCCAAATCAATTTATTTTTGTTGATAAATTCATTTAAAATCATTCTATACCTTCTGTGAAAATTTCATGATTTTTGGATGACTTTGAATTTTTGAGTATTTCGGTGTTATTCGTTCTTATTGTTTCTTTTCGATTCTTTCGACAAGTTCCAACGATTATATTGATCGCAAGAGTGATCCTCTGCAGCAAGTCGAATATATCCAGCAAGGCAAATAGTTGTTTCCATTTGATCATGTTGATCGTATTACTTTCAAATTCTAATATCTTGTTTGCAAAGTGTATGTATGCATGCTTTATTTTGATGTTAAATTATCGAGCGAGTAGTGAACCTATAGTTGCATAAACTGTAGGTAAATGTTCATCCTCTACTACTAAGCCTAGGTTATATCCGCTGTGGTTTAGAGCTCGATGGATGGGCTCTAGTCACTTTGCTGTAGTTTACGAGTTGTTGTCGCTTAGCAATTGCTTAGAATGGTAGAATGGAGATCATCGCTTCGGCGATGGTTATTATATGTCATCACTTTAAATTACTTGGGTCAGGGTACTCATGTATGTATTGTATTTGGGAAACTAAAACTGAAAATAAAATGTTTTAGACTTGGGCACATTAGTTTGATGGTGTGGTTATCGGGTGTGTGAATGGTGCCCAAGTCAATAAGGACCGAACATCTTGGACACTGACCCAAGCACTTTTGCGTACTAACCACATGAGAGGGATATGGGACCTCTCTTGACTTAGTACTTTGGCGTGCGTTAGCTCCGAGTCGTAGGAGGTTGTGCATGTTGTGTGTGTGTTGTGTATAAAAAGGAACATGTTGTGTGTGTTGGGTGTGACAGGGTGGAGTTCCCGGTAGGTTCTCCACACCGAAGGGCATTGTAGTTGTCTGGGGGCTTTACCCTATAGGGTAGTTGACCTTCGGCTTTACAATGACTCTGACACAATGTATGGGGGTTTCCATTCCCATACGAGCGACTCGTAGTTAATACACAATATTGGAAAACGTCTCGTAGGACTTAGCCGTGCCGGCATACCTAAAGAAGTGTGCTTAATCATGTGGCAAAAAGGCGGTCTGGCGTGTGGGTACATTGGTACACCCCTGCAGGGTATAATCTATTCGAATAGCCTCGTCCTAGGTTATGGACACGCTTGGTTAGGTCTCTACAAGAGTTAGACTCAACATTTTCGATAAAACTTGAATTTGGGTGGTACGAATGGGTAATTCGTGCTATGTTGTGGTGGCTGTTGGGAAGTTACCTCCAGGATGTTATTTATGATTATAAATGTTGTCTCGCTATTATTTAATCAAATAAAAACATATTTGTCAAATTGCCTTCAATCTATTACATTATTGCAAATGAAAAGTTGCTTTATGCATCAAATGAACCATATAAGCTTCTCCTTTGATTCAGCTGGCATATAGCTATGTATAGGTTTGTTACTCGTAAGTTTTGCGAGTACATTTTTGTACTCAGTTGCATTGCTTAATTGTTGCAGAGGAGGTTGATCCCTAAGGGATCGACTATTGTGAGACCGACTTCGTGCAGGACAACTAGCTTGGCGGCCCGGTCAGTTGCCTTGTGGGTAAAGGCAAACCGGTTGGCTTTTGTTTATCGCCATCTTATGGCTTGTTGTAAGAATAATTCATCTATCATACTGACGGGGCCCGCCTCTCAGAAGACACGCATACAGACCCGAGAAATGCTATTGCGCTCATAAAAGACTGTAATACCCCTCACTTGTACTCATAGTGTGGCTATACCCTAAGGGGTATTTTGGTCATTTGTACAGGCTTGGGAGCCTATAAATACCCCGTGTATCCCTCCTTTCAAGAGGAGGGCTCTCTTGAGCAATAAAGAAGTATGTTCAAACTGGTGAGCTCTCGGGGGCTCCCTCTCCGGAGGTAACCCCCCGTTGGCTCACCGACAGGAGTAGGGCGGTCCTCTCGGACCCCCGAACCTGTATAAATCCTCGTGTCATTTTTTACTCTTGTGGACGAGGGCCCGTTAGACGGTCGACGTCCACCCCCTCACTCGTGTTTGGTTTTTACACCTACAACATTGGCGCCGACCGTGGGGACGAGCTAATCGATGAAAGGCTATGTCTCCTACCAAAAAATACTCTAAGTCCACTTAAACCTCCTCCCGGCCTCAAGGCAAGATCTCGTGGACGACCCATCCGCTTTTGAAGGAGCCCCAAGAGCACCCTCATCGGAGATCGAGCTATCCACCTCGGGATGGCAACGCCCTACATGCCACAGGGGCCCCCTTGCGTATCCTCCTCCCTTGTGCGAGTCGATGCAAGGCCCATCCATGAGCGAGCAGTTCAAGGCACCCTCGCAGCCAGAAGGCTAAGGATTCTGAGGCCAACCGTCACCCCCGGGACGCATGACGTTCATGCGGCACGAGCGATGAAGGTTGCTAGGAGGCTCGCCCCTAACGCGCTACTGTTAGGGGACAGTCCTGACATATAAATCTCGTATGGGCTCTCAAGACACTTTCCTCCAAGGATTTCACCCCGTGGTGCATAGGGCGCACGACCTCCGCGGTCTCCCTAGCAAAGTCCATGGTGGCTCGGGCGTCCGCCGCCTCCACCATGGCGGCTCATGTCCCATCGACCTAGGGCATGAGCGACCACCCCCGTGGTGCATAGGGCGTACGACCTCCGCGGTCTCCCCTAGCAAAAGTCCATGGTGGCCTGGGCGTCCATCGCCTCCACTATGGCGGCTCATGTCCTATTGGCCCTAGGGCATGAGCGACCACTCGTGTAGTGCGTAGGGCGTACGACCTCTACGGTCTCCCCTAGCAAAAGTCCATGGTGGCTTGGGCGTCCGCCGCCTCCACCATGGCGGCTCGAGTCCTACTGGCCCTAGGGCATGAGCGACCACCCTCGTGGTGCATAGGGCGTACGACCTCTACGGTCTCCCCTAGCAAAAGTCCATGGTGGCTTGGGCGTCCGCCGCCTCCACCATGGCGGCTCGTGTCCTACTAGACCTAGGGCATGAGCGACAACTTTGGTCCAGTACCAAGTTGATGGATGTGCTGAGGACTCGTCTTCCTTAGACTCCAGACCACGCGCCGAACGACCTCCGGGTCCCCACAGGCATAGCTCCATTGCTTCGCAAGGGTTAACCACTCTCATGCATTCCCGATCATAACAAAAAACCCACATACGGGGTAAAATGGCTTCATTGCCCTCATAGTTCGGTGCCCCACGACTTAGCCTCGTGGGCGCCACCGGTGTGCCTGTGACTTATTGTCAGGGGCACATGTTTAAGGTGCCCATGAGTTAGCCTCATGGGCACCTCCAAGTTCACTGGGGGGCTACCATCCCTAGTGGCCATTCGGTGCCCCACGACTTAGCCTCGTGGGCGCCACCGGTGTGCCCGTGACTTACTGTCAGGGGCACATGTCTAAGGTGCCCATGAGTTAGCCTCATGGGCACCTCCAAGCCCACTGGGGGGCTACCATCCCTAGTGGCCTTTCGGTGCCCCACGACTTAGTCTCGTGGCCACCCCTTTGATATGTCCATGACTCAGTCTCATTGGCAGCTCGAATCGTGTACCGTCGACTTGGCTCGAATATTGAACAAGGACCATCATGCTCGCCTAACGCTATCACCTCGGGGATCTTAGTATCGAAAGTGATGGGACTCTACTAGTCCCTCGGCAACACTTCGATCAATGCTCATATCAAACGAATGTTATCTTGCTACAGGAAATAAGTGTTGATCATTCTCTTTTTCCCGCAGAGACGCTCGTGTTATCTACCACATCGCAACGCTTCCAAATCGAACGCGACCATTCCGAGGAGTTCTACTGATAACACTCATCAAGCCATGGAGCAAGAGGAGGACAACCGCCTACATAGGCTTCTGCTTCAACGCACCGGCCTCGAAGGCTATGCCTCGGCTCGGCTCAAGGCGTCCAAGACTTCGCCACTTAGGCTTCACTTCGACGCACCGCCGCCTCGGCTATGCCTCGCTCTCGGCGGCTCAAGGCCCAAGACTTCGTCTCACTTAGGCTTCACTCCGACGTGTCGCCCGCCTCAAAGGCTATGCCTCGGCTCGGCGGCCTCGGCCCAAGACTTCGCCACTTAGGCTTCACTCGATGCACCGCCGGCCTCGAAGGCTATGCCTCGGCTCGGCGGCTCAAGGCCCAAGACCGTCTACTTAGGCTTCACTCCGACGTGCCGCCCGCCTCAAAGGCTATGCCTCGGCTCGTGGCTCAAGGCCCAAGACTTCGCCTACTTAGGCTTCACTTCGATGCACCGCCGGCCTCGAAGGCTATGCCTCGGCTCGGCGGCCTCGCGTCCAAGACTTCGTCTACTTAGGCTTCACTCCGACGTGCCGCCCGCCTCAAAGGCTATGCCTCGGCTCGGCGGCCCCTCGTCTGCAACTTCGCTTATGTAGGCTTTGCTCCGACGCACCGCCCGCCTCGAAGGCTATGCCTCGGCTCGGCGGCCTCGCGTCCCGAACTTTGCCTACAAAGGCTTCGCTGTGACGCATGCCCGCCTCGAAGGCTCAAGGTCCGGACTTCGCCTACAAAGGCTTTTTGCGGCCACGCCGCCTCGAAGGCTATGCCTCGGCTCACATGGCCTCGTGTCCCAGACTACCTACAAAGGTTTCACTGACGCCTACCACCTTGAAGGCTATGCCTCTGGGGTGCCTCAAAGATTCAAGCCGCCTTCAAGAATGGAGCAACAAAATCACCTCACACGAAGGGCCAACGAGAAGCGGCAATTTGGTACCTTGGCGTGGAGCACTCACCCGACATGGAGTCCAAAATAAGATAAGTCTTTGGGCACCCACGCGCCCACCAAGCCAAAATTGGCTAAGCCGCAGTCCCTTGCGATATTCCTCACTCTCGTGCCTCAAGGCCGAGTCGACTTGGCAAAACCTCGAGCGCTACATTCTCGTCATATTTGGAATTTGGCCAAGTCTTTGGCCAAGCATATTCATCAACAGGATACAGACCTCGGCGCTCTTCTTTACCCTCGAAAGGCCCTTGCGGGCACCCAAGGGCGGGGGGCTGGTGTCGAGCAATCCTACTACTCGCCTCTCCAAGACGAGGCGAGGCCTCGGGCACCTTTGTAATGACTTCATGTAGCCGCCGAGGGCCGCCGCGCCTTCATCGACATCGGCCTTCGTGGACTCACACTCGAAGCCTTCAAGACCTCGCGTGCCTTCGGGATCCTCAAGACGAGGCCTTCGCAAAACACTCGCGCGTACCCTAGCGACCACGGTGCTCTCGCCCCTCGTGGCGGCCACGCGCCCAAGGTGCTCTCACCCCTCGCGATGGCCTCATGCTCGTGGTGCCCTCGCCCCTCACGGCCACACTCTCGTGTGCCATCGCGCGGCCTGTGCCCTCGCACCCACGCCCGCGCCTTCGTGCGTTCACGAAATTGGACTGAAAGATCATGGTACAAACAACAAACTACAAGATACAAGCATCAAAGAAGAATTTGAACACTGTGAAGCTGTTTACAAGATAGAGAAGTGCCATTGCGCGCCATCAAAACAAGATTTGCATCACTGAGCAAAGGCGGAGGAAGAAGGCGATGGTATCCTCTCGTTTGCCTAGAGCACGTCCTTCATGGCCGGCCTCCCCCCGCAACGCAGCGTCGGCCAGCCAGAACACTTGCCCCTTCTCTTATTTGCCCCTTGGGTGCCCTTACAAGCGCCCGAGGGACAGGGGGGCTTCACTATCGAGGAATCCGACCACCTCCCGATGAAAATGATCTATATTTCGACAAGTGCGCACAAGGCATGCGCGGAGCCCTTGCTCCTCAAATACAGCCACCAACCCACTAGAAGTGGTTTGAGGCCTACTCACACGCTACACGCGTGTGTTGCGCAGACATCCTTGACTTATACCGGCGCTGAGCCCCAAGACTCGCGGCGCCAAATGGCCCCTGACCAGATGTCCGGTGTCTCTGGCGATGTGCGATGGTTCTCCGGCCAAGTCGCTGATCGCATCGCTTTCTCCAAAGCCGAGTCCTCGAGAAAAGAGAACATAGAAAGTTGGAGTTTTTAGTTTTGATCTTTGCATTTTGTAGATTACAAGCTCAACCGAAGACAAACGATCATATACACCTGGGCCCTCATGGTGCCCCGTGCCCTGTGCGCCCGCACCCAACTCTCCTCATGCCCTCGGGGCCTCGAGACCCTCGCACCCTCGAGGCCTCGTGCCCTCTGGGCCTCGGGACCTCGTGCCTCGGGGCCTCGAGACCTCGGCCTCGTGCTCAGGCCCTCGGGGTCTCGGGACCACGAAGCCTCATGCCTCAGGCCCTCAGGCCTCGGGGCCTCGGGACCCTCGGCCTCACCAGGCCCTCGGGACCTCGAGACCTCGGCCTCAGACCTCGGGGCCTCGTGCCTCGGGGCCTCAGACCTCGGCCTCGCGCCCTCGGGGCCTTGTGCCTCGGGGCCTCGGGAGCCTCATGCCCTCGGGGCCTCAGGAGCCTCATGCCCTCGCACCGCCCTCGAGGCCCTCACGCCATCACGGCACCCTCGCGGAGGCCTCGCAACCATGGTGCACTCGCCCCCTGAGGCGGCCTCGCGCCTGTGGTGCCCTCGCCCCTCGCGGTGGCCTCGCGCCCGTGGTGCCTTCGCCCCTCACGGCGCCCTCGACCCTCGCGGACGCTTTCAAAAACCCTCACGCTACTACAAGATACCGTCATACCGAGCCTTATTGTTCACCATCAAGAAACAAACACAACATTCATGCATGAACAAATAGTACCACAAATCAAACAACAGCAAGCAGCATACGACACACACAAAAAGAGAGCATGCACAGATCCAATCTACTGCGCCATCGTCTTGCGCAGCGGCCAATCGAGGCGCCATCGCCGAGGCTTGCCCGCCGCCGCCAGAAGACGCCGCCGACGCCGCGCCGCGCCTCGCCGCCGACGCCGCCGCCGCCTGCCGCTTCCACGGGCGCGGCCGCTTCCATAAGGCGCCGACCGTCGCGTCGCCGGCTTACCTTTCGCCGGAGCCGCGGCCGTCGGAGCCAACTCGCGCTCGTCTTGAAGGCCGCCGACTCCCGTTGTCAGCCACCGCAGACACCGCCGACGGAGAGCTGCGCAGATCGCCGAGCCACCTCCGTCGCCATCGCATGCGCCGGCAAACCACCGGGGTGACGCCGCCGCCATCACTCGACCCGCCTCGCAGCCGAGGCCATCCAATCTCTCTCTTTCACCTTGCCGCCGCCAGGGGAGGTCCTTGGCTCGGCCTTGCCTGAACCCGCCGCCCTGCGGCGCCGCCGCTGGCTGGCTGCGCCTCGGCATGCGCCGGCCTGGCTCGCCACCAAGCCGCCGCCGATCCCCTCCGTGGCGTGCTGCGCGGCTCTGCTATCTCCTCGGCCCGCCTCGGGCCGCCGCGCGCCTCCACGCCCGCTCGGCTTGGCTGCCGTCAAGACGCCCGCCACGCCATGGGTCGCCATGGCGCGCCGCCACGCCTCGGTCTTGCCCGCTCATTGTCGCCTCTCCATGCCCACACCGCTGGTCCCGCAATCCGCCGCCACTGCTGCCCTGCCGCTTCCTCAAGCCCCGGCTCCGCCTTCATGGGGTCACCATGGCCGCCGACCGGTCTCTCCCCGGGCCTCCTCGCCTCGCACGGCTCGGCCTTGGCCTCCTCATGGGCTCGCCGCCACTCACCAGAGAGACAAGAGCTCACCATTGAGCTTCCCAAGCCCAGAGCCGGCCATAAGAACGAGAGGGCTTGGGCACTATGAAGAGGAGGTAGGAAGGGAAGAGAAGGAAGTAGAAGCAATAAAGTGGGGAAAAGAGGAAAGCGTTGGATGCTCCACTCGGTTGAGAAGGTAAAGAGAGAGGCTCTCGTGTGATTGCTTCTGCTACCAAACAACCACCCGTAAAAAAGACAAGGTGGAGGAAAACAGAGCACATGCATTCACGTGAAGGCAGCAGAAACTAAGGTGCTGATTTATTGCTTTGTGTAAATCCTGTCCACGAAGGACAGCGGGACCTATAAGAGCCAGTACCTTGCATGCCATGCTCCCGAAGACCTGCTGCAGACGGCCCCGCGCCTGCTGACCTCAATACCACGCTGCTTGATACCTCAGGCAAAGATCGCGGCCTCTCGGCGTCTCCATCACTTCGCGCGGCTTCCCGCCGGCCGCCTCGCGCCCTCAGAGCTCCTCGTGCCTCCGAAGCATTCACCGTGCGCCCCGCAACGCCCACAAAACTGGAGGATCCTAACCCGTCAGAATGCAACTACAGTTCAGAACTATCAGGACTTTTTTTTGGAATATCAACCTCTGCAGAAAAGGCACAATTCAAGACTACCCCTTTCGGCATTTCCCCTAAAACGCCAAGGGGCAGGGGGGCTAGTGTTGTAAGAATAATTCATCTATCATATTGACAGGGCCCGCCTCTCAGAAGACACGCATACAGACCCGAGAAATGCTATTGCGCTCATAAAAGACTGTAATACCCCTCACTTGTACTCATAGTGTGGCTATACCCTAAGGGGTATTTTGGTCATTTGTACATGCTTGGGAGCCTATAAATACCCCGTGTATCCCTCCTTTCAAGAGGAGGGCTCTCTTGAGCAATAAAGAAGTATGTTCAAACTGGTGAGCTCTCGGGGGCTCCCTCTCCGGAGGTAACCCCGCTGGCTCCTTGACAGAGTAGGCGGTCCTCTCGGACCCCGAACTCAGATAAATCCTCGTGTCATTTTTACTCAGGACGAGGGCCCGTTAGACGGCCGACGTCCACCCCCTCACTCGTGTTTGGTTTTTACACCTACAACATGGCTTATGTTTCCGCTGCTACTTTGGTTATTTACCTTGTCATTTGGCCGGTCGGCCCTACTTTTGTAATATGAACTTGTATGTCCTTTAAGATGTAAGCTTGTAGACTTGGTAATGTATTGACTTGTGTATGGAATGGAAGCTTAATTTTTGTATTATTTATGTGTACTGCAATTCTGGGAAGTACATATGCGCCGAGAGTCGGGATATTTGATTTGTAATGCTAGGGCCAATTGGATGGTTAAGTATTGCGAGTTAAATACCCTAGGTTCTCACAGAAGTCTTGCCCAAAGATGGTATCAAAAAGACATGGTTTGAAATATGGTAAGCTGTAGCAATAGCTTCGGCCCAAAACCTCCTCGGTGTACTATACTTATCTAGCATCGTCCTAGCCATCTTGACTAAGGTTCTGTTCTTCCTTTTCACAACGCCATTTTGTTGAGGGACGTGTGGAGAAGAGAATTGATGCTCAATGCCACACTCAGCACAAAAAGAGGCAAAAGAAGCATTCTTGAACTCTGTGCCATTGTCACTGCGAATTGCTCTCAAGGCACCAGGAAGTTCAGAAGCCAAACGAAGAACACGATCATGATAATGATCAAAAGTCTCATCCTTCGAAGCAAGAAAGAACACCCAAGAGTATCTCGAAAAATCATCAACTATGACAAGAATATACCATTTGTCATCGGCTGACCGAACTCTAGCAGGACCAACAGTATCCATATGAAGCAACTGTCCTGGTCCGTCAGTCATGACCATAGTCAATGAAGGGTGTGAGGCGACAACTTGCTTGCCATGCCTACAGGGCACACATACAGCATCCTTGACGGCTTTGAGTTTAGGCAAACCTCTCATGAGATCAAGGCTACTAACTCGCATCAGATGATCAAAACCAATGTACCCCAAACGTCGGTGCCAAGCCAGACATCAGAAGAAGATCCAATTAAACACTTAAGAGATCCGGCAAGAGAATCAGAAAAATCAGCTCCAAAGATTCTACCAACTCTAGAAATCCCAAAAACAAGCTCACCGGCAGAATCAAGCACACGACAGGCATTTTTCTTAAATCGAGTTTCGTAGCCATCATCAAGAAGCTGCAAAATAGAAAGTAAGTTGTACCTTAGTTTGTCCATAAGGACGACGTCCTTCAAGATGAATCTATCATTCACCTTGATTGATCTCATTCCTTCAATTCGCCCTTGTGTATCATCTCCAAAGGTGATGAAGTCATCACCCATCGACTGTGTGAAGGAAGTGAACCATCTTGAGTCTCCGGTCATGTGGCGTGAACAGCCAGAGTCAACGAGCCACATGTTCTTCCTCCTTCCACGGCGATCCTCATCGTTGTTATCGACGTCAACGGAGTCGGCCATGAAGCACATGCCAGTGAAGTCCTTGGCCTTCCCTTTCTTGTCTTGAGGGAGCTCCTCCTCCTCCTTGTCCTCTTCGCTCCCAGAGTCCACATCGCTCATGGATTGTTCTCCAAAAGCGGCAAGGACCTGGTGAGCAGCCTTCATGAGCTTGAAAGCATCATACTTGGGCTTGCTCCCCTAAGGCTTCTTCCATGCAGTCTTCTCATCCTTACGATTGCCCTTACCTTTCAACTTTGGGCAGTTTGTCCGGATATGATATAGCTCTCCACACTCATAGCACATCACAAGGCCACCTCTCTTCTTGTTTCTAACATTGTTATATGCCTGTGTGACTTTCTTGACTAAAAGAGCTAAATTAGCCTCAGGAAGACTCTCAAACTCTTCTCCTTGAATAGTAGATAAATACGTAAGAGAAAAGCCAGAAGAAGACTCAGAAGAACCATTAGGAGTCCATTTGAGAGGATCAGTCACCAAAGCCATGTTATCCTTCTTAGGAAGACTACCTCTCTTGATCTCATGAGTTTTGAGCTTGCTATAAAGCAGCTCCAAAGTGAGACTAGAGAGATCGATATTCTCCTCAATAGCAGTAGCCTTTATCTCCCACTCCTTGGTATTGATTGCAGCCAAGAGGTGGGTAGCATTCTCAGATTGAGAGTACTCAATGTCAACAGCTCTCATCTGATTGATCACCTTGTTAAAGCGAGTAAAAACGTCATCGATGCTCTCACCAAGACGCATCTCGAATTTGTTATACTCTCGCTTGTAGACCGTCTGGCGCACTTGCTTGATTTGAGACGATCCCTCATGGTAAGATTTGAGGGTGTGCCAAATCTCATGTGCGGTCGCAAGGTTGCAAATCCTATCGTACTCCTGCCTACCAAGCCCAGTATATAGAAGGTTCTTTGCCTTGTTGTTGTTAGCCAAGAGGGTCACGGGCCGGCAAGGCAACCGAACAAAACGAGCGGGGCTCGAACAACCTCTCATATAGCTTGTCCATCGCTATCAAGGAAGACTTGCATGCGATTCTTCCAATAGGCATAGTTGAGCCCATCGAAGACATGCGGCTTGGTCGAGTACTTATCCATCGCCAAGTTCAGTGACCGGTTAAGATCAAGATTGAACTAACCGGGCTCTGATACCACTTGTTGGACCAAAAAGGCTACTAGAGGGGGGGGTGAATAGGAGCACGCTCACTTTTTCACTTTGATTAGATTCAACACGAATTTCACTCCAGTAGCTATGGAAGCTATGGAGATCAATATATCAGTACAACGAAAGACTAGTATTGAATCCAATCCATAATCCCCAAGGCAAAAGACCAAAACAAAAAGCAAACCCTAGGTGCGGTCAGACCGACATGTAATGGGCGGTCTGACCGACGGCTAAAGGAAGGTCTGACTGGCGGTTCAAAAGCGGTTTGACCGCGCCTAACACAGAACAATGAAGAACAGCCCGTGTTCAAAACACAAATCGATCTAACTTTTGATTCACGCGGCCAAACTCCACGAAACTTGAACCACATCTTCTTAAAGATATTAGGAACCTATTCCAATCAAGGATCATAGAGATCCATGCCAAAGTTCCTATCTTTTTCAGTTTGAACGAAGTGTGCTCTAAAATCGAGTCAAAATCGAAATATGATCTAGAGACTTGCTCGTGGGTGAATGATGATCAAGATGATCCTAGATGGGTTCCCACATGTCATAGCAAGTTAGATCAAAGCAAAAAACCAAGCAAAAACTCGTTGATCAAAGATAGACTCAAAATCACCAAATAGAGAGAAGGAAAGCAAAGAGATACATCTTTGATAAACTTTCCTTGGATTGAGTTGATATAGTATTGGTTTACAGCCACTCCATCAATGGAGGACAAAGACTCAATACATGAGCACGAAATCAAATCCAACTCTCTAGAACCCTAACGTCCAACTAATCCTCTCCCTAAGCAAACTAGGGTTTCAAAACAATGAAAGGGTTCAAGGGGGTGCAGCCACCTCCCTCCTCTATTTATAGTGGAGGCTTAGATCTTCTAGAAGATTGAACCCTAATAGGCTCCCGTTAAAGCCCACACACAAACGGGTCACATATGCATATATTTTAAAGCGTTGTCTTTATCTCCTCTTGACCTAATCCGCTTCTCCACGCACCGTCTTGCGCCGCGGGTTAGCAAAAGGTCACCAAGGTGGTATTTGGTAAAATTACCAAAATACCCTTCTCGGTCTTTTTGCAAAGACTAAGTCCCATCTTCGTGAAGCACTTCTATGCTTCGTCACGTGTAGGTTGATCCAGCAGCTCTCATCATGTCGACAAGTCTCTCCCATCCGACTCCCACCGAAACCACCATGGCACTTGTACCGACCCCCGCGCCGCTTGATCCAACTCGTCGCACCGATCTGCCCGTTCGGTCACCTTTGTCCCTCTTGCGCCATGTTTGACTCCATTGAGCTCACCCGGCATCCTCGATCGTTCTGGACCTCAGCTCTCCAAACTTAGTCCTGATCATTCTCGCCGTTGACCGTCATTGACCTCCAAGCCGCCTGCACAACAATAGACAAAGAAATCAATTCCGGGAACAAGTTCTTCACAACTTGACCCACGTTAGTCAAAACATGCATCATGCAACACATATGCACTGAAACCCATGATCTTGACCTAACCCAACACTCATCGCCACCGATTGACCGATGATCAGCAAGAACCCAGTCAGACCGCCATTGAAAGGCTGGTCTGACCGCGTGCTCAACGCCGGTCTGACCGCACCTGTACTAACAGCACATTAAACTTTGACGAAAACTCGTGTTTCGACAAACCATTAACGACATTGCCAATTGTAACATCATCTTAAGATCGTGCACATATCCCCATGATATCCACAATGTCTCACTTCACGTCGTAGGATCTTGGGGTAGACTTGACGACTCTGAATGTGTGCCATACCGATAAGGTCCAGAATTTGACCTCGTCCTGCATAGCCTCGTTGCATTTGAACATAGCTCCTTGCCTAATCTCGCTCTTGTCATACTCCCATGGCACATGGGAGCCTTCGTTGACGATGAGGTTGTTGAACTGGTATGTGTTCCACTCGGATGTAACCGTCTGCTGTTCCACACCATCCTCGTCATCGGAACATTCATCTTCTAATAATGCCATGTAGTCTCGGTCTTTGAGATCCATCCTTTGCACTACGGCTTCCACCTCCTCACCCTTGTCAACAAGACCACAAGCTTGCCTGATCGAAGGAGCTACTTTCACAGGGTCTTCATCGACAACATCAAGAACTCCGTAGCTTCACCATTGTAAAGCGTCGCACAGGGTTGGAGTCCCCGACTTCTTCTGGCCAAGACCCTTGTTCACCAAGGATGGAGGAGTGGGATTGGCATATGCCTGGGTCATAAGGACCACATTCCACCCTCCCTCCCTCGCCTTGTGTACATATGACTACCATGAATTCGTTCCCTTCAGCTGCATTAACTCTCAATATGTGGGTTGTGCTGCCCGGGGGGCAAGGCCACTCAAAGTCAGATCGTACACATCACGATCCACTTGGAATGTGTGGAACAATCACCGCATCACAGCGCCCCATGTACACTGGTCTGGTCTTGCTAGGGGCACGGTCGACAATTGGAAATACCGCAAATCAATCCACTCGAGACCCTCCATAATAGTCCCATGACTATAGTAAATTTTGAAATTGGCGACGTCAGACATATTTGACGTACTGCACCATAAAGAATATTTTCACAATTAACCACATATCTAAAACTATACTACCCACCAAAAAGTATTATGTAAAACATATTGCACTATGTAACCGTATATCTAAAACTATGTAATCCATTCGGTTAAAAAAATTACCCAATAGGTGGGCAACTGGACGGGCAACGCTTCGCTAGCTTCTCTCCTCTCGTCTACACCTCTCTTTTCCCTCCTCTTTTTTCTAAATACAAGTGAGTCATGTGCCGAATTCTAGGGTTTGAAGGATTTTTATAGGGTCATGCTTCCCTGTCGCCATTTGAACTGGCGAATGCTACCTGTCACCATTTGGACTGGTGATAGCCTCCTATCGCCATTTCAACTGGCGATAGGGAGATGTCGCCAGTTGAACTGGCGACGTGACCATAAACCCTAGACTGGTTGGTGTGTTTGTGATTTTCATAGATTATGAACGGTACAAATATGTTAGACTCGCAATAACATTTTGTGATCGTCGTATGTTGTTGTACTACGGTGAATTTATGAAGAATTTTGTGAGGACGATTGATGTATTAATGATTCGTAAGTAGGAAGGTAAGTTATATTGCGTTGCGCTAGAGAATTCACACACGGTGCACAATTTTGAACAAATGGCGCAACGATAACCATACGACAGTTGATCCGACAAGAGAGGTTACATGGCACGTAGGCTAACAAACCAAAGACAATACATGTATGCCTTTAGGGAATTAGAAATACATAGGACATACAGACGAAGAGGGTCGGACTACTGCGTGGACCGGGGCCATTTACCCTTCCTTGCGAGCTCAGTGTTGTACTCCTCGCTGGCAGCCCTAGCCTTGGCCGCCATTTCTCTCTTTTTCTCGTGCTCCATGTCGCGAGCCTCGCCTCGCTACCAAGACGCCTCGAGATGGGCTGCGTCTCCACGGACACGCTTAGTTGTGCTCTTCGGTGCGGCGCTCCTCCTCCCTCCTCTCGCGGTCCCTGTTGGCATCCCACTCCTCGCAGTCGAGAGTCCACTAGTCGTGTGAGTGGATCTCTAGATCGATCCACTTGCGGTAGCCACATAGCGAATCCGAGGACTACGGGTAGACGGGAGAGGTTGTTAGTACGGACTTTGAAAGAGAAATGGTAGGTGAACATACTGCTACATGTTCTTACTGGCTGCCGATAGCGACTCGTGTCACAACGGCGGTCGGGATAGTCGCAGGAGTAGTTCGCGCAAGCCCAGTAATGCATGCCCAGGCTGAGCCGGTGCTTGGACTTGGAGAACTTGCATCTATCCATGCACCAACAGAGGGGCGGTGTCTCCCCCTCGGGCGGGTGTTGTGGCGAATGCTCCGTTGGGATGTTCTGGTACGGGTTGCTGCTATGGGGGCGGCGTCATTGTGGGGAGGTGGCCTCCTGGCACGCTCCCTTTATTCCTCCTGGGCCGCATACTCCCTTTACAGTTCGCGGATCTCCTCCAAATGCTTATTTATCTGAGCAAGATTGTGTTGAAGTCTGGATGCAGGAGAATGCATCGTGGAAGGGGTAGTACTTATATGCTGAGCCGGCGCTGCGTACGCGGCTGAATTGTAATTTGATTGAAGGAAAATCGCGTCCGCGAGGCAGCGACCCTGACTCGTTGGGTCACGTCGCTGCGCAAAGCTAACTCATGGGGTCACGTCGCTCCGCAAAGCTGACTCGTCGGGTGTGAGGTGTCCCGATGCAGAATCCCTCACATGGTCGCGGTTTGCACGCAAAAAAGAATTATCGAAACATGAGACTAGCATAATAATAGTTGTACAGAAATTAATATTTACATGGCATGACTGATATTTGGAGGAACAAATATCTACTGGCGGCCCCTCTTGGGGCGCACCCCGCGTGTCGCCCCTAGCCTCGCTCGGCGATGGTCCGAGTACACAGAGGATTAGGCTGCCTTACTACCTGACCGGCGTGAGTAGCCTGAGGTGGTGTTACAAGGGGGGTGGGGGGTCCTGCGTCGGTTGGGTCGATCCTGGTGCACCGTGCAGCTAAGAAGCCCCCACGGAGAACTGGGTGCTACGCTGGTCCAAGAAGAAGTCCCCGGAGCGTGCCTCATCGTGCGACAAGTAATCGTCTTCCCAAGACGGTGGTTGACCTGTGAAGCATGACGTTACACATGTAATCATGGCGAAAACTATGAAAAAAGATGTTACACAAGCAAGCAAGGTGGTCATACCTGGTGGCATGAAGGTGTGCCCCGACGACTCCGCGTACTCCTGCCCCGCATGCCAGTAGAGCTCAGGACCTGCAAGGAAAGATTGCCATTAGTAACTAGTGGGGCTCGAAATAAAGAAGGATTACGTTACGCTTGTAATCATGGCGATAACCACGAAATAGGGCGTTACGCAAGCAAGCAAGGTGGTCATACCTGGTGGCACGAAGGTGTGCCCCGACGACTCCGCGTACTCCTGCCCATCGTGCTGGTGGAGCACAGGACCTGCAAGAGAAGATTCCTGTTAGTAACTATTGCGGTTCGAAATAAAGAAGTGGAAGTGAATATCTCATGCTCACCTCCAGAATGTCCAGCGGTGCTCCCACCACGCTGCCACAACGACATGCCTGCCACGTCTGGGGTAGGAGCCTGTGGCCGTGAACCACCTTGGCTAACCCCTCGTCCTCGCAATGGTCGGTCCACTGGGTTCCTCGGCGTGCGACAAGTGGCGATTTGGATGTCTCGTCTCGCCTTCTCCATGATCCGCTGTAGGACTCCTCTGGTGTCCCGCATCGTCATCTGCTGCGCAGAGGCTGCCAACTTGAGAACATCCCGATGTAGATCCGTCTACACAAGTAATCAACAAGTTGAAAACCTAAATCTTGTAAATTAAATATGAATTAAGGACCGTTCAATACGTACGGAGCAGTAGAATGCGGAGTCCAACTGAGTGGGGTATGTGTCGACATCGCAACCTCGTGTCGTGGTGCGTCGACCACGACCCGGACGCAGCAAAGCCTTGTCCGACTGACGTACCACTCCATGTACTCCTCGTATGTCCCAGGGTCGTAGGGAGCATGCTTTTGGACAAGGTCGTTGTAGGCCCTGAGCCAAGCCACAACCCAACAGGACATCTTATCCAACCAGGAGCCCGTGCCACGTACTCCATTCCTAGTGTACCTGTGGACGGCAAGACAATTATTTGGTCGGTACGTAACGCACATTGTACGAAAGAAGTAAAGCGTGAACTTTCGTATAGACGTGCGCCGACACCCATGTCCCCCCCATGGGGCTGGGACCTTCTATTGCAGACTAAATCGGGCGATGACCCACAGACTGGTACTCCTCCACGAAGACATCATGCACCAAGGCCCTCGCGCGGTACCAAGACACGAGTCTTACGCTGCAAAGCTCGATAGTCCTTGGTAGCTGCGGCGTGCACCTCTCTGAGTGTACGGTGTCTAGATGACACGGTCATCCGTCAACTAATCGAACATCGCAACGTACTCCGGGTAGGACCCCTGCGAAGTGATCGGCGTGTAGGTGACATGTGGAATATAACAACGAAAACTTATCACCCGAAATTGTGATTACATTACGAAAAATAATAAATGATCATGAAACTAACCCGTCGGCGACACCACACCGTGCCCATGGTCGGCCGGTCCACGACGTCGTCCTCGGTGTACAAGCTGATCGCGTACGCTCCCAAGTCCAGCTGTGGTCGTCCAATCTGGAAGCACTCGAAGGACCACAGCTGCAGAAGTAGCGGGCATCCAGAGAGGATGGATCTGCCAGGCCCGATGGCACGTCGCCGACAAAGACGGTCGGACCCTGCATAGGGTCGATCTCGCCATCGACTAGTCCGCCACTCAAGCGCGCATCAACGAGCGTGGTGCTTGTCGACGCTGTCGACGTGGGACCCTAGGAACATGACCCACCCGAACAGCCACAATAGGTAGGCCTCAAAGTGCCTCCTAAGAATGACATCGCCTGCGTTCTCCGCCATACGCTCGGGCTACAAGAAGACATGAACACGTCAGCAAGGTTCAGATATGAATTTATACAAGAGGACAATAGTTACGAAGACTTATGTAGAACTTGCGATCCACTCAACGCCGCCCGCAAGGGTCGTTGAACTCCGGTACCATCGCCGGTGGCAAAGACATCATGGAACCTCGTTAGGAGGTCCGTGCGCCACGTGGCCAAGGTGTCGTATGCCACCATAGGGAAGCCAGTGTAGGGCAACTCGGTATGGAAGGTGACATCCTAAAGGCTCGGCTCCATCTCCCTGCACGAAAGGTGGAATGTGTGCATCTCTGGCCTCCGCCAACGGTCAACCAACGTCGTTAGTAGGGCCCAGTCGTATGAAAAACACCTAGATGTATGACCAGGACCACGGTCCTGGTCGTCCTCCCACGTCACCTCCACCATCCTCGCTAGTGGAAGGAGGCCTGCCGCTCTTAACCTACATTGAAACGATTAAGAACAAACGTGACTGCATGCAAAGTAGTCAGACCGCGATTGAGTGCATGAAGGTTAGAACTATACATACCTCAGAACCCAATCTGGGTGCATCCTCCATACCCTAATGGGCGTGCACAGCTGCAACACGCCAAGCTCAATCGGCGCCTCGCCCTTTGGGGGGGGGGAGCATGGTATTGAGGCGGCTACGGTGAGGCGCGTCAATCACCGGGTCAAGCAACTTGTAGTGGCTTGCGTCCACCATACCAAAAAAATTAAGTTCTTGCATTGTCAAGACTACGAAAGATGTGCAAAAACCAAATTTCCTACTTTAAAAATAATTTTTGGCGTTAACTGAATAATTACCACACAAAAATATAAACCAAATTTAAGCTACTCAGCTATTTTAACATATTTGTAATACAGTCTTCTAATTTAGAGGATATTTTTAAATATTTTCGAAGTACAAATATAAATAATAAACAAAGTTCTTCCTATTTTCCTAGTTTCCTACTTTAAAATTAATTTTTGACATTAACAATATAATCACCACACACAAATAGGAATCTAAATAAAGCTGAAATTATTTTTTACATATTTGTAATAGACGTCTTCCTATTTCTGCAGATTTATCCTAAATCATTCGAGTACTGTAACATTCATAACATGTGCATGACGAACTGCACTATACACAGCTCAAATGATGTAGTACATAATTTGACTACAATTATCTAAACTACTAAATTCTATGTCATCATTCTACTGAATTCTATGTACTTAATTCTACATACTTCTACTCGTTATTCTACTTAATTCTACTCGCTACAGCTCAAATGATGTACTTAATTCTACATAAGTTGACATAATGTACAAAGTTGCCAAAAAAAATGTACCTGCAAGATGGTCGACCGGATCTAATGCTCTATCAATCTCTCTCCTCATCGACGAACTAGCAGAGCTTTGCTACCTTTCTTCTCTCCCTCTCCTGTCTTCTGTTTTTTCCTGGAATTAAAATGAGATTTGGAGTAATTTCTCGGGGTCTTTATACATGGGCTCCTATCACTAGTTGAACTGACGACATGTACCTATCGACAGGAAGACTATTCACTTTCTGTCGCCGGTTGAATTGGTGACAGGTGGTCAACAGGGTCCCTTTCGCCAGTTCAACTAGTGAAGCTACCTGTCGCCAGTTGAATTGGCGACAGAGGGCCATTTTGTAATTTTTTGGGGCGGCTATTTATTTTTGTAATTATCTTTTAAAATAATATTATTTTTGTTAGACCATGTGGCTAGGTCTAGTATATTGTAGTTGATGAATAATTGACAATGTTGGGTACTGAAGTTAATTTAGGCATGGCGTGTGTGTGGACTTATGTTGGTCAAGTTGGGAAGAACTTGTGCCCAGAAAATATGTTGTTTTGGTCATTGCATGTGCAAGGTAACTCGGAGGCGATCGTGGTCTACCACAGTGACTGGGAGATGGCTTGGTGCGAATTCATGGTCCAGAGGGTCGAGGATGCTGGTGTTGGGTCATGGGTAGGCTACGATAGCAACAAATCAAAATTTTCTACCACGTAAACTAGGAAGCCAAGCAAGTAGATGATCACAGATCATTATCACCAGACGCGCGGAGCAGCGGAAGAAGGGTTGGAGCAGCCTGGTCCAATGTAGAGCGCTTCGATGTAGTGGTCGAGGTCGATCGTCCAGCGTCGAGCACGTTGGTGCGGTGGTCGTGGTCGATCATCTCCTCCAGCGACCTCTGCAGTTCCTTATGAAGATCACGGATCGTCCTCAAGCGCAACAGCAACCGCAGTAGTGCCTCTATGTTATCCACACGTCCAGGGAGGGAACAACCATATGCCGGTGTGCTAGCACCAAGTCGCATGGCAGAGCTCTCAAGAAGATGGCGGCTAGGGTTTCAGTGGAACAACTCAACTCACGACTTTCGTGTGTCTCGTCTGTTACGTTCACCCCTGTCCCAATAGTCTCATGCATCTCCTTATATAGTGCTCGTAACGGATCCTATCCGAACACGTTTGACGAATCGTATCCGTACTGGTTTGTTCCAACCCGTTAAGTGTGTGACCCTGTAGGTTCATGCGTAATCGGTTGTGACTCGGAAACCCTTTCCGACCATGAGTCGTTAGCAATTCCTAGCAGGACATAACGATTCCTGAATACACACAAATTATATCGATTTAACCTTAATGCAATATGATCTCTGACCAGGTCCTCATCACTTACGACCGTGTCCTATCTTTATACTGACAGTTCGTATTTGGTCACGACTAGTTCAGAACTCCTTACGACCGAGCCGACCACTCAGGATTATGTTCGACTACCATTTACGACCAGCTCGATCTCCATACGACGATCCATAACCGGTCGAACTAAGCGACCTACTTGTGTATTCTCCTTTGCCTCACGATGTCTGGTTGAACTCCAGGCGAGATGTTGTGTCATCTATGGACTGTTCAATACTTTCTCGATCGAGCGTCGGATAACTTCACGTGGTCAAACACTTCGACCACTAGTGGTATGGCCATGCACTTTCTTTATCTGACTACAACGAGGGGCCTAGAGACATCTCTCCTGTTATTTTAGGAGGGGCAAATTCCATATTCGACCAGTCATATTCCTCCTCATGTTTCATAGCATATCCAAAAGCTACCTTTATAACTACCCAGTTACGAGTAGCGATTGGCAACCCCTAAGAGTACTATTATACATGTAAGAAACCATGCTGATCTCAGGTCTAAGAATTATACATCATCATTGCTTGAGACCAACTAACAACACATAGAATCATAACAATCTCAATAGTGTCTCAAGGTGGGTCAATCCAACACCATGTTCTCTAACATGTGTTCACATTATTGATTCGATATCCCTATATCCATGACCGGTGAAACATGGTCATCAATCAATACATGTGCTGGTCGTAGAGTCACTGGTGTTCCAACCATTGACATCCAACCAGAGATATATTTAGAACGACATCATATAAGTTAAGAGTTTCACCAATAAGTCACATACTTGTTAATCTTCATAACCAATGATTCATTCAAGGAATAGGATAACATATTATCCAATTAACACATAAACATAGACGTGATATCATCATCTCCACGATTGCCTCTAGGGCATATATCCAACAGCTGGAGGAGATGGACGTGCTCGAGTTGGGGCACGTGGAGATCAAAGATGGATGATGCGTGTTAGAGCTACAGAGATGCGGTCTGAAGGCTACGACACTTGACAATTTTAGGGTGTCTAAAATTGGATTGGATTGAATAGTGTAACCTGGTGTATAAGCCCACATATTGGGTCCTAGGACTAGTGGGTTGTACGTGGGGTTTAGGCATTAGGGTTGGTGGCTATAGAGGTACTTAAGTCCTCGCGTGTTGAGGTTTTTGGGGTCACGTCGGTTGTGTTAGGGCCGACGGCTTGTGTGTGATCTAGAGAATATAGAAAAGGTTTTAGTGGCGACGGTAGGATTGGGGCGGTGCTGGCGGCGTGAAGAAAACAAAGGTTGTGCGTGCCCCTGTGCTTGTGCGTGATATGAGTAGTTGATGGCTCCTGTTGGTGTCATCAAGAGTGTACATGAGAAAAACTATTTGCATTGAGTTGATGAAAGGGATGGCCGTGAGGGCTTTTGGTGGTTATGGTTCTTTGTGCGTGAGAACAGACTTTTTGGATGTGATTGATGTGCATGCGGCTTCATTTGGCTAGATGTGATTTGGTGTATGTGCAAGCGGCGATTTGTTTTTTGGTTTGTGCCTCTAACTGTCTTCTGGTTTCTGCTGGTGTGAGCGCGTGAAGTTGCATCAACGTCTAGGCTCCATCAGCTATTTGGCTCCATCGTTGTGGATCTGCGTTCTGCTTATGTGCATGTACGTGTCCATCCAGTGTAAGGATTAGGCATCAGCGAGTAGGGGTGGAAATTGGTAAAGGATAATCCGTTTTATCCGATATTTGTATCCGAGAAAACGCAAATGTGGTAAGTAAAATCCGCATTCGAATAGTATTCATATCCGTATTCGGTGTTATTCGTATCCGGGAAAAAATGGGTAGTATTCGTATTCGTATTCGGTGTTATTCGTATCCGGGAAAAAAACCGGATAGTATCCGAAAAAACAAATAGAAAAACGAATACGAATACTATCTGTTTTTGTCCCGGATACAAATACGAATACTATTTGTTCTACCGAGATTTGTCGCAAAAGTTGTAGGATATTCGATTCTAATCGAATTGAGTACATATTCGATTCAATTCAGATTCGCACGACATTCGATTCAGATTCAGATTCGAGAATGTTCAATTCATATTCGTTTTAAAAATAGGATTCAGTATTCAGATTCAGATTCGCTTTTGAAAATAGGAATTAAATATTAAGTATTCGAGACTATTCGATTCGTATTCGATCCATTTCCACCCCTATCAGTGAGCATCCAGGTTCTGCCGAGCTCGTGATTCTTCTTCGTTTTGCTGACAATTGGTATTAGTGATTTTTGTGGCTTGTAAAAATGTTCTACAATCATTCACCCCCTCTCTGATTGTCATCAATGATTCTACAAGTGGTATCAGAGCGGGTTGCTATGGTGTTAGAAAGGTATGTGAATCGTGCCCCCATGCTAGATGGTACTGAATTTGCTTTTTGGAAGTGTCGTATGCAAGCTTATATTGAGGCTCAAGGTAATGATGTTTGGGATATGGTTTCTAGACGTTATGAGGTTCCTGTTCCTGTTACTAATCTAAATAAAATAGATGTTGATTTAAATGCTCAAGCTTGTAACTTGCTGTTTCAAGGGATTTCTCGCAAAGAATTTGATCGTGTAGCTCATATTAATTCTGCCCACTTAATATGGAAAACTCTTTGCGATTATCACAAAGGAATCACTAAAATTAAGAAAGTGCATAAAAATCTTTATCAAAAAGAATATTATGATTTTTCTATGAAGCCTGGTGAAGTTATTGATGATTTTTTTTGCTCGTTTTGAAAAAATATTGAGTAATTTGCGCGGTGTTAATGTTATTCCTACTGATGAAGATAATGCAACTAAAATTTTGAGATCTTTAGGTTCTGAGTGGTTGATGGTTGTCACAACTATCAATCAAACTATTGATCTAGATACTTTAACCATGGATGATCTTTTCTCTACATTGAAAACATATGAGATGGAAGCTTTGCCATCTAAGATTGATAAACCTTTATCTTTAGCACTTGTGACTAACCCCGTGCAGGCTGCTTCGTCGAGTTCTTTTCTTGTGTCTACTTTGTCTTCTTTTTCAGAAGAACAGTTCGAACAGCTCCCTGAAGAGGATTTGGTGTTGATCTCCTCATGGGCAAACAAGGAACTCAACAACATGGGGATGAGGAATCGAGGTGGCGTGTCGAGTTTGATCAAGTGCTATGAGTGTGGCGAGCCAGGCCACATTAAGATGGAGTGTCCCAAGCTCAAGGGGAAAGTGATCAAGGAAGACAAGAATTACTGTCGTCGGCCATCTAAGAACTACAACACTAAGGGTGGCAATTTTTGTCGAAAATTTGCTGAAAAGTTCCTTTCGGCTATCGAGCATCTTGATCTGAGTGATGTGGAAAATGAGAGTTGTGACGACGACGACCACGATAATGATTATGCTAAAAGTGAGAAGAAGAACAACGATGACTTCATGGGCATGTGCTTCATGGCAAGAAACGATAATGACGACGACGATGACAGTGATCCCGGTGAGGTAAGACCATCATATGATGAGCTTGAAGATGGTTTGATTAAACTTGCTATTGAATTGAAAAAGACAAAAAAATAAGAAACTAAAATGAAATAATTGTCTTGTTGAAAGCTTAACTTTAGAAATTAATAGACTTAGAGCTTCTATTCCTGGTAATGAATTATATGAGTCTTGTTAAGTTTTACATTCTGAGTTGGAGACTGCTAAGTCAATGAATGCTTCAAACTTGGTTCAACTTAGGAATGTAAATACTAAATTTGATGATTTAAGGTTGGCACATGACTCTTGTGATGAAAAGTTAAAACTTGCAAATCATGAAATTGAAAAGCTCAAGTTTAGTTTCCTTATATGTTTAGAGTTAAGTATTTCAAATGCTCAAACTAAAACTTGCTCTAATTGTGGATTGTTAAAAGCTAGACTTAATTCATCTTAGGAAATCATTCAACAGATGATTTATTATAAGATATCTTCTTGCTCTAACTATCCTAAATTTAACATAGAAGTAGAAGTTTTGACTAGATAACTTAATGATTTTGCTGAAAAAGAAAGATTGGCTCAGTCTAGTGTTTCTAAGAATCTTGTGAATGAATCTGTTACATGCACAACTTGTCCCACTCTAGCTAAAGAAAATAAGTATCTTAAGGACACTTTAGAAAGATTTTTCTTTGGCAAATTTTTTTGAATATGATCCTAGACAAGTCAAAAGTGAGTGTTAAAAATCACGGTCTAGTATTTAATTTTGTTGAGCATGCTAAGAATAATCCTCCTAAGGTTGTTAAGCTTCTTGAACCTGGAAAATTTGAAGTAAAATCTGAACAAAAAACAAACAGTTTTTAAATCGGCTGGTATTACAAAGGACCCATCTACCAAAGTGGGTGTTGTAAAGGCGATAGATGCGACTTCTCATCAAGACAAGTATCAATGCACTCATTGTGGTAGAGAGGGACATTTGGTTCGATTTTTCTTTCAAAAAGCGAAGAAAGAAAACAAAGACAGGTTAAGAAAGATTTCTCGTTCTGGAGTGGAGTTTGGTCAAGCTCCTTATCATCGCTTTGCTCCCGCTAAACAATTATCTGCAGGTTTGGGAGTTTTTGCGACAGGACCGGTCAGACCGGCGTCTTTCACATGGTCAGACCGGCACTTCAACGGCGGTCCGATCGGCAGTGCCTAGAAGCTAAAAGTCCTTTATGTCGCTGTTGCTCCTGTTCATCGCATATCTCAGTATAGGTAACCTAAATCTTTATTCTCTAACCCAGTACTAAGATATCGACGATTGTTTGTGCTTTGTAGGCTCGTCACAAGCGGAAGGAGAACATATGGTTCAATGATATTCGGTATCATTTTCTTGGAGACCATGTGGAAAAGGGAAATGTTGTTTTGCATTTTATTGATATAGCTTCTCAAGTTCCTAATATTCTCACAAAAACCGCTTGATTCTGCATGGTTTGCTCTTTTACGAAGTGAGTTGGGTGTGCTGAATCCTATGTGATTATTCTGAGGGGGAGCTTGTTGTTTAAAATTTCAGAAGCTTTGTTTATTATACTTGTCAAACAATTCATCAAGTCCAAGCTATTGAAATCAAATGAGGTGTAGAGCTCTCGTTATCATATTTACTCATGTGTTGTGTAGCCTTGATCATGACTGGTCATAATTACTTTGCCACATTTGAACTAAAACATGACATGGCGGAATACTTTGACTAGATTGATTATAGTTAGTACTTTGCGATGTTCATCGAAAATGATTAGCTTGATTGTGAGTTTTATTTTAAATCTTAGCTATGAGGCTCATATGTTTCTTATTGCAATCTTTTTATGTTCACTAAATTTGGCATGTTATATAAAAAAAGTGAGAAAGAGGCAGTTGAAGAGATGTATGCTTCAAACATGCCATACATACATACATACATACATACATACATACATACATACATACATACATACATACATACATACATACATATAATATGCTTCAAATGAAAAGAAGTATGCTTTAAGCATACCACATGCTTAAGAATTGAGTGTGAAGCAATATGTTGTTACATGAGACTGCTAGCTCATCTAAATTTAAAGTTAGCTTCACTTTTAGGCTTTAACTTTTCATTGTGATATCTTATTGTGCTCTTTATAATCGGTTTGGTCATTGTTGAGATGCCTGTCATTAATTTAAATTGCTTAATCATTCTAAAGACTTGTTTTGATATTGCTATATGGTATATGACTTTATATGATCCAGATAGCTCTACTCAAAAGATGGCTTGGTTACTTTATTAAATCAATGCGAAGTGACCTAGATAATCTACAAAGCTTCTTGAATTTTACTCTCCTTGCTCCTTTGTTTTAGAATTATTCTTTCTCTGAAGTTCTTGATGTTTACATTGCCAAAGGAGGAGAAAAATAAGAGAAATTTGCTTCCCTTGTGTTGAAGGGGAGTTTTTCCAGCTCCTTGTGTTGAGGGGGAGTTTTTCAGCTGTGGTTTTGAAGTGTTGGCCTTGCAGCTTTGAAACTTTCTTTTCGCCAATTTTTTCTTTTCTTTCAAAAATTCAACTTACGATTTTGAAGTGTTGTCAATGTATTCATCAAAGGAGAGTTTGTTAGACCATGTGGCTAGGTCTAGTATATTTTAGTTGATGAATAATTGATAATGTTGGGTACTGATGTTAATTGAGGCGTGGCGTGTGTGTGGACTTATGTCGGTCAAGTTGGGAAGAATTTGTGCCAGGAAAATATGTTGTTTTGGTCCTTGCATGTGCAAGGTAACTCGGAGGCGATCGTGGTCTACGGCGGTGATCAGGAGATGGCTTGGTGCGAAATCATGGTCCAGATGGTCGAGGATGCTGGAGAAGACGGTCGAGCTCGAGTTGGGGCGCGTGGAGATCGAAAATAGATGATGTGTGTTAGAGCTACGGAGGTGCAGTTTGAAGGCTACGACACATGACAATTTTATGGTGCCTAAAATTGGATTGGATTGAATTGTGTAACCTGGTGTATAAGCCCACATATTGAGCCCTAAGGCTAGTGGGTTGTATGTGGAATTTAGGTATCAGGGTTGGTGGCTATAGAGGTATTTAAGTCCTCGCATATTGAGGTTTTTGGGGTCACGTCGGTTGTGTTACGGCCGGCGGCTTGTGTGTGATATAGAGAATATATAAAAGGTTTTAGTGGCGACGACAGGATTGGGGGCGGTGCTAGCGGCACGAAGAAAAGAGAGGTTGTACGTGCTCCTGTGCCTGTGCGTGATATGAGTAGTTGATGGCTCTTGTTGGTGCCATCAAGAGTATACATGAGAAAAACTATTTGCATTGAGTTGATGAAAGGGCTGGCCATGAGGGCTTTTGGTGGCTATGGTTCTTCGTGCGTGAGAGAACAGACTTTTGGATGTGATTGATGTGCATGCAGCTTGATTTGGCTGGATGTGATTAGGTGCATGTGCAAGCGACAATTTGTTTTCTAGTTTGTGCCTCTAATTGTCTTCTGGTTTTCACTGGTGTGCGCATGTGAAGTTGCATCGGTGTTTAGGCTCCATCGGCTATTCGGCTCCATCGTTGTGGATCTGCGTTATGCTTACGTGCATGTACGTGACCATCCAGTGTAAGGACTAGTCTTCAGCGAGCATCCAGGTTCTGCCGGGCTCGTGATTCTTCTTCGTTTTGCTGACAATTGGTATTAGTGACTTTTATGGCTTGTAAAAATCTTTCACAATCACTCATTCTTCTTTGATTGTCATCAACGATCCTACAATTTTAAAAAAATTCCATGAATTACAGTAAAGTATTTATGTAATTTTTTTGTTCTTGTTCACTTTAATTATTCTCGAAAATCTTAATAACTCATATTCCCATCACATGATTTAAAATCTAACATATATTTTGAGAGATTGGGAAAAAACAAAGACCAAAAAAATAAATTCTATACCAACAAAATACGACAATGTGGTGAACCTATTATGTTCTGAAGAAAAATTATAATAAATTCGGACCCAATTCATCAAATGAGAAGAAGTGCAAATGTCAAAAAATATCGGACGGATGAAAATTCGACTATTTAGACAAAAGAAAACAGTTGAATGTAGTTTAACAAAACTGTTTCTAATAATATGTTAGCAAAAAAATATATAAATATATGAAAGTATTTTTGATGAAAAATCTGTTAACATAATTACCATATCACAAATCTAAATATTGTTGTGTGTCTATAGTAGTAAAAGTTTTAAAAGTTTTGATTGTGCACATTCTGGGACTCTACGAAATTTGAAGAAATTACCGAGTCTGATAGGCTAGCTCCCTCTTCGACAATGCCAGGTATGCATATTAAGAATATGAACTTGTTGGTTGTTTTCACAGATTTCTTCAACTAGATTCTTGCCAGAAAATATTGTAGACGCCCATATCATCCCTTTCGCTATTGCTCTGGTCAGTAATAAATGCATGCTCTATTTCCAGTAGCCATCGAACTAATACTGTCGTCTTCTCGCAAAAAACACTAATACAGCCGTCTACCTTACAATCAGTAAACTCTCAGATATCAAGACTATATCTCCTAAACATCATACACGATACGTTTATAATGAGTTGCATAAAAATACAAACAGACCACGTATTATTAGTACCACAGTACTACTGTCTAATCGTATCACTAATTATCTTTTTATACTTATTATCTTTATATATAAAAGAAGGCACAATTTGAGCTCAGCTAGGTGACCACGTCACCATATTTTTCTTAGCCGTCGGATTTTTTTTTCTCAGCTCGTCCTCGCCGTTCGATCAGGCCTGAGAATTTCTCGCATCGCTTCGCTCGCCACGCAGCCTGGCACGTGCTCTTCTCTGGTTCTTCGGTTGCCTTCGTCTTCCGCGTGGCGTCGCGCATATGCAGGAAAGGGACCTTCCGGATCGCTCCAGTGAAGTTCGCCATTCGTTTCCTCCGCCGCTTCCCCCTCTCCCTCCCTGGTCCCATTGCTTCATCCCGTCCCCTGCTCGGCTCCTGCTCCCTCTTCCTTCGCCGCCCCCTTCCCCCCACTCCCGCCTCCTTCCTCTTCACCACGAAAGCCCTATCCTCCTTCCTTCCACGAGCTCTCATCCAAGCTCGATTGTCGATTCGACCCAATTTCTCCAGTTCCCAAGCGTTGCAGCATCTCCACTCACCACGCCACCACAGCCGCTGGCGCTGGCCATGGCGGGTGGATCTCATCAAGCTCAAAGTCTGAAACCATCCTCCACCAAGCAAGCGCATCCCCTCCTTCCTCACTCCCTCATCTCCTCCTCCAACTCCTCCAACTCTTCTTCTCTTGTCTTCTCCAGATCGACCAAGCAAGCGGCGGAGTCACTCGGTAAGTCCCTTCCGCCTCCAAGTTGACCGCCCTCGGCCCTCCCGAGCGCCTCCTCAGCGGCCCCTCATGTGACATACAGCCACCCCTTGCCTCCCTCGACCTCGCCTCGCTATCAAGCACTCTCCCCTCCCCTCCCCTTCCCCAGCCTCGCGCCGTTCCGCCTCTACGGCGGTGGCTCTCGTGGCGCAGGATTGAGTGGGTGGTGAACCCGTGGGGGTGTCAGAGGTGAAGGCGGAGGGGGATAGGAAGGATCGGGAGGATGAGAAGGGCAGGCCTGAGAGCGGGAGCGGGAGCGATGAGGATTCAGATGGGTCGGGGAGCGACGACTCGGAGGATTCAGAGGAGGAGAGGCGAAGAGAGGAGGAGAGGAGGCGGTGGCGGGCTGAGCGGCTCGCTGCGATGGCTGCCCGAGCGATCGCGGAGGGGGAAAGGCCGTGGCGAGACTCGAGGGGGAGAAAGCCGACAGCTGTCTCACCCTTGATCTGCACATCTTTCCTTCTCCTCAGGGTCTTCTTCCTCTCGTCTGCCTGTTTTCTTGCCGTGTTGCTATCCTCTTCCTCTTCCGTCTCTTTTCTTTTCCTTGGTTTTGAGTACATACGCGGGTTCGACGGCAGCTCCGTTGGTGTCGCCTTCTACTCTTCTCGAATCCATCGAGTAGCTCGCCGAGGAAGCAACATTAGAAGAATCACGGATTGATCTCGTCTCCAACCCAACACAAATCAGGGTAATTCAGTAGCGGCTTCCTCTTGGGAACACTCTGCTTGATCTTTAGAACCTCGAATCGAGGAGATATATGTCTGATTTCTGTGCGGTTGGTGGTGTCATTTGAGAACTTAATGGAGCAGATTTTTCAAGAAAAGAAGGATCTTCAGGGAACATCTATTCTCCATTTTTCATGTTTTACCCGTTTATTGTAGTCATCAGGCTTTAATCTGAAGGAATCAGAGATGTGCATAGCATGAATTTTGATGAATTCCTCATCATTTTTTATTACAGGTGCCGGTGCTACTGGTCTACTAGGAGGATTTCTGAGAGTCCTTCCGTAGAATGTTTTTTGGTGCCAATATGTAGATTAGCATTGATTTAAGAGAGAACAAAAAATATGTCTTGCCTTTTGTGAAGTTGAAATAGTTGTTTTTGTATGCACACCATGTAAAGACTAAAGAAGCTCTTATTGTTTACTATATATTGGATTAAAACATATGTACAATTGATTAATCCTCGGTTCACAACTTATTGTTTACTATATATTGGATTACAACATATGTACAATTGATTAATGGAATTGTCCTTACTAAATAAATTGTTTGTATTTCAGGTGTGGTTCATTGATGGCAATGCTAAGGCTGCCCTACCAAAAGATGACCTACATGTTTTTTCACATTATTCCAATTGTTGATACTTTTTAGTGTGATCATCAGTCTTGGTGATGTGCCATTTATAGTTTTGTTGGTTAGGTATTTAGATAGAACCTATGTTTTAACCTTTCCGCAAAACTGTTTATATTCACTAATTTGTGCACATGTGGAACCCACATTACCCGATTAGATTAGGAAGGTCATTCATAAAATCAGGACGCATGCATAAGGCTGAGGTATTGCAGCAATTAGTCTCTGAATGCTTACGACTTGGGTTTGTAGGGACCAACCTTCAATTGCGGCCCTCCGGTCTGGTGAATGGATGGCTAGGATACTCTAGATCTGCCATCCAAAATATTTCCATACATAGCTTAAAATTGAAATTGCGCCTTTCATATTAGTTTAGATGTGCCAATAAGTATAAACTTATGCTATAAGTGAGCAACGTTTATGTTAGTTGGTCTCTGTTCTTCTTTTTTTAATAGCAATAGGACTTATCATGCTCCTGTAGAAGTGAGCTAGCCAGTTTGGATCGATATTTACTTTTTTTTGGTTCATTCTGCATAGGATGATCAAGTGATGCTAGCTCAATTAGCTGATACAATGTGGAATTCATTGAAAGGAAGGCCTATTCTATTGCTGCATTTTATTTCACTTGCCAGCTCAATTAGCTAATACAATGTGGAATTCATTGAAAGGAAGGCCTGTTCTATTGCTGCATTTTATTTCATAGCGCCTACAATATTTGTTCATAAGAGAAGAGTTAAATTTATTAGTAGTGGTGTTGTAGGGACGCCTTTATCAAGGGAAGGAACCACCGCAATTTGTTGCTCTTTTCCAGCCCATGGTTATCTTGAAGGTACAACTGTTGCTGAATATACCTTTTTTGACAGTTGCCCACCACCTGAGTGGTTGCTTCTTTTTTTATGTTATCATTTTATAAGAGATGCATAGCTCAACATCATAGATCTGAATAATATATATCTACACTACTAGGAGGATATCTGCTAAGTATTACATTTTGACAAATCATGTAGGGCGGAATCGGTTCTGGATACAAGAAGATCGCAGAAAAAAGGTTGTGGACAATGAAACTTACTCTGCTGAAGGCATAGCTCTAATTCGAGTATCTGAGACAGCAATCCATAACAATAAAGCTCTTCAAGTTGATGCGGTATCACCTAGCTGTCTGTTATTCTTGTCAATAACTTGGATGAGATGGGTCTTTTTAAATTGAATTATATAATAAAATAGTGTTTGGAGTTGGAGGTGCCAACATTTTCTCTTAAAATGTTGACCTTTGTGCCAACTTCTAACAACTAAGTCTACCTCTGAAATTGTACATAAAGTCCTTTGAAATCTATAATGATATTGTATAGAAATCATGTTATTTCCCCCTTTAACTAATCAATCATTATTTTACAGGTGACCACATCTTTAAGCTCCACAGAGTGTTTTGTATTACAATATGGAAATGCAATGTTTACATGGCATGGCAAATTGGCAATTGTACCACTTATGAGCAGCAACAGTGGACAGCGAAAGTTGCTGAGTTCTTGAAGGTATGATGCCACCTTTAAACAGATTTAAGGACATCAACTCAAATTTCTATGCACTTTTTGCAAAGACAGATTCACCTGTCCAATTTACGCTTGCAAGTTATCACATATAAAGTGTTATGCTACGCAGCTGCTGCAAAAACTATTAGTGACATATAAAGTGTTATGCAGTGAAAATTATTGGTGACATATAAAAAGCTGCAAGCACAAAATTAACTTATATGCTTATTATTTTGTATTTTGAGATTATTTTGTGAGTTGTGTTCATCAGAGCCGTGAACTCGATGTGTGGATTTATGTTGTGTCTCTGTGCCGATGGGGGTGGGTGATGTCCTGAACACCATGAGCTTCTTGAAGAGTTCAAGACCGCAGTTAGGCAAAACTACGGTGAGAAAGTACTTGCCCCAGGTTTACTTTAGTAGTTCCCAGCAATTGCTGCTGCCTCATCAATTCCTAATGCTAGATGTTGACCTGGACTATTACTGTAATGAGCACAAAACTAAAGGCAATCCCACATGTAGGTACAGGTGCTTGGAACCCATCTCCATAGGTTTGACGACAAAATTCGAGGTCAATCCGATTTTAATTATAGTTTCGATTACCAGGTTATATTATATTGAGCACAAAACAGAAAATATATGAGAGTATAGTCATTCCTGCTTTGTTTTGCCTATATTTATGCTTCCAACTGATCTGCTGATGGCTGCTATCTAAGAATGATTTAGCTTTAAGAATGATTTAGCTTTCTAATTTCCCTTCTTTACTGCAGAATGGGTTGCATCATATATTTCTATACAATTTCTCATGTCTGAAAGATTCTTTGCCAAAGTGTTGTACTGAATCAAGTACTTTCTTTTTTCTTTTGCTTATTACAACTACATATTTTGAGCTGATTACTCAATTCATAGCTTTCTATGTAAGTCGTTTGCATTGGCTTTAGCCAAAGCATATGTGCTATATAAACACCATGTTTTGTACTTCAAATGTGAGGTAAAAAATGGTGGGTGATGGTATATTTCTACAAATAAAAACATTGCTATGATCATTGTGAACATTGCTGTACTGAACATGCGAATTATCGCTATATACAACATGGTAATTCTGATTTTGAGGAAATCCCTGTTAATTCATTAGCCCGAAAGTAAATGGCGTGTTTGCATATTTCTTTTACATCTGGTATAAGTCATAACTTCCACACTGATGATCTCTCTTTCGTTTCTGGTAGATGCTTATTCGTAAAAAGATTCTAAGCTACCAACCGAGACAGCATCTTGATTCCAAAGGAAATGCATGATTGTGGAGTCCCTTAGCTCCGAGCTTTTTTATCTACTTTGAATACTTATTGATGTACCCTCTGCTATATTTCTACCTTTTCCTGGTCTACAATGTTTTGATCCCTCATGAGGTGGATGTATGATCTCTGAAATTAATGTATCGGATGGATAGAGGTAGATTAGGTTTTACTACTCTTTCAGCACACAAATGTATATCATAGCATTCTCAATCTAATTTTTTAGCATACTTTGTGTGCATGATGCTACTGCAACATATATATATATATATATATATATATATATATATATATATATATATATATATATATATATATATATATATATATATATATATATATATATATATATATATATATATATATATGAAACTTCCAAGTTATGTAGTCATACATGGAATTTATTTTTTCACCCGCGGCAACGCACGGGTTTCCTACTAGTTATATTTAATAGCCAGTGGAAAGCCCCGTCGCTGGGCTACTCTACGTCACCATCAAATTGTTCGCCATTCGATCGCCTATGGTTGCCTTCTGGCCGTCCGATCCGATCTTGTGTGATCGCCCTCGTGCTGTTCGATCCGATCGTGTGTGATCGCCCTTGTGTCGTCCGATCCCCTAGACCACCCTTGGTGGTGGTGCAACCTTCTCTGCCTCCTCTCTCCCGTGCGCGTTCGGCCACCTTGCCTCACGTCGCCTCGCTAGCTCCTCCTCCTCCCGCTGCCGCTTTGCCTCCTCTCTCCCAAGCGCCTCCGGCCCCCTCAGTCTGCCTCGCGGTCGGTCGTGCTGTCCTCTCCCGATCGAGACCGGTCGCCTTGCCTCGCGTCGTCTCGCCTCTGGACTCCTCTCCGCCTCCTCCTCCTTCCCGGCATTTCCTCCTCCCCATTGCCGCCACCACCATCCTCCGCCGCCGCCAGCATCCTCTAGCCTCCTCTGTCGGGACCCAAAAATACAATTCTGGACCCTATGTGTATACTACACTAGTTCAGGATCACGCTAGTGCACACAGTGGCAACATCGATGAAATATCATTTCTATATACAAAGATGACTAATAAATAGGTAAATAACAATAAATATCAGAGTAAAGACCTTAAAAGCTTACAATTAATGCCTTAGAAGGCGAATAGCTCAATGAAGCTGCAGCGGAACGTAACGGAATAACTTCAGTGAAGCCCATCCATATGCTCACAGGCAATCGGCTAGGGTAGCGCGACCTAGTTCTCCACGATCCTTGATGTAGACCTTGCTGACTGATGATTCCTTCACTTGTGTTGATTTATTATAGTAAGCATGAGTGCACAACCGTACTCGCAAGTCATACCACAGAATGGCTTATTCCAAAGGAATGGCTTCTGTGGTTCTTTTGCAGAAATGCAACATTTGCAGTTTGAATATGAATAATAGATTAAAAGCATAAAGTAAAACAAATAACAATAATAATTTAACAGTTTGATTTCACAAAGACACATAGCCTAAACAAGTTATTCACATAGCCATATGACTTAGATCACATAGCTCCCTTCCCAAGGATTTATGAAAATCTACCCCTCGTGTGAAATCCCCGAGCATATCCATGACCGCGGACGCAGCTATTCGAATAGATTGATTTAACACTCTGTAGAGTTTGTACACTTTACCTACAAGATATAACCAGCGTGGCCTGCACTGATCATAACAAAACGTTTCAGAAACTTCATCTCAAGCATTGATACTCCCAGTGTGCTTATGAACCGTCATACCCAGCCATACACAGCGATAGGTACGACACACACCGTTGGACAGGGACACAGCAAACCGCCCCGTGATGTAACTACTTGGTAGCACACCTCCACCCATGCAACACAGCCTAACCTACTACCTAAGTAGCAATATCAAGATTCCGTAACTTACTAAGTTAGGCCCGTCCCATCACGCATGTGGTTGTACGAGTGGGCCAGTTCAATGGCGCACAAAGTTAAGTCCTTAATTGACTAAGGCAAGACTTCCAATTTACTACAAATCCCTATGCACACAGATTTTTAAGCCCATGTACACAGATCCACCATAACAATACACAGTCCACTTGCCTCCGTCTAAATCCTTTCCCACCCTGTTGGTTAAGTGCAACATATGCCATCAATGAGTAATAGCACATAATACGCACAGTTTTATCACATAGTTCCATAATCACTTAGTCAGGTTTATATTTGCAACTCACATGAGATGATGATTCATAGCATGGCTAAGCAATCTAATCGTATCTAACCAACCCACGTTGGTGCTATCATAATACCAACTAAATAAACCAATCTAGGGTGACAAAAGATTAAGACATAACAATTAAACAAGGTGGATATAACAAATGGGATTAATAACTACACCCAAAAGCATTTAAATAAATACTTAAAGTAAATGCAATAATTTGAATCAAAGTAATTTTAGAAAACTGGGATTCAACATGATCAAAGGTATAACTTGCCTTGCTATAGCAATGATGATCTTATTTTATCTTTGAACTTCTACTTCCTTGATCTTCAGCTCCTTCTTGATCAGAACTTCCCGAAGTATCAGCATCTACTCATAAATAAGCAAATACACAAAATAAATAAATAACAGAGAGCAAAAAAACTCCTAAAATTAAATAATAATCTCAGATAAATAGATCTGGAATTTAGATGAATTTAGGAATTTGAAAGGACTCAAACGGAGTTCGAAATCAAAAGATATGAGCTTTGGAAGTTCACATGAAATGATGATATTGAGAGAGAACAGAATATTCAGAGAATATTCCTTCGGATAAAAATAGATAAAAAGAGTTGGAGACTTACAAGTGGGGTCCACTGGTAAGTGAAAGAGAACAAAGGCAGTGAATGACATGTGGGACCAACTGGATAATTGAATTTTAGAAATTAAATGAATTTTCGAAAAGGACAAAGAGGATGACAGGTGGGCCATTGGTCTATGGACCAAGTCCACGATCTAGGGTTTAAGGTGCAAGGTGCAATGGGTTCATGGAACGGTGTACTGGCAAATGGGGTCCACAGGTCATAGGCTTGGTTCACGATGAATCAAGTCTACCTAGTTTAGGGTTAGGGTTATGAGTATGCCACGTGGGCGGCTTAGGTGGCGCAAGGTGGCGGCTATGTGGCATCCACGTGGCAAGCTGATGTGGCATGTGGCATAGTACCAATGTGGCTGCCATGAAGGACAATCGGCGATGTGGCAGCCTATCTGGTGTGCTTACATGGCGCGGGCGACAAGGCACAGGGACAGGTGCTCGGAGCTCGCCGACTGGCCGTAGCTACGGTCCCAGGTGGCATGAAAGGATGGGCGCTACGGGGAGAGGAAGTGATGGTGATCTCCATGACGCGGGTACGGCGGTGCGGATTGGCAGTGGTCACCGGCGGCAAACAAGAAAGCGGCGGCGTGTGCTTGGCTTCGACGACGACGGTGTTACGGAGGAGCTCCGATGGATTGAAAGGGGCAGCGGTTAGAGCCTCAAGCGGCGATCACGATGGTAGGGGCCATATGCGGTGGAGGTCACTGGAGATGGAGGAATCGGTCGGCGAAAGGTGGCGGCCGGAGTTGACAAAGAAGAGGGAAAACTCGGGCTACAATGAATGAAACACGGAATTGAAAGTGGGGATGGATAGATCGGGAGGTAAGGTGCATGGTGACGTGGTTGGATCTTGGAGGGCTTACCAAGGAAGCGAGGGACACGACGGAGACACTTTCGGGTGCACGGGCGTGACCGGAGGCGAAGAGGACGAAGCAGTGCCAGCATTGGAAAGCTCGGGGGCTCCGGATGGTGAGCGCACCGAGGAGAGGGAGGTGAGGCGAAGCCGTTGGTGCAAGAGCCGAAGCTCGAGGGGCTTTGATGGAGGAGAACCGCGATGAAGACGGTCGACGCCGGTCTTGAAGACGAAGACGCCCGATGGCGGCGCATGGAGGTTCCGCGGTGGGGACGAGCTAGGGCGCAGCAGCGGCGACATGAGGTGAGGCGGATGCTCACGGGGCGGCCTATTTATGGTGTGGGGCGGTGTGTTGGGCATGAACGCATGAGCGATGCTGGCTACTACGGTGGCTCTGGCGTCGCGGCGGTCTGATGGCCGGGCAAGTGGGGCTCAGGCGCGCTAGGGTTTGTGGTGAAATTTGAAATTTGGTGGTCTGTGGAATAAATTTGGGGAGGTAGGGCTTAGTGGGAAATTTGGCGGTGGAGGAAACAAGGGATGAGAGGGAAGGAGAGATGGGCCGAACGAGGGAGCTGGTGGGCTGGAGGAAGGAGAAGTGAAGTGGGCCGAAGCCAATTCGGCCCACAAGGACAAACTGAGACTTTAAATAGTTTTTATTTTTAGAAAATAGCAGAAAACAAAAAGGGCAAGTAGAAAAATAGCAAATGCACTCGGAAAAATTCTAGAAAATTCCAGAAAATATATCCAAGCACATAGAAACCAAATAAAATAGTTTTGATAATAGCTGATGTTGAGATTAATCATGTTAAATTGTTTTTGATTTATGAAAGTCCCAGTTAAGCTTTATTAATTCAAATAAAATTGGTGAAATTCTCCAGGGACCTAAACTACTCAAAAGATTTTTGAAAATCCAAATTTTGGGACGTTACATCCTCGTTGCTCTCCTCTTCCCTTACGCCTCCCTCTCCGCTCCCCCCTCGCTCGGTATGGCTCTCGCGGGCTCCAGCTCCTCTCTCCCGTGCGACACCGGTCGCCTTGCCTCGTGTCGACTCTCCTTCTCCTCCTCCTCTCCGGTGTTTCCTCCTCCCCGCCGTCTCCACACCATCCTCCACTGCCACTAACATCCCCTCCATGCCCCCTCGCTCCTCTCCTCTTCCCCCTCTCCGTGCCTCCTCACTCCGTACGCCTCTCGTGGGCGGTCCTCGCCCCTGGTGCCTCGCGCACTCGCCGGTCATCCTGCTCCCACGGCCTTCTATTCCCTCTCCTCGAGCCCCATGCAGCCACGCCCCTCCTCGCTCCTCTCCTCTTCCCCTTCCACCTCCCTCTCTGCCCCCCTCGCTCCATCTAGCACTCACCGGCGGTCCTCACCCCTGTCACCTCGCGTGCTCGTCGGCTGTCCTCCATCCATGACCTTGCTCCTTTGGCCCGTCCATGCTACCCATGCGCTAGCCTTGCGGCGACTAGGGCAAGGTGCAGGCTTGCGGCGGCCGTGGTCGTAGTGGCCACCGAAGCCTGAGTCCTCCACTCCCGGTGGCACACTACCACCCCAGCCCCTCCCCACACGGTTGCTCTAGGCTTGCGGCGATCATGTCAGGATGGGGACTTGTAGCGCCAGGGGTCACTATGGCCGGCCGCGCACTTGTGACAGCAAGCCTCCACCCCGCCTTCTCCTCACGCCATCAACACCAGACATCCTCGCACCAGAGATTGAAGATGGTCACATGCCCTCACCTCCTTCGCTGATGATTGCCATGCATCGACCCTCCATCTCCAACATCGTGCTGCCATGTGGTTGATGGATGTCAAACCTCCTCCCTCCATACAGGTTAGATGCGGCACAATTTTTCCCCTTTTGTCGATTGGTTAGTGTTAGTGACCTCGGGTGCCTCACGTATATTATATTTATATCTTATTAAGATCTACATCAGTGCAACGTAACATTCCACACGAGAGAATTCAGAAAAATAATAACATAACGGTCATCAACAACCAAATCACTTGGTCCATAAGAGTGAGGTACTAAGTGCTAGCTAGCTGTGAGAGTGACCTATTAGCAACACTTCCATTTGATGATGGTGAGATTAAAAAGATAGAGTTCTATAGATTAGCATGCATAGGATGGTGTCAATTTCATTTGTTTTATTTTCGGTCTGCGAATTGAGCTTGAGTGAGAACATTAGCCCTTCAGTTAGAGCTGGCCAGATGAGCCATGTCGGCCGGGCCGGCCCGAGGCACAACACTGTTGGGCCTGCCCAGGCACCGCACGGTCCGTATTGTTCATGGGCAGTGTCGAGCCAGCACGATGGCTCGTGCCGTGCTTGGGCCACCACTTAGGCACGGTGGGCCAGCCTGGCACGGCACGTCCGCACTGTTCATGGGTAGTGCCGGGCCAGCACGACAGCTCGTGCCGTGCTTGGGCTGCCACATAGGCACGGTGGGCTAGCCTAGCACGACACTAATAGTCTTTGTTTGTTTGAGCACGCACCCGATCGGCTGACGCCCACATGACTGAGAAGGTGCGGTCTGGCCGTAAGCGTAGGGAGAGGGAACACCAGGACTAGGAGGGAGGGAGGAGGAGCGGCGCCGACGGCTAGCCGGCAGCAAGGGAGGGAGGAGGAGCGGCGAGCCGACGAGGGAGGGAGGGAGGGAGGAGGAGGAGGAGGTGGCGCCGACGTGGAGGAAGGAGGGAGGAGGCTGGCTCGGCAAGGATGGAGGAGGAGTAGCGCGGCGAGCCGGTGAGAGGGAAGGAACCAGGAGGAGGCAGCACCGGCGTGGAGGAAGGAGGGATGAGGCCGGGAGGGGGCGGCGCAGGCGTGGAGGGAGGAGAAGGCGGTGGGTCCAGCTTGGGAAGAAGCCGTGAGGAGGAGGAGGAGAGGTGGAGGTGGAGGAGGAGGGGCGGTGCCGACGTGAAGGGAGGAGGCTAGTAGGGGGCGGCGCTGGCGTCAGCGTGGAGGGTGACGACAGTGAGCGAGCTCGAGGGCGTGAAGGGCAGCACCATGGCAGCGGCAGTGGCGTGTGGTAGGGCCGCACTCGGGTGCACTGCCGCACGCAGGCAGGGGCACACACAGGGGAGGATAGGGGAGGCAGGCGTGGGCAAGTGGGAGGTGGGCCACGCTAGCACGGTGGGCCGTGCCTGGCACGGCTCGGCCCGGGAGAATCTCATTGGCGTTTTTTTTTACCGTTTTGACCATTTTGCCCTTTAAAATAACCAAAATATTCAAAAAAATCCTGAAATGCTTTCTATAAATATCCACCATACCCCCTCATTCAGCACCCATCCATTCCTCAATCTTTCTTTGAAATTCTGTTGTGCAAATTCAAATTCGTTGTGAGATAATTAGGCAAAATTTAAAAAAAAACTTTGCTAAATTTTTGGAACATTCAATTTTCAGCAGCAAGTGAGCAAAAAAGGTACAATTCTATTTTTTGCATACTTTTGTTGTTAGTACTTGTTATGTTAAGATAAAAGTAATAGTAGTGTTAGTTTCGATTTTGCAGTTTTCGTTATGGGCAATTACGACAACTTTGCTCTTGGTGATTACAAACTTTCACTGGAGGAAGTTGCATCCATGGAGGCGGCTGCAGCTACGTCAAGCCAACCGGAAGGGCAAGGCGGAGTTCCGTCATCAGGATCCACGGCAGCATCTACATCGGCAACTACCAGAGCAAAGAGATCGAGGCCGTCTACATTGAGAGTTTGGGAGAATTTCAACAACAAAAAAAACCAAGCAAGACACACAGGGAAATTAGGTACCACATGCTATTTGCAAAATTTATCGCAATGAATTTTCTGCAAGGTCTACAGGTGGAACGTGGCACTTGCTTAGACATGCTATAAGATGTAAGGCCAAGCAAGGATTATTGATGAGGCAGACGAAGCTGCAGTACAACCCTGGTGGAACGATACATAGCTGGGACTATAATTCTAAGGTAGCCCATCAATCTTTCTGTCGTTTAATTACTTCTGAGGATTTACCGTTAGGCTTTGGGTAGTCTGCTGCTTTCCAAAATTACATTAGGACTACGCATAATCCTAGATTTTTTGCCTTTTCTAGACAGACAACAACTAGGGATCTAGTAAAATACTACAATAAACATCGTAATAAAATAAAGGAACTATTTAGTACGTGCACATTTTCAGTGGCCATGACCTCGGACATATGGAGTGGTCGGGCTAGGGAGGACTATCTTAGTGTAGTTGCTCATTATGTTAATGACGATTGGGTAATGGAGAAAAGAATTATAGGTTTGAAATTAATTGATGTAGCACACACGGGTGAGAATATTGTGAACCGTATTATCAAAGTCGTGGACGACTTTGGTCTTACAGACAAAATATTCTCAATTACTTTAGACAATGCCGCCTCGAACTCTAGGACCATGGATATTCTTACTCCAGTGTTGAGTACATACGCCGATTCCTTCTTGCTACATCAGCATTGCGCTTGTCATATTATTAACCTTATAATCAAATGTGGTTTGAAGAGGTTGAGTCCGTATATTAAAGCTTTTCGCAATGCAATTTCTTTCTTGAATAATTCTAATATAAGAATAGCAGCATATAAGAACTTCTGCAGGGTGATGGGTGTACGTCCAAGAAAGTTTGGTTTGGACATGCCGGTAAGATGGAACTCTACTTACCTAATGCTTAAGAGTCTTTTACCATATAAGAGCACTTTTTCTGTTTTTATTCAAACGCATTATCAGAGCACTGACGATAGTATACTATTGACTGAACAACATTGGTTTATTGCTCAGAAGATAATCCAGTTTTTAGAAAAAAATTCATGAGGCCATTGTCGCTTTGTCCGCTGTCTACTATCCAACATCTTCTCTCATTGTGCATAGTATTTGACAGATTGCTACTCAATTGAAAATATATTAAAATGACTTAGTTTTACGCGAGTCTATTGTTACTATGAAAAGTAAATACCAGAAATATTAGAGAGAAATCCCTTACCTATATGCATTTGCATTTGTTTTAGATCCTAGAGCTAAAATTGAAACATTTTGTAGTGTACTTGATTTTCTTAGTGGCGCTACAAGGCTAGACTATACTAACTATTTTGCAAACGTTCATTCTCGGTTACATGAGGTTTACCAAAGGTATGAAAATAAGTTCTGGTGAGTCCGCTCGCAACGACCTCCTAGTCCTCGCCTCAAGTAGCAAGACAAATATGTGAGGTAACATCTTTGGTGGCTCTTCCTCCAGGTCTAGGTCTTCTTCTACAACGTCGCCTGCTCAGCCAAGAACCCTAAGGAGTGGGACAATATCTACCTATCTAGACTGCGATACGGTGGATTTCAACTCAGATGGCTTCCAAATTTTGCAATGGTAGCAAGCTCATAAGTTAACATATACAATGCTATCCATACTTGCATGTGATGTGTTAACTATAGCGCCACCTACTCAGCCAAGAACCCTAAGGAGTGGGGAATTATCCACCTATTCGGACAACGATACGGTGGATTTCAACTCAGAAGGCTTCAAAATTTTACAACGATGGCAAGCCCATAAGTTAACATATCCCGTGATATCCATACTTGCACGTGATGTGTTAACTGCTCCTGTCTCAACGGTTTCCTCCGAGTCTGCTTTCAGTCTTTTTGGAAGAATATTGGCCATTCAGGACCCCCTCTTACGCCAATTCAACAACCCTAAATAGAACCAAATCAAAACATTGCTAATTAGTTGGCTAGGTCCACCCCACCCTGAACATGTGGTTGTACGGTAAGACCCCGATCAATGGTGCACAAAGTTAAGTCCATAGTGATTGCTCACGTGAGACTACCTCATCCCATGTGCCTCCCGCACCCAAAAATGTGCCTCCCGTATTGTGCCTTACGTATCCCTTCTTCACTACCCGACCACTCGCCCGAGCATAAATCATTTTTGTTCAACCCGACCAAATGACACACCTTGCCATGACACAACAAATTTTAATAACAGTGGTCACGCCACGATTCCATATCTCATTAAGTCAATATTAATCGTTTATGAACATGTGATCAAGAATCCCCATCGTTACTAAGCATAACACGATACCCATGTCGGTAATACAAATATGACCAACTAATATTAACCCAACCTATGGTGTCCAAGGGTACATGTCATTTACAATTATTCAAGGAGGCATATTGACAATTAGGTATTTAACTATTCCCGAAAACTATTATTATAAAATTAGCAATGCATGTTGATATAAAATAATATAATTTTATAAAATGGGTATGACATGATCAAAGGTCTACCACTTGCCTTCGTTGAAGGTTTGAGTTGCTTCGGCAGACGGGTCCAGGAATTCTTTGGAAACGTTGGAATCTACACGCGCGAAAAGAGCCAAATAAATACAACGATTCTAAATAAAATCCAAAAAAATATTAAATTAGAACCAAAATAAATGGGATGAATTTAGATGGATTTAGAAACAATAATCGACGGAATCGGAGATCGTATGAAGGAGAACGAACGTCCGGAAGTTTTCAATCACATGAAATGATAGAAAATAGAAAAAAGGGAGAATATGCCGGAATATTCCATTTCAGATTTGGGATAAAAAGAATTGCTGATTTTTGTGGGCCCCTCTTGCTAGTGAGAGAGATGGAGAGAGAGGAGAGGAATGTGTGTATGGTATGTGGGTCCTATGTGCAAGAGAGACACATAAGAAAGAAGAAGAAAGCACAGAAGGAGGAAGACAGAGCAAGAGCTCCAGGCGGAGGTTTGGGCAAGGTGCCGTCGCCGACAAGGGGAGGCACGGTGGCAGTGGGGACCAGCCAAAATGGAACCCCAGCGAGGTGAGGACCTTAAGGTGGCGGCGGCGACGGCGCAAAAGGCGCACGACCAACAGCGGCTCTAGCGGGCGATGAAGCTCCGACGACACTCCGGCAAAGAGGAGGAGAGCACGGCATAGAACGTCATGAGGCAAAGCTGGTGGTGGGGTTGAGGGCGGCGGGGGAAGGTCGACGGCGCCGGGAACTACGATGGAACGTAGTTCGGCCGGCGGCGAATAAATGCGAAATCCGGTGAGGTGGAGGGGAGAAGGGAGGGGAAACTCGGGGAATGGGTGGAGGAGATCGAGGGGCACACTGTGACACGGTTGGTGCAGCAAAAATATGGCCGGAGAGGGAGGTACAGGGAGGAGGTGGTGCACGGCGTGGAAGAAGAAAGGAAGCTTCGGCTCGGTGGTGGGAGCTCGGTTGGGGGTAGAGGTGGATGGGGAAGGGACTCGCCACCCTTTTGTTGGGGAATGGGGCGGGCAGCATGGGGGGAGGCGATGGAGGGCGCCAGCGGCCAAAGCACAGTGTGATCTTGGGCGAGGCTTTGGCAGGATAGGGCGCGGCCGGGAGGCGGAGGCGGCGCGTGTGGGCATGGGCGTGGGGCAATGCGCTAGGGCACGGGTAGGCGCCAAGTTGAGAGGCAGTGAGGGCATGGGCATGGCCCAATGGGCAAGAAGGCGGCAGCATGGGCATGCTGCCACGGGAAGAAAAACAGAGAAGGAGAGAGAGGAAACAGAAAAGAGAAAATAAAATAAAATCAAAAAATTCAAAATTTTTTTTTATAAAATTCCTTGGAACCCGAATAGATTAAATAAAATAATTTTGGATTTAATTGAAGTTTATTTTTACCATTTAAAATGTTTTACATTTTCTAAAATTTCAAATTAAGCTTTAATTAAATCAATAAAATGCAAATGATTGTTTTTATTTTTAAAGCTTCGAAAATTCTCTAGAAAATGGGATGCTACAAACCTCCCCCCCCCTAAAGGGAATCTCGACCTCGAGATTTGGGCTGACTAGATAATAGGTTCGGGAACTCGGACTTTGCCCACTCTTCGAAACGACTTTCTCTTTTGAGAGAGACAAAACCTCAACGGACGCAGAATTGACTAGAGACTTACCAGGAACGACGTTCTGAGCTGATTGGGCTGGCTCTGTGTGACATTATTTACTCGTCCTCTTGCCGAAGGTGGTGGAGTCCTGATGGCTTGACCTGAATTCTGAGGTGCTCCTTGGCCTGCTCCTGGTGTAGTGATTTTGGCTGGTATAGCTCTCAAGTTGAATGGAATTGATGTTTGGGCTCACTTTCGTGGGCAATTGTGAGTATAATGACCTATCTCGTGGCATCTATAATAGGTGACTCTTGGAGCTGGATTGTTGCTTCCCTGTGGTTAGTTGTTGTTGTTGAATCCTGAAACAACTGGGTGAGGTGTTGGTGCAGTGGTTCTGAATGCGGTAGGAAGAGTGAAACAGACAGGGTGCTGCACATTCATTCTGACTCTCGGTGGATGATTCTGATGAGACCCATGCTGCATCATCTTCTTTTTGTGAGATTCTTCAAGCTCACGATGAGACTCTTCAATGAGCTCATCTTTATCAACCATATGCTGGAAATCTACATAGTCGTTGCCAACAACTTATACCTTCAGGTTGGGTTGAGTCCACGTTTGAAACGCTTCTGACGTGCATCATCTGTGGCAACGTCCTCTTGAGCATAACGAGAGAATTGAGTGAACTTGTTGAGGTACTCACTCACTGACATGTTTCCTTGCTGCAGCTCGCAGAACTCATTCTTCTTCATTTCCACTATACCATCTGGGACATGAGAGTGCCGGAAAGCTATTAAAAACTCGGCCCCGGTAATATCTTGTGGATTCTCATGGGCTGCACAGTAATTCTCCCACCATTCTGTAGTAGTGCCTTCAAGATGATGCGTGACATATAGAACCTTCTCACGATCGTCACATCGGGCAATGGCCAGCTTCTTTGCTATGCAGCGCAGCCAATCATATGCGTCCGAAGGTTTAGATGAGTTGGAGAAGGTAGGTGGACGCGTCCTCATAAACTCTGCAAACTTTGATTGCTGAAAAGCTAGTCGTGGTGGGGGGCATGGCAGCGGCCTGATGGTTCTGGTTCATCATTGTCATAAAGGCAGCAGCAGTCTGGCTCCGCTGATTCATCATTTGGTTCATATTCAGCATTATAGCATTCATCAACTGTGTCTAAGTTGCCATGAACTGACCCAAACCCTAATCTACTATTGTGGCCGGTGGGGTGGTGCATTGGGATCAACACTAGTATTGGGATCCACTAGTTCACTGGAACTTGCAGAGTTACAAGCTTGATCCATCTGAAACAATTCTTCCCAGGTTAAATAGGTAAGAGGGAGAAAGCATGATAGGTGAGAGGGAAAAGCACAATAGACGAGAGAGAACAAGGGAGAAAGACAGAAATAAGCTAACTGGAGGAAAAGTTGGTTAAACCCAAAGAATAAATAGCCGAAAAGCTATTAAGAAGAAATAAAATACAACACTAAAGCATAAAGAACCTATTACACAGACTAAATGATGCTAAAACTGAGAAGGGCAACTTTAGTACGACACTACTAATTTAACTTATATGGGTGGTCGACTTGAAACAATCGACAGATCTTGAAACTTCTAAGCCATCCATCGCTTTAATCACTGAAGACTTGATCCTATAGAGATTACTGAGGTGAGAAAGTTTAATTTAAATTTGAAAATAGATTTCAGAATAGATAAGAGGTGAGAACCTGAGAATGATGTGAGAAAAGATTAGAATAAGATGAGAATAGAATAGAATAAGATGAGAGAAGAATAACTATTTGTTAATTGGTTGGTTTGATTTAGAAATTAAAATTTGAAATTTATGGCTAAAACGACTATGCTAACTATAGTTGCGTCCTACAGTCGATATGGTTCTGATACCTGTTGGAAATATGCCCTAAGGCAATCATAGAGGTGATTATATTTCATTATGTTCGAATGTAATCACAAAGTGGTCGTAACCTGGTCGTAAGGAGTTACTAACTGGTTGTGAGCAAATACGAACTAGTCATATAGAGATAGGGTGTCGAACCCGGGAACGAAAGATCCCGAATCCTCTGTGTTCATACACCAGTCCAGGATTTTCGGTGTACACAGTCACAAAAATGATATCATAAACATATCACGAATTTCATTAATAATAAATCAGAGTTTAATACAAAGGGCCTGAGGCCAAATAAAGTAAAACACAGCGGAAGCAGAACAGTAGTAGTAGGCCAAAACGATCCGCCACAGGCAATCGTCTAGGGAGCGTAGCCTAAGCATCGGTGTCCTCACCGTCTGGGTAGAAGTCTTCTCCTGAATAAAGATATTTAGCAAGAGTGAGCACAACTACTGTGCTCGCAAGTTACACCCAATATGGAGTTATGATGCATGCATAAAGTAGACAACTGATATTAGCAGGGTTTATTTGCATAAAGTAGCATTTTCAGTTTAAATACTCATACTAATTTCAAAGGCCATTTTTATACTATATTTAAAATCAGATTTTAAATGATAGTTTTATAGTATGAATAACCTCCATAATGAATGGTGAAGGATACCCTCCTATTACATGGCTAACCGCCCAATTTTACCACAGGATTAACCATCCTGAAATCATCTGTTGAAATCATTTTAAAACCAAAAACAAGTCTAACTCAAAGTGGCTTTGCTAGCATGTCCACGATCATGACCTTGACTATTCGAATAGCTTCTACTCTGCAGAGTTTGTACAGCTTTACCCACACAAGATAATTTGCTCTTTGAGCCGGCCAATCCACGCTTCCTAAGGCGTGTGACAAAGAAATTATTGTTGGAGATATGCCCTAGAGGCAATCATAGAGATGATGATATTTCGTTGTATCCATGATTTAATAAATGTTCCTTGAATATTACCTTTGTATTGATTAACAAGTATGTGACTTGTTTGTGAAACTCTTTACTTGTATGGTTATTCTAAAGTTGTCCCTAGTCGGAGTTCATGTGAGGACACACGTGAATGATGGATTAGCACATGTATCGGTTGATGTCCATGTTTCACAGGTCATAGACATGGAGATGTCAAACCAATAATGTGGACACATGTTTAGAACATGGGGTTGGACCGACCCAACATGAGACATAACAATTATACTTATGGTTCTCCCTACACAATGTGTACGCCTTGTCCTTAGACCTGAGATTGTCGCATGTACTTGAGATGTGAATCGACCTACTTAGGGGCTATCAAACGCTACTCGTGGCGGGTAGTTATAAAGGTAGCTTTCGGGTTTGTCATGAAGCATCTTTGCGAGGCATGGTCGGTCGAGATGGGATTTGCCCTCTCTACGAGAGAGATATCTCTGGGCCCTCGGTGATCGGATCGAAATGCATGGCCATGCTACTTAAGGTTAAGAGTTAACCTAGTAAGGGATTAGGATCACGGGATCGAGAAAGAGTGGTCGACTTGGAGCTCAATAGAATATCGTGAGGCAAAGGGATTAGCATGTACATAACGTTGTGATGGTTCGTCCGATATGATCTTTGTGTGCGTTTAGGAGTTGCACGTCTTGCTAGAGGCCGCTACCAACTATTGACCAAGTATGTATACTCACGTCATGTCTAAACATCGTGAACCTATAAGGTCACACACTTAAGAAATTGAAGCCTAATTCGGATTGGATCCGAATTAGGCTGGGCATTGAGTCCTAATGGGCCTCTATTAGTAGAAGCCCATTGTAAGGGCGTCTATATAAAAGGAGGGCAAGGCGCCTGAGGATGAGGAGATGAGTTTTTCGTGACATCCTCAAACCTCGCCGCCACCCTCCCACGCCCTAGTCGCTCGCGCGGATCTAGTAGTCCGGTGTCGTCGCTTCCTCCCGTGCGATGTGGATACCTTTGGGTATTTGCATCTGTAGCGTTTGGATGAACCGCAAGAGAGGAGGCTGTCGTGGGGCGCCGCGACGAGGACGAGGAAATGTCGACTACTCTGCATCGACGTCTTTGCATCAACTTAGTACGACTACTCGCCCGACGTCTTGCATCAATTTCGCTTTTCTTGGCGTCTAGTGGTAAGACCGTGATCTATAATCGCAGTGATCTTGGTTTCTGGGTAGAATTTTTATTATTTTGCGCTAGTGTAGCCTACCCATAACCCTACGATTGGTATCGAGGCGGTTCTTTGTCATGTTATAGGTTGAATTGATTTGCATATGGCGATATGTAAGTCGGTATGATCGATGTGATCGATTGTATAGTTTCGTAATGGATTGATCTGGTTTCGTGATCATCTTTGCTAAGGTCATGAAACAACATACCCCTACCGGTCGGATTCGCCATCGGGGTGAAGCGGTGACACGTAAAACCGAATTTGCGGAATGCGAAGATCAATATGATTGGTCGAATCGGAACCTAGATTGATAATCGATGTACCGTGATCGTGCGATCGGGCTCCATGAGCGAAAGTTGTCTCGGTTCTCAAACCACGGCATCTTTGCGCAAAGATCAATACAAATTGGTCGAATCGGAACAATAGTCGATTTGTGGTAAATATGATTTGCCGATCAAAATCCTAAGTAAAAATTGCATAGATTGGATCTCTGTTTTTTTCATGAGGGCGCTTGCCCTTTGAACCCAGGGGAAACCCTCGACCCTTATCCCAGAGATTGCGATTCTATGCATAACTTGTTTTTGCAGAATGTATGTGACCGAGATGGCCTAATGTGTATGTGATGCATGTTTGTAATATTTTCATGACTGCGTGTAGTGGGTTCGCAACAACAATTTGGAGCCATTGTGTTGTCAAAGTATTGTATTAACTACTGCGTGCCGACTTGTGATGATTCCTTGTATCCATGTATTTTATTACTAGGTGTTATGAGTAATAGCTTATATTAGTACTCGGAGGACACATCACTTGGAGGATGGCACACATTAACCATGGAGATTGGAGATCATCATGGTGGGCCAGATTCTATGGCGATGGAGATCACCATGAGAAAATGGGCCATCTTGAGTCTGGCTATGTGAATGCTATTCTGTTTGTTTTACTCCTATGCATGTTTGAATGGTAGAAGTATAGCGATCCCTCACAAAATGTTAAGTTAAACATATGCCCTCCCAACTAAACTCTGCACCATCCCATGTCTTGTAAATTGATGGTGGGTCTATAAAATTAGGGCACCATCGACTTTCCTTGACTAGATGGGTTTGTATCGGATACCTACATGCATAAGGATTGGTGAACTTAACAAGGTTATCATAAAAGTTATGGGCCTTGGGGCATAAAGGTTGGGCGCCGGGGCATAGAGATGTCACCCAACAACAAGAGTCATATAGAGATATGATTAGTAAGGTGTTGCTTACCGAATTACCTTGTCTCCTAGCGGTGATGCGAAAGCTCACTAGTAGACTCGTTAATTGCGGATCTTGAATCACTAAGAATCAATAGAGGGATGTTGATTTTAGTGGGAGTACATTCTATTAAATTTGTTTATCTGATTTACTCTATCATGGTTTTATTTGTCTTAGTATTTTGCATTTCCTATTGTAGATCAATGGCATCTAGCAAACGCAAGACACCCTTTTGCTTTGCAATCGATTCTTGAGAAAGAAAAATTAAATGGAACAAACTATTGATCGGTCATAACTTTGAAATTGTTCTCGTGGCGGATAAAAGGAAGCGTTGGACACCCCAATCCCGTAAGAGCACGCTAACAATGCGCATTTCTTCTTTGTTAAAAGCGCCTACAAGAAAGCATGTGATGACTCTCTTGAGATTATTTGTCTTATGCTTGCATGCATGGAACCGACCTTCAAAAGCGGTTTGAGGATCGAGAAGCGTATGATATGATCATGGCGCTTAGGACATGTTCGCATACGTGCCAGGTGAACGATTCAATGTCTCTAAGGCTTTTACGGAATGCAAGTTAACGAAGGTGCACCGTAGGCCCACATGTGATCAAAATGGTTGGTTCTGATCGGACTTTGGATAAACTTGGTTTTCCAATTAGCCAAGAGTTGGCAATCGATTTCATTTGGCGTCTCTTCCACCTAGCTATGGACATTTCATTTGAACTACCATATGCATGGGGTGGAAAAGGGCCTTAATAAGCTTTGTGGGATGCTCAAAACAGCAGAGAGTGACATTAAGAAGTGTGCGAGGCCTAGCCATGTGATGGTCATGCATAACAAGTCTAGCTTCAAGAAAAAGGGTAGGAAGCCATGGGCAAAGAATAAGGGCAAGGTTAAAGATATGATCTCAAGCCAATGCCTAAGCCTAATCTTTGGACTCGAGCCGAGACAAGTATGCTTCTATTGTAAAGAAAGCGCCTTTGGAAGAAAAAGCGCAAGAAGTACCGGATTCCGAGGAATGCAAGAAGAATTTGGAAGTAAGACTTCCACCCATGATACACTTGTCATAAATGTTTTAGACATTTTCTCACTGATTCTCCTATTAACTCTTGGGTATTTGATCTGGGATCGCTTGCTCACATTTGCAACTCGATCTGAGGGCTAATAAGAAGTAGAGGAGTCGCAAGAGGTGAAGTTGATTTTCGCGTCGGAAATAAAGCAAGGGTTCTTTGCGTTGACCGTCGGCACCATGCAACTTCACTTCTGCAAGATTTATTATGGAATTGAATAATTGTTATTATGTTCCTAGTATGAGTCGAAACATTTTATCCCCTCATGTTTGATGAGAGATGGTTATTCATTTGCAAGTAAAGACAATGGTTGTTTGATCTCTAAAAATGAAATGTTTGTGGCTTTTAGCCCATTGTGAATGGGTTATTTATTTTAAATCTTGATGATGCACCCATCTTTAACATAAATGCTAAAAGACTTGACCTAATGATTTGAATCCCACCTATATTTGGCATTGTCGTTTGGGTCACATAAGTGAAAAGCGCATGAAGAAGCTCCATGATGATGGTCTTCTAACCGTTTGATTTTGAATCATCTGAGACATGTGAAGCTTGTTTGCTTGGTAAGATGACCAAGTCACCTTTCAAAGGTTCTTTTGAGAGGTGTCGGACTTGTTGGAAATCATACATCTTGATGTATGTGGACCAATGAGCACGACTGCTAGAGGAGGATTTCATTACTTCATAACTTTCACTGATGATTTTAGTAGATATGGCTATGTCTACTTAATGAAGCATAAGTCTGAAACTTTTGAAAAGTTCAAAGAGTTCCAGAATGAAGTTGAAAATCAACGTGCCAAGAAAATTAAGGCTCTGCGATCGATCGTGGTGGCGAGTTTTGAGTCATGAATTTAGCAATCATCTCAAGAGTTGCGGAATTGTTCCACATCTAACACCGCCGGAACGCCTCAAAAAGCGGGTATCCGGCGTAATCGGACCTTGTTGGACATGGTTCGATCGATGATGAGCCATCGGATCTACCATTATCATTTTGGGGTTACGCTCTAGAAACGCGGCTTTCACATAATAGGGTACCGTCTAAATCCGTAGTTAAGACACCATATGAGATATGGTGGGAAGAGTCACGGTTTGTCTTTTCTAAAGATTTGGGGATGTGAGGCGTTTGTCAGCGACTCTGATCGGACAAGCTCACACCCAAGTCGGATAAATGCATTTTCGTGGGATATCCGAAGGAAACCTTTGGATATTACTTCTACAACCGACTAGAGGGCAAAGTGTTTGTCGCTCAAGTGGTGTTTTCCTAGAGAAAGAGTTTCTCAACAGGAGACAAGTGGAAGAACGGTGCGGCTTGAAGAGGTTCAAGATGAACCAATCGGGAAGACTTCGACGAATGATGCCCACGTGGCGAGAACAAGTTGAGAACCCATGGCAAAGGAAGCACCACCACCACGAAGGTCGGAAGGCTCCAATACGCGAGATATGTTATTGTTAGACAATGATGAGCCTATGACCTATCACGGAAGCAATGATGGACCCAGACTACGAGAAATGGCATAGTGCCATGAGATCCGAGATAGCATCCATGGGAGACAATCAAGTTTGGAACTTGGTTGACCTACTGATAGTGTTAAAACCATAGAGTGCAAATGGATCTATAAAAGGAAGATTGATATGGATGGAAATGTTCATATCCATAAAGCTCGACTTATGCAAAAGGTTTCGGCAAGTTCAAGGAGTTGACTACGATGAGACCTTCTACTTTGAAGCGATGCTTAAATCTATATGGATCATTCTAGCTATTGTTGCATATTTCGACTATGAGATATGGCGGATGGATGTCAAAACGGCTTTCCTTAATGGAAATTTAACCGAGGATGTGTATATGATACAGCTCGAGGGTTTTGTCGATCCAATCAATGCTAGAAAAGTATGCAAACTTCAAAAATCCATTTATGGATTGAAGCAAGCATCTCGGAGTTGGAACATTCGTTTTGATGAAGTGGTCAAAGGGTTTGGCTTCATCAAAAACGAAGAAGAATCTTGCGTTTACAAGAAGGCAAGTGGGAGCTCGCTCGTATTTCTAATCTTATATGTAGATGACATATTACTGATTGGAAATGATATTCCTATGCTCGAGTCTGTTAAGACCTCACTAAAAATAGTTTTTCAATGAAGGACTTAGGGAAGCGGCATATATTTTGGGCATTAAGATCTATAGAGATAGATCAAAAGGCTAATAGGATTAAGCGAGTACTTACATTGACAAAGTGTTGAAACGGTTCAACATGGAGGAGGCAAAGAAAGGGTTCTTGCCCATGTCTCATGGCATAAATCTTGGCAAGACTCGGTGTCCTTCGACAAGCGATGGCGAGATCGCATGAGTAAGATTCCATATACTTGACCATTGGATCTATCATGTATGCTATGATATGTACTCGCCAGATGTTTCCTATGCTCTAAGTGTTTGGCGCAGATACCAGTGATCCGGTGAGAGTCCTTTCGGCAATGTTAAAAACATCCTCAAGTATTTGAGAAGAACTAAGGATGTGTTCCTAGTCTCTGGAGGTGAGGAAGAGCTTCGTTGTAAATGGTTACACCGATGCAAGCTTCCAAACCAACAAAACGATTACAAATCGCAATCGGGTTTTGTGTTCATTTTGAATGGTGGTGCGGTCAGTTGGAAGAGTTCCAAGCAGGAGACTGTTGCTGACTCTACAACGGAGGCCGAGTACATTGCGGCTTGTGAAGCGACAAGGAAGGTGTTTGGATAAGGAAGTTCATAAGCGAACTAAGTGTGGTTCCTAGTGCGTGCGATCCTCTGGATCTTTATTTGTGATAACAAGTGGGGCCATTCATAAGCCAAGGAGCCGAGGAATCACCAAAAGAACAAACACATCTGCGGCGGTTTCATCTCATTCGAGAGATCCTCAATCGAGGAGATTTAAAGATATGCAAAATACACACCGATTTGAATATTTGAGATCCTTTGATTTAAGCCTCTCCTGACCTAAGCATGAGGCACACACAAGAGCTATGGGTATTAGATATCTTCTAGATTGACTCTAGTGCAAGTGGGAAGCTGTTGGAGATATGCCTAGAGGCAATCATAGAGATGATGATATTTCGTTGTATCCATGATTTAATAAATGTTCCTTGAATATTACCTTTGTATTGATTAACAAGTATGTGACTTGTTTGTGAAACTCTTTACTTGTATGGTTATTCTAAAGTTGTCCCTAGTCGGAGTTCATGTGAGGACACACGTGAATGATGGATTAGCACATGTATCGGTTGATGACCATGTTTCACAGGTCATAGATGTTTAAAACATGGGGTTGGACCGACCCAACATGAGACATAACAATTATACTTATGGTTCTCTCTACACAATGTGTACGCCTTGTCCTTAGACACGAGATTATGCATGTACTTGAGATGTGAATCGACCTACTTAGGGGCTATCAAACGCTACTCCGTGAATGGCGGGTAGTTATAAAGGTAGCTTCGGGTTTGTCATGAAGCATCTTTGCGAGGCATGGTCGGTCGAGATGGGATTTGCCCTCTCTACGAGAGAGATATCTCTGGCCCCTCGAGTGATCGGATCGAAATGCATGGCCATGCTACTTAAGGTTAAGAGTTAACCTAGTAAGGGATTAGGATCACGGGATCGAGAAAGAGTGGTCGACTTGGAGCTCAATCAGAATATCGTGAGGCAAAGGATTAGCATGTACATAACGTTGTGATGGTTTGTCGATATGATCTTTGTGTATGCGTTTAGGAGTTGGCACGTCTTGCTAGAGGCCGCTACCAACTATTGACCAAGTATGTATACTCGCGTCATGTCTAAACATCGTGAACCTATAGGGTCACACACTTAAGAGGTGAAGCCTAATTCGGATTGGATCCGATTAGATCGGGCATTGAGTCCTAATGGGCCTCTATTAGTAGAAGCCTATTGTAGGGACGTCTATAAAAAGGAGGGCAAGGCGCACAGGATGAGGAGATGAGTTTTTCGTGACATCCTCAAACCCTGGCCGCCACCCCTCCCACTCCCTAGTCGCTCGCGCGGATCTAGTAGTCCGGCGTGCGTCGCTTCCTCCCGTGACGTGTGGATACCTTTGAGGCGCCAGCATCAGAAGCGTTTGACGAACCGCAAGAGAGGAGGCAGACGTGGGACGCCGCGACGAGGACGAGGAAGTGTCGACTACTCGCATCGATGTCTTTGCATCAACTTAATCGACTACTCGCTTGACGCGTCTTTGCATCAATTTACCGACTTGGCGTCTAGTGGTAAGACCGTGATCTATAACTGCAGTGATCTTGGTTTACGGGTAGAATTTTTATTATTTTGCACTAGTGTAGCCTACCCGTAACCCTACAATTATCACAAGGCCATTACAATGATCTACCTCAAAGTACTCATGCCCGCTAAGGTTTCGCTTCCATTGGACCGACCATCCTCCGGGAGCCCCATCTTGCGCCAGGTGGGACTACTGTCTAACCAACACCCACACATACAACATGGCACGAATATCTACGAGGTATCCTAAATTATTAAGCTAGGTCCTGCCCATACATGCCATGTGGTGGTACGGTAAGGCATAGCAAAGGAACGCTCAAAGGCCGATCCTTCATTGACTTGGACGTCTTTCAAATCAAACCCTAGGCTTTAATCCTAACCAGATTAAACCCGTGCATAAACCTACACCCACCAATCATTCGTTTCGCCCAAGTCCAAACCATTTTTAATTTTATTTGAATAAAACCATCTTTAACAACTCTCTATGGTAAAACAATACCATAGAGTCAAATTTAAACCAATTTGAAATGATTTGGCTAAATCCTCCCAAAAATCATAATCATGGTCTAGGCATTTGCTAAGCATGTGAATATTTTCCATAATACTTTATCTATTGGTGACATGGGAATGACATTTCAACAATCAAATTGGCTGTACAAAAGGATTTGGTATAACTATGAATTTAAACAGGGCATTAAAATAAAGGAATAAAATTATGCATGCAAGATAATAATTTTAAAAACTGAATTAAATAACTTTAAAATAATGGGTTCAAAATGTTCAATAGTATAACTTGCCTTCGTTGAAGTCTTGATATTGTAATTCCTTAGAAGGATCGAACTCTCCGGAATCGTCAAAGTCTAAACGCGAAAATACGACAAATCAATTGAAATTCAAATAAATTCAAAACGACACTTAAAACTAACTCCAAATCAAATAATTTTATTTTATTTAGCTATATAATAATTTTATACGAATTTAGCAATTTGAAACACCCAAATCGGAGTTTGGATGCAAAAGATATGGATTTTACAAGTTTTAACCTAAATCTGCATTTTAAAAGAATTTCCCAAAATATTTTTCTAAAGGAAAAACTAATTATTGCGCAATGCTGACATCAGCCCCGAGGTTTTTGGAATTTAAATAAATAAAAACAAAATCTGATAGGTCGGCCCTACGTGTCATAGACACGGTCCATATGGACTAGGCCCATGGGGTTTTGGCTCGGGGAGTTTGATGTGGCGCGGGTTCGGTGCCATGTCGGATCCACGTCGGATCCGACGCTGAGGTGGCGCCCACGGTGGCACGTGCGTGGCAAGGCCACGTCGGCGAGGACGGCGTCGGCGCGGGGATCGAAGGTCGCCAATGGCCTTCTGATCTTGTGAGCGGCGGTGATGTCTTAATAGAGAGAGAGGATGGTGAACACAGTGCACTCACCCACACGACGAGGAGAGGACGGAGACAGCCGGCGGCAAGGAAGAAGCGGCAGCGCAGTTTGGCTCAACGGCGAAGTGGCGCTCCCGTGGTGCTTCGGCGTGACGGAGGTGCGCACCGGCTTCGTGGCGTCACGGTGAATCCAACGGTGGCGGCGGTGATGACGCGGGGTCGACGGAGGCGGCGCAATCGAAGATCCAAAGCTTCCTCGTCGGCGGCGAAGAAACCCCAAATTGCGGCGCTAGAGAGGAGGAGGATGGCAATGGGTGGCGGCGTCGGGATGGGTGAAGAGAGGGGCACCCGGGGCTGCCTTTTATAGGGGCCGAGGGGCTCCGAGGCGGCGTGGCGACGTGGAGGACGTGGTGCGGCGGTTATGGAATCGTGGCGCACGCGCGGAGAGAAGGGGGAAAAGGGGTGGGGTTCGTGCGGAGGCGGGTGCGAGTCGTGCGCGACGACGCGTGGGAGACGTGGGCGGTTGGGCTGCTTATTGCGAAGCCCGCGTGTCTTGACAATGGCGATTCGTCGGCGGCGGTCTTGGCGGAGAAGATGACGGGAGGACAAAGGCGTGGCCCACTGTCGGCGTGTCTTGAGTGCGAGTGAAAGCAAGGTGAAGCGATCTGGTAGTTGGATTTGGATCCAACGGTCCTAGATTTGTGGAGGGGAAACTGTGCGAGCAGCTGGTTGGGCCGGAAAAGAAAGAGGAGATGGGCTACACAGTGCAGATTCGGCCCAAAGAGATTTAGGGATTTAAAATTGATTTCCTAATTTAAATAATCAGATTAATTTAAATAGGCTTTAGAAAATAGCAAATAAATTGCAAAAATTCTAGAAAAATTCATAGAAGTCTCTAGAATTATTTTGGACTTAAATAAAATAATTCCAACTTAAAGTTGGTAATAGATTTTGAAATTAAATTTATTTTGGCTTTGAATTAATTAAGGAAAGGCTTTCAAAATTCCGTAAATTAATTAAATTTTTACTTTTAAACTTTAAAACTTTTAACAAATTTTATTTTTGACTTTTAAAACTTCAGAATTTCAAATAAAGCAATAAACTCTTTCAAATTTCAGAAAGTCCAATAAAATAATAACTTTAATTAATTTTAAATTGGTAACAGAACTTTGGGCTGTTACATAGGACCTAGTCGTAGATCATATTGCCTTAAGGTTCGTCCGATATAATTTGTGTGTATTCAGGAATCGTTATGTCCTGCTCGAAACCGCTAACGACTCGTGGTCGGAAAGGTGTTTCCGAGTCACAACCGAATACGCATAAACCTAACAGGTCACACACTTAACGGGTTGGAATAAACCAGTACAGATACGATTCATAAAATATGTTCGGATAGGACCCGTCATGGGCACTATATAAGGAGATGTTTGAGGTCATTGAGAAATAGACGAGTTGACGAGAGTTGCTCCACTGAAACCCTAGCCGCCATCTTCCTGAGAGCTCTGTCGTGCGACTTGGTGCTAGCACACCGGCATACAGTTGTTCCTTCCCTGGACATGTGGATACCGTAGACGCACTACTGCGGTTGGTGTTGCGCTTGAGGACGATCCGCAATATTCATAAGGAACTGCAGAGGTTGCTAGAGGAGACGATCAACTCACAAGGACGCTGGCCGATCGACTACGACCACTGCATCGACGTGCTCGACGCTGGACGATCGACTACGACCACTACATCGACGCAATCTACGTTGGACCAGGCTGCTCCAACTCTTCTTCCGCTGCTCTGCGCGTCTAGTGGTAACGATATGTGAACTTCTACTTACATGGCTCCCTGGTTTACGTGGTAGAATTTTTGAATTGTTAGCTAGTGTAGCCTACCCGTATCCCTACAATACCATCTCTGTTGGGACCCTAGATCACTAAATCTGAGCCCTCTGTGTATTATGAACTAGTCTCATGATCAGTATCTAGTTCACATAGTTGCAACATCGATGAAATCATATCCATACGACAAATTATCTAAGAAGCGAACAAATTAATATTACTTAGTAGCAAAAGGACCTTATGGTCAAGGTTTACAGATGTTTGCCATGCAGGGCTTAAGACAACAGAGTAAACTTGCAGTGGAATAAAACAAACTCGTGGTAGTCATCTAACATACCCACAGGCAATCGAGTGTAAAACGCGAACTAGTTCGCATGGTCTTCGAAGTACTCCTCCTCAAAGAACTTTGTGTTTCTTGGTTCTTCATCGATGACTGATCAACAATGGCGCAAAGCCATGAGTACATAAAAGTACTCAAAAAGTCGTAGGGAAATATATGCAAATAGTATTTATGCCAGGCTTGAACAAGGATAGCTTTATGACTATTTTGCAGAAAGTAGTATTGACAGTAAATAGATTGAAAAACATAATTAAAAAGAATAATAAATATATAAAAAGACAACTGCTTTGAAACAACCAATAAACCTCCCGTTCACTTTCCAACCAACAACCGGTGAACAACCAGTTCACCTCCCAACCAAACCATTCCACCCTTCGTGTAAAATCACCAGGCATTGTCTATAACCGAGGAATAGACTATTCGAATAGTTTTAACACTCTGCAGATGTTGTACAGCTTGACCCATGAGAAATAATCAGTTTATAATGTCGACCATGACATGCTTCTGTAGGCGTGTGACTAAGTGATTATCACAAGGCTTTTACAAAGTTCTGTTTTGACCTGGTTCTGCCCGCTAAGGTTTTGCCATTCCTGACCCCCTCTTACGCCAATTCAACAACCCCAAACAGAACCAAATCAAAATATTGCTAATTAGTTGGCCAGGGCCACCCCACCCTGGACATGTGGTTGTACGGTAAGGCCCAGATCAATGACGCACAAAGTTAAGTTCTTAGTGATTGCTCAGGCGAAACTACCTCATCCCATGTGCCTCCCGCACCCAAAAATGTGCCTCCCACATTGTGCCTCGCGTATCCCTCCTTCGCTATCCGACCACCCGCCTGAGCATAAATCATTTTTGTTCAACCCGATCAAATGACAACTCTTACCATGGCACAACAAATTCTAATAAAAGTGGTCACACCACGATTCCATATCTCATTAAGTCAATATTAATCATTTATGAACATGTGATCAAGAATCTCCATCGTTACTAAGCATGACTAAGCATAACACGATACCCATGTTGGTAATAAAAATATGACCAACTAATATTAACCCAACCTATGGTGCCCAAGGGTACATGTCATTTACAATTACTCAAGGAGGCATATTGACAATTAGGTATTTAACTATTCTCGAAAACCATTATTATAAAATTAGCAATGTATGTTGATATAAAATAATATAATTTTATAAAATGGGTACGACATGATCAAAGGTCTACGACTTGCCTTCGTTGAAGGTTTGAGTTGCTTCGGCAAACGGGTCCAGGAATTCTTTGGAAACACCGGAATCTACACGCGCGTAAAGAGCCAAATAAATACATCAATTCCAAATAAAATCCAAAAATTATCAAATTAGAACCAAAATAAAGGAGCTGAATTTAGAAACAAGAATCGACAGAATCGGAGTTCGTATGAAGGAGAACGAACATCCGGAAGTTTTCAATCACATGAAATGATAGAAAAAAGAAAAAAAAGGGAGAATATGCTGGAATATTCCATTTCAGGATTTGGGATAAAAAGAATGAGTAAATTTCAGAAAACCCTAGGTTTTTGGGCATTAGTAACACAAACCCCCATATTTTGAGTTTTTTTTCTTCAGAAAACCTCAAGTTTTGAGGCATTAGTAACACAAAACCCCACGTTTTAAGATTTTTTTTTTCACAAAACCCTAGGTTTTGAGGCATTAGTAACACAAAACCCCACGTCGTGGGGTTTTCCGAAAAAATCTCAAAACCTAGGGTTTTTTTGTTACTAATGCCTCAAAACCTAGGGTTTTCTGAAAAAAATCAAAACATGGGGTTTTGTATTACTAATGCCTCAAAACCTTGGGTTTTCTGAAATTTACTCAAAAAGAACTGCTGATTTTTGTGGACCCCTCTTGCTAGTGAGAGAGATGGAGAGAGAGGAGAGGAATATGTGTATGGCATATGGGTCCTGACGAGGATATAATAATCCTCATTTTATCATTTATCTATAATTCATATTATGGATAATAATGATGTGGTATAACTCCTGAGTATACCCCTTAATAGCCATAAGGGAGAAGCTAGAGGTTGTAAGTTCTTCCACGACCACTTAGTAGTCGTAAGTCCTCTTACGACTACCCCATAGTCGTAAGTCCTTCTACGACTATCCTAAGATCGTAAGTTCTTCTACGATCAGTTTGCCGTTGTAAGATCTTCTATGACCACCACCTGGTCATAAGCTCTTCTATGACCAATCCCTAATGGACAGGGCTTACAGACATGTGAGCCTATCGAACAGGGAATCTTTCGCACCATATTCAAGATATGGTCAGTAAACTACGCAGTTATTCTCTGGAATAATGACACGATTTTAACTCCTTTGTTATGGTGGTAACTGCCTGACAGCGTAGGAACGTTACTACTCCCACAAAAACCTCCAGTAACGGCTCAATAATTTGGGACATTAAGGCAGCCTTTACACTGGAGATACAACGGTACACCTTGAAGACTGTATAAAAGGTAGAACCACTAGGACAATCAGGACTATCCAAAGAGCATTAGAAGTATAATACTCTAGTCCTTGGCTCCATCTTGTAATCCAGCATACTCAATACATACACATAGGAGTAGGGTTGTTATTCTCCCAGGAGAAGGCCCGAACCTGTATAAAAATCCCCATGTCTCTATCTATATGTGATTTTGAGCCTAGAGGAACCTCCGAATCAAACAATCTTTACATAAGTTCGGTCCTAAAACACCGACATGTCCCATGTGCAAGAGAGACAAACAAGAAACAAGAAGAAAGCACAGAAGAAGGAAGACAGAGTAGGAGCTCCATGCGGCGTTCGGGCAAGGCGTCGTTGCTGGCGAGGGGAGGCGCGGTGGCGGTGGGGACCGGCCAAAATGGAACCCCGACGAGGTGAGGACCTTAAGGGTGGTGACGGCTCTAGCAAGCGGTGAAGCTCTGGTGAAAAGGAGGAGAGCACGGCGTAGAACGTTGTGAGGCGAAGCCGGTGGTGGGGTCGAAGGCAACGGGGGAAGGTCGATGGCACTGGGAACGACGATGGAAGGCAGTTCGGCCGGCGTCGAAAAAATGCGAAACCCGACAAGGTGGAGGGGAGAGGGGAGGGGAAACTCGGGGGATGGGTGGAGGAGACTGAGGGGCACACCTTGATGCAGTTGGCACAGCAAAAAGATGGACAGAGAGCACTACTACAAAACAGGCTATAGTAGACGCCCCATCACAGACGGTTCCTTTGGAACCGTCTGTGTTGGGTCTGTCCGGACCTGCGTGTGGCGCGGGCAGCCTATCACAGACGGTATTTTTTAGAACCGTCTGTGATAGCCATCTATCACAGATGGTTCATTAATACAGACCGTCAGGAATTATCACGAGCGGTTCTATTCACAAACCGCTGCGTGATAATCAGACCAATCACAGACGGTTCTCATTTAGAACCGTCGTCGTATATCACGAGCGGTTCTTAATAAGAACCGTGCAGCGATATCGAGATTATCGCGCACGGTTCTCAATAAAAACCGCTCAGGATAGTACATGACGGTTCTAAATGAGAACCGCTCGTGATAATTAGTTATCGCTGCAGCGGTTCAATTAATAACCATCTGTGATATCTCGCATCATATAAATTGCGCATCCGACACATCCTCTCGCTCTGACCGCCGCCTGGAGGCCCTGCGGTCCATCGCCAGACCGCCGCTGCCACCTCCAGGCCGTCGTCCTCACCTGTGCGCATCCTCAGGCTCGTTGGTCGCCGCCACCTCGTTGCCCTCTCCCGTGGCCGTGTGCATCCCTAGGCCATCGTCCTCTCCCTCGTCGGTGACACACTGCCGCATCCTTCCTCTAATCCTGCTGGCCACATCCCCATTCCTTGGTATGTTGCAAGGTACTATAGTTTGACTATTTGAGGTACTGGTCAATGGTGTATTGCTATTTGTTGATTTTTGATGGCCATTCTATGCTAGGTTGCAACTTGGAAACAATATGGCAAGTCCTTGGAGCCCTCAGAGCGAGTATTGAAGAAGATGAAGAGAGAGAGAGGCCAATGATGATGAGGTTGTTGAAGAAGCAAGTGCACAATGACAACCGCCAATGCGCATAAGATCGAAGGGTAGTCAAGCAAGTTCGCAAGGCAACGAGGTGGTTGAGGCAAGTGCATGATGCATGTTACTATGTTACCTCCATGGATGGCTACATTTAGAATTTTGAGGAGCGCTGTAAATACTAAATAACTGCCGTATGTTATTGCCATTATACTTGGTGATGAAATTTGATATGCAGTACCACTAGGTGATTGCATATGATTATTTTCTTTATAATGTCTATGAAAAGGCATATGTGGTTTTGTAGGCAAATAACAACCTTGGTGTAGGTCAAATTAATTAGTCCAAAGTAAAATCAGCATATCACTATAAATTCAGGTAGATGGGATGCAAATAGGGTCGTTCTTTTGCCATGTGAAACGTCCTGTCTTCTACCATACATTGTAGCTAATTGAGGATTAGATGCTCAAGACTCTAGTCCTATTTGGTATGGTCTTAGATGTTTGTCGATGCAATAGTTATCTATGACTAGATGTTTTGTAAAAATATTGAAATTTGGAGTTGGTACAATTCTTCTTCACGGAGGCATATCGATGCCTAAAGCAAGAAAGAAAACTTCATTATGAAGCTTCACTTGCATATTTAAATTCATGTTTGCTATAACTTAATCGCTAATCAATTTGACACTAATTTGTTACATGCGTAGTGTAGATGGATCGAATCGGATGTACAGTGTGAACCGTGTGAGTCAAGAGTACATTAATGGCGTGGTTGATTTAGAAGAGCACGAAAGGTGATATGTTGAAGAAGTGGATAAATTTTATGTCTCGTCCATGCATTGATTGCGTAATCAAGATGTTTAACAACGCGGCACAAATCGAAGCGCACTTGATTCGAAGGGGTTTCAAAAAAAGGGTATACATATTGGACCAATCACGGTGAAGAGCAGATTATACCAGAAGTTAATAATGACGACATCGCCGAGGAAGTCAACGATTTGCCGGATGTGGACTGTGCTTTTGATGAGAATAGGTGGCACGATGACAATCTGGATCAGATGCTACGCGATGCAGAAGAGAACTACAATGAGAGAGAGTTTTGTAAATTCGAGGGCTTAAGGGAGGACTTCGTGAGACCTTTGCTCCCTGGCTGCAAGCCGGAATATACAAGGTTGTCAACCGTGCTTGAACTGCTGAAATTGAAGGCAAGCAATGGTTGGTCCGTTAAGAGTTTCACGGCATTGTTAGGTCTCCTAGCGGACATCCTTCCGGGGGGAAACGTGTTGCCCAGCACTACCTATCAAGCAAAGAAGGTTATTTGTCCATTGGGAATGGAAGTAGAAAGAATACATACATGTCCGAACGATTGTATCCTCTACCGTAAAGAGTATGCAGACATGTATGTATGTCTCATATGCAAAGCATCCCGATACAAGCGTCAAAATACTGCTAAGATGAAGCAAGGACCTCCTGCTAAGATGTTGTGGTATCTGCCTGTGATCCCACATTTGAAGCGTTTATTTGCGAACCCAAAGGAGACAAGATTGCTGCGTTGGCACTCAGAGGAGTGTAAGAGAGATAAAAAGCTAAGACACCCTGTTGATGGGCTAAGGAGCTCCTACTATGGGCAAATAGAGGAGATATGGGAGCTCAACTACGTGCTTTTCAAGATCCCCCTATTTTGGTGTCGTTGGGTCCATCTCCCACAGGTGAAGGTCGACAAGTACGGCGTCACTACTGTGGACCTCGAACGTGTCGGATACAAAGATGAACCATTCATACTGGCTAACCAAGTTGTTCAAGTCTTCTATGTAACCAACCCGGCAAATAAGATGCGCCACGTAGTTCTTCATGGAAAAAGGAGAATTGTCGGAGTTGAGAATGTAGTGGACGAGGAAGAATACAATAAATTTGACGACTTGCCTCCTTTCGGAAACGGCATTAGGCTCGAGGAAGAACCCAGTGAGGAAGCTAGCTATATGCGCGTCGATCATCAGGAAGGCCTATATTTTAATTAAGAATTTACTCCAATGTAACTAATTTATTCCATAACATCATGTGTTATGGACTTGTAATCTCTCATATATTTTGATGTCAACGTGAAATTGTCATGTCTTGATGTGTTATGGACTTGTCATCTTTGATATTGATAGCCAGTCATAAAGGATCTTTCTCACCTATACATTTGTAATAATACATTTGTTCTAACATATAATTAATATAGTAACTTCACCTCCAAGAGACTTGTTGTACATTTGTAATAATACATTTGTTCCAACATATAATTAATATAGTAACTTCACCTCCAAGAGACTTGTTGTTCATTTCTCATTAATATAGTAACTTCACCTCCAAGAGACTTGTTGTTCATTTCTATGGTGAGATATCACAGACGGTTTTCGAATAGAACCAAATCAGTGATAGGATATCCTGCACGGTTTCCTATGAGAACCGCTCGTGATATGGAATATATCACGCATTTGTTCTATTAGGGAACCGCTCGTGATATTCTTATCCTGCATTTTCTTTAATAGAACTGCTCTGTGATATACTTTTTATAAGGCGGAACCGCTAGGTTTTGCTCTCACTGTCACTTCCTCTCGCGCCCTTAGGCTCTCGCGCTCATTCGCCTCCTCTAGGGTTTAGGGCTCGCCTGCTCACCGCCGACTACGACCTCGGCGCCGCCGCCTCGACCTCGGCGCCTTGACCTCGGTGCCGCCGCCCCGACCTTGGCGCCCGACCTCGACGCCTGCTCACCTCCTCGGCCAGAAGCCCAGACGTCGCCGCCTCCCGACCTCGGACACGCCATCACGACATCGACGACGCCAGACCGTCCTCCTCCCTGTCGGCGTCTGCCTCTGAGACTGCCTCCTCCCAAGGCTGTCCTCCTCCCGTGTCGGCCTCCCTCTCAGACTGCCTTCTCCCGCGTCGTCCTCCTCCCGTGTCGGCCTCCTCCCCCTGACCTCCCTCCTCCCCGTCGGCCTCCTCCCCTGCACCTCCCTCCTCCCTGCATCTGTGAGTATTGCTCCTCTGTGGCAGTTCGGTTGATCTTTGCACATATATATTTGAAGTGCTAGTTGATACCTTGATCTCAGATTAGTTTCGATTTCTTAATCTAATCATCAAGATATTGCAAATTGATCAGTGGGCTTTGTTGACATGATCTATGACGAACTCATCTTATACTAAGATTGAATGTGATAGTTAGTTCATACTTGAGCTCTATTGTATTACTTGCTACTTGTCAATATGATGTCTTTCGTTAATTGGTTACTTTCGGCTGAAAGCTAGTTATTACGATTCTTCCGTTCATTTGATCTCTAGCATTTGAAGTGGATATTGTTATGTCAACCAATCGGCTTTATCCTTGAACCTATGTCTTCATGTTCGTTCTATTGAGAGTATTCAGCTTTTTGTTGGTAATCTAATGACTAGTTTGTGATTCTTCTAGTAGTCTCAGATGCCCTCTGACCGGCCTTCTCCCGCCGTCTTCCTCCCGTGTCGGCCTCCTCCCTGCACCTCCTCCTCCCGCCGGCCTCCTCTGCTTGATCGAAGTTTAATCTTTTGCTAATGCTTGAGATCATTTGTGATTAAGCAAAGTATTGTTTAGAGCTCATAGTTTGAATTTATATTATCATATTCATTTAATGAAGAGTATAGACAATAGGATTGAGATGGCAAAGACTTATTCTTTAGCTACTCTCCTTACGAGAGCACATAATATCATTAATCAATATGTTGGAATAGTGTCTGTAATCGTTAATCTCTATACCTTTTATTGGCCGAGAGTTTAATCCGAAAAGAAAGTTTTACTTGATTCTATTTTGTTTCTATGTCTTCATTAAAGGCTAGTCTTCTGTACATGAAGCATTAAACCTTTGCTTAGCATTTTCTTCGTCGATCCTGACACCCTTGAGTGTACCTTTGCTTCATGCCAATCCTCCACGGCACGAAGCAAATGGTACACTCCAGTGTGTCGAGCTCGATGAAGTAGGCTCGGGCAAAAGATTTGTATCACTAGTTTCTATCTATGCAAAGATCACAAGAGAAGCTGGTGGATTAAGGAGTGTTAGGAGTGTTAGAATAGGAGCAGGGAGGCGGCGAGCCCTACAGGGTTAAACCTTTGCTTAGCATTTCCTTCGTCGATCCTAACACACTTGAGTGTACCTTTGTTTTATGCCAGTCCTCCACGGCATGAAATAAATGGTACACTCCAGTGTGTCGGCCTCGATGAAGTAGGCTCGGGCAAATATGGGCTCGGGCAAAGTTTTACTTGATTCTATTTTGTTTCTATGTCTTCATTAAAGGCTAGTCTTCTGTACATGAAGCATTAAATCTTTGCTTAGCATTTCCTTAGAGAAGCTGGTGGGTTAAGGAATGTTAGTAGTCTGTATGAGCTCATTCAACTTTTCATTTGCCATCTTGATCTCTATAGTCAACCTCTGTATTTCTTCCCGAGATTAATTGTTTCATATTTATCTTTGGAATTAATTATGATTATTTGCTAATATTGCACATGTTGAGCATATTATTAAGTTTAAATGTATATGTTAATTTGGGACACTTGCAATCTATTTTATTGCATATGTAACTTATATAGATAGCAAGTAAGCAAGATGGTAGAGGCACCGTCTTCGCCGCCGTCACCGACGCCGCAGATGGAACAAAGGCCGACGAGGCCGCCGTCACCGTCGGCGATAATGACAGAAGCGAGATGGCAGAGGACAATCGAAAATGCTGCGGGCCGATCGGTCATCACGAGGTCGGTGACTTTGGGGTCCCTCTCGAGTCCCAAGAGATCGTGGCGAGATTCCGGACCATCTGCGGGATACTTGAAGGAACAGTCCCCATCACCACACCAAGGTGGAAGGACTGCGAAACAAGCGAAAGGCACGCTGTGGGCAGAACTTTCGAGAAGTTCACTATTCCGTATAGCGAGGCGTGGCGCGCGGCGACGGACGGCGATGCTCACGATGCATAAATCGTGGAGGACCTTCAAGAGCATTCTTGTCACGAAGTATGTGAACACGGGTCAGACGCCCTTTGCAAAGTATAGATTCTTGACGCGGGAAGCATGGGACACCTTTGTGGCTATGAAAATGACGGCCGAATTTAAGGAGCAAAGTGCGGCGCACAAAGCTCTCCAGACACGAAACACTCACCCGCACAGACTCGGCACCGCTGGGTACGCGGGTAAATACGAGGAATGGGCAGCGGAGGAGGAGAACGCAACCGGGCCATTTCCTGATATCACAGACCCGCGTTCCCTAAGCTGGTTAAAAGCGAGGGCAAAAGTCTCATCTTCGGGCAGCATCTCTTTCACAAACCCGACAGACCAGGAAGTGTCCCAACGTGTGGTAAATATATCGAACTACCTAGTTAATAAGTCCATAACTTCATAGTGTCTATAATAACATGATAACCTCTTGCAGGACTTGATTGCCCAAGCTTCCCAAGGCTCCTTCCATGCGAGCGAGGAGAAGGATATACTATCTACGGCCTTGGGAAACAAGGAGCACCTGTGTCGCACTCGAGGCCTTGGGGTTAATGTACCTTGGAGTCATGGATTCGCGGACGACTCATTGCACGTATAGGAGTAGGAAGAGATCCAAGGCCGAGCACGACATTTACCGGTTGGTACAGATGATTACTAACAAATTTGAAGAAAAGATAGCAAAGACATTGCAGATCAAATGAATCCACTCTGAGCGGCGATGCATAAGCCGCCCGATTAATTTGGGAGCAGTCCTCCTCGACGTCGGAGTAGCGTCGCGTCCAAGATAATTATGAACATGACGACGTCCGACACCGATAGACGACATCATGGTAACGTACATCTATGGAATGCACCAAAGATAGACCTATAGGACACCTTAGCTAATTGCGTATCGTTTTGTAGGAGCCGACGCCCTGCAAGCTCCAAGTGAGGATGGATGCGTCCCTTTCTATTGAGGCTGCGTAGGGGATGGTGTATCCATACGAGGAAGGGCGGTCAAAGATAAGGATGCACGGTGGCGAGGGTTACGCCAGGGTCCAGGTGGATATGGTACATAGCAATTTCCTAGCCGTCCCGCCGAAGATTCGCCCGAACAAAGAGATCATAACACTAGGGGATGCCATCCGCTCTTTTATACAGTGGCCCAAGAAGAACATCGCTCTGGACCCAGCAGTGTCGCAATCTGGACACGACCATTCCTCTCCAACGGGACCCTCAATGACTCCACCTCATGTTTCGCCTCAGAAGGCCACCTCTTCGATTCCCGTGGAGAAGACGCCGAAGGAACAGCAAAAGCGTGCCGCCGTATCGGTTCCCGAGTCGTCTCACAAGAAGACGCTGCCAATCGCTAAGGGCAAATCAAAATCGACAAACGTTAAGGCACCTCCCAAGTCCGGGAAGTCCGCGATATCCAGGAACTACATCATCGGAAAACCGTTGTGCTCCGACGTAGTATTAATGCACGCTGGATATGCTTGTCAGGCTTTGCATACCTGGTACTTGGAGAAGACCCAAAAGAAGGGGTGCGATACTGGAATCACCATCAGATACGAGGAGAAGCATTTCTTCAACGAGACGAGGTACTTCATTGTGGGCTTCAACGACTTATATGACCTATTCAACCTCGTTGGCCTCGATGTCTCGCTTCTACGATGTTGGACACTGTAAATGCAAACAATCAAGTTCTACATTCATGTAATACCGATAAATATCACAACTCATTGCTTATGTATAGATACATGCTGAAAAATGTCCGGGAATGGAAAGAACTGGTGGGTTTCCTCAACCCACATGTGGCATCGTTGCAAACCATCCAAGAAGACTCGTCCTTCATCGAGAAATACATAACGAGCTCATTGCTTCGTCAGAAGAACATGAAGTACATAGTGGTGCCCTACAACCAGGGGTAAGTGTCACTACTTGCTATACAAATTTCAATTGTACTTTATACGCAGCACGAACTTAGGTTTAATGACTATAGCGACATACATGAGTAGGTACCACTGGATCCTTTTAGTTATTATACCCAAGAGAAACCATGTGATATACCTTGATTCCCTAATCCGCAACAAGCACGACTTCAGCGTTCTAAGAGGAATACTCGAGAGGTATGCTCATTTCCTCCTTACATAACTCTATTGTAGTCTTCATTCGTTTGAAATGGCTGAGGATAACTTTTTCGAATCATGTAGGTCGTTCATCGATTATGTTGCCAACAAAGGAATATACAATGGAAAGAGCGCCTAACTAACACACAGATGGATTTTCCCAGACGCGCTACAATACGATAATCCTATATCATACTTCATAATAACGCGCCTCGAACCGACTATACCTATATATGTAATTCTATTTTTGCAAAGGCCGCCAAAGAAAAAGATGATGAGTTATGTGCAATCTACGCTCGCTATCATATGCGACTAATCCTTAGAGCTAGGAAGAAGGATCCCGAGGTTTGTCAATCTCAAATAATTATTTCCTAATTATAAATTTAAATATATATAGCTTACCACTTTACTCTTGCTAGCGATGTGCCTTGGATTTACAATGTGATGGACTCGTTATGAAGAGATCAAGGACATTCGAGGAAGCTCGCACCTTTATCAACTCGAAATCATTAACGACAACGGAGAGTTTCACTCGTCGCCAACCCGAGCATCACCCGCCGACACCTCTCAACGCAAACAATTGACTCAATTGTAATCCGATTGTAACTATAGCGACAATACTTGAACAAATGCGATCTTTTGTAATTTATTTTGAGTAATGATCACTTTGAGTTGTCAACAATTGATTATCTCTGATGAATCTGTTTTTGTGCATGCTTGTTTTCAGAGGGCATGGCTAGCAATTCCTAAGGCTAGCCAAAAAAACAGCAAAAATGTAGTCAGGAGTATGAACTATCACAGACGGTGTTTTGTTAAAACCGTCTGTGAAGGCTAGTATCACAGACGGTTTCGACTAAAAACCGCTTGTGATACGCGAATATCACAAACGGTTCTTAACAAAAACCGTTTGTGATACGCGCATATCACAAACGGTTCTCAAGAAAAGCCGTCTGTGATATTCACGTATTATAGACAGTTTTTTTTAGAACCGTCTGTGATATTCACGTATCACATACGGTTTTTAGTGGAAACCGTCTGTGATACTAGCCTTCACTGAGCGGTTTTAATAAAAAAGCTGCTCGTGATATTGCGTATCACGAGCGGTTTTGTACGAATCAATGATAAATCACTGTTATCACGCATCAACAAATATAGACCAACAAAATTAAATAAAATAATTTTGGATTTAATTGAAGTTTATTTTAACCATTTAAAATGTTTTTCATTTTCTAAAATTTTAAATTAAGCTTGAATTTAATCAATAAAATGCAAATGATTATTTTTATTTTTAAAGCTTCGAAAAAGCTCTAAAAATAGGATGTTACACTCATTGCAGTTATCCTATTTGTCATACGTGTGCGAAGTAGCTGATGATGGATCTGTGCTCGACCTAGTACATATTGAGCCGTCTGCCGGAGATGCAATAATGGATATAATTGTGACCCATTGCAATCATCCTTTGAGGTGTAATTTTAGTTTGCACGTGCATCTTCTAGCTTTTTTACTGTTGCAAATATTTGGAGGATTACTAAAAAAATATGCTACATCTATTCTTTTATGGAATAGGATGCGTCATGCGTGGACGTGGAGTAGTCTAGTTACATATATCATATTCTACATTTTATCGTTTGTTCACGAATTGAAGGGTACGAACATAACAGACAGTACCTCCAAGAGGAAGGATATATGATTGTGGTTAACGGTATTAGTAAGGTTGTACACAACTGTACAGATCTCCTTTATTGGTTTTTATATTTATTCTTACCAATTTACATCTTTGATACTTATAGACACCATCTTTTTATATGGAAAAATGTAGCGTCTGTTGTTCTATGGCATGTCATGTTTGTTTCTTACTTACTCAAGGTCTAGTTCCCTTATATAATATGCATTTATGTTGCAGAAAATGCCAAGTATCTGTGCTGCTTTACCATTTGATTATGTGTACCTCCTACCTGATTATATCATAGTAGATTTTTGCCATTTTGCATTGCGCCCAACCTTCTGAAGGCCAACCCATTATTTTTTTAAAAATAAAGTATTCTTTTTTATATATAGTGCTCTCAGTCTGATGAAACAATTGGCAATGGGTCCTTAGAATTAGTAGCATAGCGGAGCTCTTTTAAATTTTAAGATGGCAAGACACTAAAGTGCTTCCTATGAAGGTTTGTGGGTACATTACTCTTTAGAAAAAAAATGGCTTCATGTGCACGTAGATTGCTCTTGTGATTTTGTCGTTTATGTACTCAATTCAAATGAAAAGCACTTGCAGTTTGCTAATTTATGTACTCAATTATCATGAAAAGCACGTACAATTTATCCATTTATGTACTCAATTCTCATGAAAATAGCAAGTGGTTCGTAGTTATGCTATTTATTTGCACTTCAGTGGACACGTACAGTCGTTTAGTTGACCTTACACTTCTACTCCTTTTTTGGATTGTATCTTCTAGCTTTTTTATAGTTCCAAATATTTGGAAGATTGCTAAAAAAATGTGCTACATGTATTCTTTTTATGGAATAGGATGTGTCATGTGTGGATGTTAAGTAGTCCAGTTACAGATATCATATTATGCACTTTATCATTTGTTCACTCATTGAAAGGTACGGACATAACAGTTAGTACCTCCAAGTGGAAGGATACATGATTGTGGTTAATGGTATTAATAAGGTTGTACACAATTGCACATATCTCCTTTATTGGTTTTAAAATTCATTCTTACCTATTTACATTCTTGATACTTATAGACACCATCTTTTTTATATGGAAAAATTATAGCGTATGTTGCTCTATTGTATGTCATGTTTGTTACTTACTTCCTCAATGTATAGTTCCCTTATATAATATGCATGCATGCATGTTGCATAAAATGCGAAGTATCTGTGCTGCTTTACCATTTGATTATGTGTACCTCCTACCTGATTATATCATAGTAGATTTTAGCCATTTGCATTGAACCCAACCTTCTGAAGGCCAATCCATTCTTTAAAAAAAAATAAGTATTCTTTTATATATATAGTGCTCTCGGTCTGATGAAACTGTTGCCAATGGGTTCTTAGAATTAGTAGCATAGCGGAGCTCTTCTAGATTTTAATATGGCAAGACACTAAAGTGCTTCCTATGAAGGTTTGTGGATACATTACTCTTTATAAAAACAAATGGCTTCATGTGCACATAGATTGCTCTTCTTATTTCCTCATTTATGTACTCAATTCAATTGAAAAGCTCTTGCAGTTTGCTGATTTGTGTACTCAATTCTCATGAAAAAAAACACATTCAATTTATCCATTTATGTACTCAATTCTCATGAAAATAGCAAGTGGTTCATAGTTATGTTGTTTATTTGCACTCTAGTGGACACATACAATTGTTTAGTTGACTTTACACTTCTACTCCTTTTTCGGATTTTGGATTGTACATGGTTAGCACGATGGAGATTTAAAAGATAATGGAAGTTTGATGTGTCAGCAGAGAGGGAGCTTTCACTAATTGTCATGTCCTCTCACAGGTAGGTTAGTTCTTCTCTTTATTCACTTTGTATTTGCTTATTAATTGGTTCAACAAGTTTTTCTATGATGGTTCCAATATGGGTTCCTATTATTGCTCCATTTACGATACCTACAAGTTCTCCTTGAAATGTAGATTTTTTGTTCCTAAAATGAGAAGCACATATGCTGCTCCAACATGACACTGACCATAAGAACTTGAAGTACATTTTCACTCAAGCTGATCTTAATATGAGGCAAAGAAGATGGTTAGAACTAATCAAAGACTACAATTTGGGAATCTATTACCATCCAGGAAAGGCTAATGTGGTAGTCGTTGCTCTAAGTAGGAAGGTCTATTGCAGCACTTTGATGATCAAGAAAAACCAGCCAGCATTGCATGAAGAATTCTAGAAGCTCAAGCTGGAATTGGTAGAAGAAGGTTACCTAGCTACTCTACAATTGCAACCAACCCTCCATGATTAGATCCGAAGAGCTCAAGGAGAAGATGCAGACATCCTAGAGATCAAGAGAAACATGAAGAAGGGTGCATTCTCAAGATTTTCTGAAGATGACCAAGGAACCATATGGTTCGGTAAGCGTGTTTGTGTACCAGACCGGAGGGAGCTCAAGCAGTTGATACTCAAAGAAGTTCATGAGACCTTTTACTCCATTCACCCTGAGATCACTAAGATGTATCAAGACCTCAAGAAAATGTACTGGTGGCCTAGAATAAAGCGCGAGATCGCTGAGTATGTAGCCCAGTATGGTATTTGTCGACGAGTTAAAGACGAGCATCAAAGACCCGCTGGACTCCTACAACCTTTGAACATACCCGAATGGAAATGGGAAGAGATCGGCATAGACTTTATCACTGGTCTGCCAAGAACCCAAGTGGGATTTGATTCTATTTGGGTAATTGTGGATCACTTGAAAAGGTTGCACACTTTATCCCGGTTAAGACCACCTACTCAGGAGGTAGACTAGCAGAGCTGTACATGGCTAAGATAGTGTGTCAGCATGGAGTACCCAAGAAGATTGTATCAGATCGAGGATCTCAGTTCACCTCCAGGTTTTGGCAAAAGCTGCACAGTGCTTTGGGTACAAACTTGAATTTCAGCACAGCCTACCATCCTCAGACAAATGGGCAAACGGAAAGAGTAAACCAGATCCTAGAGGACATGTTGAGAGCCTGCGCTCTAGAGAACCAGACCAGCTAGGACAGAATGTTACCCTATGCAGAGTTTTCTTACAACAATAGCTATCAAGCAAGTTTGCAAATGTCCCCATTTGAAGCCCTTTACGGAAGAAAGTGCCGGACACCCTTGTATTGGACTGAACCAGGAGAAGGACAAGTGCTTGGACCTGATATCTTGAAAAGAGCTGAAGATCAAGTCAAGTCCATTAGAGAAAAGCTCAGAACAGCCCAGTCCAGGCAGAAAAGCTATGCGGATAATCGTCGCCGAGATTTAGCTTTTGCTCCAGGAGATCTTGTGCATCTAAAAGTTTCACCTCTCAAAGGAATACAACGCTTCAGGGTAAGTGGGAAGCTTGCACCTCGTTATATTGGACCTTTTCCAATTTTAGACAGAAGGGGAGAAATTGCTTATCAATTGGACCTCCCGCCCCAATTGTCGGATGTGCATGACGTCTTCCACGTGTCGCAATTAAGGAAATATCTGCGTGTGCCAGAGGAGCAAATGCCTGTAGAAGCTGTTGACCTCCAGCAAGACCTCACCTACAAGGAGCAACCCATCAAGATCTTGGAAGTGTCCGAACGTGTGACAAGAAGCAAGGTCATCCGTTTCTGCAAGATCCAGTGGAGCAATCACACTGAAGAGGAAGCCACTTGGGAGTGTGAAGAGGACTTGAAGGCAGAGTTTTCGTGTCTATTCTCTAGCCAGCCCGAATCTCGGGGTCGAGATTCCCTTTAAGGGGGGTAGGTTTGTAACGTCCCAAGTTTTTCCGAGTTTCTGAGTTTTTGAAAATAAAAACAACCATTTGGTTTGTTGAATTTGCTCAAGTTTAACCAAAAAAATTTGGAAATTTGCAGCGCTTTAACATGAACTAATCCAACTTCAACTAATTCAAGTTTGGTTCCTTTTGAGTTGCTAGAGTTCTTTGGTGTTAGGATCTCCTTTCCTTGTTTGCTCTAGGCCTCCCTCTCATTTGGACCTCCCCCTTGGTCCAGACCTCTCTCTCGTTTGGACCTCCCCCTCAGTCTAGACCACCCTTTGGTTTAGGCCTCCCTCTCGTTTGGACCTCCCCCTCAGTCTAGACCTCCCTTTGGTTTAGACCTCTCTCTCGTTTGGACCTCCCCCTCAGTCTAGACCACCCTTTGGTTTATGCCTCCCTCTCGTTTGGACCTCCCCCTCAGTTTAGACCTCCCTTTGGTCCAGACCTCCCTCTCGTTTGGACCTCCCTCTCAGTCCAGACCTCCCTCTCGTTTGGACCTTCCCCTTTGTCCAAGACCTCTGGGTGGTCTTGGAGACTTGTCACGACCACCCTTTTGGTCTTTTTGCAAAGACCACCCTCTCGGTCTTTTTGCAAAGACCACCCTTTTGGGTCATGACCTCCTCCCTGGTCTTTTTGCAAAGACCACCCCTTGTGCCGTGACCACCCTTTGGGCTGCGACCACTCTTTGGGCTGTAACCACCCTCTCGGTCTTTTTGCAAAGACCACCTTCTTAGTATTTTTGCAAAGACCACCCTTTTGGGTCACGACCTACCTTTGGGTCATGACCTCCTCCCTGGTCTCAACCTCCCCTTTGGTTGGACCACCTTTCTGAGTTGACTGGTCCCACCTGTCAGCTCTATCCACCTTCTCCTTCCTCCCATTGCGTCGCTGCTGACGCAAGGGTCCTTGAGCATTAAATGTTGTTGTGTCACATTAAATGATGCTGCTTTTTGTAGTACCTGTTTCCCCCCTCTTGTCTCCTCCCAGTCCTGCTCCCATCTCCTTCACCTACCCTTGACCTTGTGTGCTTTTGAGTTTCTCAGTAGCTCTTTTCGCCTCCTCTGGCTATAAAAGCCTGAGCAGCCCTCTTTCATCACCTTTTCCTCACCCAGCTCTCATGCTCGCTTGCTCTCTTGCCCTCACCATGTGTCTCTGTGCTTGAAGCTTTGCCAAGGAGTCTGCTGAAACTACACCGCCACCACCTCACCACCGAAGAGTTCACTGGAGTGCCTGCGCCGTTCGCCGTCCTCCTCTCATCTTCTGTGTGTGTGTGTGTGTGTGTGTGTCCGGGTGAGTTCCTCCATGCCTTGTTCTCTTTTGCTCTCACGACCACGTTGCATGGTTGTGTCTCCTTTTACAACCACGTTGCATAGTTGTGTCCCTTTTACGACCTTGTTGAGTAGTCATATCCTCAGGACCTCCTCCTCATGACCTCCTCCTTTGGACCTCCTCCACAGAGCCCGTTTCTATTTTCTGTGCATTTCTTTTGGTTTTAGATTTTGGTTTTCATTTGGATTTTTTTGTACTTATTTAGCTCTTTTCGCACGTGTAGATTCTGGCTTCTCAGAGGAGTTCCTGGACCCGGTGACCTCTACCGAAGCATCTCCACTCTTCATCGAAGGCAAGTTGTAGACCTTTGATCATGTTGTTCCCAGTTTGCAAAGTTATGTTGATTTATACCAACTTGCATGGCTATTTGTATAAAAATGGTTTGGGAATTAGTTAATCACCTACTCGACAGTATGACTCCTTGAATACTTGTGTTGACATGTACCTTTGGACCACCATAGGTTGGGTAATCCTAGTTGGACCTCTTTGTGATAACCAACTTGGGTGCGTATGTTGTTTAGACCTACTTAGTTATGCGATGTCTCTCGATCACCTGTTTCACCATGATAAACTTGACTAAGTGAATATGGAATTGTGGCACGTGTTGTTTTGGTATGTGTTGCCTTGGCATACGTTGCCCTGGCATGTGTTGCCGTTAATAAAATTTGTTGTGCCATAGCTAGGATGGACATTGGCCGGGTGGAACCCAAAATATTTTTGCTCGGGCGAGTGATCGTGCAGTAAAGGCGGTGCAGGAAGCACATTGGGATGAGGAGGTATCGCCTGAGCAACCACTAAGGACTTAACCTTGTAAGCCATTGATCCGGGCCATACCGTGTAACCACAAGACCATTATGGGGTGGTCCTGGCCAACTAATTGGCAATGCTTTGATTTGGTTTCATTTTGGTGGAAGTGTGTAAGACATGGGATGGGCACGCACACTTGGCGCAAGAGGGGGCCAGGAGGGCGAAACCTTAGAGAGCGGAACCAAGTCAAAGCAGAACCTTGTAAAGGCTTTGTCACGTGCTCTAGCCTGCTTTCCTAAGGTAGTAAGCAAGGGCATCGACGGGTGCCAAACAAACTAGAGAACTCGTGTCTTGTGGGTAAAGTTGTGCAACCTCTGCAGAGTGTAAATCTATTCGAATAGTCGTGTCCCCGGTTATGGACCTGCCTGGTGATTTCACACAAGGGGTAGACTTTTCTCAAAACTTGAGTGGTCTGGCTCATGACCAGGGTGGTCGTGAGTGGTCTAGGCCGTGACCAGGGTGGTCACGGGAGGTCTGGGAAGTGACCAGGTTGGTCACGAGCTGTTTTCAAATAACTTGTTTACTTATGTGCTACTCTTTCAACTTGTGCTTTGCAATCTACATATTATATTTCTTGTCAATTTGGCTTTCTGCAAAGTAACCATAAAGTTATTCCTTGTTGAGACTTGCATGAATAATATTTGCATACAATTCCCTACGGCTTACTGAGTACATTCAAAGTACTTATGGCTTGTGCCCTCTGGTTGATCAGCAGCTGAAGAAGACCTCCCAAGGTGCTCCGAGCTCTTTGAAGACCTCTTGTGCTAGGACGTCCTCCACTCGATTGCCTGTGGGCATGTCGAATGGCCTCCATGTGTTAATTTTTGCTTTCTGCTGTGAGCTCTTTTGTTGTAGCCCTATGCGGCAGACCTCTGTAAAAATCTTGAACATAAGGTCTTTTGTTGTTATTGTTGTTAATTTTTCTGCTTCATCTATAGTTTGTTGTATGGCTGTGATCACATCGTTGTTGAACTGTGCGGACTAGCGACTGATTGTGGGACTGGTCCAGAATGCACAGTGGGTCCCAGGGGTTGCTCCTCGGGGTCTCGACAATAGGTCATATTGTTTGGAGTGAAATTACCAATAGGTTTGAATTTACTTAGTTTTTTTTGTATAGGCGCCAAATAAAGCACCACCGATTCTGCTTTCTTCTCGCTCTAATTCTTTCCCTAATAGAATCACTTTGGTATCTACTCTTCTCAAACTATAGCCCTATTTGGAACACAAAACTCTTGAATAATAAAATATACCACTTTAAATGAGAGCTTACACTTCTATCCATATCTAAAAAGGAAAATGGCCATGCATTTTCTTCAATATAATCATCCATGAAAGTAGCCATCCATTGGGTTCCTGTAACACCCTGGCCTAAAATTCGCTCAATGCCCAGCCCACCGTGGGGCGGACCCGCGCACACATAGCACCCCACTTACACTTTCGTCCTCGCTTTGTGTAAAAGGGTTAACCCGGAGGTGCTATGTTTGGACCCAACAGGCATTATATACTAGTACAACTCACTTTAGACAAGCAATGTGGGACTAATCCCACCACACAACTCCTCATGGGCCACATTGTAAGACCCGGGATTAACACTCCCAAATCCTCTGTGTATTTCTGAACTAGTCCCATGATCAGTAGCTAGTCCACACAGTAAACAAATATGGTAACAAAATCATATCACAACTTTATTAATAAATAACAACAAAGTTGACTACAAAGGAGGCTTACATGCCAACAATAAAATAAACACAATGAAGCAAAGGAGTAGTAGTAGACCCAACGATTCGCCACAGCAATCGATCGGGAAGCGCCTAGTCGTCGAGATCCACACCGTAGCAAAGTCCTTCTCCTCTGAAATTATTTGCATTAAGCAAGAATGAGCACAACTACCGTGCTCGCAAGTTACACCACAAATAATGTAATGACATGCATATATGGGTATTTCAAAGAAAAGCTTAATATGGTTGAATTTGCATAAAGCAAAGATTTTCTTTTAAATACTTGTACTAAGTTCCAAAGCAATTATTACATAACTAAAATTCATTTTCTAAATCAATTTTATAGTCGATAACATTCACACATGAATGGTGAAGGATACCTCCTATCACATGGCTTCCCGCCCAATTCCCATTTGAATAAACCATTTGACAAAGTCTTTTGAAATCAAAATCCAAGTCTAACTTTGAGTGGCTTTGCTAGCATGTCCATGATCATGACGCTGCTATTCAATAGTTTTACACTCGCAGAGGTTGTACTGCTTTACCCACATGACATGACTTCTCTAGTTTGTTTCGGCATATATCTATGCCACCGCCACTACCTTAGGTAAGCGATCTAGAGCACATGACAAGGTCTTTACAATGCGCCATCCCACCGCATCCACCCCGTTAAGGTTTTTCAGATCCCTCCTGGATAGAAATCGCAGAGTTTGTAGGGGCCCCTCTTACGCCCGATGGGACTAACGAGGTCATAACACGACCAGCCATCCGAGATGGACCCACACAATCCGCGGGATCAACCGCGATGGCACTTTGCAAATTAGTCAGCCAGGTCCTACTCCCCATACTGAGGACATGTGGTTGCACGATATGGCATAGCCCATTATAGGCATAGCAAAGGAACGCTCAGAGGCCGGTCCTCAATTAACTTGGGCGACTTTTCACAAAACCCATGGGCCTCAACCCTACCCAGATTGAGCCCGTGCATTGACATGCACCATCCAAACAACCATTTCGCCCAAGTACAAACCATCATTTTATTTCATTTTTCAAGATCATTTATAAACTTCCATAACACACCAATGCCATGGATACAATTTAAACGGTATTTGATTTTTGGTCAAATTCCCCAAATCAACATTTTGGTCTAAGCATGTCTTAGCAACATTTTCCAATGATCCTAGTTCACACTATTGCATCAACTAGGTTTTATCTAGGGTGACAAGGTATTTGATTCAATTAACAAATTTGGCCATACAAAGGATTTAGGAATATCTATGAATTTAAAACATGCATTTAAATTACTGAATATAAATAAGCATGCAATAATAATTTAAAACAGAATTTAAATAATTTGAAATAATGGGTGCAATATGATCAAGAATGTAACTTACCTTGCTTGATGGATTATTCTCAAACGGCGTTGAAATCTGGTCGTCCGAAGTCGTCGTAATCTATACGCGTAAACGATCCGAATTCAAATAATAATCAAATAAAATCCAAATAAAAACAAAATAAAATTATAAAATAAATACTACTAGGAAGGTATCGACTTTTTATGAATTTAGGAAGTTGAATGGAAGGAAACGGAGTTCGTATGAAGGAGAACGAAATTCCGAAAGGTTGAAAATCACATGAAATGATATAATTCCGAAAATTCACTATTCACAGGAATTGTAGTTTCGGATGGCTAAGAACAAAGAAAGATCTTTATTGCCATAGAGAGAAAGTACGACGAGAACACGTTGAGGCTAACTTAACGGTGTTGACGGCTCGGCGAGAGGATCTTTGATGATGACGCTAGCCTAACAGAGAAATCCTTCGACGGACGACGGCGAACGTCGACATTAATGCCAAACAGAGAGGAGTTAGCGGATGAGGTTTGTGGCGATTTGAAGAGGGAACCGCGGGGAACGGAACGCTCACCTCGGTTGTGGTGAAAAGCGCTGATTGGCCGTGGCGGCGGCAACGACGCGTAAAATAGACCAAATAATTAATAGAAATTAAATAAAATCTAAAAATTACAAAATAAATACTAAAAATAATAGATGAATTTAGATGAATTTAGGTGAAGGAATCAACGGATTTGGAGCTTGCATGAGAGAGAACGGATTTTTGGAAGATTAAAAGGGTCCTGTACAATGGATGGATCAACTAGTTAATACGAGTAGCATACTGTTCATCTTCAAAAATCACTTCGTCCGAACAGAGAGGCAGCAGGCATGGAGAAAAGATGGTGGCGCCATGGAGCTCTGGCGATGATGTCGGCTAGGGAGGAGCACATAGATAGAAGACTACTATGCGGCCGGTAGAGACGATGCGGCCGAGCTAGCTTTACTACGACGCATAATTCACAAAGGATAAGCTTCACTATGGTTTACATGGCGACATTGTCGATTTAACAGCAGCGTTCGATGGCGGCGAGGGTGGAACGGAGAGAGGGAGGACGTGGATGCGGTGCTCACCTCGGTTGTGGAGGAACGCGTCTGAGATGGTCGGAGGCGAGGACGACGACGCCGACGCTGCAGGCTCACAGTGGCGGCGGTGCTCGGCGATGCTCGGCGAAGGCGTAGGGAGCACGGCGAGAACGTCATGAGGCGGTTAGCGGTGTGGTCGATGGTGCCGGGCTCCACTGAGAGAGCGCTAAGAGGCAATGAAGGAGTTTCTCGGTGGCGAATACTTAAATCCGCCAAAAGAGAGCGAGGAGGAGGAGTGGGTGGCGGGGTTGGAATGAGGAGGAACGGGCTCACCGTGCTCCCTTTATAGGGCGAGGGAGGCCGGGAGAGGAGATCGGGCGCGGCCATCACGCCGGTCATGGCGAAATTCCTGTGAACGTGTGCACTAATTGAGGGGAAACGGTCAAGGAGAGGAGGCGGAGCGGCGGTTTGAATGCCACAAATTTCGTGAAGAATGGTTGAGAAATTGGTGGGTTTGAGAAGCTTTGTGGTGTCACTAATGGCGTCGGTCGCTTTGAAATGAATCTGACAAAGAAGAAGAAAAGAGAGGGAGAGCAAGAGGAGAGGAAGAGAGGGCGGCGTGGTGGTGGAGGTGGTGGCGTGGCGAGGTCGCCATGGGGACGCCACCGGCGGCGTGATCGGCGGTGGCTGTGGTGGGTGGTGAGATGGCTGGCCATGGTGCACAGACATTTAGTAGAAAGAAATCCAGAGAAGGAAACGATTCGTGAGGAAGATGATGGAAGAGAGAGAAAGAAGAGCACAAAAGGCAATAAAGGAGTTATTAGTAATTTGAAACCAAAAGCCCACAATGGTCATGCATGCATGCACGTGGGTGTTAAGTGTGCTTTGGCCGAGCACCAAGATGGGTGACCCGATGGGAACTTATGTGCCCACGCGGAAGAAAATAATTTTTTTTATTATATAATTTTTCGAATTACTGTTCACTCAAGGATGGTCCGAACAATTCATGGTGTATGTTCGGACTAGTCCGAACAGAATTTTGATTTATTTATTTATTTATTTATTTTCGAAATAAGGATTAAGCATTAAATCAAATAGTTTTAGAACATAGCGTATAGAGTCTAAAAATTCAAAAAAATTCACAAAAATTCTGAAGTTATTTTGGACTTAATAAAAATAGTTCCAACTTAAATGGTAATAGTTTTTGCACATAATTTATTTTGGCTTTAAAATAATTAGGAAAGCTTCTAAAAATCTCGGAAAATTCTAGAAATTAATTAATTTTTATTTTTCAACTTTAACTCAAATAAAACTCCAAAAGCTTAATAAAATTTTAATTTTGACTTTTAAAACTTCAGAAATTCAAATAAAGCAATCAAACTCTTTCAAATTTAGGAAATCCAAAATAATAATAATAATAATAATAATAATAATAATTTTATTAATTTTAATTTGGTAACAGAACTTTGGGCTGTTACACTCATGGGCCGGATACGAGTAGGCCGAGGTATTACATTCAACCCCTTAAGGGCCGACGCCCTAAGAAGACACCAAGATACGACAAATGCCTGTAACCACCCCTCAGACATCGCCGCAGGCCAAAGGTCTGCAAGACATATGCTATGCCGTGTGTCCACTCCGGGACCACACGCGCCATGCGCCATATGCCCGCGCCCCCCGCACACGCCTGCAGTAAATAAGGTTGATGCTCGATAGCATCTGTAACACCTGCCTAAATTCGCTCAATGCCCAGCCCACCGTGGGGCGGACCAGCGCACACATAGCACCCCACTTACACTTTCGTCCTCGCCGTGTAAAAGGGTTAACTGGAGGTGCTATGTTTGGACCCAACAGCATTATATACTAGTACAACTCACTTTAGACAAGCAATGTGGGACTAATCCCACCACACAACTCCTCATGGGCCACATGGGCCGCATACGAGTAGGCCAACTTCCAACAGTTGGTGGACAAGGCAATTCGCCAGGAAGGCAAACATATAGAGATGGAGAACCGCAAGCGGAGGATGGCCGCTCAGAGGTTCAACTCGAGGGCAACCCAAACCGCCTCGCTCAACCTCTCCCTTGGCGTAAAAGATTTGATCTACCACACCCAGAGCTTCAAAGACCAAGACAACGCGCCAACACTTCCTAATCCACAACTCGTCATAGGAGGCCCAAATCAAGAACTCTTGGAGATTACTTGCTATCCTTTGTCGGGAGAAGGGACACTTCGCCAATAGGTGTCCTAAGAAGTCATTTCCAGCTGCCCCTAAACCTGGAGTCCAAGCTACTGGCAAAACCTCCGTCGCCACAAAGACAAATCAGTTTGCAAAGGGCAGAGTTAACCACATCACCGCCGAGGAAGCTCAAGCAGCACCGGATGTCGTTCTTGGTACGTTTCTTGTTAATTCAGTACCAGCATCAGTCCTATTTGATTCCGGAGCATCGCATTCCTTTGTTTCCGATAAATTTGTGGGAAAATATGGGTTACCTATCTCCTCTTTAGTTAACCCTATGATAGTCCACTCCCCGGGCTCTGAAATGAGAACCAGTTCTCTATGCCCAAACCTTACCCTTGAAATATCCGGAGTATCTTTTCTAGCTGACTTGATAGTCCTACAATCCCAAGGTCTCGATGTGATTCTTGGAATGGACTGGCTAGCCAAGAATCAGAGACAGATAGACTGTGCCAATAGATCTATCACCCTCACCAATGCACAAGGAGAATCAGTAGAATTCAGACCCAAGTCTTCGACCGGAGGAAGTTCCATCCTGACCAGCTTGAAGGAAATAAAACTTGAAGACATACCAGTTGTGCAAGAATACCCAGATGTTTTTCCTGATGAGTTACCCGGCATGCCACCGGATAGGGACGTAATGTTCTTAATTGACTTAGTCCTAGGGACCGCCCCAATCTCGAAGCGACCCTATAGAATGCCGGCCAATGAACTAGCAGAGCTGAAGAAACAAATTGAAGAACTAAGGAGCAAAGGTTATATCCGACCAAGTTCATCACCTTGGGGAGCACCCGCACTATTTGTCAAGAAGAAGGACAATAGTATGCGAATGTGTGGATTATAGATCGCTCAATGAGGTGACGATCAAGAACAAGTATCCGCTACTCAGATTGATGATCTGCTCGATCAATTGAAGGGAGCAAGCATCTTTCAAGATCGATCTACGATCCGCTATCATCAACTAAAGATCCGGCGGAAGATATCCCAAAGACCGCCTTCACGACCAGATATGGGTTGTATGAATTTACAAATCATGTCTTTCGGTTTGACAAACGCCTCGCCATTTATGAATATGATGAACAAAGTGTTCATGGAATTCTTGGATAAGTTTGTGGTTGTTTTCATCGATGACATTCTCATTTATTCAAAGGATGAAGAAGAACACGAGAAGCACCTAAGGATGATTTTGGAGAAACTCAAAGAACATCGACTTTTACGCCAAATTCAAAGAAGAGCGACTCGGCTAAAGCAAGTGGCCTTCCTTGGTCATATCGTATAGGAGGAGTTGTCAGAGACCCACCAAGGTCGAAGCCGTTATGGATTGAAAGCAACCAAAGTCATCACGTAGTAAGGAGTTTCCTTGGACTAGCGGTTATTACCGCAGTTCATTGAAGGATTCTCCAAGACAAAGAAGGCCTATGACACAACTTCAAGAAGGAAAAGAAGTTTGAATGGACAGATGCTGCGAGAAGAGTTTCCAGGAGTCAAGAAGAGTTTAGTTTCTGACTGTGCTAGTATTACCCGATATTCATAAGGACTTTGAAATCTTGCGATGCATCTCGACAAGGTCTTGGATGTGTCCCGATGCAGAAGGCAAAGTCGTGGCTTATGCATCCCGCCGATTGAGGCCACACGAGGAAACTACCCAACTCATGATCTCGAGTTAGCAAAGAATTGTGCATGCTTTGAAGATCTGGCGGCATTACCTCATTGGTAACCGCTAGAGATTTTCACGGATCATAAGAGTCTCAAATACATCTTTACCCGGTCTCAACTCAACCTCCGACAGAGAAGATGGTTAGAGTTGATAAAAGATTACGACCTTGGAATTCATTATCATCCCGCAAAGCAAATGTTGTTGCAGATGCTCGAAAGTAAAGGCGATTACAACACCATTTTGGTTCGTAATAATCACCGAATTATATAAAGAATCAAGCACCGAACTTGGAGATTGTCAAGCAAGGCCATGTGAATGCTTTGGAAGTTCAACCCACTCTTCAGAGTCGATCGAGGAAAACAGTTGGAAGACATTTACATCAAGGAAATCAAGAAAAATATGAGAAAAGGCAAAGCCCCGTGATTTTCTCGAGGATGAACAAGGAACAGATGTGGTTTGGAGATCGCATATGTGTGCCCAACCATCGGGAGACAAAACAATGATTCTAAAGGAAGCTCACGATCGCCATACTCCATCCATCCGGAAGCACGAAGATGTACCAGATCTCAAGGAGAAATATTGGTGGGTCAAGATGAAGCGCGAAATCGCCGAGTTTGTCGCTTCGTTAGATGTTTGTCACGAAGTCAAGGCAGAACACCAAAGACCCATTGATTCTGTTATAACCATTACCAATTCTGAATGGAAGTGGGAGGAAGTTGGTATGGATTTCATCACCGGACTCCCTAGGACCCAAACAGGATGTGATTCCATCTGGGTGATAATTGACCGGTTAACTAAAGTAGCTCACTTTATTCCAGTCAAGACCACTTATAGAAGCAGCCAGTTAGCGGAATTGTATATGGCCAAGATTGTCTGTCTACACGGAGTACCCAAGAAGATCGTGTCTGATAGAGGCTCTCGATTCACATCAAGATTCCGCAGAGTTTGCACGGCTTTGGGAACAAGACTCAACTTCAAGATCGCTTATCACCCACAGACAGACGGCCGGACGAACGTGTCAACCAAGTTCTTGAAGGCATGCTTCGAGCCTGTGCCCTAGATTATGGGAAAAGTTGGGACAAGAATCTGTCCTATGCAGAATTCTCGTACAACAATAGTTACCAAGCCAGCCTACAGATGTCGCCATTTGAAGCTTTGTATGGTAGAAAATGCGAACTCCGCTTCTTTGGGATGAAGTAGGAGAGCATCAATTCTTTGGACCAGAATTTATAAAAGAAGTCGAGAGCAAGGTTAAAGCGATAAGGAACGCTTGAAGGTGGCCCAATCTCGTGTAAGAGTTCTACCGATAACCGTCGAAGGAATTAACCTTGAAATAGGAGACTTTGTTTATCTCGTGGTTACTCCACTTGAGGGTAAAAGGTTCGGACCAAGGAAAACTTGCACCTAGATTTGTGGGACCTTACAAGATTTTGGCCAAGAGAGGTGAAGTTGCATATAAGCTTGAATCGCCAACCTCCTTGTCAAGATCCACGACGCCTTCCACGTCTCTCAACTCAAGAAGTGTCTCCGAAAGTGCCAACAGAAGAAACACCCTTGAGAACATCGACCTTCAGAAGACCTCACGACGAGAGCGACCAATCAAGATTCTCGATGTGGCGTAACGAGTCACCGAAGCAAAGTCATCCGCTCATGCAAGGTTCAGTGGAGCAATCATTCAGAAGAAGAAGCCACCTGGGAGCGAGAAGAAGATTTGAAAGCCGAGTATCCCCACCTTTTTGCTAACCAAGTCTGAATCTCGGGGTCGAGATTCCCTTTAAGGGGGGTAGGTTTGTAACAGCCCAAAAATTCAAATTCTGAGAAAATTTAAAACTTATTTATTTTGGTGGATTTTCTGAATTTTCTTAAAGCTTTCATTCTTTTTAACCTTAAAGCTAAAACAAAGTTAAATACAAAAACTATTACAAATTTTAAGTTGAAATTATTTTATTTAAGTCCAAAATCATTCTAGGAATTTCTGTGAATTTTTCTAGAATTTTTGGAATTTATTTGCTATTTTCTAAAGCCTCTTTTAATTATCGAATTAAAACAATTGGAAAACAAATAGAAAATACCTCAAGAAGTGAATGGGCGAATCTGCCTGGCCCATTTCTTCACGCCAAGACGCCAAGACGGCCGAGCTGCCCACGCCAAGACAACCGCCATTGTCAATCGTGGCCCTTGAATTGGAATCCAACGCCAGACATCACTCTCCCTTCCTTTTTCCATCGCCATCGACGCGTGGGCCCGCCTGCGTCGTCTCCTACCTTGCCTTCCCTTCCTCGCGAGGGTCGCACGCAGACGCCATTAGCGCCCGCTCGAACCTTTCCAATTTGCCCAACCGCCGGATCCTTCCCGATTCGCGCGCATTGATTTCACCACGCCAAATCGCGTCCATCACGGCCGCCCCTTCCATCTCCGGCAGAATCGTGTTGATTTCGCCGGACCCGCGGAGATCTTCGTGCCCTCCACGCCACCTTAAGCTTCGCCGCGCCCTATAAATAGGTGCTCGGGACCGCCTCTCTAGTTTCATCTCGGCGCCACCACCATGACCCTCTTCCTCTTTCCTAGCGACCGAATTTGAAGTTTCTCCCCGTGCCACGTTTGAATCTTCTCCGATTCGGCGCCACCGTCGACTCTCCGACCCGTCTCCACCACCGACGCATCACCGCTTCCACCGCTTCCTCGGCGCACCCCACCTCGTCAAAGGACCACGGAGCTCCTTCGCGTCGAAGACCCAGCGCATGCCGCCGCTCAACCTCGCCGCCGACAACCTTTCCGCCGCAAGATCTTCACAATTTCGTGAGCATCATGTTCAAGATCGTCTACTCTTCCTTTTGGTACCACTCATGCACCTCGTCGGGGCGTAAATCGCCGGTGAGCTCGTCGCCGGCTTTTGCCTCACTGTCGGGCTGACGTGGCACAGCCACGTCATGGTCGTGTCAGCGCCACGTCGACGCTAAAGCCTATGTGGCAGCCCACGTGGCGGCCACCTTAGCCTCTGTGGCTCGCCTGCAACCCGTGCAGTAATTGTTTGAGAACCAGTCCATGATGGACTGCTGATTGGCCGTTCGTGGACTTGGTCTTTGACCAAGGGGCCCTTTGTCATAGACTCTAAGATTTTCAGTTTAAAAATAATTCGGCTGGAAATTCAATTTCTGAGCGCTGACGTCATAATCCCAATTTTCCTTTAGGAAAATAATTCGGGAAATTCATTTAAATTGCAGATTTAGGTTTAAAATTTGTAAAATTCATAACTTTTGCATCCAATCTCCAAATTGGGTGTTTCAAATTTCTAAATTCATGTAAAATCATTATCTAGCTAACTAAACCAAAATTATTTAATTTGAAGCTATTTTGAATCTGTATTTAAATTTAGAATTTCTTTTAAATATCAAATTTAGGTTAAAACTTGTAAAATTCATATCTTTTGAACCTCAACTTCAAATTGAGTGATTCAAATTGCTAAAATCTTAGAAAATTATTATCTAGCTAAATAAAATAAAATTATTTCATTTGGAGTTAATTTGATTTGTCTTTTGGATTTATTTGAATTTTATTTGAATTTGTCGTACTTTTCGTGTATAGAGTTTGACGATTCGGAGAGGTAGATCTTTCAGAGGGTTTAGAATCTCAAGACTTCAACGAAGGCAAGTTACATTCTTGACCATCTTGATCCCAGTATTTCAAAGTTAATTAATTCTGTTTTTAAAGTTATTATTGCATGCATATTTTTATCCTAGTATTTTAAATTCCTGTTTTAATTCTTAGTTATGCCAATTCCTTTGTATAGCCAATATTGATGTTTGGAATGCCATGCCCTTGTCACCTTAGTAAAATAATTAAGGTAATTATGCTTAGTCATTGCTTAGACCAAAAAGATGATTTGGGAAATTTTGCCAAAATACAAAGATGTTTTGAAAATGAATCTATGGTATTGCTTTTACCATAGATGTTTGGAAAACGTTTTGCCAAAGAAAAATAAATGAAATTGGTTTAGACTTGGGTGAATTGATTGTTGGTGGGTGCAAGTTCATGCACGGGCTCAATGCAATAATGATTGAGACCTGTGGTTTGTTTTGGAAGTCGCCACCATGTAAGGACCGGTCATGTCACGATGTTAAGCCAAACTCGTACCACCACAAGTCCGAATGGGACAGACTTGGCCAAATAATCTATATCATTTCACCATGTTTATGTCTTGGAAAGATGTGGGAGTCGTGAAGACTTATTGATTATACCCACATGGCGCAAGAGGGGTAGTCGTTTGGTGCGAAGCCTTCGATTCTGAAACCTTAGCAGCATAATTATGTTGAAATAATGTAGGGTAAAGGCCTCGTGATAGTCGCTTAGTCGCACGCCTACTAAGCGTGTATTGGCCGACATAATAAGCAAACTATCTCTTGTGGGTAAAGCTGCACCAACTCGCAGAGTATTAATCTATTCAATAGCCGTGTCCACGGTCATGGACATGCTTAACAAAAGCCACTCAAAGTTAGTCTCGGTTTTGTTTAAAAGACTTGTCACTGGTTTATGAAAATGGGATTGGGCGAAGCTTTGGTGTAAGGGGTAGTCCTTCACCATTTGTGTATGGAGGTTCATCCTACACTTGACATTGAGAAATTGAAATATGATTTTGATCTTCTTAAATTCTAAAATGGCCTTGGAAATTACTAAGAGTATTTAAACCTGAAAAAATGTCTTATGCAAATAAACCCCGCCATTACCCTTTGCTCACTTTATGCATGCATTCAATCTGTTATTTTACGGGTGTAACTTGCAAGCACAAGTGGTAGTGCTTACTCTTCTGTGAATAATCTTTATTCAGAGAAGACTTCTATCAAGACGGTGAGGACATCGATGCTTAGCCACGCGCCCTGCAGACGATTGCTCGTGGCGAATCGTTGGGTCTACTACTACTATTTTATTTCATTGTTTTACTTTATTTGGCCTCAGTCCGATTGTAATAAACTCAATAATTATTAATAAAATGCGTGATATGTTTTGATTATCACTTTTGTTAGCTGTACACTAGAAATCCGGACTAGTGTATGAACACAGAGAATTCGGGATCCTTCGCTCCCGGGTTCGACAGTTCCTTCTATATGAACATATTTTTTCGCACTCAATTCAACTATTAGTGTAATATATCACACTGATAACACATACACTTAGTTTGCATAGCATTGTTTCATGGAATTCTCCAGCTTTTGCTTGGTATAAGCCCATATATAATCAATAAAATGTTGGTAGGCACCCAATGTGTTGTTGGTAAATATTGTGTCTTTCACATATTCATTTATGGTACTTTATTTCTATTTCATAAAAAAAATACACATATTGTAGGACCGAAAAGGCGACTAGAGGGGGGTGAATAGGAGCATGATCACTTTTTCTCCTAACTTGGATTCAACACTAATTTCACTCCAATAGCTATGAAAGCTATGAAGATCAATATGCAAGCACAGTGGAAGACTTGTGTTGAATTCAATTAACACCCCCAAAGCAAAACCATCAAAACCTCACTGCATACAGAGCTGAGCGGTCTGACCGGTGTGCATCTAGTGGTCTGACCGCTAGGCGGTCTGACCGGCGTTGAAAGTGCGGTCTGACCGCTCCTGACGATGAACAGGGAAAAATAGCCTGCAGCCTGAAACACAAAATGGCCTAACTTTTGATCTACGACTCTAAACTTGACCAAACTTGAGACACACCTTCCTAAGGATGTTAAGAACCTATTCCAATCAAGGATCGTGTAGATCTATGTCAAAGTTCTGACCTTTTTTCGTTTGAGTGAAGGATGCTCCAAAACCGAGTCAAAACCAAAAACACGATCTAAAACTTGCTCGTGGTAAGAGGTGATCAAGATGATCCTAGAAGGGTACCTACATGTCACAGTAAGCTAGATGAAGGGCAAAAACCAAAAGAAAACGAAAGGATCAACAAAAGCCCCAAAATCACACAAGAAAGAGCAAGAACGAAAAGAGACTCATCTTTGAGGAATCATGCATAGATTGATTTGAGATTGTAGAGGGTTTACAGCCACTCCATCCAGGAGGACAAGTGCTCAATCTATGAGCACACAATAAACTCATCTCTCTAGAAACCTAACCTCTCCACCTTTCTCTCTAAAACCCTAAAACACACTAGGGTATAGAATGAACAAAAGGGTTCCCCAGGGGTCCAGCCACCTCCCTCTATTTATAGTGGGGCTAATCCTTCTAGAAGAGTTTCTCTATTGGGCACCCGTTAAGCCCACACATAAACGGGTTTCACTCACACACGTATTTTAAAGCGTCGTTTTCATCTCCTCTTGACCTAATCCGCTTCTCCTTGCGCCGTCTTGCGCCGCGGGTTGGCAAAACGTTACTAAGGCGGTCTTTAGGTGAAATTACCAAAATACCCCTTCTCGATCTTTTTCCAAAGACCGAGTCCAATCTTTATGAAGCACTTTCATGCTTCGCCACGTGTAGGTTGATCAACGGCTCTCTTCATGTCAGCAAGTCTCTCCAATCCAGCTCCCATTGAAACCAACATGGCACTTGCACCGACCCCCACGCCGCTTGATCCAACCCGTCGCACCGAACTGCCCGTTCGGTCATCCTTGTCCAATTTGCGTCATGCTTGAATCCTTTGACCTCACCCGGCATCCTCGATTGTTCTGGACCTCAGCTCTCCATGCCTAGTCCCGATCATCCTCGCCGTTGACCGTCGTTGACCTCTAAGCAACCTGCACAACAATAGACCAAGAAATCGTTTCCGGGAACAAGTTCTTCGCAACTTGACCCACGTTAGTCAAAACATGCATCATACAACACATATGCACTGAAACCCATGAATATGACCTAACCAACAAACATCACCGCCAAGCTAGCCGACACATAAGTCAAAATTGGTTTGACCGCCACCCATGGCCAGTTTGACCGCCCCCTGGCCGGTCTGACCGCCCAGCTGGGACTTAGCCAAATTTCCTCCCTGGAAATCCGAAACCTACTGGAATTTTCAAACCAATAGAACTTTTGACTCAAAGCTCCAAAAATTATGAGACCAAGTGTAGTAGAATCCCCTCTCTTGTCTACACCCTCTATTTTTGGCCCAGCTTCAAAACTCAAAAACATTTTATGGCCGGTCAAACCACCACCCATTGGCCGGTTTGACCGCCAGCCACTTAGCCTGAGCCTGACTTAAGGCCTGGCCGGTCTGACCGCCAATGTGGCCGGTCTGATCGCCACATAGGCCGGTCTGACTGCCTGAGACCTGACAGTATTTTGAACTTCGTCGAAAACGCGTGTTTCGACAAACCTTCAACGCCATTGCCAATTGTATCATCATCCTAAGATCGTGAACATATCCCCATGATATCTCATCTATGTTATACCCAACTTCAGTACAAAAGGCACAAGAATTAGAATCAACTAATTTCTTGGATGCAGTCATGGACATGGATAGATTGATTTGAGATTGTAGAGGGTTTATAGCCACTCCATCCAGGAGGGCAAAAGCTCAATCCATGAGCACACAATCAACTCATCTCTTTAGAAACCTAACATATCCACCTTTCTCTCTAAAACCCTAAAACACACTAGGGTATAGAATGAACAAAAGGGTTCCCCATCGGTCCAGCCACATCCCTCCTATATTTATAGTGGGTGCTAATCCTTCTAGAAGAGTTTCTCTATTGGGCACCCGTTAAGCCCACACACAAATGGGTTTCACTCACGCACGCAATTTAAAGTGCCGTCTTCATCTCCTCTTGACCTAATCCTCTTCTCCTTGCGCCATCTTGCGCCGCGGGTTGGCAAAAGGTCACCAAGGCGGTATTTAGGTGAAATTACCAAAATACCCCTTCTCGATCTTTTTCCAAAGACCGAGTCCAATCTTCATGAAGCACTTCCATGCTTTGTCACGTGTAGGTTGATCAACGGCTCTCTTCATGTCGGCAAGACTCTCCCATCCGGCTCCCACCGAAACTACCATCACACTTGCACCGACCCCCGCACCGCTTGATCCAACCCGTCGCACCGAACTGCCCGTTCGGTCATCCTTGTCCAATTTGCACCATGCTTGAATCCATTGGCCTCACCCGGCATCCTCGATCGTTCTGGACCTCAGCTCTCCAAGCCTAGTCCCGATCATCCTCGTCGTTGACCTCCAAGCAACCTGCACAACAATAGACCAAGAAATCGTTTCCAGGAACAAGTTCTTCACAACTTGACCCACGTTAGTCAAAACATGCATCATGCAACACATATGCACTAAAACCCAAGAATATGACCTAACCAACAAACATCGTCGCCAAGCATGCCGACGCACAAGTCAAAATCGGCTCGATCGCCACTGCCGGTCGATCGCCACTGCTGGTTTGGTCGACCGCCAGTGGGACTTAGCCAAATTTCCTCCCGAAACCAAACCCTCTGGAATTTTCAAACCAATAGAACTTTTGACTCGAAGCTCCAAAAATTATGAGACCAAGTGTAGTAGAATCTCCTCTCTTGTCTACACCCTCTATTTTTTGCCCAGCTTCAAAACTCAAAAACATTTTATGGCCGGTCAGAACGCCACCCATTGGTCGGTTTGACCGCCAGCCACTTAGCCTGAGCCTCACTTGAGGCCTGGCCGGTCTGACCGCCAATGTGGCTAGTCTGACCGCCACACAGGCCGGTCTGACCGCCACACAATGGCCGGTCTGACCGCCTAAGACCTGACAGCATTTTGAACTTCGCCGAAAATGCGTGTTTCGACAAACCTTCAACGCCATTGCTAATTGTACCATCATCCTAAGATCATGAGCATATCCCCATGATATCCACACATATCCTCTCATTGCAGTCAGAGATCAAATAAGAAATAGCTAACATGCAACATACCAATTGTTCATACTACAAATCATCTGTTGACAACATGCTTACATGATGTGTTAACGATTCCTCTTCGAATTCCAGCATTGCCAGACTACGTGCTTTCCTACTACCATACATTAGCTGCTTAGAAGTGAGGTATTTTTTTAAAACTAATAATCACTAATTGTATCTTTTGATTTGAACACCCCTTGTCCAGAGATTACTTACATTTAAGTTTTGTATTTTCATAGATAGGTATTGAATATTGTAAAATATCGTCAGCATTTTGTTGTTGTGCCTGCGAATGACCTTAGATTTAGTGACGTGTTAAAATGAAACCACCACATACGAACATGCCAATGGTACACAGGAAGCAACGTAGTCAGATTGTTAACTTAATTTCTATTTTCTTGACATGAAACCACCCCTCAGATTATCAGTTGTTTCTTAGTTTCATATCGGGACTCATGTAAACTGTTTTATTAAACTAGCTACTTGAGAGTCCTCTTAATAGGCGAGATCTGCCACATTTAACACATTCATTGTAATATCCCGATTCGCATTAGAGGGTTTGTTTGAACTAGAGAGTGAATTAGATGAATTAACGTGGAAATTCAGAATTTTGAGGGAGTTTGGACCTTGGGCCACCGGCCCTCGGTGTTTTGGCCTAGGTGGGCTAACCATAAGAGGGTCTTGGGGAGGGGGGCAGCCAAACCCTAGCCCCCACTTCCCTCCAAGCTGCCACCAGCCCCTGCACCTCCAAGCCTCCCCTGCCATCTCCTCCCTAGCGCCACCCCTGCAAGCGTCGTTCCTCCCTACTCCTCTCCCCACCTAGCCCTCCAATGCCGCCCCTCACCAGCACTGACCCTCTGCCTTGGCGCTACTACTGTCCAGCAAGAGGAGAAGGTCCAGTAAGGTGGAGAAGAAGATCCAGCGAGGAGAAGAAGGAAGAGAGGAAGAAGGAGAAGAGGAAGAAGGAGAGGAGGATCTTGCGGGAAATTCGTGTTTTGGCTTCATGACTCTGAGGGTAATGATCTGAACCTATTAGATTTGTACTAGGTTAATCTCTAGTTAGTTTTTAGAACATTTGGGAAATGGGAAGAGTACATGACTTTTTTGTCCAGATTCGTTAGGTTTAGGATAGAACGTTGCGGAGATGATTAGGGGTATTTAAACTCATAATTAGAGTTCAGTATATTTAAAGAAAAGTTATCTTATCGCATTAGCTTTCCAGAAATATATGGATCGTTAAAAACAGAGTAGCGAGTGAAAAGATACAGCCTTTGGAAGGTTGCTTTCTAGATTCCGGGAGTAATTGGCAGCACGTATTAATCTGTAGATTAAAGAATATATAATATGAAATAATTTGGGGTTTTGGTAAACATTAAAAGGTAGTTAATTTTTTAAGGATTCTAGAGAGTCCAAGAACATGATTTTTGGACAAGTAGAACAAAAGTTATGATTTTTGAAAGGTTGTTGTCCAGAAACTGATCGCTGCTAGACAAAGTCGTGGGAAATTACTTATTTGGCTGATTTAAAGGCAGAATGGATTTTTGGGCATAACTAGGAAGTAGTAGATAATCCCCTGCAGTTTATGAAAAGTAGTAATTTAATATGTTTTCATGTGTGGATTAAAAAATATAAAAAAATGTTAAGTCTGTTGTCCAAAAGATGACAGATCTGTCTTCTGGGTTAAAAACGGGGGTCTAGAAGATTTAGTCTGGACATTTGATCACCTAAGAAGTTGTAGGAAATTTGTATAGATTCCATAAATGGTATGGTTTGCCATATTACGATGTGGGAGTTGAAAGTTATGACAATTTTAGTGCTAGGACAACAGGGGAGACTGTTTGGTAAAAGGGGGAATGTTGCGAAATTGGGGAGCGTGTAAGAGCGTTGTCGATTAAGTGTTGTTTTGTATTGTTGTAGCTTGTATTGAGTTTGGGTGTTTGCTGTAGGCGAGATAGGTTCGGGATTGTTGTCACTTTCATCCCGGTCGTCGCAACTAGAAAGGCAAGTGCATAGTAGAATGGTATTTGAGTGTGTGAAATTATTATTCGGTTAAGTGAATGCTTCCCATGATTATTCATATGAATTATGAATTTTTTATATTGCTCACATGCTTCCGATAAATTGATGATGACGATGATCATGGAAGAATGATGATTATAACAATTGTTAATGAAGAAAGATAATCATCATTGTATTGCATGTTGAGCATTCATGATGAAAAGACGTGATCCACGGGAATGGAATGAAGTCTCCATATGTAATATATGGACAATGAGGTCCCCGTATTAAAGAATGCGGGCATGAGTGAACAACAACGGGTGTTACACTCCGCTATACCGATATAAGCAAAAGATGAGTTGAGACATGAGTATGAGCTTTGCTTTGCATTCATGAAAATTGAAAAGTGATATGAGTTAATGAGATAAATGGGAATGAATTTTTATTAAGATGATGTCTCGTTTATTATTCTGCTTTGTACTTGCTAGTCGTAGACTTACCCTTGCTTTATCGTTGTTTTTAGCTGATCGTTAACGACGCTTCTTGGAAAGGGATAAGACTTGGAACACAGCATTCACTCAATTATTTGATCACTAGTTATGAGAAAATTTTACCTTAGCGTGATGATTTATTCTATTAGGATATGATAGACATTGAATAATTCTATATGGTTGATTGGAACTTGGTCATTCATTCAATAGGCCCCTTTGGTTCTGGTCTTGCTAAATTCTTGATCTATTATTCTGTCTTCTATCTAGAGTTTAAATTTCAGTGCTTGTTATGTCTTTATTCTTATGTTATTGTGACCTGTGGACGATTTTTAATATTGAATTGCTTGTTATAATTTTATTGTTAATTGATGTAAATCTAATTGTTAGGGTAGCTTATTGGCATTTCAGGCTCAGTGTTGGGCTGTGGTGTTACATTCATGGTCTGAACCCTTACTGTTTTGGCTATACTATACTGAGTAATGTGTACAAATTAGAATGGAAGATGTTGAGTTTTTGCACAAGTATGGATTGCTATTTGTTATATTCACCTTATGTTTTGCACAGATATGACTTAGACTATCTCCAATGTGTTGTTTTAGCCGGTTCAAAGAAGGAGAGAGATGATATTGAATCAATTCATGTTGGACCTGGGAGTAACACCCTAAATCCTCTGTGCATTTTTAAACTAGTCCCATGATCAGTAGCTAGTTCACACAGTAAACATATATGGTAACATCCATAAATCGCACAACTGTATTAATAATCAACAGAGTTTATTACAAGAAAGGCTTACAAGCCAACAATAAACAAACACAGCGGAAGACGAAGAAGTAGTGGAGTCCAGCTGATCAACCACAAGCAATCGACTGGGGTAGCGGCCTAATCGTCGAGATCCACACCGGTAACAAAGTTCTTCTCCTCTGAAATTTATTTGCATTAAGCAAGATGAGCACAACTTCTGTGCTCACAAGTTACACCCAGTAACAGATTATAATGCATGCAAGGATATATCAAAGGAAGGCTTATTGGTTGAGTTTGCATAAAGCAATATTTTCTTTAAATATTTGTACTAAGTTCCAAAGCAGTTATTTTATAACTAAAATTTATTTTATAAATTCTCAAGTTTTATAGTCAGATAATATTCACACAAGAATGGTGAAGGATACCCTCTTATCACATGGCTTCCTGCCCAATTCCCATTTGGATAGAAATCCAAAATCATTTGTGTCAAATCATTTTGAAATCAAAACCAAAGTCCAACTTTGAGTTACTTTGCCAAGCAAATCCATGACCGTAGGCATGGCTATGCGAATAGTTTTACATTTTGCAGAGGTTGTACAGCTTTACCCACATGACATGAATTCTCTAGTTTGTTTGGCATCCGTCGATACCATCGCTCAGTACCTCAGATAAGCAGTCTAGAGCACGTTTCAAGGCCTTTACAATGCGTCGTCCCACCGTAGTCCCGCCTCGCTAAGGTTTTGCTTCCTTTGGATAGAAATCCGCCGGATTTAAGCCCCCTCTTGCGCCAGGTGGGAATACATAAAAGTAGGTCATAAAAGACACCCACTCAACCAGAAGGCACGACCACAGTAAAACGTTGCAAATTAGTTAGCCAGGTCCTGCCCACTCAAGACATGTGGTAGTACAATGTGGCTTAGCAAGATGCGGCTCGAAGATCGGTCCTTAACTGACTTGGGCATCTTTCCATAAATCCATGGGCCTTGATCATAGAAATGACTCGATCCCGTGCATCAATATGCACCATCCAAACATCCATTTTGCCTAAATCTAAACCAATTTTTATTTTGTTTAACAAGTCAAAATATTTTATTAATTTGTATGGTAAAGACAATACCATAGGATCATCTTCAAATCACAGTTCAACTTTGGCTATAAATTCCCCCAAATCAAGATTTTTAGTCTAAGCTTTGACTAAGCATATATTTTTTCAAATTGTTCTAGTTCACACTATTGCATAAACTAGATTTTTCTTTATGGTGTTAAGGGGTAACTAATTCAATAACAAGATTGGCTATACAATGGAATTGGGAATAACTATAACTTTAAAACAGGAATTTAAATTACTTGAATATAAATATGCATGCAATAATAATTTAAAATAGAATTTAAATAATTTTAAATACTAGGCTCAAATATGATCAAAGGTATAACTTGCCTTGCTTGATTAATCATTCTCGCATTTGCCGAATCGACTCTCAAATCGTAAAATCTATCTGTGAAAATAAGCAAAATTCAAACAAAATTCAAATGAACTCCAAATAAATAAATTTTGGTTTAGTTAGCTAGATCTTGAATTTACATGAATTTAGAAATTTGAATCACCTAAATCGGAGTTCGTATGAAGAAATACAAGCTCCTGGAAGGTTTTAATCTAAAGAGACCCTAAATTATGATTTTTAGGAATTCCCCGAATTATTTTTCTAAAGAAAAAACTGAATTACTACGCACGCTGACGTTAGCGGCGAGAAAATCCGATTTTCAGCCAAATTAAATTTCTAAAGGAAATTGTTTGAGTCTTTGACATGTGGGCCCGTGTTCAATGGACCAAGCCCACGGTCCGATCAACGTCCACCGTTGATCCGGCTCACGGAACAGTAAACAGGGGGGGTGCGAGCTAACGCAGAGGCTGATGTGGAATCCACGTGGCACTGACGCGGGACGCATGCGCCGACGTGGCGTCAATGTGGCTACAACGTGGCTGAGCCACGTTAGCCCGATGAGGGGCGGAGCTTCGGTGAGGGCCTCGCCGGCGCTACGCACCACGGTGAGGGGCGTGGAAGTGCGTAAAAGAAAGAGGTTGTGGTGCTAGACCTGATGTGTGTGTTCGCGAAGGAAGGGCGTGAAGAGGTCGTCGGCGACGAGCGAAGAAGTGGCGGCGATGTTCGGTTATCGACTGCGAAGGCGTTCCCGGGGTCCTCCGACGAAGTGGATGGTGGCACCGTGAAGCTCTTGGCACGGCGATGCCAAAGATGTAAACGAAGAGGGCGGAGCGACTCTGATGGCGGCGGAATCGGAGGTTGAAGGAGCTTCGACTGGCAGCGAAAACCTTCAAAATCCGGGCGCTACGGGGCGAGAGGGGCTAAGTGGGTGGCGGCGCTGAGGTGAGGAGGTCAAGGCGGAGCCAGGGCGCTATTTATAGGGGTGTGGGTGAGGTTGAATTGTCGTGGAGAGCACGAAGGTCGTGCGGGCGTTATCGGCGGAATTAGGGCAATCAAGGCCAGAGATGGAGGGGATAATGGTGGTAACGGGCCGAGGATTGAAGGGCGATTTTAATGCGTGAGTTGATTCGGGAATTTAATGAGGATTTAGCCGAAATCGGAAGCTTCACGAAACACGTTCATGGCGGACTCAGCGGCGAGAAAGGAAAGCATCGCGGGGAAGAAAGGAAGGAGACGACGGGATTGAGTGGGCCCCACCTGTCGGCGACGGCAAGGAATAGGTAAGTAACGGGTGGTGTTTGGGCCGTTCGATTTCGATCGGACGGTCCAAACTGATTTGGATGTTCGGACGTCCGAACGTGCCATCGAAATCTAACCGTCCAACTTTGATCCAACGGCCGAGATTTGCTGAAGGGAAAATGCGCGGGCGAGCGGGCCGCGTGGGCGTAAGGATTGGAATGGGCTGAGCCAAATTCGGCCCAAGCACTATTGCCAATTTTAATTTGATTTAGCAATTTAAATAATTCCAGAAATTCAAATAGGCTTTAGAAAATAGCAAATAAAATCCAAAAATTATGATAAAATTCACAGAAATTATCTAAGGCATTTTGGACTTAAATAAAATATTTTCAACTTAAGTTTGGTAATAGATTTTGTAATTAATTTATTTTGGCTTTGAAATAATTAGGAAAAGCTTTTAAAATTTCGGAAAATTCTAGAAATTAATTAAATTTTCCTTTTTAACTTTAAATCCAAAGAAAAGCCATAAAAACAAATTTTTATTTTTGACTTTTAGAATTTAGAAAATTCAAGAAAAACAATTAAACTCTTTTAAATCTCAGAGAATCTAATAAAATAATAAATTTATTAATTTTTATTTTGGTAACAGAACTTTGGGATGTTACAATTCAATACATTGAAGAGGTCGATTCCAACAAAAAAATTCATGGAACCGGACTTTACATAAGAGTCGATTCAAAGCATTAAGGGCCTGTTTGGTACAGCTTCTACTCCCAGCTTCTCAATTGATTCTCGTGGAGCCGTACCAAACACCCTGATTCTCAAAACACCAGATTCTGATTCTCGCGTGGAGCTGTCTCAAAAATACACTAGGGAGGAGAAGCAGCCTTTCTTTGGATTCTCGTGAGAATCCAACTCGATAGAAGAAAAATACCCTTCGAAGTTGAGTATATTTACCCGCAAAATGCCATTACTTTCCCATCGCACCGATTCCCCGGCGCACCCTTCGCTCAAACGCTTTTCTTCTATCGAGTACCCGGCCGAACCTCCACGCATGCCACGGACCTCCATGCGACCTCGCCCTCGTCCCGTCCTCTCTTTCCATCGCCACACCCACTTCAAGATCCGCCGATCCCCGCCCGCCGCCTCTCCATCATGGCGGGATCACGGCGGCGAGATCCTAAGTGTCAAGCATCATTGAAGAGCTCCTCGCCTCTCCCGCCGAAGCTGGACGACTACGCTGGCGCCTTACGCCTTAAGCTCCGCCTCTCACTCACCTCCAATGCATTGCTGGTGCCGGTCTCGCCATGGCCGGAGATGCGACTTCGGGATGCGGGCGCCGAAGAGGCCACGACGGCGAAGACGGCGTTCGACGTGAAGATCGAGAAGTACGAGGTGGCGGCGAAGATAAAGATCATCAAGGAGGTGTGCGCGGTGACGGACCTGGGGCTGAAGGAGGCAAAGGAGCTCGTGGAGAAGGCAGGTTTTGATTGCATTGTTGTAGCTTTTGACTATCCTCAAGCCTAATCACTGATTGATCTTCTAGAATCACGCAAATAAGGTGTCCCTGTGTTGTGCTCCAATTACTTGTCTGGATTGAATATTTGAACAGCCGCCTCGACTAGTCTGAGGGTATACAAAGTTGCAATTCTTGTTGGCATTACTGTATGCGAGGATTAGAATATGCTAGTTTCAGTTAAATTCGATCAGATGGCCATCATGCTTTCCATTAATTAGATGCAATGTTTGAAAATGATGGTTAAAGGTTCGCCTGTGAATGAATGGTGAAGTTCATACATTTCGCGTGTTTATTTGTCGAAAAACTGTGATGCGTTGTCTGTTTAACTAACTTTTGGGGGGTTTGAAAGTATAAATAAGGAAGCTTTCTTCACCATATACGAGTAGCTCATTTGAATTGAAGACATCTGAAGCCATGGATAGATCACAAGTTCAGCTATTGTCCTGAAACCATGGATACATCTGAAGCTAATGACACAGAACTACATAGCTATAAGCTATTGATGTTGATACTTTAAATAAATTTGTTATTTAACGTATGAATTCTTGTCCTGAAACCAGGGGATTGTGATGTTTGCAAGCTAATCTGCTGTTTGTTTGAGAACTCTTTTGACTGAGAATCTGTTAAAACTTGGTTGATATTTCGTAATGTTGTGTTTTTAACGTGCGGCAATATCTCATCAGTTATTTACTTCTGGTAATCTTCAATCATGTTGGAGCTTGGTTGGCTGCCAGTTGATGGTAACAAAAATCGCAAGGTAGCTGGTTGTAATGTTGTTTTCTATAACAGTTAGCAACGTCCCGTAACTCATATCAAATGATGTTACAGGCTTTCGACCCGGTCACCATGACGGCGTGGTCTCATCTATTTTTAACATAGAAAATTAAATCAATATTATCGCAAAAAAGAATTATGAATTGGAAAAATATCATCCAATGTGAGAATGACAAATGAACTTATGTCACAAATCAGTTGTGCATCTATCTCTTTTCAACTCGATGATCTTATCTTTTTTTTATGTCATTGAGCACAATACACGTACACAGGGGTGGAGCTGGGCCTCGGGCAGCTAGGGCAATAGCCCGATGCCTAGGATCAAAAGCTCATATAAAATCTTTTGAAAAAAAAAACGAGTTTGACCCAAAAATATGACTTGGGCCTTGACCGTTTTATCTTTGTTTGATATCATGTACAAAATTATTTACTTGTAATGTTCATGCATTGAATGTTGATATACATGAATTTTCTGTCTTATATTGCAGGTAAATATTATCTTGTCGATGCCGGTTATCCAAACAGGCCTGGATATTTAGCGTCATACAAGGGCCAAAGGTATCATGTTCCAGAATTTCGGAGCAACCAGAGGTAACATGGTCTATTTGCCTCTAATCCTCCTCATATGGTTTTGGGAGCCAACCTACCAGCCAAACGCTTTTAACAGATAGCTTCAGATTCTCAGAGAAGTGGATTCTCAGAGAATCAGGAGCAAAATCTGGAAAATGGGAATCTAGAGCTCTACCAAACAGGGCTAAATGAGAGAGAGAGTGCGGTTGAGAGAGGATATTATTTTTTTTGTGATTTTTTAATGTAACGTGAATCCCAATTGTTAGTAGAAATTAGATCAATATATTAAAGAAAAATAAGCTAACTTCGTTAAATGCTTATATAATATCTCTTTTAAGTCCACCTCGGTTTAATACACTAAAGCTCTTACCTGCTCTTGCTACGTTAGATCATAATGTTCAAAACGAAATAACTTTTGTTGTAAGCATGCCACCTGCATCTCACACCGACTTCCGCTTCGCCTCCGTTCCACCAGCCGCGCAACTGAGGGCCCCTCCGTCTTTATTTTATTTACAGATAGCACCCCGTCCGTACGCCTCGCCGGCGAGCCGCTGAGAGCGAATGCCGGAGCTCTAGCGCTCCCTCCCTCGCCGGCGGCGCGGAAGACGGCCATGAGGAAGCAGCTGCCGCCGACGCAGCACCGGCTCAGGTGGCTCCGCGCGCTGCTGCTCGCGCTCCCGCTCCTCTCGCTCCCCGTGCTCTACGCCTCGCTCGGGGCGGCGCACTCGCCGCCCCGCAGCCTCCTGGGAAGGGAGGCGGCCGCCCGAGCCGCCGCCGAGGCTGGCGTACCTCATATCGGGTGGCGCCGGCGACGGCCCGCGGATCCGGCGGCTGCTGCGGGCGCTGTACCATCCCTGGAACTATTACCTCGTCGGGGTCGGGGAGGAGGAGCGCGCGGATCTCGAGGCTTTCGTGCGCGGCGAGGAGGCGCCGCGGCGGTACGGCAACGTGCGGGTGGCGGCGGCGGGGAGTGGGGCGCGGTCTCGCGGCGGGGCCCCACCGAGCTGGCCGCGACTCTCCACGGCGCCGCCCTGCTGCTGCGGGAGTTCGAGGGGTGGAGCTGGTTCATCAATCTCAGCGCCTCCGATTACCCGCTCATGCCACAAGATGGTAACTTCAGCTCCCTCGTGAATGGATTGCCCCTACTTCCTAACGATAGTGTTTCTCACTTGCAATTTAAATGTGTTTGCGTTTCAATTGTATAGCATAGGTTGCTCTTTCTTATTAAATTGGCCATATCACACACTTCTAGTTGCCAAAGACTATAGATTGTGTGCCTTAGTGCACGCAATATTGCAGTAATTAGTCTAACTGATATTAGCGTGTCGTTCAACTCAGACTGATATTAAGTGCTAGTGCTACTCATATCCTATGATGGCAAGTTAGTACTTTAGTTTCATTTATGGTATGTGTTGCCGCATACTGTTGAATACTTGCTGAAATGCTTGTTATATTAGCTTCAGTGTATTTGGGTTAGATTAAGTGTAGCTTCTGTTCATTTAGGAGCTTAGAGTTATGGAAATTTTTGGATTACATATCCATTTCACAAAGGTTGGGTCTGTTTACTACTATTTTCTACTGTGCTCTGTTACAATTTATCATGCTAGTTGTCGCGTAGACTGCTCTGTAAGGTGGCAGTGGCAGGTTTTCAATTGCTATAATTCCATGCAATCAGTTTTATTGTTTGGTGTTAAATCAGTTTAGGACTAAGGCGTATTGCTCAGTTTTATTGAAAGCCAACTTCAAACTAGAGAGGAAGGAGAGAATACAGATAAACCTGGGAGCGCTAGCTTTCCTAGTCTTCATACAAGTTCTCATGCCACAAAATACAAACAAACAGACATAACTACTGAAACTAAACTACTTTCCAGGGTATTAACATAACAAAAGGATAAGCAACAGTGCTTCAAATTCAGCTCCTCATATTCAACACTTTGGCGATCCACTTCACATCGTCCGCTCGCTGATATATCTCCTCACCCTGCAACGGCACTCAGAACTACATCAAGTAGGTTGATAAATAACTTCATAAGGTGCTCGCGGCAGTTCGTTTTCCAAAACCATATCACTACACCACTTCCCCTGTGCAATTCCACCTCCTTGATTCTCTTTTTAAGATTTCTTCTTTCCTGTACATCTGCCACGCCCAAAGACCTGCTAATAGGATGTGTTTTCAGTTACCTTATTTTTCTCCATACACCTACTCAAGTACCCACAGCTTGTAGTGTTTATATTGTTGAAATGGATGACCAAAAAGTCTTGCGCTTCCAGGGTGATATGCTCTCTCTTGTTGTGCACATGTAGGATTCCTTCTAGATTTCTGCATTGACATGAAAACACAAAACTTTCTACTTAAAAGTATTGGTTGCATTGAAAAGAAAGATCTGCGCTTTAGTTTGGTTAAGATTTAGGTGAGATAGACTTAGGCAATGCCTTTACCACTGTTGCATGCCACCTAAAAGACGCTAAGGATCATGCACGCGTCAAATGCCCTTGTATGCTCCAAAAAGCGTGCATGCAATTTCTTTTTTGTATCTCACTTAAACGAGGCAAAGTCCATGCATGATAAGAGGCATGAAAATAGTCAGTCCTCATCTATGCTTTAGATCTTATACCTGCAAATCCATGCCACTATGATATGAAATATTGTTGAAGTTCATCATGTATGCTACATCAGCTATTACAAATGTCACATTAAAATTGCAATAAATTATTGCATTCATAGCATTCCATCACTTGAGATGCTTTGTACACTAATGATATTAAGTGCTTTTTAGGCTAGCCAATGTTAGAGTTGTATTCTATCATTGAATATGTTATATTGGAATAAAAAATAGTTAATTCTATCATCTTGTATAAAATTTAATTGGAACATTATAGATGTATCAAATCAAGAACGTTGGATGCTGGATGTCTACATTTATCAATAGTTCAATACCTTTATTATTTTGAAGGGCTCAATGGCAAACCAAAGATTTCCTGTGCTCCTGGACTTATTTATAGTTTGTAAGGTTTCCAATTCCATACCTAGTTTTTCCAACAAATTACTGATGTGTACCTATATGTTGATTGGTGACACATTTATGGATTGCAACTCTCTACCAAGATAGTTGGTGTTCTCTAACTTTCGAAACTAATATTCATGTTCTTGCCCTCATACTTGACAGACATCCTTCATATCTCCTCATATCTTCCAAGAGATCTGAACTTTATTGAGCACACAAGCAATATTGGTTGGAAGGAGTAAGCATTTTTTCCCTGTGTGTTTCTTAACCTTCTGATATGTTCTTTATTATGATTCTTTGGTTGCATGTGCAGGTATCAAAGGGCAAGACCAATAATTGTAGATCCAGCATTGCAGATCTCAAATAAAACTGAGGTTGTGACAACAAAGGAGAAAAGAAGCATGCCTTCAGCTTTCAAAATATTTGCAGGTACTGTCTCGTCCTTATTTTCTACTTTATATGATTAAAATATTCTGTACAAATTCTCTGCAACACTTCACTGTTGCTTATCTGCCTTCTTTTCAGAATAATCTCTTCAAGCACAATACTGACAGATTCCCATCCATGTTACTAGGGTATAGAGCATAACAAATAACAACTGAAGTATTAACTGCCTTTTGTCGAACATTTTTTTATTCCAACCTGTAGATAATAATCATAATATGGATGGCATCAAATATTCATGTATGCTCATAAAATTACCTTCCTCAAGGTTGTCTAATTGTTACAGCAAGCTCATTCAATGGATGTGAAGTAGTTCTTGCATAATAGGTATTGTAATATCAGACATGTAGGGGGTGCTTACGCAAACTATTTTTAAAATAAATGATCACGAGGAGATGAGATAAAGAAATACTTGTGCAAATGAACTAACAGGGATATAATGCATTTTTAGTCGTCCATTACCTTTACAACATTGACCACTTGCCCAACCATTATCGCAGTTGCAATTTTGAGAGTTGACGTCATCTGCAGGGAACTATGTAGGAACTTTTACTTGAGGTTGAGGGTAAACGGAATATGTAATAGTTCGATATTTGGATATTTCCCTTTTAGCAGAATTATATAGTTTTTTCCTTAATGAAGTATTCTCCTGAAGATGAAACTTTACATAGACGTCTATATTTTGGCTGTCAACGATCAAATGCTACTCCGTTTTAATCTGTAAATTTGAGCTTTAACCAATGACCATATTCTCCTAATGTAGGTTCTTCATGGGTAATACTTAGCCGATCATTCCTGGAGTTTTGCCTATTGGGATGGGACAACCTTCCTCGCACATTACTCATGTATTTCACCAACTTCTTGTCATCCTCGGAGGGCTACTTCCACACAGTGATCTGCAACTCAAAGTACTACCAGAACACCACCGTTAACAACGACCTCCGTTTCATGGCGTGGGACAACCCCCCTCGGACGCACCCTGTTAACCTGACGACGGATTATTTCAACGCGATCGCAAACAGCGGGGCGCTGTTCGCGCACTCCTTCGCTAACGACAATCCGGTACTGGATATGATCGACGCCGAGCTGTTGAGGCGAGCACCATACTGCTTCACACCGGGTGGGTGGTGCCTGGGTAGCTCGGTAGGCGGCAAAGACCCCTGTACCTTCTTCGGAAGGTCCTTTGTCCTCAGACCGACGAAGAGCTCGGCGAAGCTAGAGAAGTTGTTGTTGAGACTTTTGGAACCTGATAACTTCAGGCCTAAACAGTGTATATAACACTCATGTTACATGTGTAGCCAGTTCTAGAATTTTGGTAGTGTTCAGAGGCAAAAGCGTTGATGAGGTCGTTTTGATTGTTTCGGCGGTAGGCACGAGGCGTGGTGTTGTATACTTGCAGCCGGAAAGCGCAACTGAAGTGATTGAAACTAAAGATGTATATGGTCTCTTCTTTAGATATGCATACATCCAGACTTCAGAGCGTCCACGCCTGCACGGTAACTGGAAAGTGGGAAAAGTCTGGCCGGGGCTGGAGGTCGGATACTGGATTTTTGCCCTTAGGCTGATTTTGTTTGAATCAGAGCCCTAATCTCTCTCTCTCTCTCTCTCACATAGTCAACACATAGTCAACCACGGGCTGTGTGAGTATCCAGTCGGCCCAGGAACACAGGAACAGAACGAAAGAAGATCTTCTGCAACTTGGTGAGGCCTCCTCCTAAGGAAAACCCACTAATAATTCGCACACTTAAGTCCTTAAAAACATCAATTGGACCGAATACTCTAGAACCGCAGGTCCGCAGCCCGCACTGCTTTCTCCTGAGTTACCACCTTCCGCAGGCCCTCGTACGCGAAAGTGCCGATTGATTCTCCGCTCTTCCGAGTTCCAGAGACCACTTGTCCCCACTCCTCACCGCGCGCGCCGCCTCCTCCTCCAAATCACGCTGCGGCCGTCCGCCCGTCGGTTTCTCCGTTGAGGTACGCACTCCCCTCCCCTCCCCTCCGTTTCCCTTTATGTGCACGCGCACACGACCTACCCTCGAGCGTCGTTTCCCTATTTCTCCGTCAATTTTGTCCCAACGCGTGAAGAAGCTAGGGTCGCTACTTAGGCTCTGTTTGGACGGGCATCCGCTTAGGCTTTTGGATGAGAAAAACCGGAAGCCAAAACAAACGGCTGGCTTTCGTCGGAAGCTCGAAGCCTTCAATACGCGCGGAAGCCGGAAGCCGGTACTGAGCCGCTTCCCGCCCCTTCCTCCTCACCGTTCCGAAAATGCCCCCCAACTTCCCGAAAATTACCCGCCCCCGTACCCTAGTTCTTAAGCCAGGAGCGTGCGTTCCCCTCCCCGACTGCGCCTCCCCCCGCCGCCGCTACCGGGATTCTCGCCGCGCCCGGTGGCCCGTTCGCACCTCCCGGCCGTCTCGTCGCCCTCCCAAGACGGCCATTGAGCTGCCAGATCATACGCCAAAGCCCTACGACCACGACAGGTTCCCCCCCCTCCTCGATGCTGCTTCTCTTGTCTTCTCTTCTCCCCATCCTTAGCGGCAACATTACAGGACGTAGTTCTCCCCATCTCGACCATCTTCCTTTTGGTGGACTGTGTACTGATGCCGCGTGGATTTCTTAGCTAATTCTTGCTGATACAACTATGATTTATGATCCTGTATCAAAGCACTTTGCTCATAAGGAAAAAATGTGAGTAGGAATTGAATAATTTTCATGTGGAGGGTGGGCGCTTTTTTTTTAAGGACTTCAATCCTGAATCGTCCGTATGAAAAATCCATGAATCCAAGCAACTCGTCAGTTTCTTTTTGACTTTGTTGAGCACTGCATTGCTCTTGAACTGGTGGTAAGGCGCTTGCATATACACTGCCTGCCTTCAACTGATGGTGAGTTCTGGGCAGTCAGGTATGCATAGGGTGATCTTTGCATTGATAATTTAGCACTTGGAGCACAGACCCACTCAATGGAAGCATAATAGTGGACCATGAATGATTAGTCCTTTCATAGAGCATTAGTGCTTGTCTGTCCATAAGAACAACAGTAGTAGTCTTCGTTATTGACAGAAATCCGAACTAGCACAAACTATATGGCAGTTCCATGTTGTAGTTACATATTTCCTTATATATAGATGGATAAAGCACAAGCCGCAAACACTGCTATATGGGATGCATTCACAAATGAAGTGTTCATTGACATCTGCGTGGAAGAGGTGCTTGCAAAAAATAGACCCCTGCAATGTTTGAATAACATAGGGTATCACAACCTTATGACCAAGTTCAAAGAACACACTAATAAAGAGTACAACCGTAAGCAATTAAAGAACCATTGGGACAGTTTGAAAAGGGACTATTCCAATTGGAAGACATTGAAGCTCCATGCAATTTTTAGAGTGTATATTGGAACGTGAATGGATATGCAATTGTTGTGAAGATGATTAATCTGATTTCTCTTGCTTCTAGTTTGGATCCTAGCATGATCAATGGATGAATTTTTTGCATGGAGCATGGTCTTGTATTGGTTACTCAAGTTGTTTTGTAGTATGTTGAAGTAACTCTGGATGCCTCAACATCTATAGAAATTTGTTCGATTACTCTTATTGTAATTATCTCCATTATAGCAAGTTCCTGCTATATATACAGCTACATTCATACAAATTGTCCATAATTGCCTTCACTGATTGTTATTGCAATGTTTAATGTTTCTATTTATGTGAATAACTTGTAAAATGACATCTCATTATTCCTTTATGGTTTGTGTCTATCACGGACAATATCGGTAGTTGTCGTTTATTGCTATATTATTTATGTTTTGCCATGTTTTTCTTATTATATTTTATGTTGAAGCATTTTTGCTAAAGTTTCATGTCAATGAAGCATTTGTTGTTATGTCCTAGTGTGGGTAGAAATTATCGTTAGTTTTAAGATGTTAGCCTATAAGAATTTAGCCCGAGGCTTGATCAAATCCTAGATCCGTCATTGCGTGGTATAGTATGTTGTTTCTCTTGAAGGAGAATTTTCGCAGTTGCTTTGGCTTATTTTTTTGTTATGTCCTAGTGTGGGTAGAAATTATCGATAGTTTTAAGATGTTAGCCTATTAGAATTTGGCCCGAGGCGTGATCAAATCCTAGATCCGCCACTGCGTGGTATAGTATGCTGTTTCTCTTGAAGGAGAATTTTCGCAGATTGCTTTGCAATATTCAAGCCACAAAGACATGAATGCTACTATAGCGTGAAACACCTATCTAACCCGAAAGTGCCTTCACACACCTATATTGTTTGTATTGTATTCGCATTGTAAAGTTCTCCGTGATCTGTTATTGCTATTGGGAACCTTGCTTGCTTGCATTACTCATCAGAGAGTTTAACTCACGTGTTAATCGGTGGAGCGGCTGAATGGGTCGGAAGGTGGTGGGCTGTACATAAACCCGAAGAAGTTTGGTGGTGTCGTGAAGCCTTGCATGATGGAGATGGTGTCATTCCTCAACCGCTCGCCCTGAACAAGCGAGAGCGATGACAAGTGCACGAGGCGAAGGAGCTCTTGGTTGCTCGCATCAAGCTCGTGTTTCCACCACCTTTGTTTAGTTTTTTTCATCCCTCATAAGTTAGAATTTCAAACCTCACTTACTATTTAGAATTTTTCATCCTCGATTGCTTACCTAAACTTGAGAGTTGAAAATGAATCTCGATGCCTCCTTTTGTGCTTATTGCGTAAAGGCAAACCAAGAACGCAAAGAAAGACCATCAATTACCATCTCCACGGCTTGGGAGAGACAAGTTCGCTAGTTCCGACGATAATCAAGACATTTCCTTTTCATATTACCTTGTGCCGAGGTCCGGAGGACAGACAATTTTCTTCTACGTAACCTTGCTGAAATGGAGCAGAAATTTATGAGTGTTATATAGACATGGACATGTTAGTAGAAACTATTATTATATCATCATTTCATGCAGATTGTGAGACAGGAGTGCGGCATCAATATGGCTTTATTCTGATGGAATAAACAACACTCGATCTTGCTTCTTTTCTTGTAACTGTTGCGCTACTAATTTGGTTGGGTGTTTGTTTCAATTATAGCACTAGTCCTCCTACCGTAAACTGTGGTTTGAACCTAACCCAATTGCAGCTCTGGTTGCAATTGGCAGTTTTCAGTGTGTGTGTGTGTGTGTGTGTGTGTGTGTGTGTGTGTGTGTGTGTGTGTGTGTGTGTGTTGTGGTTTCGAGCGCAATTCCAGTTCTGGTTACGCGAGTTTAAGCTTGTTACTGGATAGTTATATGTATCTGATGAGCTTGCACTCAACCATGTAATTAGCATTTTCGGTGTGCCTTTTTTCGACAACTCCATCTCTGCATCTCTGTATACAGAACAATCAAACTGTTCAAGCAGTTCGATCAAGCATCACTTAAGCTTCGACAAGCCCGAGTCCGAGCCCTCACATCGCCGTCGTCCACCGCCGCTGGTGCTCTCCGCCGCCGTTCCCGGTCTTCTCTTTGCCTCCTCTTTGCCGAGTTGAACATCGCCGCCCCTCTCCTCCTCAACTTCGACCTCCCGCCTCGGGAAACATTTCGCCGAGCAGTTGCTGTGCACGGCGAGCGGGGTCCATGGCGACAGTGAAGGCCAAATCCATTGCCCTATCCGTCACCGACAAGTGCGGGATACTACTCCCCAACAACCTCGGTGCTCGCTCCTCACTTGGTGCTCTCTCGCTCTAGCTAACTCTCTCCTGTCCTTTGCAGAACATCTTGACCACCAGTTGAGAAGCTCACCTCAACACCATCAAAGCCGACGCCAAGGGAAGGTGCGCCCACCGTTTCCTACACCTCTCTTGATTCATATACTCGTGTCATCCATATGCCTGTGCAAATAGCGCCTAAAAGATTAAAAAAAAATCTTGTTTTGTTGGTTTTGCTTGGGTCGCAGCTCATGGGCAGTAAGGGGGTGATTTACACGTCGAAGCTGCACTACATGGTCCAGAAGGGCACGCCCTACTTGATTGTCCCCGAGAACCAGATGCACAACATTGTAATGCTCTAGCACCAATGCTTGTTTCATTTATGGCGGTTGATTGATATCTAATAGTGGTTGCTGTTATGATTAAATTGCGTGAAATGTGTTGCTTATGTGGAATCTTGTGTTCTATAGAACATCATAATTGATGAGCGGGGGTCTCTCTCCGTGTGCAGTGTGCAGTCCGATCCCTGGTCGCCTTACCAGCCTGCTCAAGTCACTCAACAAGGTCCTTCCTCCTCTATAAGCTTAAAGGCATCACAAATTTGCTGTGCGGTTGCTCCTATTTCCTTTATTTAGTATTGTTACCTTCGGTGGTGATCTTGTTATCTGGTGCAGCTGCCTCCTCGGGTTGCTATGACCTGTGATGTCCTGCGCATGAAAGCGACAAAGGTAAGCTTGTTCTGAATGCCCCCAACAGGGGTGGACATGTTTGATTGTCCAGTAGTAGGTGGTAAAGTGATATTGAATTATTGATTGTGCTTAAGGTTCTGGTTGTAGGCGATAGCCTCAAGAAAGCTATTCTGAAGGAACATAAAGCTGCTAGCGAAGCCAGTTATGGGGGTTTCAATGATATTGTCTTCTGCAAGTGCTACTCAGAGGTCACAGAGCTTAAAGCCTCCTTAGTTTACTCAATGAAGAGAGCTCCTACAATATCTTGAAGTTTGAAATTGGGTGAGTAATATATGTTTTACTTATTGATTTTCTGATGTTCAGTACCCTTTTTTTATCGCTTAGCGTCAAAATAAGTGATTTCAAAATGTTATCAACGTAAGTAGTTACAAGGAGCTATTTGTAATTGTGGAGATATCTATATTGCGGTTCATGTGTTTACATAGATTCCTCTAGGAGCAGCCATAATATCGAGTTGGATAATTTTGAACCACCGAAAGCAGATCTACTATGTTAGCTTTTCTACTTGATTGATTTCAACTTTGCATCTGCACTTCTGTACCTTATAACAACAACTGCATGGACTGTCTATATTTTAAGCTAAAAATTTGTCATCGGGGTGTTAGTTGATTGCCCAACAATTATATCTTGTTTCACCTTGTCATTTTACACAAACTATGCTCAGTTGCTCAACAATTATATCTGTGTGGGCTCGTTGCCGTTGGTGTTGTCGCTGGCGAAGACGACCGCGCGTGCTCACAATCCGCCGCCGCCGTCGGAACTCGGAAGGGAGACACCTCCAATTGGCCTCTGTGTGCGGTACGAATTTTGGATCGATTTTGATAGACCTAGACGCATCGGAGATTTCGGGATCAGTTTAACAACATAGTGGGGTTCGATATCGGGTAGGGTTGAGAAAACCCGATAGGAGACGCGCGCAGTTATTCCAACCGGTGACAGTGATGGGAGCGTCGAGATGGACAGTGGATTGAACACCAGGAGTACGTACTGCGTGGGCTTGTTGCTGCTGGTGCCGCCGCTGGCGAAGACGACCGCGCATGCTACATCGCTTGCTTCAGCATACATATTTCTTCCATTCCCAAATGAGTTTGATGCTGCATGGGAACCTAGTGCAGATGAGCTTCAGATGCATATACTTCTAAATCTGAATTTTGATAGTCATTGGGTGCAACATACCTGTTTTGTAATACTTGTATTAGTTCAAATATTGGAATCCTGACGTGCATCCTGAGCTCTCCAGTTTTTTTTAACTAGTAATATACTTCTTTTATGAACACAGTACTCTCTTTTTTTCAGAGCATGTACACTCCTTTTCAGGATATACTCCTTCACTTAGTCTCTTATTACAATATATACTCCTGACAATGTTAATATTTTTTTTACATACTTCTTTATTTAGTCTCCATACTCCTGATCCTTTTGGGGGGGTATCTTTTTTCCGATATACTTCTTTATTTAGTCTCCTATTTCAATATAGGAAGAAGTCAATTCTACCCTCTTAAGTATGGACATGCGGACAAGTAACCCCCTGTATTAAAAAATTGGCCCTTTGACACCTCCAACTTGTAAAACCGGACAACCTTCCCCCTGAGGCTGTTTCGTGCGATAGTATTGCGCATGTGACGTTTGGTTGATCCGATTTTGCCACGTAGACCGATGTGTAGGCTAGGTGAGTTGGCAATCTTTTTTATTTGTTCTTTGGCACCGCCTTCCCCATCCCGCCCGGGCGCCGCCTCCCCATCCTGCCCGACACCGGCTCCCCATCCCATCCTGCTCGAGTGCCGCCTCCCCATCCCGCTCGACGCCGCCTCCCCATCCCATCCCGCCCAGGCGCCGCCTCCCGCCTTCAAGCTCTGATTCTCCAGATCTCCTGCGGCCGCGCCCACGACGTCAAGATCGCAGAGTTCGGCCCACTGAGCCTCCTTCACCAAGAGGGTCGGCCCGACTTTCGTGTTCCTCCTTTGTCTACCACCACTCCCAGACCCCCTACCGGGACCAGAGGCACGCCGCTGCCCACCTGTGTCGAGGAGGCCCTCCGCATGGCCAACTCCGCCACCGGCGGAAACCTCGCCACCCTGGGCATCGCCTTCCTCCCCACCCTCGCTGCCACCTGCACCTTGCTCATGACTGCGATGCCTCAGGTGCGGCATTGTGGCGCCAGATCATATTCTTTGCTTTATGATTCATGGCGGTTGTGGTGTGGGCTCCTCTTCCTCCCCCTCTAGCGGTAGCCGCTCGTAGACGGCATTGGCGAACGACGCGACCATGAGGACCACGGCCCCACGGCGACCAGCTGGCCGACCACATTCCCACCGACCACCTGCCGCTGCCCGTTGTTGGAGTTAATCCTGCTATCCGATTTCTAGTTGAGTCATAGAGTCGTTTTGTTAGTTATGTCAGTTTCAGAAGTCTGTTCAGATTCAGAGTTCTTGCAGAATTCGGTTACAAATTCTGAACGAAGATGTAATTTGTTTTGTAGTCGATTTTGGTAGAAGTAGTTTCTGTATTGAGAATGTAATCTTGATTATAAATAGAAGAGAAAACAGAGAAAAGGGTGCGCTTGAGTTTAGCACCGCAAAGTTGACTGCTCTCTGTTATTTTATTTTTTATTTTTAGTTACTATTCTTGTTACAACAATCATCGAATTGTCTGAATTTGCTCTGTCTCTGAACTTCAGAGAAGTCTGAACTGCTTCTGGTTTCAGTCTACACCCGTGAGGGACATGATCTCGCATAGCTCTACCACCTCTACCTTTTTCCACGGGACGCTCGCCTCCTTCGCCATGAACGCGCTCAGGTCGAACTGGTTGCCGCCGAGGAGAAGTGTCTGTAGGGAGGAGAAGTTGCCGATGGACGCCGGGAGCGATCTGTTGAACCTTGTCGACGATCAAGTCGCCGATCTTACGAAAATGAACGAGGAAAATGACGTGGAATATCCTGGAATGGAATGGGGGTCGCTCTTTATTGATATGAACTGGGTTTTACAAGATGTGGCTAAGTACTACCCTGAATTACACTGAATGGGGGAATGTCTAATCGAGTAATCAGACTTAGAATATGAGTCCAAGTCTGATTATCTAGCCTCTAATTCCACCGCTTAGGCTTCTGTGTATTCTGTTGAACTGTCGTTGTTCTTGTCTTTGTTGGTCTTGGTCTTGTTGTCTCTCTCGTCGTGTCCGTCTTCTCGCGCTTCACCTTTAAATAACTTCGAAGAGGTGGCGAGCATTCTGGAGAAGACGCCTCGTGAAACGTTACGATCGGGTTTGAACGGTGGAGCGATTAGCAACGTGCTAACTTCCTTGCGGTTGCTCGTGAAAAGCTTAACCGTAGGGTGGTTAATAGTCGATGTCTCGTGGTTGTACCATCGCATAGTTTGGAACGATAGCACGTGTTCCATTTATCATACGATAAGAAATACCACCGATAATTTTCTGAGCGGTTATCCGGTCGGGATTAGGCACAAAGCCTCATCCCACTGTGGTACCCATTAAGTAACCTTCGAAATACTAACGACTGTGGAGGTCGTTAGTCTTAGGGTCACGACCATGTAGACGTATGGTCTTTTATTATGTATTAAAATAATACATAGAGGTTTTAATCCTCGTCGGCTAGCCCCGAACTTTAAATGAACCGGTCGTGTATATACCTTTTTCCGATGAAATCGATCGAGGCGGAACCCATTTAATGTCGTGGTATACTGAAGTGGTCTGTGTTCACTTTAAAGTTGAGAACTTGCCTTGGGAAACGAAGAGTTCCTCTCGTCTGCTTGAACAAAAAGAAGCTTTTTATCGCTTGGACTTTTGTGGGAATCCTTCAAAGTATCTAAGTTTATAAAATCTTCTCTCGCTGGGCTCTTAGAATTTTTATGCTTCCAAAATCCCCTTTCGATCCCCTTTAGCTTCTCGCCAAGAAATCCTCCAGAGTTTTTTCCTGTTCTTCCGACCACGAAGTCTCCAACTTTCACTACTCATCCTTGAGGATTTTCGCCATGTCGGAGCAGATTACAAAGTGGTTGCCTTCGGAATTGGGCAAGAAAAAGCTTGAGGCTTTGGCGAAGATGGGAATGCTCCCAGATAGGAATCTGATTAATTGGAGACCGCGACTGGAGAGCATTTTCCGAGCCGTGAAGATGAGGAAATCCCTGTTTTTCTTGCCTACATCGAATGCGGGCCGAGATTACCGCAGACACAAATTCCTTCTTCGCGTTCTTGAACATTACGGGTGGAATTAGTGAATTTGGCCCCAAATTCGATCGCAAATATCAAGATTTTCGCATATTTGTGCGAGGCATACCGGGAATACAACCGAACTTGAAGCTTTTTAGTTATTTCTACCGCATGGTGATGGGAAAATCATGCAAAATCAAGCGACTCCGGGAATGCACATTGCGCCTTCATGACGGGAAGGCCGATGAGTACATCCTCATGTACGCTGAAAGTCTTCGTGGTCGCTATGGAAAAGTCTCGGTTTTACATGACTTACGAAGACGATGGCCTCTACTCACGAACTAGAGCAAGTGAAAACCCCAAATGGAAGGAGACCGTAAAGAAGATAGGGATAGTCAAAAGATGGGCGGATGCCATCTATGACTTGCGAGTCAGGGGCCTGACTTCGTGGCATGTGGTGAAGGATTTCACCTTTCGTCAGATTAGCCCATTGAAGCTCCGGACTCATTCCCTGCTCTGGTGCCTTGATCGTGATGAAGCTACCTCAGAAGGTGGTAAGTCTTTGAGATAAATTCCGATCGGTATTTTGATTTGATTAATGTATTACCTTAAAATCTGTCTATTCTTCCTTCATTAAAGCTCTTTCCCGGGAAATTAGAGAACGAGTCGAGGATGATCTGTAAGGGGAGCTCGAGAAAAGGTGAATGCCCCAAGATCTTAGCCGTAACTCCTATTGAAGGAGATCGGCAAGGCTTAAGGTAATTTAATCAAAATTCCTTTTACCATGTGTATACATATATTCCACCAGATTTCCAATCGTGTTTACATTTGCGATCGGTCGGATTGCGAATCATACAATCTGGTGAGGATCAACGCCCCACCTTAGTTCTCGACCGAGTCGTGCCTCGAGGCACTTGAAGGAGATGAATCCTCGAGGTAATAGAACATTTGGAATCATATATGTACGAATTTTTTAGATAAAGGATTTCTTCACCCAATCAAATTTGTTCTTTGATTTAGGTGGATAAGCTCGAGGGCCCAGAATGTAATCATGAGGTCAGAGACTCCAGAGTGGTCGTGGCACGACCTTTCGGTTGTTCTTGAAACAATCGATCCGAGATTGATGAAACCACTCCCCCACCGGATAGTCGGGAATGTGGACCTTGATGAACCTGGTCGAGGACATAGCTTCCGACATCTTGTTGGAGGATGTGAGGGTTCAACAAACCTTCTTTGGTCGAGAACCAAAAAATTGGAGGAGAAGAAAAGGAAGGCTAAGCGGCACAGATTTCTCTCTTGCGCGTTTGAGTCAAATCCGGAGATTAACAAGGAATGTACAAATGAAAATGGTCGTATAAGTATGTACCTTTAATAATTCCTTGATGATTTGATACTTTGAACTTCCCATCTTCGGTTTGCATAGGTCTTCTGGTGTTCCGGTCGTTTCCCACTGTGTTCTTCTGAGGACTCGCTTTGTGGAAGTTCCCGACCAGAGCACTTCTCAGGACAAAGTTCCTGAGGAAGTAGTGGTCGAAGAAGCCCCCGAGCAGGTGACAAGGACAACGGTTGAGTTGGATCCTTTGGTGATTGAAACCCCTTCTGTGGAGGTAGATGCCTCTGAGAGGTCTCAACAGGCTCCGATCACTGTTGATAACCCTTCCCAACCTAACAAGTTCCTTTTAGCCCCGATTTATCGAGGATAAGGAGCTTGATGAGGCGTGGCGAAAGTATCGGATACTCAACTCAAGATGCACCCCGATTTGATTTTCTTTGGTTATAATGACCGAGCAATTGAATAAGTATTCTCGACCAGCTTCATAGCTCTTCTTTAAAAGTTTATAAGAAACTTAAGAAAGAGAACGCTATTTGTGTAGCATTTGGTCGAGAACTTTCTTTGTGATCGGAGGATGACCAAATGAGTTAAGGACTTGGAGCAAAAGCACTCGAGTTGGAAAGTAAGAACTTTTCCTTTTAAACTTTTGTTTCTTCTTCAATACTTTGCTCCTCTACAATTATTCTCCTTATCGTATTCGATAGATCTGGAGAAAATAAAGAGGAGGTTGTACGAGAAAGCCAAGACAGCTCTTCTTGAAGAAGAAATAAAGCTAAAGACGATCATTTGTCAAGCAAGTTTAGCTAAAGACAGGTTGATCGTGAAGCAACGACCAAATATGAAACACTTAGCAAAACAAATGAAGGTAATATGTCGTAAGCTTGATTTTTCCTTCACTTATGCTTGTGTTCATTAAGCGATTTGTTTTTGCGAGAGCAAGCGCAAATTTGAGCAGAGTAAAAACTCGAAATTTGAGCGGGATAAGGAGGCGGCTCTTGCTCAAAATATTGATGAAAAGATTCATGCTTTGAACAAGATGATCTTTGATATGGGATCAGGATCAAGCTGCCTTCCTTAGGAGATCCAATAGAGAAAATGAACTATTTGGGTCAACTTCTAGAGGACCTTAAAGTTCGCTCAAAACTACTCGGACGAATTATGCCTGTGCCCTAAAAGCAAGGCGTTGCAAGTGGAGTTAGTTTTGCTTTGGCAAACTGAAAGCTTCCGACCCCTCCATAGATCTCCAAGCTGTTAAAGATGACTTCAATCGCCCACTGAAGAGGCGACCAAGTTCATGGAAGAACTCTCAGCCACTCGGAGATATAGTTGTAGAGGAGATGGAGGTCGAATCTCCGACAAAGCAATGAGTTAGGTGGGAATATTTCTTAGAGTAGGTTCTGCAAGTGTAAAAATATTTGAATATCTATGAAAACTTACCTTTTATGTCATTGACAAAGCTTTTGTTTATCTGTTTGACTTTTTTAAAATTCTCGTATATTTCCTAGCCCCAACGCTTTATAGTAGAAGAACGTTCTTGTACAAGCGGTGAGCCAAGAAAGAGAATAAAAAGAGGTCATAACCATGTATGTGAGTTTTTGAAGGTATGTTTGGATATGTAAGACAAAATCGATCGTTAAAGATACTAGGAAATCAAATGTGGTCGACTAACGTATGATTTCGACTAGTTATAGATCTTTGTTTGTCATAATGGAAATACCAATCAAAAACACTATATATGGTCGGAAAAAGACTTTGTCAAACTTGACATAAGAAGAAATGCAAATATGTATGCAGCAGATTATAAGTGAACTTTGTTTATATCTATTGTCCCATAGTCCGGTCTGGAACTAATGCTAAGACACGAAGGCATCGACATATATTTTTTGAAACGTGTTCAAATTCTATATCCGATCGTAGCGAGGATCGTAAGAAAAGAACTGTCGCTAGGAAGCTCCTTCGAGCAGGCGGGACCACGCATGAAAAAGGAGAGACTTCGACTAGGAGGCTTTCCGTGTCCCACCGAGAGCGACAAGAATAGACCGAATCTTGAAATAATGAAGTATAATCTTGTAATCGTAAGCATATCATTCATGAGATAGTTAGTTGTGTGGCGCTCGATTACTCATTTTCTTTGAGAAAAGAGTGTAGTCGGCGTGGGAATCATTTGAAGAAAATGCTCACGACTAGGACCATAGAGTATCAAAGATCCTTAAAAGGATATCGAGAGAAAAATGTCTTCTCAGACCGGACTAACAATAATAAGCGACCGAATGTAGGTGTATATATATAAGCAAGGTTGCACTTCTTAATTAATTAATGAATTTAATGAAATTGAAATTGAAAGAAATGAAAGAATGAAAATTAAACATAGAACTTACGCAATTGATCGATGTTCCAAGAATTTGACAAAATTTGCCCATCGGACATAGCTAGTCGTATGGAACACAGTCGGGTGACTTCGACCACGATGTAAGGACCTTCCCATTTAGGAGAAAGTTTATTGCGATTTGTTTGGCTCTGAATTTTTCTCGAGAACGGATCACCTCTGACAAGAAGGCTGCGAGGTGCACCTTACGACTATGGTACCTTCGCATGGCTTGTTGGTAGCTAGCGATCGTACAAGGGCTTGGTTTAAATCGTTCTTCAAGGAAATCGGCGTCGTCGAAGTCGTCGTTCATTTCGATCATTTTCGTCAAAACGATCGATTCGAGCAAAGCTAATTTTGAGTTACGGAGGAAGCATGGCTTGGCACCATAAACCAAAAAGAATGGAGTTTCACGGTCGCGCACGATTGGTCGTGGTTCGAACGACCCATAACACGAGGGAAGTTCTTTAACCCAAGCTCGACCGTTTGATTAAGCGGTGAATACTCGGCGTTTGATCCCTGCATAAGGATACCATTAGCCGCTCAAGCGCTCCGTTGCTCGTGGATGAGCAGCGAAGCAAAATGAACTTTGACACCAAGTTCATCGCGAAATTCTGGAATTGAATGCCGGAGAAGCGGGAACCATTATGCGTGATGATCTGTTGGGTACACCAAATCGCGTGATCACATTTTTGGGAGAAATCTCTTAGCGGCCTCGGTTGTTATTTTAACGATCGCTCGGCTTCAATCCATTTTGTAAGCGTGTCAATCATGACGAAAAGGAATTCAAAGCCCGGGTGCTCTTGGGAAAGGTCCTAGAATGTCCGATCCCAGGTTGCAAAAGGCCAAGAAAGAGGAATTATTTGTAAGGCTTGTCTTTGGTGGTGTACTTATCGGCTATGAAACCGACATTGTACACACTTCATCACAAGCTCTTTTGCATCATGAAGGGCGATTGGCGATAATAGCCTTTAGGAAGGCTTTACCGACCGAGTGGTTCTCAGAGGAATGGTGTGCTCCTGAGACGCCTTCATGGATTTGGTTAGCAATCTAATGCCATCCGTTTGAGATATGCATCTCATCAACACTCCATGAGATCCTCGTTTATACAAGATACGTTCGATTAGAGTGTATGATTTGGCTTTTCTGCTATCGATCGGCCTCTACATCATCTTCTGGAATTGTGTCATCTTTGAAGATAATTGTAGATCGATGTCATCCAGTCTCTACCGTGATCGTGGCAATACGGCCAACCGTCAACGACACATGGAGCATCCATGTTTCCTTGATTAGTTTGTTCAACTTGCAAAGAATCATGTATGTTCTCGGAAGGCTCAACTACTGAGGGTGAATTGAGTTGCTCGAGAAAAACTCAGGCGGGGACGAGTGCCGACCTCGTGGAGGCCATCCGTGCTAACCTGATGCCAGAAAGTTTTCCTTTCTAGGAATATGTTGGATCTGAAAACCGAAGAAGTGCTTTTCGAGTTTTCGTACTTCCGCCAGATAAGATGACATCTTGGTACTCGAGCATTGATACTCTTTCCCCACTTGATTAAGCTACTAGTTGAGAATCGCCTTTCACTAATGTCTGCGAATCCGAGCGAGCGAGTCGCTCGAGTCCCGCCGATAAACCTTCATATTACGCCACATTATTGGTGGCGGAAAAATTCTTGGATGGCGTACTTGATGTGTTCGCGATGAGGGATATCAAGACCACTCACCCCGATCCTTGTAACATCAAGAACCGCCGAAATACAATGTCCACTCGTCGTGGTGTTCGTACTCGGGTCCTTGGGTGGGTTCGAGGTTTGTCCATTCGCAATGAATTACGCTATTGCACAGGACTTTATTCTTTGTTAAGTGAAATAAAATGGAGATCGAGCGCCCTAGCTCGACCGCCCATTTGGCTATTAAATCCGATGATTCCTGTTTCCAAGGACTTGACCAAGAGGATATCCGGTGGTACGACCACTTTGTGGGCACGAAAGTAGTGCCTTAGCTTTCTTGAAGACATAAGGAGGCCATAGAGCAACTTTTGTACTGTGGGTATCTTTCCTTTGGTCCATGTAAGACTTAAACTACGTAATAGACCGGTCGTTGGATATTATCCTTTCTACAACGAGACACCGCTAAGCATGCGTGGTGTTCTTTGCCACGTAAATTAGCAATGTTTCTCCGATCTCGGAGAAACTAAAACCGGGTACTTGTAAGGTACTTTTAAGTTCCTCAAAGGCATCGTTTGCCTCTTTAGTCCACTCAAAACTCCCATGTTTAGAAGAAGTTTAAAGAAAGGTAATCCTTTTTCCCTAACCTTGCTATGAAACGACTTAACGCTACCATACATAGGTTAGTTTTGGACTTCCTTCTTCGTGGTCGAGGGCGATGTCAGTCGATGGCGCAATTTTCTTTGGATTTGCTTCAATACCTCTAGCGAAACTAGGAAACCGAAAGCGGTTTTCAGTGAAACTCGAACACACACTTTTAGGATTTAACTTGAGGTTATGTCTTCTCAAGTTATTAAAAGTTTCTTGTAAGTCGGGAATGTGGTGCTTGCGTTGGTGGTCTTTACGACCGGATCGTCAACGTAAGCTTCTAGATTCCGACCGATTTGTGGACTAAAGGTTTTTGCATCAACCTTTGAAAAGTTGCACCAGCGTTTTTGAGACCAAATGGCATCTTAATATATGAAGAAGTGCCATATGGGGTGATGAAGGAAGTTTTCTCCTCATCTTCTTTACACATACTAATCTGGTGGTACCACGAATACGCATCTAAAAACTTAGTAACTTCGCACCCGTAAGTAGAGTCTACCGGTTGATCAATGCGAGGAAGGGAAAGTCATCCTTCGGACAAGCCTTATTAAGATCGTAAAGTCGATACACATTCGCCATTTCCCATTGTTTTTCTAACCATTACAGATTGGCAAGCCAGCGTGGGTGGTCGACTTCACGAATAAATCCGACTTTGAGAAGCTTGTCAATCTCCATTGGATTGCTTCCTTCCGTCAAAAGTAAGCGTCGTAGTTTACGCTTGATCGGTTTTTGTCGGTGGAGAGCAAGCCTGCTCGATCACCTCCGGGGACTCGGGCATATCGGACGCTTGCCGTGCAAACACGTCTGATTCGCTCGGAGGAAGGAGACGAGCGACTCTTCCTATTTAGGGTCGAGTCTTGCCCCGACCGAGAATCTTATGGCGGTTGGGTCGGATGTCTGACCCATGTGACGACTTGATATTTGTCCGAGAAGCGCTTTTGTCGAGTGGTACCTCCTTTATGCAGTCGGATGGTTTGGGTGTCATCTTTGGCCTCGAGTGCTTGACTCGCATGGGAGTCGGGTTAACCTCTCGGTCGGAAGTTCATCAACCAGAGTGCAAAGGATTTCGATCGCATACATAAGCCATTTTTGGATCTCCTCGAACAGTGATGACTCCTTCGGCCCCAGCATTTTCAAACTTTGATAACCGTAATGCGTGGCTATCAAGAATTTTGCTAATGCTGGTCGACCGAGAATTCCGTTGTATGCGGATTCGAAGTTTACTACATCAAACGGAATCTTCTCTGTTCGGAAGTTGTCAGGCTTTCCGAACGTAACCGGTAAGGAAACTTGTCCTATCGGTTTAGCGGTAGAACCCGGAACTATGCCATGAAAAGCATATTTCACAGGTTTCACCTTTGACATGGGGACCTGCATTTCTTCTAAAGCTCCCACAAATAATATATTCAAAGAACTACCCCCATCTACTAAGACCCGATTAACCCGACAATTATTAATGGTTGGTTCAACAACGATAGGGAACCTACCGGTCGAGTCGATGGGATGGGGCGATCGTCTTTCTTTGAAGAAAATGCGGTGTCAGACCACTTGAGTGCTTGATTACGATCGGAGATTCGACTAGGTTGACCTCTCGCTCCATGGCCTTCAGATGGCGTCTGGACTCGTATGAAGAAGATCCTCCAAAAATCATGTTGATGTGTGTTGGGGATCACGGTACTCCATCTCTTAAATCGCCATCCTTGTCCTTTTTGGAGCTCGTTTCTCCATGTTCTGTATTGCGGAAATGGTCCTTTACGCATAATAATCCTCCAGTTTCTTTTGCGGACCACGGCAGTGCGCAGATCATGCCCTCGTCTTTGGTGAAGTGGACACCACTTCTTGTTAAATGCAGAATCCTTGGTCGGAGCTTTTGCCTTGCTTCGAAGGCATAGTCCTTCTTGCCCTTCTGAATTTTTCTCGGCAGCGAGGACTTCTTTGTCGTCGGTCTGCGGTTCTTTTTCTTCTTGAGAGACTTCTTGTTCTTTTCTCCTGTTTGTCCAGCCGGGTGAGGAATCTTGTCTTCCGATCAATGGCTTCACACCACTCGATTGCTTCGCTAGCGGTGGCATACTTGTCCGCCATATCAAAAAGCTCAGCGGTTGTTCTTGGAGGGTTCATTGCTATGTCCTCCGTGAACCGCCGATTCCTCGACTGTTTTAAAAGCTTTGAATAACGAGAGGATTCTGCGACCGGGTATAGAGTTACGAAACTGGTGAACCTCTTGATATATTGGCGTAAAGTCTCATCGATCCTGCCGGATTACGTGGAGATCGTCCTCCTTCCCAGGCGGTCGTGCGTACTCTGAAGTTGGCAATCGAAGATCACGAGTTGTTCCCAAGTATATATTGATCCGGCCGTAAGTTTAACAACCACGACCAAGGCGGACCCTTGAGCACGGTGGGTAAATAGTTGGCCATTACATTCTCGCCACCACGGCTGGCCACGATGGCGGTGGTATATATTGGAGAAATTCCAATGGGTTTTGAGTTCCATTGAATTTGTCCAAGTTGGCCGTCGGAACAGGTTAGGCCAACGCCTGACTTGGAGCCCCGAGAGAAGGCTCGACAACTGTGATTGATTCATGGCGTCTTCTCTCGGGAAGGTGCGGATTATGTCGATCGGAGACCGATCCCTAGGATTGGGACGCTGGAACTCCGGTGTCTGCGATCCGATCGTGAACACTTGATATGATGCCTCCGACCGCCCACTTGGTTCAAAGCGATGTCGGAGATCGTTAGGTCCTAGTGGTGGTTCCTCTCGACCACGATGGGGAGTAGCTTCTTGGAATAACCTTCTCCCTCGTGACTCCTTGGTCGGAATCGTCGAGGAGGTCTCGGTATCGATCTCTCTGGTATGACCGTGTTGTCCCTGGCGAGGGAGGAGCGTTGGGATGAAGTCATAGTCGACTTCACGAAACCCTCTGTTCCCGATACGCCTAGTTCATTGCATGGTCTGCATTGGAGAATTTGGATACGACCCACGAGTTGTACAAAACTAGGCGTTCTGCTAGAGCGGGATCGAATTATTTAACATGTTTTGAATCGCCGCAAGTTTTCGATTCTAAAGGTCTCGGGGGTTCATCTTGGTCGTAGGTGTATGCTGTCTGAACCTTCCCCGACCTTCGGATTTGTTCGGTCCCATCGGTCACTCTGGGTGAGGCGAAAGCGAGTTAAGCGATTGGCGTCGATTAGTTCCGTTGCCTCCGGAAGTTGGTGCTTGCGGCGGATCATCTCTAACAACACGTGATGGCGTGGTAGAGAGTGTAGGACCGTCGCGAGGGCATCTTGATCTTCATCTCCGATCGCGTTGACTTCGTGCTTCGGCATTGATCTTCGATGAGCTTCCATCATAACTAATGGAGAGCTTGTCAGTGCTTCTGCCAGAATCTTCCACGATGGAGATCGGTCGGAGATGAGCACTTCATGAGGTCTTCTCAGCCTGATCCGACGAACCGCCGATCGTATCTTGAGTGTGATCATCCCCGCATGGCCTCGACGGTGGAGGTTTCATCGACACCGTTACCGGTGACGGTTGACTCTGGAATTGCGAAGCGAAGGAGAGTATCTTTCGACCATGATTTCATCAATGGTATAGAGTTTTCGGGTGATGGGGCTGAAATTTCTTCTGTTTCGGCGGTCGAGAAGACGGGCTTGAAGAGATCCTCGGCATTCGAAGCTGGTGAACGGCGGTTCTCTGGATTCGCCACGAGTAGTGGCGCATCTTCATCCATCCGGTCGACCTCGCTAACGTCGGCGACGTGCGGCCGCCGGAGGAGGAAGAGGAGGATGACTGCCATTTTCTTCCATGGCGCGGATACATCCTTCCATGTCGAGGTCGGCGTAGTCGCCAAATCGAACCAGTTTTCCTCATCCCAAACTCGGGCATAGTCGCATGAGCGATTGCGAGAGATTTTGGGCAGGATTTTCTTGGCGAAGAATTTTCTTGAAACTTCGCCTTCTTCCCCACAGACGGCGCCCGGTTGTCGGCGATCAAGTCGCCGATCTTACGAAAATGAGCGAGGAAAATGGCGTGGAATATCACGGAATGGAATGGGGTCGCTCTTTATTGATATGAGCGGGTTTTACAAGATGTGGCTAAGTACTACCTGAATTACCTTGAATGGGGAATGTCTAATCGAGTGTCGGACTTAGAATATGAGTCTAAGTCGATTATCTAGCCTCTAATTCCAGCCGCTTAGGTGTGTATTCTGTTGAGCTGTCGTTGTTCTTGTCTTTGTTGGTCTTGGTCTTGTTGTCTCTCTGTCATTCTCTCTGTTGTGTGTCCTTAGTCTTCTGCGCTTCACCTTTAAATAACTTCCGAAGAGGTGGCGAGTTACTCTGGAGAAGGCGTCCTGGTGAAAGCGTTACGGTTGGTCGGAGCGGTGGAAGCGATTAACAACGTGCTAACTTCCTTGCGGTTACTGTGAAAAGCTTAACCGTAGGGTGGTTAATAGTCGATGTCTCGGGGTTGTACCATCGCATGGTTTGGAGCATTATATACGTGTTCCATTCATCATACGATAAGAAATACCGATCCGATAATTTTACGGCGGTTATCCGGTGGGGATTAGGCACAAAGCCTCATCAGGCCAGGTACCCGATAAGTAACCTCGGAATACTAACGACCGAGGAGGTCGTTAGTCTTAGGGTCACGACCATGTAGGCGTATGGTCTTTTATTATGTATTAAAATAATACATAGAGGTTTTAATCCTCGTCACTCCTTGTCTGTCGAGAAGGTAGACTACGGAAGATGCGTGTACATCCTCAAAATATACACAATTTGTTGGTTTGTTTGTTGTAAAAAATGATCTTAATTTTGTGTTACCTAAGGTCGGAGGCCTTGCTGGGAGGTTTTCAATCGTCTCCCCTGCCGGCGAGCTTGAGTCGAACTCGGACATATGCGAAACGACTTGTGATATGTTGGTGAGGTATAGAGAAAGCGATGTTGAACTAATCCAAGCCGATGAGTTCTTGGGAGCTTGGAGGCCTGAGATGGTTTCTAGCTAGTTTAACTTTGTAACTTTATTCTTTTTCACATTAGGAGGGATGTTGTGAAACCTTTTGATTTTCCTTTCCTATAATGTGTTTGCCATCAAAATATTAATTAGATTTTAGTTGTCTTGCTAGAGGTTGCATCACGAAACTCTTGTCGACAATTGATTGGTTTGTCTTAAAATCCGTTTTTTCAATAGAAAAAGCTATCATAGGCGGTTACGAATAAGAACCATCTGTGATAACTTTTTCCTGACTATTCAAAAACCGTCTGTGATGACCTCATGTCATTACTGACCCATAAACTCAAACGGCTCACGAAACTGCCTGTGATGACGTTTTTGAACCGTCTATGAAGACCTTTTTTGTAGTAGTGATCTCAGGGCTCATGTCGCATGAAGGAAGATCGATCCAATAGATCACGTTGCATGAATCGAGGATGGGCGACCACTACCTCGTATTTTTAAGTAGTAGTGATATCACGATGAGTTTGACTCTGGTTGACTGGACCTAAGTCCTGCACTAGTTCACCTTCCTACAATTGTCACCTTGACAAATGCGTCAAGTTGTGTTTTATTTTGTTCCAAACTCTGCCTGTGCTTTCCTACGGTGTCAATTCTGTTCCTCATCTGAAAACATAAAGTTTGACCAATTGACCACCATCCTGATTAATCTGACTACACATGCTTAGATTCGCTATTTCTCAATCGCCTGAAAATTTCTAAGTTTAAGTCAATTTATTCTTATCATTGGATTTTGCATAGAGATTGTCGCCTCATATGATTGGAATAAGTCAAAAAAATTAACATTGAATTTTGCAAAAAGATTGACGTGTCATATGATTGGAAGTTCTTATACTTTAGAAAATTTCAATCACCTTACAAATAGACAACCCCATAATACGCTTAACCCCACCAAGGATGGGATTTTTAGCTTTAGCCAGGTCGTGCTAGTTTGCATGCCATATATTCAGTTCAACCTGACCCTGAACCACACGGCGTTCACGAACCAAACTAAGGATATGCATGCGTTGCATGGAATGTGCAAGTATTTACAAACCAGCAATAGCACCTGCGATTAAAACAAATGGAAACCGCGAGTGCATTGCCGCGTTATGCATCAGCCGGAATTCGTTTGGTCTCCAACTCCTTATAAATGGACAGGAGAGAGACCAATCATGCTAACTCCGGCCACAAATCCACCCTTTGGCGTTCTTGGTAGAGACCATTCATGGCGGCTTCTCGCATCCTCGTGACGCACCTTCTCGTTGCTTGCGCGATCCTCGGCAAAGCCGAGCCGCGGCCGCACGACGATGGATGCTACGCGAGGCTCTTCAGCTTCGGCGACTCCCTCACCGACAACGGCAACTGGCTGCACTACGCGAGGCGCCGGGCGCCGTCGCGAGGCCGCCGTACGGGGAGACGTTCTTCCGCCGCCCCACCGGCCGCTTCTGCGACGGCAGGATAATCATCGACTACATCGGTACGTGCGTGTACTCCATGTTTGCATAACCATCTACAACTAGATATGACAGCATCGATCGTGTTCATGCTGTGATATTCATGTGAGCGAGTGATCATGCATGCACTCGTGTTCATGTTGGTCTTGCACAGCTGAATCGTTGGGGATACCGTTTCTGACGCCCTACCTCGCCGGCAACTCGCGCAAGGATTTCGCGCACGGCGCAAACTTCGCGGTCGGCGGAGCGACGGCGCTCGGCCATGGCTACTTCAGGAGGAAGAATCTCGACGTCCGTTTCACACCGTACTCCCTGCGATGTCAGATTAAATGGTTCGAGAAAGTACTCTTCATGCTCAATAGCTCTTCAGAACAAGGTGAGCATGCTGGCCTTATACAAAGCAGGAAGCACGCGACTCTTTCGCAACAACGTAAAATGGATCAAAAGAAAATAATGGAAGAATTTTTTAAATCATATTTCGCATTGTTATTTATCCAAGTAGGTTCATCAAACTGCACTAGCCTGCACCCGATCGATGCTTCTTTTCACATATCTCATATCTGAATTCTGAACAAAATACACCTGCACCTACTACTCAACCTGAATTCTTGACTTGTCTGCAACTGCACTTTCAGGACGGAGAGATCTAATGGCGAGTTCGCTGTTCCTCGTCGGAGAGATCGGCGGGAACGACTACAACCAGGCCTTGTTCCAGGGCAGGCCAGTCGACGAGGTCAGGACCTACGTCCCCGACGTCGTCGCCGGCATCAGTGCCTCCCTCATCGTACGTCATAACTCCTACCTGCAAAACCATACACCAAAATTATCACACACTAGCATCCAATCATCCATCCACCATATGATGATCAATTGACCAATCATGTCCACTTACATGCACCATTTGCAGGAACTGATCAAGCTTGGTGCCAAGACGATAGTTGTCCCCGGGAACTTGCCATTGGGGTGCAACCCAGGGTACCTGACCAAGTTCCGAACCAACGACACGGCCCAGTACGACTCCATTGGCTGCCTCAAGTGGCTCAACGACTTCACCGAGCTGCACAACGGCGCGCTCAGGGCGGAGCTGGCCGGGCTCGGCCGGCTGTACCCCGACATCACCGTCGTCTACGCCGACTACTACGCCGACGCCATGGACCTCACCGCCAACCCCCACAACCACGGTGGATTTCTTGTACATTCTTGCTTATATACATTCACCGTAAGTTTGACTTAACTAAGAGTAAAATGGGTGTATTTTTTTTCTGGGTTTTGGCAGGGTTCGACTGCGAGCCGCTGGTGTCGTGCTGCGGCGGCGGAGGCCCGTACAACGCCAACCTGACGGTGAGCTGCGGCGCGGAGGCGTCGACGACGTGCCAGGACCCGCGAAAGGCAGTGTCGTGGGACGGGTTCCACCTCACGGACCACGCCTACGAGGTCGTCGCCGACGGCGTGCTGCGAGGGCCGTACGCCGTGCCGCCCGTACCGGCGAATTGCAACCGCAGCCACCTCTCGCCGGAAACATTACCGCGGCGACACTGACTTTGTTTTAGTCGAGAGATTATCGGAAGAAGATGCTGCCTTCCTCTTGTAAGCGTACACGTTGCAAATTACGACTTACGAGCACGACTTTTTGCGCTTTACAGAGCACGTTTTTTCTTCTGTTCCGGGATATCGCTTGTGGACTGGGCCATGGCCCAGTGAACGGTCAAAGCCCAATAGGTTAGAGTTGGGTTCGAACCCGAATTAGTTCGGGTCGGGCCCGATGATTAACAGCGCGAGCGCCGCGTAGTCGTCTCGCTTGGACTCGTCGTCTCCTCGTACCAAGGCGGCTGGGCCGAGGCCATCGCCGGCGAGCAGGGCAGACAGCACGTACGTGCTCGGCGCGATGGACGAGCCGGAGTTCCGCCGCATGCTCGAGCTCTTCCCCGTCGTCCGATCCCGCGACTACTGCGTAATCCATGATTCCATCAACTCCTACCCTATTTTCTCCTTTTACAGACCATGGGGGCGAATCGGTGTGTCCGCGGCGCTGTAGTGGCTCCTGCGGGGTTAGGTTTTTGAGTCGGAGACTAGAGAAATCGCGATTTTGGCGTGGTATTTGATTCGGGTGTCTGTTGATTGGGCTTTGCTTACGTGCGATGTGCTTGGATTTTGGACTAGATTGGGTTAATCTTGCTGCTGATTATGGCGATCTGTTTCATCACGCAAAGCATCTGAAATCCCTAGGATGTTTGCGCAAGTAGTTGTAGAGGGCCATGGAGCTCACAAGATATCACACACGATAGCTTTCTTCAACAGACAACAGCATTGAGCATTCTCAGGAGTAATTATCAGAATGATATTGCTCTAGTAAAGCATATAAAAGAAGGAAAATTCCATCCATGTCCCTGTAAAGAGCTTAAATTCAAAAGGAATAAACTTCGTGTTAACAATGAGAGCATTTGAGAATGTATTAAAAGCATATTAGTGTCCTAGAAAAACCAAAATGGCACCTTTTCAACCAGTCTGTACTTTAGATGCTTCTGAAAGTTCCAGGTTTAGTCAGTAGCTCCTAGCCCCTCAAAATAAGTAGACTAATATTAGTTTCAATTTGAGAGTCATGTGATCGTGTTCCCAATTCCATTTTAGTAAGCAGTCTAATATTAGTTTTAAATTTTAGTATGCGATTGACAAGCCGTTGCATTCCTCTCTTGAACAACATGTTTGTCATGAATATTTGATGTTAGTCGAGTTATAGGGCTGTGGTCGAGAGGGGTTTACATGGGGCTGCTCATGTATATAAATAGGGAGTGGGTTGAACGGTAACAATGATTGCAGTAGTAAGTAAAAGGACATGGAATCATAAACATTTATGGTCAACGCTTCATTGCAAAAATAACTGAAATAAATATCGTTAGTGCTTGTTTTCCTGATTGAATACTTTCTTGTGATCGTGAATTGATGCACACTTTTCTTGCCAAATGTAGGCTGAATCGGGATCATCAAGCAAAGGCACCACACAGCAAGCACGAGCTCAGGTGTGTTTGATGTGAATGTGATTAGCTGGGTGCTGCCTGAAAATACTTAAAATTGTTGCTAATGGAGCTATTGCTTGCAGGAGACAAAAGGGGCCGAGAAAAAGGAGTCACCTGGTACGGAAGGTATGCAAGCAAATATTTTATTGCTCTGCTATTGTTCTTACCAATATTACAAACGATAACTATGGCTAAACCTGCAATAACCACGTATCATTATATTCTTATGCTGGAATTCTCTACCATTATCATTATAACGTCAAAAGGTTGCCATTCCCCCTTCATCCCTGTTCATGTGAATCTCAAGGGCAGTTATTCATGACCCCACATCCCTAATTAACCTTTGGCCTTTAGCCTGCGCACTTGCTGCTGTTGGCTTATACTCTTGTGTCACAATCTTTCCTCTCACATGAACACATGACCTTCTTCATGGTTTTTCTTCCTATTAAGTATTAACAATCAACTACTCACTGTTGGAATGAACACTTGATTCTATTCCATGGGTCAAGTGGCCAAGATATGGTCATGTACAAGGCATGACAAATAAGCGAAAAACACCCTATCACTGAGATCGAATATATACAAAGTACATATACTCCTAACCCACACCCCCCCCACAAACTTCGGGGTGGGTCGACAATGTGTGTTTGGAGAGATAGAAGCTATGTCGTGCCCTAGTTACATCTTGAAGTGTAACAACTTTCTTCTGCGCTGCTTGTGCGCGCTGAAGCATCAACGCCAATATTCTTGGTGAGCTCAGGCTTTAGCGGATCTCGAGCAATGATGATCGCTACTAGTCTTTGTCGAGCGATATGGAGTAGAGTGCGGGCACTAAAACACCAATGTCCTCAAAAGCCCCGTAACGGTGGCGTCGGTTATCACATATGCAAGAGTCCTCGGCTCGGCCTCAACACTTGAATGGAAATGACGATCGCTTCTTAGTCTTCAAGCAATCAAGAAAAAGCAAGAAAGACCGAAGGCGAGAAGAGGCCGAAGCGATTGAAGGATCACTAGTCCAGTCGCATCGAATCGCTGAAGTTGCAAGGAAGCGGGGCGAGGAAGAAGAGGCGTTGAGTGATGGTTCCATGAAGATATCGCGAGAACGAAGGAGGTGGTATAGTGGATCCGAGTGAGCGAAACTCAATGACTCGAATGCAAACATCATTAGATATGTCGAGGTTGAGTGGTGGCAAGATAAACCAATCTCCCAACAAGATGGCGATATCGAGTAAGATCCTCAAGAATGCTGGTCGATGGTAGAAGCGAAGGTGGAGCTACTGTAGGAGTGTCCGCGTCTTGGTCATTGAGACAAACACGATCAAGGAGATCTTGGATGTACTTTTGCTAGGAGAGGTAGTAGCCATCGAGGTGGAGGTGACCTCAATCCCAAAGAAGTAGCTAAGGGACCCAGTTAGACATATGAAACTACTCACTGAAGCGCCTTTTCACAAAGTCAATATCTTGAGGATCATCGATGATGAGCATGTCATCCACCTGAAGAAGAAGCGTCCAGGCCACGAGAGGAAGTGTGAACAAAGAGAAGCGATGTCATGGTCCTTTGGCGGAGAAGCAAATGATGACAACATAAGTGAAACGTTCAAACCAAGCACGAGGAGTTGATAATAGAGTGAGCGATGGAGGTGACAAACATGACCGTCGGGACGAGAATACTTAGGAGGCGATTGCATATAGACCTCCTTACACAATCTTGCTATTAAGAAATGCATTCTTAACATCAAGTTGAGACATAATCCTTGTGAGCAGAGGCAATGACAACAAGAGTGTGGATAGTGCTCATATGAACAACGAGAGCAAATGTCTCATCATAGTCACGGCCATACTCTGCTTAAAGCCACGTGCAACGAGACCGCCTTATAGAGTTAATGGAACCATCGAGCAGATCAATCTTATAGACCCATATGCGTGATAGGAGTAATTTGAGTTGGAAGGGAACAACATCCCAAATACCGGTCTGTAGAAGAGCATCAAGCTCCTCTACCATGGCAAGTTGCCGCCGGACAAGAGCGACCTTATGATCTGGTGGGCTCAAGCGCAACAAGAGGCCGGCGGGAGGATCAACTCGAGCAGGAGGCTGCCTAATAGGATCAAGAGGAGGAAAACCAAAGGCGAGAAGGCGATATGCTAAAAAGCACAATCACAAAGGTTGTATCGTGGTGGGCGGGAGGGCAAGAGGATCGGGCGCGGGACCCAACAAGGAGGGAGAAGGCATTGGAGTAGGACCCAACAAGGACGGAAGAGTAGAAGTGGAAGGATCAGAATGAGGACAGCGAGTGTAATGAAATGGAAAGGTACCTCAACAAAAGAGCTAGAAGGATCCTCAAGTGGGGAAGGAGACGAAGGTGAAATCGGTGGAGCTGGTGGAGGCGATGAATGCAAAATAAGAGTGGAGAGGTGAGGACCAGGAAAAGTCAGAAAAGAGATCGACTCAGCAAGAGAGTCCAGACTAAAAGTGGTGTCACGAGGATAGTAGGGTCGGGACTCATCAAAAGTGATTTTGCGCGAAATGTGCACTCGACGAGCAACATGGTCATAGCAGCGATAACCTTTGTGCTCAGCACTGTAGCCAAGGAAAACACACTCAACTGACTGAGATGTAAGCTTCGTGCGCTAACAGGGTGAAAGAAGAACATAGCAGACGCAACCAAAAGTGTGAATGTGGTATCTTGAGGAGACTTGCGATGAGGCGCTTAACAGTGTGGAACCTGAAGAAGCGATGAGGGCTTAACAGTGTGGAACCACGAAGAAGCGATGAAAGGCGTGGGTTGGCTCTAGCTTAGAAGTAAGGTGGAACAGAAGAAGCAAGCATCAAAGCACAAGGAGTCTCCTAGGCAATGGTGCCACTTGGCAAAACTGATGGAAGTGGTGGTAGCGGGCGCAGTGGTAGTGGCAATATTGGTTGTCTAGCTAATGGAGGTAGCGGAAGTGGAAGGAAGATGAAGCTAGTCGAGCTCCTAGAGATGCTGTGAATCAAGGTGGCGTCGGTTGGTACCAATCAGAGTCCCTGTGCGGTGGTCCTGAACCCAACACGAGTCAGGCTCAAGAATGATACAACAATCATGATCGATGTCGACCCGCCGGACATAAATTGCATAGCAAGCTTGGGAACATGAGAGGCTGCGGGAACATGGAAGCTAGGAGTGGAAAGAGTGCCTGACTAGTAAGGAAGAGGTACCATCTGCGGTATAAATAAAGCAGTAGAAACGAAAGGACTCAAAAGAGTGAGGTGAATGGAATCGGTGTCATGTGGAAGGAAACATGATTCGAATCCAGGACATGATATACTGAAGTGGGAGGCTGAGTGCAAGGCAAGGTAGCAGAGAACTGAGGTAGGGTTGACAAGCCGAACAAGAAGGAGGAGACCAAGCTGGCTGAGTGGTGTTTGGTTGGCGAGGGCACACACCTCTCGATTGAGCGAGCCACAATGAGGACAACCACCTTGCTGACCACAGCTCCGCCTCCTAGAATATGGCTATCCACTTGACACCATGTGCAATGAAGCCACTAGGAGAACAAGCGCATCGACCACCGTCTTTGAAGAGTAAGTCTTTGAAAGGCGCCATACAGGGGCCGTAGGAGTAGTAGGCGTCTGGTAGCAAGACTACGAGAAGGCAGCTGCGAAGATGAGTCTCCTTGGAGTGAACAAAGTGAGTGCCTCCGCTGAGAGAGCAAGCAGCGTGATGAGGCCATAAAGGTGAACCTGAATGGCTCAAACTTTGGTTGAAGATCGTCGAGAAAGTCATAGAGGCAGTTAGTCTCTGATGAGCCGCAATTCGACACACAACAATAACAAGTCCGATAGACATCCAGGACCTAAAGAGTCAAGTGGCGCCACGCTCGATGATCTGGCGATTAAAGTCGTCAAAAGTGGTGTCAAGCTGCATGAAAGTGTGCAGTGCGCCCGCAGAGAGGTAGAGAGGCATCCTTTGCTTGGTTGATAATGTGCTTGGACATGCTCCCATCGACTCCCAATCGGGATAGCAATGGCACGAGCTTCATCACCTGCCGCCTCTCAAAGGCATGAAGGTTAGTGATACTTCTCCATGGCATCCTCAAGCGCAACATCGACATCGGGATCCGTGGTGGCATCTTCAAGCGCAACATCGACATCGGGATCCGTGGTGGCACCCTCCACATCGGCAATTGGCCTAGCAATGGAGCGGGAAGAAGCGGACAAGGCCGCTCCTGGTGAGTGACTCGAGTCGGCCGCCAGATTGAGGCGGATCTCTGGTGTATAACTCACTCCGGAAGTTTGTCATATTGAGCTGGACCTTGGGAGTGGGTTGGAGATGAAGGAGCTAGCGGCCATCGGCTCGGTGTAAGTCTGAGCTCAGTCATTGTTGAAAAGCGAAGCGAAACCGGGTGACTCGAGCGTCATGGCCGAACTAAGGAAGGCTAGGGCCTTGATCGAGCTCGGGGGCGGTGGCCCAAAGCGAGCGGTGGCGAGATCCGTGGCCATCCTCGGCGAGTTGTGGCGGTCGAGAGAGAAAAAGCAGTGGCCGGCTCGGCGAGGAGGGAGGAGGAGAGGAAGGCGTGAACCATGTGATTTGATACCATGTTGGAATGAACACTTGATTCTATTCCATGGGCCAAGTGACCAAGATATGGTCATGTACAAGGCATGAAAAATAAGCAGAAAATCCCTATACAGAGATCAAATATATACAAGGTACATATACCCTAACACTCACAACCTATATCAACTTCTCGTCCACCTGAACTCATTTGGACCATTTGTTATGAATTGGGTCCACTTGCAATTTGATTTCACATTCAGATTTTTCCCTGGACTTTAATAATTCAATTTTATTTTAGTAAAATTAATTAACAGGCAATAGGTGCAAATCTGTGTTTTTCCAAACTGCCAAACTGAGTTGCAATCAGTACTAAATTACAAATTCAAACCGCTCAAAACAAACTCTTGCACAGTTGAATTTTTTCTAGCTTTCAAGCTTATGCACACTTATGCCTTGATCGTAGAGATTAACAGGACACTGAAGGGTAGACATGTGATGTCATCAGAGAAATTAACAGATGGGTTTCCGCTAGGGTGAAGAGGAAAGGCTGCATACTCAACAGTGTCTTGCAGATCGGATATGTTAGGGAGTGAGTCGTTTAGTAGCTAGTCTTCAAGCGATCGTACAGACAAACAAGAGATGAAGGGCGGGAGATGATATTGAGATTTGTTTTCTGTGCTGAGAGACGAATGCTTCTCTAGGCGGTGACTCACCGGCTTTTTAATATGACTCTAGGTCATGGGTTTCTGCCCATCGGATTCACATGAATGGTGGATAAAGGGAACAGCAACCTTGCCGTTGTAGTACTAACAGCAGAGGATGTGCTTCCTTTTATGCTGCACTCCAATGAGGAATATCAGAGAGGCTCAATTATGTGCTAATATACCATAACGGACTAAAATATTAATGACGAGTTTCCTTGCACGTTTCACAGATCTATTCCTGCGGAAATTGAAGATGGCTGCTGAGAAAAGGTACTTTTATTGCTTTTGTATTAGGAAGCTAGTAACTCAGTAGAAAGATGAAATATTTTGAAAAGCATTGCATACTATTATGTGTCATTTATATTTACCAGTAGATTGGTAGGAATAATTAAAGATCTCCATGGATGCAAAAAGGATATCATAAAACTTGTTATCGTCTGGTTGAGGAAATGATAGATGTAGAAATTTGGCAAAATGATTGTGAGCTTGGTTAGCATGTTTTTTCTTACGATTTGTCTACCTTTTAAAGTTGATGAACGCACCACTGCAACTATCTTGAATGTCAAATTTCTGTTTATCACATGTCACCCTTGTTTATGTGTCACTGTATGGAATGGATATTCGGATAAGAGGGTACAAAGGGTGCACCTGAGTGCTCCAGTGCATTGATCAAGTAATGTCATTGTTTATTGTCTCAGGTTGGAGCAACAAAGGCAGAGTTATTCTGCAAGACATTTGAAGAAGCTCACGAGAAACTTGTATTGACTTGTCTTTTCCAGACATCTACTTCATAATAACAACTACTGATTTAAAAAAAAAGATCTTATGGGATTGTTCTGCGTGTGCCAGGTTTACAAAGAATTGAATCTGGATGCCGCTAAAAGATTCCTGAATGCCTATGAGAGGTGATGATGAACTGTAGCTAGATGCTGCTCAACGATTCGCAAGTGCCAATGAACCTGGTTTTATTGATTGCAAGCTGCTGACGTTGTTTAGACTTCTGACATTGGCACTTGGACCCTTCAGCTGATGCCTGCTTTTTTTTGTTCCCGTCCTTCGTGGAGACGATAGACATCCTTGTGGGCTAGCTACATTGTTATTATTCAGATGTATGTTATCCTTCCATACGGACCATTGGAGAAATCAACTGCTTTTTTTTGTAATTGCGAATTGATTTATATCAACTTTACCCTGTTTTTCCAAAAAAAAAAATCATGTTTCCCCGAAATGAAAATGACATGGATAGGAAGGATCACTGCCAGATCATGTATCTCTGGCTCTCTGCACTGCGATTTGTGCTCTCTTGCGGCTTCCTAATAAAACGAGGGTGAAAAATAGTTCCGGAACATGATATAAAACGATGGATTGATCTGTTACAGTATGTGTACTCCATGGAGAATTGGAGAGCAGGATGTAGTGTCATACCCAGATATTTGGAATGAGGTTTGTCACAGTACGTTCAGAGGGTGTATTGAAGCAAGACAGCTTCTACAAGTGGTATGTGATAACGATTGCCATTGCCTGAAGCTTCTCCAGATAGGCAAGCAACGAAGCAACAGGGTGTAAACATAACAGCGGTAGGCTTCAATCAATCATGCAATCGAAGCAGCCATAATCAGATTTACTTGGTATCCCGTTCCAGAAAAACAATAATGGAAAACTGAGTAGTTGCACACATAGGCTCATCGTAATGTGAAACCGAATGAACGGAACATGTTGATCCTCCAGAAGCAATGCATCCAATCAACATAGAAGGAACACAAAGCAAAGGAAAAACTACGTGCAGCACTTCAAATGCACTGGTTTCAAATGCTCAAGTTCACTGATTTCACTGAATCGCATCACGACAGAAAGGATACAACACTCATACCAAGTTCATGATGCTCTAGGCAAAAAATCTATGACATCATCAAGAGAGTTATATCTCAGGGATTTTGTTCCACGGCATGAAAACTCTAAACATGTCTTGCATTAGAGTGACCCATGACTTCCTGACAAATCCAAATCAGTCCACAAGGGTACCCAATATGTCATGCTCTCCGAAGAGGAGGTACCTGAAATTCCACGAAGTAAGAATTTGAGCACTGGATCTAACATAACTTAGTTTAGTAAAAAACAATAACACTTAGATTATATACAGCAACTACTCCATATCAGTCTGCTATGGTTAGTAAAAAGTTGTCATCAAAATGTGTAAAATCTTGGATGAATAAAAACATATAACAGATTATGCTGTCACTCAAAGGTTAGGACAAAGTGTTGCGATCAAGTAACAAAGAGCATGTTAAAGACTGGAGTATCAGTAGGCAGCAGTCGAAATGAAACACTTGTGGTCTTTACTCTTTAGCAATAGCAAAAGTATCAAGTGCTCAGTTAAATAGTTAACGATGTTAACACTTCACAAATAACACATCTAGTGTCCTGATATTGTTTCTTATCCTAAGTTGATGAATCAATCAAATGATGACAGGATACTGACTTCTCCTGTAAATGACAGTAATATGGACTGTGCTGCTGGTTTAGGAGATTGCACGCATAACAAAATTGTATCATGCAAGCAGCAAGGGAAAAAACAGTACAACATTTACAGTATCAAAGCAATGTGATGGCGAAGCGGAGGACGTACTCTTTGTCAGCAGCAAGCTTGACTTCAAGTCCACCATACTCAGGCAGGAGAACAGTGTCGCCTTCCTTGAGAGCAACAGGGATCAGCTTGCCATCCCTACGCGTTAGCCAGACCAACAGCCACCACTTTCCCAGAGTTCAGCTGGACTCACAGGAACATTTTCAATTCATTAACTGATTCCACAGTCAAAGCATTAAGACAACTCTGTTTCTACTGATGTTCGCACCCCATATTCTCAAAGATTATGCGGTATCATTCAACAGCATTAATTGGACTATGGGATAGAACCTACTTTAAAAGTGCAACTAGCATTTTAGTGGCATGCTAATGCAAAAGTGTAAATAATAGTAAAAATCGACTTTTTTATGGAAGCAGATCAAATTGCTACTCACACAATCAAATTCCAATTGCTCGAGTTACACCATTCTAACTAACAGTTAGCAACCTAGACCAAGGCAATCTGAACCGCCCGGCCTAACCACATCCCAGCCGGAACTAATTCCACTAGAAGAAGCACCGAGAGAGCTGCCATTTGTAGCTGTTTAAATTTAGCCGTTCGTACAACCTATAAAACAAGGCAATCCAAATCGCTCGACCTCACAAGTAACCACATCCGAATCGGGGGTAATCCCACTAGAATAGGCACCAAGAAAGCGCCCAATCTCCAGTTCGTCAAAAGTCATCAGTCAAAACACCTCGCCTGAGACCACGATCTGAACACTCCTCACACCGAATCCATACAGGAGCAACCTATTACGAGCAGCAGCAGCAGCAGCACCAAGATGGGGAGATGGGGTACCTGCTTGGAGGTCTCGGGGAGGAGGATACCGCCGGCGCTCTTCTTTGGCTGCACCAGCTTCTCCACCAGCACCCGGTTCAGCGACGGGAGCAGACGCTTCGCCATCGCCGCCGCAACTCTCCTCCTCGTCTTCTTCTTGGGAAGCAAGCAAAAGACCGCGTCGCTTCTGCACTCTTCCTCACCCAATCGATTAGCCTCCGCAGAGTGTGGGGCGGGGGGGTTTAGGGTTTTAAGGGGAGAAGACGAGACGGCGGGCGTGGTGGAAATGACCGGGGCGGTCTAGAACGTTCTTCCCGAGTGGGCCTGGCCCAAACTCCGCGCTGCCCACTGGACTTCATATTTCCACGCGCGCGCGAGCTGCCTGACGGGGCCGGCTCCGGGCCGCGGGCCAACGCCAGAATGCCACAAATTTTTTTAAGGGACATGCACCCGCTTTTATAGAAAGACAAATAAAAACCTTACAAACAGTAGCAGAAAAAGAAAGCACTGGAAACACCAGTTTACTGCATCCAACCAAAACAGCCCAACAATCTAGAAAGAGCAACCAGCGACAACGGTGGTAGCAAGCGCACTAAACAACAGCGATACCTAACTCAAAGCAGACCATAAGGGCAAAACACGCATGAGCAAACAAAACCCTATTACAAAATGCGAATGACACAATTGCGGCCCACGACGAAGCGTTACGCCCGCTTACTGCAATGCCCGTCTGAGGCGGCCGGAATCGCCGGCGGTGCAAGCTGCGAGCCCATAAGAACTGCTTATACTGCACGAACGATTTTATCGTAATCTGTGATAATGGCGGCTAAGCGGTCTTAGAGGCGGAGAAAGCGGCGCTTCGGGACCTACAGGCGGACGGAAATGGTAGACGGAAGTAAAGCGCCACGAAGCTGCCGGTCGGAGCTTGGCGGCAGGAGTAGGAGGAGGCGTACAGTGAAGCATTTCTCAACCCATAAACCCTTCTCATTTGGCGCAAAAATACGGCGAACTACGCCGACTCCAAACCCTATAGCATCCGCTCTTTCCGGTCCAAGCCCATTATTAATTTGGGCCTAGCGAATGACAATCGGGCCTAGTTACAGCCCAAATAAGGTAGAAGCCCATCCGTTTAGGCTCCAACGAGCGAGCAAGGTTTGGACGCCGCCGCGAACTCCGTTCCAGTTGCAGTTGCAGCCACAGCCGCCGCCGGCGAGGAGAAGCTGAGGGATGGCGGACGGCGGCAGGGCGAGGAGTGGGAGGAAGAAGAAGAGAGGAGGAGGACGACGTCGTCTGCTTGGACCCGTCCTTCTTCGTCGATCGCAGGTGGGGGCGCTCCTCTTTACCTTTCGGGTTACTCTGATCTTTGCAGAGCTGCATCGGCGACTTGCTGGTGGACTGATTTTTTTTTGGTCTCGATTTTGTTGCTGGGTTCATCGATTTTGGTAGCTACGAGATGACGACCTTCACTTTCGGCTCCCAAGTGCTCAACCTCCTCTGCCTCCGCGCCGCCTCCAGTTATTATTTCTTGCTCCTGGTCTTTCTTTCTTGCTGAGCAGAGGTGTATACTATAGTATCTGTGATGTGGTAATGGATTCAATAAGTTTTGCAATGGTCAATTGGTAACACAACATCTTGCTAATAGCTACTTACTTAGCTAGTTCGTTCTGTTCTGTGTAAAATCTACTTGGAGCTGGAAGTGTTAATGTTTCCTAGTTGGTAATTCAAAAATTCTACCATGTAAACCAAGAAGCCATGCAAACAAGAGATCATAGATCATTACCACTAGACGCGAAGTGCAGCGGAAGAAGAGTTAGAGCAGCTTGATCCAACGTCGAGTGTGTCGATATAGTGGTCATAGTCAATCATCTAGCGTCCTTGGTGCCGATCCTCTTTTCTAGCAACCTATCACATTCCTTGTGAAGGTCGTGGATTGTCCTCGTTCATTGCGGCGACAATCATGATAGCGTCTCTACAGTGTCTACGTCGAGGATAGAACAAATGCGTCGGTGTGCTTGCCGGTGCGCACAACTTGAGGTCTTGAGAAGATGGTAGCTAGGGTTTCGGTGGAGCAATTCATGTTGTCTATCTCAACGACCTCATGCATCCCCTTATAAAGAGTCCATAGCGGATCCTATTTGAACTCGTTTGTTCCAACTTTGTTAAGTGTGCGACTCTATAGGTTCATGTGTAATCATTGCGACTTCGAAACTCTTTTTCGATCACGAGTCGTTAGCGGTTCCTAGCAGACATAACGATTCTCGAATACATATAAAATATATCGGACAAACCTTAATGCAATATGATCTCGACGAGTCCTTAAAACTTACTACCCGCTCGTATCTCTATCGACGAGTTCATATTTAGTCACAACCGATTCGTAACTCCTTACGACGATTAGTGATTATGTTAAACCGATCTGACGGTCAAGTATCTGGTCAAACCGAACGACTTGCTTGTGTATTCTCTCTTTGCCTCGCGATATTTGATTGAACTCGGGTGAGATAATTTGTCATCCATAGCATTTAATACTTTCTCGATCAAGTGGCGGATAATTTCATATAGTCGACTCTTCGACCACTAGTAGCATGGTTGTGCACTTTCTTTATCCGACAACATCGAGGACCCGAAGATATCTCTCGATTATGTTAGGAGTAGCAAATCCCATATCCGACTAGTCACATCCCTCACATGTTTTATAGCATACCGAAAGCTATCTTTATAACTACCGATTCTGAGTAGCGTTTGGCAACCCCTAAGTATACTATTACACATGTAGGAAATCATCTTGATCTCGGTCTAAGGATTATACATCGTCATTGCTTAAGATCAATTGATGACACATAAAATCATAAATAATCTCAATAGTGTCTTAAGGTGGGTCAATCTAACACCATATTCTCTAACATGTGTTCACATTATTGATTTGATATCTCTATATCTATGAGCGGTGAAACATGGTTATCAATCAATATATGTGTTTGATCGATAAGTTACTAGTGTTAGACCGGTGACATCGACTAGGATACTCGAGAATGACATCATATAAGTTAAAGAGTTTCACCAACAAGTCACATACTTGTTAATCTTTATAACGATAATTCATTTAAGGAACATAATAATATTTATTTTATAACTCATAAACATAGATGTGATACAATCATCTCTACAATTGCGTCTAGGGTATATCGCCAACAATTGGAGCAAAAAAGGGCATGGTTGGTTGAGCATTATGCTGCTCAAGATGGTTACCATTTTCATGTTGAACTCTATGTAACAACTATTATATACTTCTATTCGACCCAGCAACGCTTTTGTAGTAGCTGCAATGCTCAGTATTAAGTTCTACTGCCTATTGTTTCATGTGCTGAATAAATTGTTTCTAACGACTGTAGTATGGTAAATTGGTAATGTATGCTTCATGCCTTGTTAGCTTGTTTTTGCTGTTCACAAATTATTATCGTAATCATAGCCGTATGAAAAAAAAATGCCACGTCTCTGGTTGTGCAGTTACAGCTGAGATAAAAGGTTTAGCGTGTGGAACTTGGAAATATGCTTGAGACATGTGTTTTGTTCATTTCCTTCTTGTTGCTTGCATAGTAGCGAAATTGGGTTTTCATTACACAATCATGTGGTTTTAGGACCACTTTTACCTTGTCTCATTTTGGAATCCCTCCACTCAGACAATGTCATTCTAGTGCAGCAGGACATCAAAAGGCCCACATTGCACATGATCAAACCAATGAAGGGCCGTATTCTTTTCTCTTTTTTTTTGTCACTAGGCGACTCTTATGTCTTATTTCATTCTGTCTCTGTGGTTGCTTTTATAGTCGAGATGTCTATCAGACTATGCTAACATAGTAATTCTCATTTAATGGTGACGATTCATCCATCAAACAAAAATTTAGATCTGAGCATCTTTGTACTCATGTTTCATTCCATCCGTGCGATTATGATCTCGGATGGTCTTATTTAAACCTCCTTGTTAGTACATTAGCTTGTTTGGGTGGATTACGTCTGAGCATGATTGCCACCTCCACGATCTGAAATTCCATATTTTGATGTTTCCTTAGCATGGCGCTGCCTCTAACAAGCATTCTAATGATTGGTGCGGTGATTATGATCTTCTTGGGACGATTAGTATGGCGAGTCTTTGTTCGATGAACACTTACCTATCTGAACACCACGAGGCTGTGAAACAACGTTCAATAATTGAGTTAGGATCGGTGTTGGTGAGAGAATTCTCTATCATGTTCACCTCAATTTGCGATCTTACAAAATCGACAATATTGTGACTTGCTAGGCATTCGGCATATTGTGCGGTAGTTTACGCAAAGAGGTGGTCTTGAGTGATCACAGTGATGAAGTTCTAGAGGCAAGGTTCAAACTTTCAGAATATCTTTAGTGATATCTCATAGTTTGACATATTACAGAAGACCATATTACAGAAGACCTTTGAGACTTGCACATGTTATTTGGATATTAAATTCTAGTTAGTAATTACGATATGTAGATAACTACATATGGTTTACGATACATAGATCATAAATGATACATGCATTCATTGCATTGTCTTATACTTGCATCTTTCCTTCAATATAGCTATTACATCTATTTATCTTTGAAGAATGGTTTCACAGTTATAAAGAAAAATATAGAGATGCGGTCATGTTACGAGAATGCAAACGCAGGTTGCCACTTTGTAACTTTCGCTTATTATGTTTCATTACTATGACATTTATTAACCATTGAAACATAACTATGTAGAAATTGGATCTAAACCGGTACTTTTGTTGCGTGTTGGCAATTTGAGAAGCTAGAGTGGGAAATTGTGATCATATAAGCAATATCATTAAAAACATTCTATTGGATTTGATCTCATTCTTGGAGCTGATATCTATATCCTTCTAATTTTTCTACTTATTGTGGTTATTTTCAATTACGATTATTTGTCTTTCTATTCCTTATGTCATCTATCAATCGTTGTGTTTTGTGGACCTTGACTCATGAAAGCTTCCGGCAATCTAGCATTCCTGTCTCTTTGATCTTGTAGAGAGGCTTCTTCATTATTCAGGTTGGTAAATGTAGATTCATATTGGCTTATGTATCACGAGCTAAAGTGTATGCATTTTCTCAACTCATTATCTTTCTGTCCAAGGCATATTTGAGTAGAGTTTCAAATACTTTGAAAAGGTCTTGATAAATGCTATTCATCATGATGTTCCATGTTAGGCAAGCCAACTCAATGCATATGTCCAAAATTGTAATCAAAAGATGTATTATTGACCTTATAGTTTATTATTATGTAACATTTTCATTTTAATTTTAGTTCTCCTTGTTTCGTTTATCAAGAATAAGGACTCTCGGTTCTTGAATTTTTTTTCAGAATACCAATTGACTAATTTGTATAGGCTTGGGTTATAAAGTGCCAGTCTTGAGTGTATGACATGGCATTTTGAACATCTTAGCATAAAAGGTAGCTGGGGTACTCATGGGTAAAACTTCTCAAAGATACATCGTCATCAAATTAGAAGGTTCTTTAATTAGAAGTATTCAATAGCTCCAAATAATCGAAACATTATATAAGCTAATAAACTTACATATTACGATGCAGTGCTAATGTGTACTTGAAAGAGAAGAGATTTGCTGAAAAATCTTATTTCATAATGACATGTAGTAGAGCTACAGAACTTCTGCCAATTTACAGACAAACAAAGTGTTATGTCACCCATTCTTTTGTCGGCTTGTCGCTTGTTGGAGATACCCTGCACCCTGATGGTTCATTGCCCTTGTGCAATACTGATTATCCAGATGCATTCATGAGCAAATAGAATATACAGGTGGGCTTGCAGTACTTTAGATTATCATTTACTGACAGCTAGAATTGGTAGCATACTGACATATTACTTGGTATGGCCAGAATGTACTGTACTATTGTTACTAAAGCTAGCAGTACAAGAGCAGCTGCCAAAAATAAATGGGCTTTTTTGCTTTCTGAAACGCATAATTGGGCTATTTCAGTGTTCTCCTTGATACTTCTGTAGAGATTTTTGTGAGCTTGTCATAACTCATATATTTGCTCTGCTATTTTGTTCTCCATCTAACCTTCTTTATTTGTTCTGTTTTTTTTAACTGATTCCAGTATTAATAAATCATTTTAAAATGAAACCATATATACTTTTAACCAAGACACTCTGTTCTCGATATGACCAGCATGGATGCACTACTACTCAAGGAAGCTGAAAAACACGGAATGCATGTTGAAGAAGTGGATGGGACAAGAACAACCATCTCAAATCTTGAAGGTGTCATATTTGACATCACCCTCAAATGATGCCTGCCCTTGGCCTTCCTTTGATGGAATGCTTGGGTGTTCATTAGTCAAGAAAAATATGTGGAACATCCTCTTGACAGGAAAGCTAATGTTTCCTGCCTGCATGTATGATGAGCTGAACCTGAACATGTATTAGTAGCATCTCTCCAGAGGAGAAAACAATACCACACTGTCACAGTCAAGGATCCAAAAGCCAGTACTGGATCAAACCCGCATGGTGACGGAAAAAAACCGGATTTCCGGAGAAAACCGGTTGAATTTCGCTGAAAACCAGCGAATTTCGAAAATTTAAATTTGAATTTGCAAAAAGAAAAAACCAGCGGGATTTTCCTTTACGGACTGACGATAACCGTAACCAGCGGTTACCGGCGGAATTTTTCCTGGTCACAGTAACATCATTATTGATGATGGGCTTCAATTCATATGCTGATTTAGTGTAGTTTTAAAATGTTTTGACAGTCTCGTCCTTTTGCTAATCAAGAAGCGTCGAGTCATGAGTGTTGATGTTTCGGCTTTCTCAAACCATCTATCAATGAGATGACCAGACACTGAAAGTTCTTGTGAGGAAGAGTTGCTGAAAGCAGTGGCATCATGTAAGCCTGAGGTGCTGGGTCTGAAAAGATCTGAATTACCATGAGCTCGTGTTTGGTGTAGCTTGTAAACATCAACCAAACCGAATCTTCATCCTCCTATCCTTCAATGCATGTAATATGGATCCAATTTTGCCTTGTTCTTTAGCCTGTTCTTGTTCTTGCCATCTTGCAAGTTTTGTCGCGACAACTTGTCAAGGTCTGCCTGATGCAACTTTGTCACGGAGGCAATGTCCACATCATTATCGGCTTTTCTTGGAAGCAGCCCAAATCTGAAGCTCCTGCCAAGAGGCCATGAACTGTACCAGATCTTGTTGTGTGCTCCTGTTGCACACAGTGCTAACACTGATGCATCGGACCTGCTCCAGCTAGAATCTGAACCCGACCTTATTCTGAAAATTGTCAAAATGTAGGCAGTATGCTATGCTTGCTAGTCTACTATCAACATAAACAAAGTCTCTTCACATTGTTTTCAGTGATTTACTCGTGAACACAGCTTGGCCATGGGAGGTTGGAACCGGGGCCCGGGTAGCAAATGGACAGTGCTTTGAAGCTCAAGAACCCTCCAACCACGATGTTGGAACCAACTGTAACGCCCTAGAGTCCAAACCGGCTCTGGCCTACTTCCACTACAGTTGAGAAAGACCACACACACAACTAACCATTTGCATTTTTTCTAAATCAACTCATGCAAAATGGTTAACCTATGGTTAGTTGCTTTGAACACATTGATCTTATATGTTGGTCAATTTTATCTTGGCTAGGCAACATGGGATTATTGTCGAGACCCTCGTGTGTACGAACTAATCCTAAGATCATTAGCTAGTTCACAGTGTCAACATTGATGAAATCAAATCCATACAACGAAATAGCTAAGAATAAGCCAAATATTATTAAAAAAGTAACAACATACCTTATGGTCAAGGTTTTACGATTATTGCCACGTAGGGTATAACGACATAATAATAAACTTGCAACGGAAGAAACTCTTGTGGTAGCCATCAGAGCATGCCCACGAGCAATCAGTGGAGAACGCACTCTAGTTCGCATAGTTTTGAAGTACTCTCGTAGAACTTCGATGTTATTTGGGTCTTCCTTGATGATCGATCAACAAATGGTGTATAGCTAGTGAGTACATAAAATTACTCGATGAAAGTCGTAGGAAAATGCATGCAAATAGTATTTATGCAAAGGCTTGACAAGAGTAGCTTTATGGCTATTTTGCAAAAATTAATATTATTTGTAAATCTGATAGATAGATTGAAAAACAAAATTTAAAAGATTAAATACATAAGTAAACAAGAACTTTGAAACAACTAGTGAACTACATATTCACCTCTCAACCATGCCACCATCCCAACATTTTTATAAAAACTCTACCCTCGTGTGAAATCACGGGCATTGTCCATAGCAAGAAACACGGTTATTGAATGATTTTTAACACTCTGCGAGATGTTATGCAACTTGACCTACAAGAGATAATCATCTTATAATATCGGACATAACATGCTTAGAAGGCGTCGACTAAATAATTATCATAAGACTTTTACAAAGCTTTGTTTTGACCTAGTTACGCTTTCGCTAAGAATTTGCCATACGGATCCCTCTTGCGTAGCTTATCAACCCCAAAGCAGAACCAAATCAAAACATTGCTAATTATTGACCAAGTCCACCCCATCCTAGACATGTGGTTATGCGGTATGACCCAAATCAACGCATATAAAGTTAAGTCCTTAGTGACTACTCGGCGAGTCATCCACATCCCAAATCACCCCGCTTTGCACGATCAATCGCTTTGAGTGTGAAATCATTTTTGGTTCAAACCGACCAAGAGCAACCCTTTCTATGACACAACAATTTGTAATAACAATGGCCATGCCACAATTCCATATTTCATTAAGTCAAACTTTCATGAGTAAACATTGTGAAGGAACCCATCGTTACAACTAAAGCATGACTAAGCATATCGATACTCATATTGGTAATAAAATATGTCCAACTAAAATTAACCCGACCTATGATGTCCAGGGTATATGTCAACATATCATTCACAATTATTCAAGGAGACATCTTGTCGAATAGGTGTTTAGCTACTCTCGAAAACATTTAATAAAAATTAACAATGCATGTTAATTTAAAACAATATAATTTTATAAAATGGGTACAATATGGTCAAAGGTCTCGACTTGCCTTCATCGAAATTTGCGAGATTCTTGATGGATTGCTCTGGAAGGTTTGAAAGCAGGATTCTATATCATAAGCGAGGGCAACAAATAACGAGAAATTCAAATAAAATCCAAAAAAATACTAGAAGGTGGATAATGAATTTATATAGATTTAGGATCAAGAATCGTGGATTTGGAGTTTGTGTGAGAGACGAACATCTGGAAGTTTTGATGTTACAAGAAAAGATAGAATTCCAAAAATACCATTCACTTTAAGTATTGTTCACCTCTCGACTTCATGTGGTCGAAGGAGTTCACGACTACAGTCGAAGGAGTTACAACTACCCAAGGTAGCGAGGCGGCCTTTCGGCTACAAGCTGGTTGGTGCTACTCGCCACGGCGAGCTCTTGAAGAGTGCTTAAAAGATTAGCATAACACAGGTGAGTCTAGGGCTCACCTTATTTGCTCAAGGGTGCAACGTTTTAGTCGGCAGATGAAGAGGTTTTCGGCGGTAGAGTGAGGTCGATGGCGGCGAGGTGTTCGGTGGTTCTCCGGTCGAAGAGTCGCCTTTCAGACGGCGGGTGAAAAGCGCTTCTAGGGCGTGAAGCGAAACAGAGGCGAGCTTGTCGATGGCGGAATCGACAGCGGAAAAGCCAGGCGTGAGCTTCGACTAAATTCAGTGAACTTCGAGAGGATTGGGGCAAGGAGGTGCGGTGTTGGGATGAGATGGAGATGGCGCTTTGGCGCTATTTAAAGGTCAAGGCGAGGTTGCGACCGTTGTGGCGAAAGGCAGAAGGAACACTAGAGTTGGGTGGAAAATAAAGCCGGAGAGGTGGAGAAGCAATGGCAGGTAGCGTATGATGAATTAGCTACTAAAAAATGACGAAATTAGGGGTTTGTGAGGATTAAGTCGGGTTTAAAAGTCTGGGAGAAACAACAATGGCGGGAGGGCCTGATTTGAGGGAGAAGAAAGGAAGGTAGGAGATGAGATGGCGTGGTTTGTGGGACCCGTGGCGTGAACGAAAGAAAGAAGAGAGTGAGTGTGTTGTGAGGTGGGCCACTGATCGGTGAGATAGGGAGGAGAGATGGGCTAGAAAGTGCGTGGAAGAAGCAAGCAGGTTGAGAAAAGAAAGAAGGCCAGGGAAAAGATTCTACCCGATAGTTGATTCAGGATTTTCAATAAATTTTTATTTACAAATATTGCAACAAATCAATTAGGTTTTTAGAAAATAGTAAATAGAGTTCAAAATTCTAGAAAAATCACATAAATTCCTTGAATTCTTTTGAACTTAATAAAATTTTTCCAACTCATAATTGGTATTTAATTTTGCAAATAATTTATTTTGGCCTTAAAATAATTAGGGAAAAGCTTTTAAAATTTCAGAAAATTCCAGAAAAAATTTTAGTTTTTAATTTCAACTGAAAAAAAGAAATTTAGGTTGTTACAACTACCATCTCCTACATGTATTCATCCATTCACACCCATACATGGGCTGCACTTGGGCCTATTCATCTTGCGCCGGGTCATCACACCAACACATTTAAAGATCCATTTGGCCATGCCGTTTACTTCATAACTTCGAAATGCTACGTGTACAGAATCATCATTGGAGTTATTACATAAAAAACTCCCCTCGAATAACAACCATCAAGGGGATTCACCTGTGACACATCGATGTGATTTAGCACTAGTCATGTTCCTAAAGACAGTAGCAATGTTCTTGTGTGATCTAGATCAACGCACCATCATCACTGAATATAGAATTGCACGTATCTTGCTTCAGATGAGAAAAGCATTACGATTGATTGGCTTCTTTTTAGCTTTTTCACAGCGCATCCGATGCTGGGAGGTAAGGTCAAAGGGAGGAGGAGGCCAAGAAAGAGGGTGGCATCCATCCAAACATCTGAAAGGATGTACAAAAAGAAGAGCAATTTACTGAGTACTGAGGATAAAGCAAAAGTGAAAAGGAGGTAACCATGACAACTCTCTTCAGCTTCACCAGGGGAGATTGGCAGCATTGCATTCCATTGCATCGCATGGCGTTTCTTTTCTTTTCTTACTTGCTTTACAGGCACTGGCTGTGTGCTGCAGAGATTCCCAAACACGAGATAAACACATCAAGAGAGATTGATTGGGTGCCCAATGATTGGGTGCATAATCCACATGAGAGGAGAATTCCATTCCATTCCATTATGCAAGTGCACATGCTTAGTTCTCCCCATAGCAACATGTTTGTATATTGAACAATCATCTAACTGACTCCTCTGCCAGTAGTACAGTTCTTCCGGGATCAGCTGCATAAGAAAACCCTGCAATGTTCAGGCAGAATGTCTCTCACCCAATGGCACACAGACTCCTCTTGTCTGGAATGCAGGCACAGATAATCCTTGGCTGCCAATGCATTTTTGCTTGTACTACATGTAGTAGTAGTGAGTACCTAACTCAGATGACCAAAGATCAACCGATAAATACAAGATTTTTTCCGTATGGTTGTCAATCTGTGAGGAGTATTAATAAAGATGCTGGTGGCAACATCCCTGTTGCTACCAGCATGGTCCAAACCACCAGAATGCATACATTTGTGCAGGTGAGAGGCAGCGAGGCTGCCAACTTGGCATCAAGAAAATCCCATTTGGCCCGGCCGGTATGCAGTGACAGCTGGGCTACCGGCCGGTTCCGGCTGCGCGGACCGACACCGGCGGCTGGCCGGCCAATGGGTGCACGAGTAGGGTCTTCGCTCGTTTTGATTGGTCAAAAGGTTCAGAAGCTTGGTTTTGCTCGTGTTTCAGTGTCCCGGATCGCAAAGTTGTCGAGATGGATAAAATAATGTTGAGAAGATGAGGAGGGATTGGAAAGTTTGTACACCTCATACACATAAGCTGCTGGAGTTGTTGGTTTCATGACATGGGTGCCAAAGTGATGATAAAACTGTGACCTCACACTGACAATCTGTGGGGCTCATTGGCAAGTACTAGTTGAAAAAGTAATTTGGCTCTTCTGCCATGTTTTTGGTACAATTTGACCTTATGCTTTCCTTAAGAGTCTTAAGTAGTACCAAAGCCATTCATTTGACAGAAACTAGACATATGGCATGAGCTTATATAGTCTTATATGGTTCATGGTAGAAGTTCAATTCAACCATAGCAGCTTGCAAACGCTAAGCAGGTCAATGACAATGTGTTCTTGTTGGCCACTGGTAAGTACGATTAGTAGGAAAGGACTAGTTGGATGAATTGAAAGAGCTTCTTGGTGTGTCCCCAATGCAAGTTCATATGAGCTGTACTGTCCTGTAAGGCTGTACGTAAGATATGCATACATGATACATGCTCATCTCAGTAGACAACGAACGCCTGCTTCTCTGCGATGAAGTTTCTCCACAGCCTAACTGCAAGAATATTTTTGATAAATATTAGTAGTTTGTTAGGTTTGGACTGGTATTTAATATCCAACAGATGCAATGATCAGTCTGTATGTTTTTGACACTACTACAGAGAAGTCTATATTGGGCGTCTCATCTGTAGGCAGTTCGAAACCGTCCATGTTGTAATTATCACGAGCGGTTTTTTTACAAGCACGATCGTTCATGTTACTAGCGATGGCTAGAACAGTATGTGATAAATAATTATCACGTATGGTTCTATTGCGAGCGTTCGAGCGTTTTTAATATGAGCAAATGCCGTAATAATTCCATACACTTCCGCCACAAGCGGTTTGTGGTTGGAAGTGTATGTGATATGTATCTCTTAAGCGCATCAACTTCAACTCGATCGTCTCTTCGTCCTCCGTCCCATGTATCTCTTCGTTTCACGCGCGAATTTATTCTGTACCTCTCGGTATCTGTTGGCGGATCTGATGAAAGAACCTTGTGCTAACATTGTCCTCCCTCTTAAACGGAGGAGTTATCTTGAAACGCGTGGCTGACGTTCCATCGCTGAACAACCTCCTCATCGCGTCTTCGGTGGTCTCCCTCTTCCGTGAAGCTAACCTTG